>CM048750.1:328150436-329350436 GCA_026315105.1 Locusta migratoria
AAGCTGCGTAATATTTTGTATTTATTTCACCATCTAAAAACTGAACATCACACAGTAGACGATCTTGAAAGCGCTATTGAAGTGTTACACATTACACTTAAAGGACCAACAATGAACATATTGGACGAATTGGAGATACTTTTACATCTCGAAAAAGATGCACTTCTCGTAATTAATGAATAAACAGATCAAAAACATAAAAATTTCCTCGGAAATTATATTGAAATATTCAAAGTGGAACCAGGTTAGTACCAACACACCCAGTGATAAATTTTAACGCATGTCACACCAAAGTGCACCTTCTAAATTATTTTCGTATATCGTTGGTAAACAAACCATTCGAGGCATGCAATATCGTTCCCTATCATAATCAGAGACAAAATTCAATACACACTTTGTCTGTTTAATATATCGTTGGTATAAATATAAAAAAAGCCATTGTAACCATAAAATATCGTTGACGTACACCAGTAAATGACAGCTACAGCAATTTATTATAACTGTAATGTAGGTGGCATGACAACGACCTTATATGGAGAACCACTTTACAGGAAGTATGTATAATCAAAATTTATGTAAATATCGTACCATGTAACTTTTATATTATCTCACGACTTTCGTATTACACAATTGCAGTTAACTTGATGATGGCTTTGTAGCCGAAATGTCCATTGTCAAATAAATATAAAATATTACGCAGCGCTGTGGAATCATTGAAAATTATATTCACTGTCCGTTTGTGTAAGTACATTTCTCTAAACTTATTTTCGTTCTGCTTTCGTATTGATTTATTTTTACATTTTGTAACGTAGCGATCTGGTATGTGGTAAAGCACTGGATTGTAAATCATAATTGATATTTAGACTGTGGTTCGATTCCGACTGTTTGCTAAAATTTTAACTCTATTAAATTACTCTGTCGTGCTCAGCTGCACCATAATATATAGCATTTCATAATTTATTTGAAATATTTTGTTCATTAAAACCATTTTTGTTTTTCTGTTTATGATTATTGGCTTGCCTCGCGCGCTTTAGCTGCTGGTTACATTGTTTTTACGCTTAAAATGTTGTATCACGTGACTCTTCTTTTGAAACCTGCATTTTTTGTCACTATATTCTGTTTCATTGTATTTCAAGAACTTGTCTGTGTCGTACTATAACCGCCTTAATGAATTGCTAATTAGAACTGATTATTTAACAACCATTTCTTTGCCGCGATGCCTTTTACTGGATATAGTATACGATTACGTAGTTCCTCTGTACAAAGACAATAAAATTTTGACACAGAAGATAATGCTCATATATCTGATTCTGTTGCTAACGTTATTTCTGAATCAACAATGAACGTTGACGTCCGCCGCTAGTACAGTAACACTAATAAATCCGGACAATTTCCATCTTCTGTAGATCACAACCTAGACAATTCGGCATCGCACTATACTGGCGTTTTTTCTGGAATTTCTGTATCATGGGAAAAATTTACTGCTTTGGAATCGCAACATCAGCATATCAGCGATTCGATTCTTGAAAGTACTACGACAACGGATACGACTCCCTCTCGCGTTTTTAAATTTCATATGCAACAAAGTAATATTGAAAAGATGCTACAACTTTTTCTTCAATAGCAAACGGACGCTTCAAAACAAAATTCTGATTCCATTGAGAAAATGTAATAATTCTCACTGAGCAAAAGCTGAAATTCCCAAACAACAAACGGAATCCGCTACGCAACAGAACGAATTAATTAATAAACATTCTCATAAAACTGACAATACAACCGAGCCCCTTGAAAGAGAACTTTCAAGAAATATTCCTAAAACTACTGAATAGCTTGAAACTAAACTTTCGCAAGACATTGCTAATACTAACGGATCTCTTTTACAAGAAATTGCTAGCACTACTAAATCTCTTGAACTAAAACTCTCAGAGGAGATTACTAACGCACTTAAGGCTATAGAACGGCAAGCAGAAATTTGCAAACAACTGAACTTCAACAGCAAACAGAGTTGCTTGAACGGAAATTTCGCAGGACATTGCTGATATAAATAACTCGTTGGAACACCAGGCAAATATGTGCAAACAACACTACGATTCTCTTTCACAATCTTTCGTCAAAAGTTTGAACTTCTCTTCCAGAATAACCAACAAACGTCTAATGAAATCACACAGATTAAAAACTACGGCTTAATAATATCAACAACAGCTTAATGAGAGTGTTGCTGACATTGACCACCGTTTAAAGATTGTAGCTGATACACATCGAAAAGACGTTGATAACATTTCCGTTAAAATAACCGACATTGTTCCATAAGATACCATTACAGATTTGCAGTCGCAAACAGAGTCAGAAAGAATATTAGAGACAAAAACTAAGTCCCTCGTAGATTTTACAGGAAAACTACGTACCCGTTTTGATGAAATGACCGATAAACAAAATAACCTGGAACTAGTCGAAGAAAGTCAATGCCACTAAGCCTGTACATTTTTCGGACACACCAGAATATGAAACATTGGCTGCTTCTTTAACCGACAAGCAAAGGAAATTAAACGTTTAACAGGCGAAGTAAATTCGTAGAAGACTTGTGCTTCCAACATTCGACACCAGAGCTCTACATCTCCATTGCAAAGTCAACCAAAAAACAATGAACATTTTGCATTTCGCCCTAATGAACCGGTACGATCACTACAAGGATTAAATTATACCCAATACGTGGAACACCATGACCCTTCAAGTACATTTTACAGCTCAAAAGAATTTTTGCCTTTTGAACGAAATGATCCTTTCGATTTTAGACACTTTCTATCGATTAAAAAGTTCAAAGTTTTCAGGAATAATCCTAAAGATCTACATCCTCTTGATTGGATTCTATAATTAACCTTTGTGTTGCCACCTCACTGGCCTGTTTACGAGCAATTAAATTTTGTTTGTGGGCGTTTAGAGGGTGAAACTGCGTTAAGACTGAGACTAATTGCCCAAAAATGTTTTTCAGTTAATGAATTTCAACAAGCGTTTCTATATGCGTACTGGAACAATACAACCCAACAAGCTATCAAAAACAAACCTATGAATTTGTCAAGTTTTCTGAATTCACAGTTTCAAACGCTCATTCAGTTTGGTTATCTCGTGCAACAGAACCAACATCTTACTGACCCGTATAATCCCTCTGCTTTGATTCAGTTATGTATTTCAAAATTACCCAAATCACTTCGTATTCCGTTACTGATAGGTCATCAAGCTGAATACGTTAACGCATTTCGTGAGGGTTTACAAGTCCTTTGTAATTTATCTAAGTTCACTAGACGGCTTTTTTTGCTAATTGAGAGCCCCTCTCATTCGGAGGCATGAGGAATAGCATTTCATGTTTTTAAATGTTAGTTTCTGTAATATTGCTGGGATTTCATTATGCTAATAATTTATCATTGTGTTCATGTTTTTAAATGTTTGTTTCTGTAATATTTCTGGGATTTTATTATGCTAATAATTTATCATATTGTCAATGAAGGTGGCAGTATGAACGGTTTCTACGTGACGCCACTGTCCCTGTGAGAATGTATACTTTGTTTATTCTGTATGTGCATATATGAGAATCTTCTAGCATGGGAGTCTGTGTGTATGTATGAGAATTTTCGTCGTCGGCTGCTGGCTGCTCGCTACTAGTGTTTCTCTGGCTTTGTATCAATAGGTAGTCGTTACCAACCTCTGCTTTTGATGCTACCAAAGAGGTTCCTCCACTCTTTGGTTACAAGTTGGGTTCGCAATGCCCAGTTAGCATGCGTCGACAAGATGCGCGAGTTTAAGCTCTTCCCTACGACCTCAATTTCCTGGGTTTTGCCAATTTCCGGTGGTTTTCCTGCCTGGTGGTGGGGGTCTCAGAGGCCGATAGGACATTCTTTGGTTGTGTTTCGACCTGGTAAGACGTTCTGGATTTTCTTTCCTCCCTTAAGATGGTAGCGATTCGTTATCTGGTTTGTTAGACTTCAGATCTTAGGTTCATTTTTCGGGATAAGTTTCTCCGATCATTTACGGAAATGTATTCAATTTCATTTCGGTGATTTTGCATAGGTAGACGCGGTGAATTTGCAACTAATTCGGTTTGTTAACGGCTGAGAATCGGTAACCTGTGTGAGACTAGCTGGCGGTTTATGAAATCTGTTTAATTTATTTCTAGCTTTGTGGAACGCGAATAATGTGCAGGAATATCTTTATTATGTTTTCTGCAGGTGAAATAATCTTTTCTGTTTTCACCTACCGTGAATGATATGTACTCCACGTGCTATGTTCTTAGAACAAAGCCTTCAGCCACCCCTGTGTCAGTTTCTATGCCCTTCAGGCAAGAAATTATGTATGTATCTTTCTGATTTCCATTTGCACATTGCGATCTCCTCTCTGTCTATTTTAATTTTATTGTTTCGTTTCCGAACTTGTACTTTGCATTGAGACTCCCCTAGTAAATTCTCTTCTAGTCTTGTACAACCCCCTTTATGAGCTTGCTTATGAAATACTACGTATTTCTAGAGGCTTCATGCCGTATTTCTTAGTTGATTTATTCCTACTGTGAATTTATTCCACTTTTCTGCTTTTTGAATACTGGACTTCATCCCAATCGCGCCTAACTGTATTACTTTGGCTTCCTTATGATATCCTACGCATTTCTGAGGGTTGCATGCAGTAACTATATTTCTTTATTTTTCAGAAATTGAATTGTTATATGTTTACTGGTTTTCGGAACCATGTGGTTCCGAACTCCGACGTCAAGGGTTTATATCTAATCACTTGATTTCTCGCCACTGCCCACACACCAGTGCCTTCCTATTGTGTATTCTTGCTTCGTAATCTGTGTTTCCGTTGTTTTTTGCCGAAATGAATATAATCTTTAAGCACTTCGCCTTCAGTGGGGTGCGAATATGTAATGTAGCAGACACGTTTCGTGTGTCTCAATAATTCGGCATGCTCACGGTTTGATTTCAATGGAAATTAATCTCTCTATTATCTCGTACCATCTCAAGTAAAGAAAGACAGACCAGAGCGACCTAAGAAGTCCATTTTTTCTCGTGTTGTGTGGTATATCCTGGTTCGCTGAATTTCGCCTACGATAACGGCGCCTGCTTCTGCTTCGTATCAGCACGCGGAGTTGGTGAGTTTCGCTTTGCTTCGCGCGTGTGAGTGGCTGCATGCTTGTTGATTGTAAATCCCTCCCCCAGCGATGTTCAGTTCAGATTACTTTAATATCATTTAGTAGCTCAATGAGATGCAGTTTTATTGTTTATCAAAATTGGTGTCCCCATTTGATCATGTTTGAACTGAAGAAATAATTTATTGTCAGTGACATTTTATCCTTCTTATAAATATTAGTTATGAATACCCTCTCTTTTTACTTAATGTTGTTTTTCACCAGTGCTGAGAACAAACTCAGATGCATATTATTTTTTAATTCCGTTGCGCCATAGACGTTCTCACAGCCACCTTCATGAAAGGGTTTAGTTCGGGGTGGCCTGTATATTAATGGTTGTATGTTATTCTCGTGATCTGCGACGTATGTTGGCCACCGTCTCTTTGTCTTCCTGTTGCTAAAGTAAAGTTTGAGTCTGTTCTAAATTCTGGGACAGGGAACAAGATTCTATTGCAGGAAGTAGTCAGTAGTTCACGCGAATACTTTAGCTGGTTTTACGGCCACAGTTATATGTTTAAAATAAGCTTTTAACTGGCTTCTTTCAGCCAGAATTAATTTTACAATTAACGGTGGTCTTTCAGCGTTTAATCGAAAACGTTAAGGTTACAAAAAAAGTACAGCATTAAAGTCCGCATCGATAGAGTATCAAACCGTAGGTATTTGATGAAATTTTACTAGAGAAATGCTAAGTCAAAGATTGACAATTTTTTACACTTACCGAAAAACGTTAACATCGTCGGTATAAGCCGTGTAGCATTTGGGAATTGGCTTGTTTCACGCAAAATTTTGTAAGGGAAGAGCTATACAGCATCAAATTATGTTTTTCAAATGTAAATGAAATTGACAAAACACCTTGCTGATCAGTAAAAATCGCAGTTATCTAAAGTGAATGACAAGCTTTCTCCTTTCTATTCACTGCATTGTTCTAATATTCACATTTTTATTTATTTAATTTTACTACTACACAAAACGTCATTTGCTTTATATCAATAAATTAGTTTTGAAAAATATGAAATTTGCAGGGATAATACTAAACAATGGAGAGAGAAATGTATGTGATAAGGGTATTGGTAAATATGCATAATGTTTTCTTCTATTAAGAATAAAGGAACTTTATTCTATTAACAATAGAGATACATGTGATTATGTGAAGCATAAATTACAGAGTCATAGGTTAATGTTTCACTGTATATAACTTGTTCTTTTTTTTTCCTTAATGGTAGTTTGTCACACCTTTACTCGCATGGAGGATCTTTAACTGTAACTCTTCCACTTCTTCTGTGGGACTGATAACCCAGTCGTTTAACCCCCTTCAAAACAACAACTTCTTCCGTATTAATGTCACCAGTGGAATCTATAATTCCCTCTTCTGAAACGTCATCATCTGTGTCACTTTCTTCAATGTCAGTAACAGGGAGGTCATTGACTACATCGGTGCAGGATTGGCATCTGCATAGTTTGCTGACGTACACTGAATGCCATTTTTTCCTGCAGGAATAACTTCCATGGCACCCTGTACCACATGTGCAATAAACATTTCTACAGGTGCTACCTCCTTAGTAGCGGTAACTGGCAAGAGACCTACTTTAGAAGTCTTCCATCCCCACTCCAGTGGATTTAGAAAGCTCTTTTTCCAAGCTTGCACCTGAAAATACGTACTCACGGAATGTTGTCGAGCAGCTTCTGTTGGAGGCAAAGAGACGAGGTTGAATGAAGTCTTTGATCCAGATTTCTCAAAAATTAGGTAGCGAATCACATTTAATGACTTTTTTCATCCCCGCAGTACAGGGCCGCAATAACCTTCTGTCCAACTTCATCAATCTCGTTAACAGTAGCACTGGAATTGGCGAATAGCTCTGCTGATTTTTACAAGGTGGTTTACGTCTCTAGTTCCTTCAGGGGTTAACTTTTCCTTTACCGAAAAACGACGAAGTTGTGTCGCATATAAGAACAAAATGTTGTGCTGTAATGTTTGAGATAACTTGAAATTTAGGGGACTGTGAATTATGTCGCCTTGCCTGCCCCTGCCTGGATCAGTAGAAAAATTTTGGGGGAGAGTGGAGATGTTAGCATTACTAGAAGGTCGATGTCTTCGCCAACGGCAACAACACAGTCTGAGTGCTTCGCAAGATCAACAGCTGTAGTTAATATTAGAGTATCGGCGTCCTCAGCAGCTTGCTTGACATTGAAGTGCTCGTGTTCAAGTTGTTCAGCTAGTAAAGATATGAGCCGCTGTTTATTTTGTTCGTTGGACAGAAATACGTCTTTCCCATGCTTACTGACGTTGATTCATTGAAGGTGACAGTCGCACAGATCTTTTAACGGCTCTACGTAGCCGCTGAGCTTCTTTTGTGTTTCTGCTACTTGTAACATCAGAGTAGCCGTCAAACACGATCGTTACCTTCCTGCACACCAACACTTGATATAACCTACATACTTTGAAATTATGGAAGAAAAAACTTCATTTGCTTCCCATAGAGGCAACAGAAATCATCCATCTACAACGAACTCTGCCTTTCGGAAGTAATGGGATCAAATAACTTGTAAAACACAGACTTTTGTGTTTTCCTCATACCTACGACGTCATAGATAGAGGATATGGAGCTAGCTCGTATGCAAAATAGCCCTGAAATTCTTCAAGGGACTTTTTGTGCAACGCTATTCTGCTAAAATTCATTTCACCATTGATAGGAATGACTTTGTCGTGCATTGTGATTTTAGATGTCATACATTTAAGGGGCAGGACTATTCCTTCTATCAAATTTCACACTGCCAAAGTTGTTGCCAATAAAATTTGAAATCTATAAATTGCCAAGTTCATAAGCTTTGTGGCAGTTTATCTTTTTATCACCTACTATCCCCGTGCTAATGGACGCATCATGCTCATGGTCAGGAAAAGGGTCATGTAACAAAAATGGCGATATTTCCTGATCAGTGAGGTTTTTTGTCCATTTAATTGACATTTAAGAAACTAAATTAGATGCTCTATAATTTATATCCTATAAAAATTTTGCCTCAAACAACCCATTTTCCCCAATTCTGTACGTCTTATACCGATGATGTTAGTGTTTTTCGGTAAGTGTGAAAAATTTTCAATCATTGACGTTGAATTTCTCTGGTGAAATTGAATCGAATAGCTACGTTTTGGTACTCAATCGATGGGGAATTTAATGCTCTAATTTTTTTGTAAATGTAGCTTATTCAGTTAAACGCTTAGTTTTCGAAGAATTTGAAACAAAAAAAAAAAAAATACCTAGAAAAAGTTCGAAATTTCGGTGGTTTTCTTTTCATCACAGTTGAAGCTCCACTCAGTAATAGGTGCAAACTCAGGTTATTCATACTAGAGGACTACTTGAGTGATTAAACAGTTTCCAGATTTCCACTAATTTTTGGAAGGCCACTCCCTTTTTGGAGCTAATTTTACCGACATACCTGATAAGAGATTTCGTCCTCGGCCTCATTCTACCTAGCTTCTATGCATTCCTGAGGAAATAATAAACAAACTAATTTCGCACACACATCTCAAAAATGCGCATTATGGTCCACGGAAATGTTTTCTTATCCTTCGGCAAACCTCCTTCTTCTTTAACATTGTGAAACGTATCCGTAATCCGTTATCAAAATGTAAAGTTTGTCAGAAAGCAAAACCTCCTACTGTGTCTAACGCTGCAGAAATTTTTCCTATTATTCCTTTGCGTCTTCGTCATCTTGCTGCTGTGGATTTATTCGGGCATATTCCGATTATACAGAAAAATCTGTCTTATATTTTTGTAGCCGTAGAACTTACTTTAAAATTTATCACTTTTACTCCATTACGTAAAGCCACTGCCCGCTCTGTTTTCGCTGCTTTTGTTAAGGATTTTTTGCGCGACGTCGGTTTTGTTGATCAAGTAATATCTGATAATGGGCCACAATTTCGTTCCCGTATCTGGCGCCAAACTTTAAGTAGTAGGAAAATTTCTCCTATATTTATTTCAATCTATTGTCCTTCCTCCTACCCGGCTGAGAGAATAATGAAATAACTTGTGAAAACGTTCAAATTGTACTGTTATGCTCACCGCAATAAGTGGGACAAGTATGTCCATACTTCTCAACAAAATGATTTCCAGTCCATAGTGTACAGCAATCAGTAAGAATAAATATTCCTTCAGTAAAAATCCGTCTTGATTGCAGATCGTTTTATTCTTTAATTAGTGACGCGTTTCGCCCTTTAGCAGGGCATACTCAGCTTATCTGCGTAACAGAATTTACACAAAATTACAATGCGGAATTACAAAACGGAAATAATGGGACATGGGCTTATTTTGTGCTAAGAAGACAATATAAATGGCAAACAAAGCTTACAATGCGCTCTCCGTAGTGTGACACCGTAAGTTGTTTTGCGGTGTTTCTATATTTTGGAATTGTGGATTTCCTTGTAGCCCTACAAATGATCGGGTAACAACGAATTAAATTTGGAACATACCCCGTAAAGATGTGAGAAGCATAAAACCGATTTTTAACATTACCTTAATAAAAGCGGCGGTCCCTGATGACACAAGATAAGCTCATGTTTACAATGGCGCTTACGGGCGGTGGGCGGGCGTGGTGTGCTGCTCCGCCGACTTGTACAGACTATCTAAGGAAGTGACGTAGGCAGCCGGTGTAGGAAGCCGTCCTGTCTTCTACACCGGCTTCCTTGTAGGGCTACAAGGAAATCCACAATTCCAAAATGTAGAAACACCACAAAACAACTTACAGTGTCGCACTACGGAGAGCACATTGTAACCTTTGTTTACCATTTATATTGTCTTCTTAGCTCAAGTCCATGTCCCATTATCCCCGTTTTGTAATTCCGCTTTGTAATTTTGTGTAAATTCTGTTACGCAGATAACCTGAGGATGCCCTGCTAAAGGGTGAAACGTGTCATTAATTAAAGAATAAATCAATCTGTTATCAAGATGGTTTTGTACTGATGCAATACTTTTCAACAAGTCAAAAACTCCATACCAATTTCTTCCACTGGTCTGTCACCATATCTAGTCTTAAAGAATACATCGCTTCCTAATAAAATTCGTGACACCGTTAACTTCCCCACCAGTCGTTGTCTCAGACACCGCGAAATAATGGAAATGACTTCAAACAATATTCAACAGGCTGCCGATAAAAGGAAACGTCAATACACAGCAAAAATACATAATGTTACTTTTGATATTGGTGATAAGGCCCTTGTCCGATCGCATAAACTTTCACAAAAACATAAAGGCGAGCTCCATAAATTTTTTCTTCATTATCAAAGTCCATTTCGAGTTATCCGTATTGCTCATCCTATTGCAATTGAACTAGAAACCCTTCGTACAAAACGTTCTCGGTGACTGCATCATATTATCAATTGCAAACATTTCGTTACCTAATTCCAATATGTTTCTTTCTTTAATTCTGACAATTTACAACCAAACTATTGTAACACCTAAAAAATTAACAATCTATGACATTCTCTGTAAATTATTTTGTATCTATTCACTTTGATGAGACAAATATCGCGTGTTCTGTGACAGTATTACTAATAAGACACTTAATCAAATTTATGATTATGACTGCTTATCACAAACTCACACTATTTATGCCATCCGTATGGTTTTTTACCTTTTCTTTAGCTGTACGTAACCCACACTTTGTTATACAAGAATTTGACTGTTACTGCTAATTGTAGTGTATATATTACTGATGAACACCAATACTCCGCGTACATAGTATATATTCCATTCTATGCATTTTTTTCTTGCCGTAAAATATTTCACATTTTATTAATTGAAGTAAGTTGGATTTAAGATTTTTTTCTCTCTTTTCTTCTCTGTTGCCACTCCTGATTAGCAACATTGGTTAATTAACGAAGCCTACTGTTACACTTTACCACCTAGTTTCTGCTGACGCTGTTTAGTTAACAGGAAATAAATTCTTTCTATATAACTGAACGTCTCACGTATTACACGACCTCAGCTCGGTAAATATTGCATAATATTCGATTTGTTGTTTTGATCTTCACACCTTACAATATGGACTGTAATTCCTATAATTTCATCGAGTGACATATTTAATTTTCTCCATACATGTTGTTTCCAACGAAACAATGTATCACAACACTGCGGTTCCGATGATTTCATCTAGTGACACGTTTATTCTCCATTCCTGCCGTTTTCAACGCAATATATAGATAATGTAACACAAGATCATAACCTTCACTTTCAACCACTCTAGATCATCCATGTTTTTTTTTTTTTTTTTTTTTTTTTTTTTAATTTTATTTCCGTGAGCGCCTCATTATGATCCCTATTCACGCATATTATATTTTGTTTGTTGGATACTAAATTATATTGCCACTATTTTACATTTGTTATTATCTACTTCGATTTCTGTATGCGCTACTTCTGTTATTATACATTCGCAAGAATTATGCGGAATATACTATGTTGCTTAATACTTTTTTCCCCTTAGGCCACAGATTGGTGGACATTACTTATACTTACGGATAGTTTTGCCTAGGAATTATTCTAGATGAGTCATTTGTTTGATCTTTGGGATGCATGTGGTTTATTTCATTTTCTATTTTTTTTTTTTTTTTTTTTTTTTTTTTTTTGTTTTCTTATGAGTTTCTGTACTATGACAAGCAATTATGTAAGCAGCTTGCATTGACGTACTGACATCTGTGTATATTTCATCCCCTTTTTCTGGAATGCTGAAATCCTTGGTGGTACGTGCTATATACTTTTCAATGCGGCTGATACTTTATATTACGTACATAAAGTGTGTGCAACCATTTGTCTGAAATATAACTACGATATTAGAGTACAATTTGTGTGGATCGAAATATATCAGCACTTTTCCTACTTTGTCACACATTGTATTACTCTTGCTTCTGATACCTAAGTGTTCTTGTATTTTTTTTTTTACACCGTGTGCTTCATACTTGCTTTTTATTTTCTGTTATGATTTCCCAATACTCTTTTATTAACTCAACACAAGCAAGACCTAAATAGAATACATCATGGTACTTTACCGATTCTCATTACTTTGTTCCTGTTGGCTACAATTTCGTGAAAACTGCTTAACATTTGTGGATGGTTTTGCTGATTTATCTATTTTGGATGGAGTTCTGTTTAACCTATGGGGTTTCTGGATTTCTATGTCAATGTGCCAGCTGCTGAGGGTGACTTAGATTTTTACTTATCATAGGTTGAGTTGTTTCACTTAATCACTATAGATATACTTGTATCTTATAATGACAAGAGGATTCTGATTTATAAGAATTAGTTAAGGTAGATGTTATGAAACTTCAAGATTAGTGCACTGAGATTTTCAAGTAGGAGTTATCATATAGTATAAGAATAAAAAAGAGAGGCCATAGAATTACCTTCAGTTGTGCACCTGTGGTATATTTGTAATCGATACTCTAAAGGAATGAACATACTTTTGTTTGGAATGATTAAGGCTTGACTTTCTGTGTTTTATGCTATATGAGAACACCTTTTTCTTTTCGTTGCTTCCTTTTCTACTGCAGTCATGCTTAATTTTATTGTCAACAAACATGATTGTGCGCTAAACAGTATTGATCCTGTGGTACCTACTTGTTTTACTTGCCTTTAGGAGCTGCAGTAAATTTTATATAGTATGCTAAGCTGAATGTGCTACACGTGCTAATGTAGTAAATGATTCTGCTAAACCTGTTTCCTTCTACTGTTGCAAAAATCTGCTGTTACAAACATGTGCATATACAATGTGGCCTTCAATAGTCTGCTCATCTTGCTTGTATGGCTAATAACAGTTCATGCTTCAGAAACTAATTATGGGTAACTTTGTGGAGTAATTTATTTACGTGTCTCTGAACAGGATTACTTTTTTCCTAATATGGATACCACTATACCTTTGTTGCCCATTGTTCAGCTTAAGAGAGAAGTACTTTCAATAACAATTTTTCACTTACTGCAAGTATGTGCTTACTGCTTTAATACGTTGTTGTTTTTGCCTTGCTACAATACCATTGATGTTGTTAGTGCTTCTGGACTTACTGTTTATGCCTGTGCCACAATGCCATAAATGTTGGCAGTGCTTGCGTATTGCTATTTTGTGACGTTAATAGTAGTTTCTCATTAATATTTTTATTATTATAATGATGTGCTTTGCTAATTATCTTTGTGGAAACTTTAATGCTAGCATCAATTACCAACATCGTACTTTCAGGATAATCATTCAACTGACTGACACTGCACAAAGGTGATACATCATGACTGACTGTATCCCAGTCCTGTTACATTTTGCTGCAGCTAATCCCATTCACCTTCCCCAGTAAATTTCTTCTTTTTACCTACCCCTGGGGATTGGTAGTTGTATACCTGTATACCTTCTTTGTGGTGTTAATACATCAATATGTTTGATATGTAATATAAGTGCTGGAGCATGCCATTTGGATACTTATATATACTAATATTATACAATATGTACTTTTTCCCATAAGTCCTTGTAAACTGTTCACAGTATCTCATATAATGTATTACCATTTAATTTGCCTTGACCCCTGTGGTCTGTTATTGTAAGACATTACTGTTCTCACTGTTTATTACCTAGTTTCATCTGTTGTATACATGGCATGCATTGTCTCTCGTAACTTTTCTGTGTTATATATTGCTTATATTCTGTAATTTTATGTTCATTAGATAAGAGAGGCGTAATTTGATTCACACTATTTGGCAGCCACACACTAAAAGTGATTGAAGTATAGCTCATGCCACATTATAATACGTTTGATACTATTTTTCTGCTGAGTCTGCTCTTTGTCCACACTCACATAACAGTTGTGGGTAATTTTGGAACTGTCAGAGGACATTGATGATCTTCCTGTTGTTGAACTCAGTCAAGAGCACCATGAATATACTGCTCCTGCCTGCTCACACAGGTGGACATCTGGGAGTAATCTGGGGGGCAGTGGAGCTGTTTGTGGAGCTGTCTTTGGTCTAATTGCTGTCGGACTCAATCTGAAGCACAGCTGAATAATGGATCTGCTTGAGATGTAACCCGCATGGTGGCACAACAAAGTGACTTGCACTTCAAGATTGGACTAGCATAATGAAGTCTTCAGTATACTATTATTCTTCTACAATCTCTCGACTTCGTTATAGTTAGTGCTTGTGTGGCGAGTGAAACAAAAATGTAACATAATCTACCAGTTTGTGTGCGTGTGATACTTCTAATGAGATAGCTAGGCTGCCTCACTTGTCCGTGATTTATTCAATAACAAAAATGGATTGGCCTTGATGCAGTTATTATGTTTTTATGTGACTGACTTTCTCACTTACGTATATTGCACACGATCTCCCATAATGCGCTTGTTGTTGTTATGGTCTTCAGTCGAGAGACTGGTTTGATGCAGCTCTCCACCCTACTCTATCCTGAGCAAGCCTTTTCATCTCCTCATAAGAACGGCAACCCACATCAACTTGAATCTGCTTACTATACGCGTCTCTTGGTCTCCCTCTGCGATTTTTACCCCACACACTTCCCTCCAATGCTAAATTTACGATTCCTCGATGTCTAAGAATGTGTCCTACCAAGCGATCCCTTCTTTTAGTCAGGGTATGCCAAAAATTCTTTTTGTCGCCAATTCTGTTCAGTACCTCTTCATTAGTTATGCGATCTACCCACCTAATTTTCAGCATTCTTCTGTAGCACCACATTTCAAAAGCCTTTATTCTCTTCCTGTCCGCACTGCTTATCGTCCATGTTTCACTCCCGTACAAGGCAACACTTCACACAAATGCCTTCAGAAAAGACTTCCTTCGATGTTAGCAAATTTCTTTTTTTTAAAAAAATGCTTTTCTTCCCATTGCTATTCTGCATTTTATATCCTCTGTACAGCGACCATCGCTTGTTCTTTTTCTACCCAAGTAACAAAACTCATCTACCACCTTCATTGTTTGTTACCTAATCTAATTCCTTCAGCATCGCCTGATTTTCTAAGACCGCATTCCATTATTTTTGTTTTGCTCTTGTTAGTGTTCACTTTACACGCTCTCTTGAACACACTGTCCATTCCATTCAACTGCTCTCCCAGGTCCTTTGCTGCCTCTTCCAGAATTAAAATGTCATCAGCAAACGCAATGCTTAAATTTCTTCCCCCTGAACTTTAAGCCCTATTCCAAAGTTTTCCTTGCTTTCCTTCACCGCCTGCTCGGTGTACAAATTGAATAACATCAGTGAAAGGCTACAACCCTGTCTTACTCCCTTCCCAACTGATGCTTCCCTTTCATGCCCTTCGAGTCTAATAACTGCGGTCTGGCGTTTGTACAAGTTGTAAATAACTCTCCTTTCCCTGTATTTTACCCCTGCTGACTTCAGAATTTGAAAGAGTGTATTCCAGTCAACATTGTCATAGGCTCTTATGCAACTGCCACTAATTACACATATAATGTATGATTTTTCTAATGATGTTTTATTCCTTTTTTCATTTATGCTATCCTGATGGGACATATATTCATGTTCCCAACTTGTAATTTTTATTTATATTACTGTGATTTTATTTACTAAATAATTTGATAAACTATGTACTTACACATTTAATGTATGCTTTTCTTTCTCATGTCATCCTTTTTTCATTTCTGTTATCCTGATGGTACAAAAATTACAAGCTGTAACCTTTTATGTATACTACTGTGATGCTTCCGCCTATATATACCATGTATTTGTATTTATGTCATGTAATATTCTTGTTGTTACCAAATATTTTCATTTTATGGTCAAATTTTGTTGTCATGCCTACAGCCCCTACTCCGAACTTTTGTAGAGGAAAAGAGGGGCGGGGAGTACTGAAAGGTGACACACTATACCTTGTCATTGTCACGCTCTGGTCAGAGAGGTTGGTTTCTGTGAACTGTGAGTCGGCGGTAAGGAGTGGTAGGCAGAAGGGGGTCTGAGTGTGGAAGTGGACAGACGGAGTTAGGTGTTGGTGGAGAGCAATAGACTGAGAGAGTTGTAAGCTGTTAGGATTGTTGATAATTTTGTTTTTGCTATGTATTTGTATATAGTAATTGTGATTTTAAAAAGTAATAATAATAAGAATCACAAATCATAATTTGATTTTACTTAGAAGACAGCAAAATTATCCGTATGTTGATAAATATGTAAATTTTAATACAGAAACTTAACGTAAAAAAAAAAAAAGAAAAAAGAAATAAAAAGGTTTGTGAAGCTTATGAGACATATCTGGGAGAAATCAGTCCATAAACTTACAAACTGCTTATAAACTAGCTTATACTACAGACGACACAAACATCCATACCCGAGTGAGCATTCGAAGCCCCGACGGGGAATGGCCTCGTGCATCGCAGCATAGCGCCTCAATGCGCTCGGCCACGCCGCCGTAGCCTTAAAAAATGTTCAAATGTTCATAATCCTATGATACCAAACTACGTTGGTCATAAGTCCCTATTCTTAGAAAGTACTTAAACTAAGTTAAACTAACCTATGAACAACACACGTATCCACTCCCGAGGGAGGATTCGAACCTCCGACGCAGGAGGCCGAGCGATCCGTAACTTGGCGCTCCAGACCGCTCGGCCACTCATGCGCGGCGCCGTGGCCTTAACATAATGCCAGTGCTATTTCTTCATCATCTTGAATTAGAGTTTGTACTGTACTGATAACTGCACGTGCTATTTTTTCTTTCGCTAGGCTCAAAATATTACCGAACTGCGATGGATTAATCCTCTGTACCTCTCTTTTTCATTTCACAATCGCTTCTTACCCCTCAAATCTGTCCTTGTTGGTCAGCACTTCAACGATGATGACATGTTACCACATGACTGAAAACACAGGTGGCACCTTCTATGAATAAGGCATACAGGAAGTTGTGCCACGCTATGACAAGTGCCTATAAAATTTTGGAAGCTATACAGAAAAGTAGGCTGACAGTTACCAATTTTTTAATTTTTTTTATTTATTTATTTATAAATTAATGAAATGCAGCAACCAATTGCTTGCCGTTATTTATTTTGAACTTGAGTGCCCTTCTTCTGGTCTCTATACAGACAAACAAGTGCATTTGTATACAATGAGGCTATGGAACGTATAAAAGTCGATTACAGAAATATGATGCAGTTTCGAACCAAATAGAACGTAATAAAGATAAGTTCATATAACGGGATAAAATTAACACTTACATTTTTGTACTGTTGCTTAATAAATAAACATGCTACTAATGGAATCAATGCTAAGTGCAAAGATTATGGAATGAATAACCGTCAGCTGGTAACAAAGTATCTATGGGTGAGGCTTATAGTTATGGAGTAATGATAAAAAAGGGAAAGAAGGCTATGGGAAAACAGTAATACTCAAAGTAGTTGAAGAAAAGCATAAAGAGAGGAGCAGCTGACTGATAAATCAGTCGATTAGCAGATTAAAATTCATTAGTCTAGAAGTACAATGATAAGTGGCGCCATAGGCGAAATATTTCAGAACTACCAGCTAACACAGTAGTAAGATGCTTAGAATGTCACTGTCAGGGCATCTGTCAATATAAAGAATTTGTCATTGTGTCTATGGCTTCAAAATTTAATGGGGATAGATTGATGAAGTGATTTATTTATTTGTATAATAAATACTTTTTCTGTATCTGTACACGTGTGTTTTATATAACCAGACCGGAACTTATTTTGTGGCCGTGCCTAGTATGTTTAACATAATAAATATTATAAAGCGTTAAATCCCCGAAATCATTTATATACACCCTGTGATATTAATAAATATAAAATTTAAATTATCTCAGTTGTTTCTACTACTGTTCATCTCCTAGAAACCACGAGATACTTTCGTGCAACAGAAGCGCTATCCGAATTGCTCAGCAAGTACCTGTCAGTGGAATGCAGCAGAGTTTTCAGCAGGTACAGAGGCTTTCACGGAAGTACGGCTGGAGCGCGCCCGTACTTTCGCCTCTGATTGCTGCTGAATCCTTTTTTGTCGGAACGCAGGTCGGACCCGTCAGCGATTTCCATCTTGATTAAGGCGAAAAAGAGAAAGCAGAGGACATTTCCGTGGAACTCGTCTGTCAAACGCAAAAGCTCTTTTCCATTATCTACAGTCGCTGTGTGTCAATGCTAGACCGTGATTCACGTCCGAGCAGCTAAACGTCAAATACAGGATAGCGAAAGCTTTTTTGGAAATATAGGTTACTCTATGGTTAAAAAAATTTCTATATATAACAATAGGATTAACCACTTTAAATCGTATTTCTCTAATGACTGTGTAAGTGATTTGGGTTATTAATGACTAGCTGAAAACTTGGCGTTGAGTTACTACACTGCTGGCCATTAAAATTGCTACACCAAGAAAAAATGCAGATGATAAACGGGTATTCATTGGACAAATATATTATACTAGAACGGACATGTGATTACATTCTCATACAATTTGGGTACATAGATCCTGAGAAATCAGTACCCAGAACAACCACTACTGGCCGTATTAATGGCCGTGATACGCCTGGACATTGAGTCAAATAGAGCTTGGATGGCATGTACAACTACAGATGCCCATGTAGCTTGAACACGATAACACAGTTAATCAAGAGTAGTGACTGGCACGTTGTGATGATCCAGTTGCTCGGCCACCAGTGACCAGACGTTTTCAATTGGTGAGAGATCTGGAGAATATGCTGGCCAGGACAGCAGTCGAACGTTTTCCGTATCCAGATCTGCATCATGCGGTCGTGCATTATCCTGCTGAAATATGGGGTTTCGCAGGGATCGAATAAAGGGTTGAGCAACGGGTCGTAACACTTCTGAAATGTAACGGCCACTGTTCAAAGTGCCGTCGATGCGAACAAGAGGTGACCGAGACCTGTAACCAATGACACCCCATGCCATCACGCCGAGTGATAAGCCAGTATGGCGATGATGAATACGCTTTGCGTTCACCGCGATGTCACCAAACACGGATACGACCATCATGATGCTGTAAACAGAACCTGTATTCATCCGAAAAAAGGCGTTTTGCCATTCGTGCACCCAGGTTCCTCGTTGAGTACACCATCGCAGGCGCTCCTGTCTGTGGTGCAACGTCAAGGGTAACCGCAGCCATGGTCTCCGAGCTGATAATCCATGCTGCTGCAAACGTCGTCGAACTGTTCGTGCATATGGTTGTTGTCTTGCAAACGTCCCCATCTGTTAACTAAGGGATCGAGACGTGGCTACACGATCCGTTACAGCCATGCGGATAACATACCTGTCATCTCGACTGCTAGTGATACGAGGACGTTGGGATCCAGCACGGCGTTCCGTATTGCCCTCCTGAAGCTACCGACTCCATATTCTGCTAATAGTCATTTGATCGCGAACAACGGGAGCAGCAGTGTCGCGATAGATAAACCTCAATAGGCTACAGTCCGACCTTTATCAAAGTCGGAAACGTGATGGTACGCATTTCTCCTCTTTACGCGAGGCATTACAACATTTCACCAGGCAACGCCGGTCAACTTTTGTTTTTGTATGAGAAATCGGTTGGAAACATTTATGTCAGCACGTTGTAGGTGTCACCACCGACACCAACTTTGTGTGAATGCTCTGAAAAGCATTTGCATATCACAGCATCTTCTTCTTGTCGGTTAAATTTCTCGTCTGTAGCACGTCATCTTCGAGGTGTAGCAATTTTAATAGCGTATGAATTTTCTCTCCGTCCCTCTCTTTTTAGAAAGAAAAACATGTCATGGGAGAATATACAGGGTGAATCACGAAGATATGAAAATATTTTAATATGTGATTCTGGAAAACTTTATGCGCTGTCGATCGATCTCCAGGCACATTTAGTAGCATTTCGGTCCGAATTCCAGCACCATTGCCTTCACTATGTGGAAAACTGAAATAAATCCGCCACCGAACACAATCTGTAATATCCGTAGGTAAATCCAAAACTGTTTTACCACTTGATATGTATTGCGGGACCAAAGCTCACACAGTCGAGTAGAAGTTTTCCTTACTGTTTTCTGTGTATCCGCCGATGCGTCGCTTTAGAAGATCTTCGCTGGTCAGTTATTTATAGACTGGTTAGAGATCTTGATAGATGTCAATTGCAGAAGTCTGGATCTTCACTGTTCAGGAATTTTTAGACTGATTTGGTAGCTTAATAGTCAGTTAGAAAATCTGGATTATCCGGAATAAAATTTTCGCTCTGCAGCGGAGTATGCGCTGATATGAAACTTCCTGGCAGATTAAATTTGTGTACCGGAATCGGGACTCGAACCTGCGACCTTTGCCTTTCGCGGGCAAGCTGAATTATGTTTGTAGTCAGTCAAAGTATTTGTAGGTTTCTCCCGGCCATAATCATTTTGGATATCATCCCTGAAGTCCTAGGGGATCATTTGCAAGAAATAAAACAAACTCGATATTTCGAAAATTCTAAAGTGGCCTAACCCCTGAGCGGCTTTGTCTACACAGACATGCACAAGTCGTGCTCACTGCTGAGTCATTCTCACATATTTGTCCTGTCGCATAATGTGACAGTTTTTACGACTCTTATTGTTTAGGCCGTTATATTGCCTAAACTATGTGCCGTATGTGGGTCTTACCTCTACAGTAATTATTACCTCATAATAAGAAATATCTGGTTGTAATTAGTCAAGTGGTTTAGGAGGAACTGTGCACCATTGTCGCATTATGAATCAGTTTTGCGCGCATCTCATTGTTTATGTCGTCATATGTCGTGAACTATGTGTTGTACGTGACACTATTACGGCGATCGTCCTCCTGCTTTGAGGCTTACATGTGAAAATTTCATAAAGATTGGAACAAAACTGTATATTTTTATGCAATACGTACACAAAAGGACACAGACACTCTGCTTTATATAGAAAGATGATAAAACAGAAACTGCTTTCGGCGCATAGTGTTCTACGTACACATGTAGTTGCCTTGGTATCTGTGTCTTTGAACCGCTCGCTTTAGATGTGTTGTAAATGTATACTCCATTTCAGCTTTATTTTAATATGCGGTAGTTTTTCGTAATTTCTCGCATTTAATGGAGATCGCCATGTCAGCAGCAATTGAACATTATTATATCTTATTACTGAATGACCATTTATGTTTCCAGTAGTAGGTACATTTTATATAAATACATTGTATTCTGCTAAAATGGATCGTTTGTAACAACTTCCTGTTAAATCTTGCGAAGAAAATCCTTCTTATGCATTTGAGGCCTAATATAAACACTATCCGGTAAATAGGATATGTGTATTTTGTTCTGACATAATTACTTTGACCTGAGAGTTTTTGGTACTGCTGATGGCAAATGTAATGGTATAATGACGTCAATGAATTGTATACAATTTCCATTCCTTACTTCGATTATTATTATTGGAAAATGCCTTATGGTATAATGCAACTTTTTGCATGGAAATGATATAGGTTTCATTCTAAACACGGTTTTCTACAGTTTCAGGGCCATAGGTAAGAGGTATCTCTTTTGTTATCATTTTGTTGCGATGGGTGATCAAATTTGATTGCTGTCAGCTTCAGGATGAACACACATTGAAATGTGAAACTAGGAAATTATTACCTCTGGATGAGTATATTGTAAAAGAACTTAAAATTTTAAATTTGGTCAATAATGACGCGAAACACTTTAAACGAATTTTTGTTGCTCTGCAAGTCGTCAGGCCACTTGCAACATAGGACGGACGGATCGACCCACATATTTCAAACTTTTACATTCTACTGTTTTTTTGTCTTAGAGTAAATATTACCACTTTGCTATGTATTTAGTTAAATCTTTCCCTGCTGACCAGTGCACAGCAAGCAATTTTTATTTTCTTTTATTTCATTTTATTATTTTTTTCTTTGGAGGGGCGGATCACGCATATGTTTAAAATTTTTATCTATTCCAAATTCAATGGGATGAATTACATTTGCGTCCTTATGTCGCATTTTTTTTTTTTTTTTAGATTACGGGGTTTCATTTTTTATGAACAGCGTCTTGAAATAAGGCTGCAGCGATTTTTGTACTTCAAAATATTAATCGTGATGAATGACGTTCTACAATCGTTTGTGAAGCCAACATAATAGGCAGGTAAACAGCAATTTTTTTGTTGCCTCCTTATTTTCTCCAAATTTGTCGGAGGATACAGTTTCATACCATTTCTGGAAAATGTCTCCATACTTCATTTGGGATACTCGTAGAACAACTCTCACTCCCATTCTAACGCTGGAGCAACTTCAAAGGCGATTTTAAGAATCACGACAATTCCATGTCTGCGAAATTTTTAATTATTGGTGCAAATTGATTCCAAAGGTATGACGAAAAAACTGAAAATACAGTTCTGCCTGCTTCCGAATAATTTCCGGAATTATTGGCAAGTTCACAAATTCCGTCCATTGTCTCTTTTCAAATATATTGAACCTGCAACGGAAGAAGACAGTCTTTATATCACATCAATTTATCATTTCCTTGTAGCTCATTATTTATCAAAACGCCTTTCAGGTAAGTCACAGCTAGCAAACTACGTTCGCTTGCGGGAAACTCAAGATGTTTCCTTGCATCTAGTGTATCCAAGGTTAATTCATCTTGTATTCAATTACTCGTAACATACCCTCCACTGCATCGGTACCGAGTAGTACAGCAACCAATGCAAATTTATTACTAATAAAAGGGCACTATTAATGCATATATTTGTTTCATCTTTTTGTATCATCATCTGCATTCTTAAAATATTTTACTTTTGTGATGATGCCCAAAAAAGAGGTGAAATACGTTAATAAATATAACATTGTCAATCGTGGCGGGACTTTATTAGGAATTTAATCGCCTGACTTAGTCAACGAACAGCGATGCGTTCCAGTAAGTCACAGATAGAAACTGATAGAATAGAAAATATAGACAACTAGCTGAAAACCCAGCGTCCCGCGGGTACTTATTTATTCCTGTGTTACGGTAGTCCATCTCTCTTTACCTTGTCTCAACCTAACCATCTTTCCTTTCCTTCTTTCTTTGTCCATCTACTCTCCCCTTCCTCTCTCTCGCTCTCAGTTCATCTCCTCATCTCCCCTCCCCTCCATCTCCTCCTGCTGCCCATCTCATCCCCACCTTCCCCTTACTCTGCCTATCACCTCCTCATTTCTCTGTCGAACTCCTCCTCCTCTTCAGTCCAGTATCTGCACCATCTGCGGAAAACTACATAACTCTGTAAAATTTTATAGTGGAGAGTGAAGTGGTGCCTAAGTTTATTGCGAGGTACCCTCCTCCGCGCACCTTATGAAAACTTAGATAGACGGTAATGTTCCTATTGTTATCAAGGTTACGTAAGCAATATCTCATCAAGTTCAGAATTCAAGAATTTTTGGTAAAGCACTCTTTGTCATGCACCATACTCAAGCAATGAGCTTCCTCTTGTTTTAAAGGTGAAGTGTGTATAGTTTCTTCGCAGTGGGATGAAGATTACGGCAGTGCAGAAAATACGAATAAACATGTTGCCGTACTTCCCAAGCGTCTCTGTTGAACACTGCATATCTCCTATACTATTGGTCACACAGTGAAATAATTATGTAGATATATTCATTGGCATAAATGGATACTGTTTGCATCATTGTGAATGCATTTAGCAGCAAAGAAGTAATAGCCGGCCGCGGTGGCCGAGGGGACTGAGGCGCTCCAGTCACGGTCTGCACGGTCACTACTGTCGGGGGTTCGAATCCCCCCTCGGGCATGGATATTTGTGCCGTCCTTAGTCTTAGTTGTTTCATAAGTAGTTTGTAAGTTTAGGGACTGATGACCCCGTAATTAAGTCCCATAGACTATACAAACATTTGAACATTTTTTTTGAAAGAAGTAATAACTTTACACGTCATTCTTAATGTGGAATTTTTTTAGGCATCTCAGTGTTTATCACGTCCTATCTCTTGAACCGTGTGTTGTACAGTCGTATAATTATGCCTATAACCTTCTCGAAATTGCAATAAATATGATGATAAAGTTCCATTTCATTCAGATGAACTGTACAGCAGCGCATAAAATACGATCACGCAAACATTCATTTTTATATATTTGATTTATTTTCAAATTCGCATTAAAACCGTACGATGGTAACAACAAATTTCTTCTGCTGGTGGTCTTCACCCCAATGATTCGATATGCTTGGTATGCATCAAAGCTGACAGCCAAAAACCTTCATTTAAAAATCTGAAGGATGTATGCTTTCTACTCAAGCATATTTAAAAAAAATTCCTACTTTTACATAAAATTCAGGTGGTGTGAACAATATTTACGTTATAAATGTTTGTTTGATGATTATCGCCCTGAAAATGTAACTTAACTTATAGAGAGAGAGAGAGCTGCTAGAATTTTCAGAAATTTCATTTCATTCAAAACTTCATCGGAATCTCAAAATTATCTGTTTAATCACGTTAATTAATTGAAAAGATTGTAGGTAATCTTAACGTATTAATGCTGCACTGATAAACTAAATTGTTCAATCATATTTAAAAATTTCGTCAGGATCGGAATACAACTGTAGAACCTGATGAAGTCAATGTGTAAAGTTTCGTCCATTATGCACCATCCAAAATTGTATACGACAGTAACCTTCCTCACAGGTTTTCAACCTTATACTTGTTTATGTCATACATGTCGTAAGCAGTTCTTACCACTACGACAATTGTTACCTCACGGACGAAATATGTGTACGAAATTTGGATGAAATCGTTTCAGTGGTTTAGAAGCAGACGCCGCATGATGCAGCACATTTCCGCGCATTTCATTGATTATTACGTCATATATTCTGAACTATTTGTCCTACAGTTTTATAGTGGTGCCTATGACCATTTCGAAAGTGAAAGCGATATGTTGACAAAGCTTCATCACAATCGGTTGAACGCATATAATACGAACACACATACATTCATTTGGATAACGAGACGCATATAGTTTGTTAACTTTTCGAGCTCTCCATTACTTCTTTAACAATGGCAGTCTCACAAATGGCATTCTGGAGAAGTATGTTGCCTACCGATTGTAACTTTTTTTTTGGCGATCATTACTGGATCACCGACTGTTGTAGTTACATTATTATACTCTGATTTTCAATCAGTAATTATATTCAGAATCGCCACTAAGACATCATAAGTGATTGATAAACGTTCTCCTCGAATAAAGCTTTAAAAAGTCATTAATGCTATCAGTTCTTCGCTAATTACTTTCAGAATTCAAATATTGCACGAAAGAACAGACGTCGCTATGCGATGTTGCAGCTGCTTTTAATATACATTTTAACTGAGGTTTTTTAGTCTCAACTGCTGGTAGGTACAGGGTGATAATAATTAAACTTTCAAAACGCTGTAAAAATGACACCACTGGTCAGAATGACGTTAAATTGCTACGGAATATTATCCGTGAAGGGAGAAATCGTATGGCCGAAGAAAACTAAATAGTATGAAAACTAATCAATAAATGCTACTGTAACCATCATAATTTAATAGTAGTCGGTTAGAAATGACGACTGAATCATAAAACAAAACGTAAGGAGTAAGTTAGAATATAAACAAACTGTACTGTTGCGCCATCTTACATAAAAATGATCCCTTCCACGCTGCTGGGGATCTGGAATGTCATGGTTGCGATAAAATCATTGATAGCCCTTAAAGTGACGGTACAGGAAACAGGACAGGAAGCTCATGGCTCTTCGAATATATATGACCCTATGATAAACCACCACACTGATGATAGCACAAAATGTGCCGAAACTTGTTTTGGAAAAGTAATTAAAAAAGTGTCTTGCATAAAGCGGAAAATCGTCACCAATTATTTAATCTGTGAAAGTATTGTGCCATATATAGTTTTCTGGATCTTTCAGACGCGTGCTGAAAATAAGAGGAAGACTTGGTGGCTATTCGCTTGTCAAGCATCTGGTATGTAACTCACGTGTTGATGATGTAAATATTAAGAAGAGAGAGCCTATACTTCATGCATTGTGAGTCGATTAAGTGACATCACTGATACTACAGATAGACCTATTTGTAGTTAGTAGTGATGTTAACATCTCAATAACGGTTCACTAGACAGCTGCAGGAAGGAACAATTATCGGTGAAAACACAAAATTAAAACAACAAAGCTGAAAATTGAATTATGATACACTGAAGTTTCAAGAGTTTTAATTAGCCAACAGCAGGTTCATGCGCTAAATTGATTGAATTAAATAATGATACCAACTGTAAACTGAGATATTTAATAAACACGAAAATCTGAACTGAAATCTGTGATATGTGAAGAAATTGTAAACATAAAGCAGGAACGTAATTGAACAAGTGAACTATTCCGAACGGATGCCTGCAAGTAAACAACTGATTTCAAATACGAAGGGCACTCGTTTTGTGCTACTCGAATATTTGAAAGCTGTTTCGGTAAACTAGGACTGGCTGACTATCGGATTATAGATAAAAACTGTTATCTGATTTCTGCGCTAGCAATTTGTAAAACAATAACTGCGTGATTAGTATGGAAATGAATTGAAGGCATCAGTAGAGTAAATCAACTGACGATTTTTGGAATTCCAAAACGAATAGTAGACGCCTGCTGTATTTCCTTGCCCTATATACGGTGATGTAAACAATGCGTCAGAAAATTAAAACACTGGAAATAGTGAATTTCGGTCAGAGAGCGTTTCGACTTTCAAAACGAAGACGCAACATCCGCTATATGTGTTTAATAAGTACTCAGAGACGGGATGAGAAACGCCGTATTCTTTGTGAAGATCCATACACATAAAATACCAACAAGCAACGTTTAAAAATTACTCGTAAACATATTAGTATTTCCATCTCGTTGCCCTTGTGTTCTGAAGACTGATTTAAGACAGTTCGGTTTCGCGTTATCTTACAATATCCTCTTATCTCTACAGGTACATCGATACTCTGCTCATCACCCTGAAGTGTCTGGGTTCATCGGACCACCTTCATACTATTTATCTACCGTTACATTTTCGAATAGCACATAACAAGAATAACACCTTAATCTCTACATTCGAGCTCTCTCTGATCATTTGTCCATTTGCAGGCCGGAGTCGACAATACATTTTCCGTATCGGATGAGAAAGTAGGCGTTCGAAAACGTTTCGTAACTAGATCTCGACGTAAAGAAAGTTGTCGTCGTTGTAATGATACCCACTCCAACTCCTCCATCAGTTCTGTGGCATTCTTTCCCCTGTATCGGAACGAGTAGTTTTCCTTCATATTATTTCGATGTCCTGCGTCAGTTTCAAACTCCTCCATCATTTCTCTCCCTTGTATCGGAACGATCTGTCCTTTGTTCTATTTCGATGCCCTGCGACAATTTCGTCTGTTAAAGAACCCATACCGCGCAGCAATACTCTAAAAGAGGACCGACAAGCGTATTGTTTGCAATCTCTTTAGTAATTCACTTGCATTTTCTAAGTGTTCTGCCAATAAAAGTTTTTCGTTGCCTTCCCCATATCATTTTCTGTTTCTTTCCAGTTGTAATTGCTATATATTTAGTTGAATTTACGACCTTAAAATTTGATTTGTTTATCTAATAAACGAAGCTAAACGGATTCCTATTAATTCTCACGACCCCTCATTTTCATTATGTAGTGTAAACTGCCAATTTCGCCCCCCCCCCCCCAATCATATACATTGTGAATCTCCTAACACTTGGACCGCAAATATTGCGGAAACGGAAAGTGCGATTGATGTGTGGTTTTCACAGAATGGAGAGGTTGTCAAGGGCCCATTTGTTATCTTATAAACAGCCTGTAAAAATACTTAGAAAGTGTATTTTTTATGCAGACATACAGTTTTTAACATGGAGCAATGGTTGTTTCTATCATGCACTGGAATTTTTGACACCAGCTGTGTAGAAAGAATTTTGAATGACATTTTTATCACGTTTAGTTTGCCAGCTACAACCATTCATGGTCTTTGGGCGGAGGCTACGACAGCGTAGCTCACTGGCTGGTGGTCATGAGACAGTGGGCCGTGCCCCAGGGGCTAGCCAGTCGGCCAGTCAGATACGCTATCGCAACCTAGGCCCCTGAAACCTTGACGGTTGTAGCTGTCAAGCTAAACGTGATAAGAATGTCATTCAAAATTCTTTGTACACAGCTGGTGTCAAAAATTGCAGTGCACGATAGAAACAACCATTGTTCCATTTAAAAAACTGTATGTTTGCATAAAAATACACTTTCTAAAATATTAAACTCTGAAACATCCTGGCGTATGAAAATTGTGTGCCGGAACCGGGACTCGAACCTGGGACCTTTGCCTTTCGCGGGAAAGCGCACTACCGACTGTGCTATCCCGAAACGACTCACGATGCCGCCTCACAACTTTACTTCCGCCAGTACCTCGGCACACAATTTTAATCTGCCATGAAGTTTCATATCAGCGCACAATCCGCTGCAGAGTGAAAATTTCATTCTGGAATATTAAAATCTGTTTGTAGTCTAAAAATACGATCACCTGACAACCAATCCGTTCTGTGAAAACCGCACATCAATCGTATTTTCCGTTTCCGCTATGTATGCGGTGCAAGTGTTAGGTGATTCACCCTGTATATACATATATAATAGAAGACTCTTTGCATTTGGTTTTGATCTGCTGATGAGAGCATCATGTGCAAGCAACCTAAGACAGCTGAATAGATTATCTTCCACATCTTTATTTACAGTGTGCGTCACGACGTTTTATTCTGGTTGCTGGAAGTAATTACTTATTTGGAACAAAAACTGTAAATGCAGCAATGAGATCAGACCCATAATTAAGGAATTACAACAAAGTTACGAAACATACCATGGTGTCTGTAGCGTTACACTTGTGATCACAGGACACACAGTCAGTTTTAGGTACACATGTGAAGTGAGTGTTACGCTTTCATTACGTAAATTCCTGTGGTATGAACGCCTGGGAGACCGCGAAGGTCAGGTTCAGCGGCCTAACTGGAAATGTTTTCCCTACGCTCCGCACCAGCAGGCATCTTTCATTCCCGAAAAAAATGTTCAAATGTTTGTATAGTCTATGGGACTTAACTACGGGGTCATCAGTCCCTAAACTTACAAACTACTTATGAGATACTTACGAACTAGGACGGCACAAATATCCATGCCCGAGGGGGGATTCGAACCCCCGACCGTAGTGGCCGTGCAGACCGTGACTGGAGCGCCTTAGTCTCCTCGGCCACCGCGGTCGGCTTTTCTTCCCGAAGTGTGAGAATTGCGTGCTGAAGTGTCTGTATCAAGTGTAGGTAACTGTAATGGGTGCGTGTGTAGTGTCTAGTCGTGTTGATGGGAGAAGGGAGAGGGTAAAATCCGGTGTCGGCACATGGCATATTCCTCTCGAAAAGCACCAAGGAGGCCGCCGAGCTGAACGGCCCCATCCGACGGACGGATCACTGTCAACAGTGTCCCATGCCCTCACTCCACCAGACGCTGCAGAGAGGTTTGGAGTTTAATCCAGGACATTGGCGCAAAGACTGGCGATCAGGGACTTTGCACCACCAGCCCTCCTGTCCTATCTGCCGTAAGGCAAAGTGAAAATTGTCAACGGCGCGTGGCGTACGCGGACGGTTACCCCCGGCAAGTACTGGCCCAACATCACCTAGAGACAAGGCCTACAACAGGCCGTGCCTACGTCACACTTAGAGCCGCGGCCTCCAGCTCACTGGCTGTTGGCTGGGGCACGCCCACCGCCGCGCAGCGGCCGGCCACTCAGATGGCGGCCGCGGCCTCTAGGTGTGACGTAGGCACGGCCTGTTGTAGACCTTGTCTCTAGGTGGTGTTGACTGGCCACGACCGACGGTGCTCAACTTCGGTGATCTGGCAGCACGGCAGTTGACTACGTTTGCATTAAAACCACGTTGTTGATGTTGCAGTCACTGTTACTGTCTCCTGTGTACTGAACACTTTGTGATGGAGTACATTTTGAGATTCTGTGTTGGTAATGGTATCGTAACAGTATGATTCCAAGTGTCAAAACATTTACTAGAAACTGGTACTATTCCCAGTATTCGCATTCACTCCGAAAGTCATCGTGATTTTCAAGAAGAGGAAAACATAATTCAGTAAAACTCAGTACTCGTTCCAGTACAAGACACTTACCTACCTGATTGAACCTTTCACAATCTGAGGTATGTAGGATTCTTCATGAGAATGTGCAAAAATTTCACCATTTACAACCAGATGGCTATGCCAACCGTTTGTACTTTTGCAACCTGTTTAAATGGAAATTGTCACCTCTATCGCTTCATAATGTTCAGTGATGAGGCATGTCTAGGCAGACGAAAATCTCCATGGCATGGTAGTATCTCAATTTCAAAGCAGATTGAATGCCAATTTCTGGTGTGGTGCTGAGTATGGCCAAATGTACGTCCAACATTAAAGGGCCCTTGGACACTTCCACCATGTGGTAGCAGCTTATCTTAATCAGCAGTTTCCAAATCGATGAATAGGTCGCGGCCCTATCAACACCTGCCAGATCCCCAGATTTAATACCCCTACATTACTTCATCTAGGGGTGGACATTGCGCACGAAGTTAAGATGGAATCACGAGAAGAATTGATACAACGCAATTACGATACCGCAATGTCAATAAGGAATAAGCATGTGGAGATAAGGAGTCAATTTTTTTTTAATTTTGCTGTTCCAGTAGAATTTTCTGAGACGGTCTTTGTTTAAAGATTGTCATACACATAACGTTATTTTTTTGAAAGTAATTTGATTCCCTTTAAATACTATTATCATTGAGCGAGATATGTATTTTAAATTCATATCAGAATATGAATGTAACACAACGTTGCTTTTGAAACTGATTCCTTTTCTAATTACTGAGATGACTGACCAATATACCTACTTTAAACTTCATTCCAGAATGTGACTGTAATTTTTGTAACAGTATATGTCTTCCTATGTTTTATGTTAAGGTGCGATTCCGAACTCGGCGGCAAGCGGCGGTCGTCGCTGAGCCGCGACAGGCGGCACCACTGATCCCCATTGTCTGCAATGCGAGCGATGCGGAACGCGGCGGCAGCGCCACCGGTCGCCGTACACCTGCTCCGGCGACCGGCGACCATCCGGTCTCGAACCAGTGGTGTCGCTGTCGCCGACCCGACCCCCCGCCGAAGACCGGTTTTATGACAACACCCAAGGGAAATGAGTTCTTCAGGCTCTGACGAGCCGCGGCGGAGTGGCCGAGCGCATTGAGGCGCTATCCTACGATACGCGAGGCTGTTCCCCGACGAGCATGGCAGTTTGTGCCGTCTTTATTATAAGCTAGTTCATAAGTAGTTTGTAAGTCTAGGGACTGATGACCTTGTAGTTAAGTCCCATAAGCTCTGCAAACATTTGTAAGTTTGAACTCTGACGAAAAGAAGTCCGTAAACACAGTAGCAACATATCCTGTAATATTTAACGCAGGAAATAACGAGTACAGAAATATTTTAGTAAAAGATATCTGGAAAACTTTAGCACAGTAGTTGAACAGGACGAGTAAGTGCACGAAACTTATTTATCAAGGAATGGATTCATATGTGCATTGTTTGTAACTATGTATTGTCAGTGTAGTGTTTTTAAAGGAAACGCCTTTTACTACTTGCAGTATCAAAAGGCGTTTTCTTTAAAAACACTACAGTGAAAATACATAGTATTCAGCTGCTGCTCAAATGGCCACCACAAGCAAGATTGTTTATAACCACTGAAGCACTTGGGGATATGTCCTCAAGAAACTGTAAATTGAGATTTTGTTCGTTTTAATTTATTGAGACATCATTGCATTGGATGTAACTAAAAGTAAAAGACATCATTGCCTTGTCTCTACTACAGATCGGATTGAAACTTGCATTTGTTGTTTGTAACAGAGAATAAGAGTTGTCAAGTTCCACGAATAAATATATAATAGGCCTGGAACTGTGCAGGGGGAATTTCTTTTGTAAAGTCTGATAAACTATTTAATTATGAGTACGGATGCATGCCTGTAAATGTTTGACGTGGCATATCAATGAAGACTCAGAGGAAACTGCACTCATTAATATTTTGTAACACGTTTTGCTTCATTTTTGTAGCAACTTAGTGCAGTTTCCTCAATAATTGGCATATCAATGAAGACTCAGAGGAAACTGCACTCATTAATATTTTGTAACACGTTTTGCTTCATTTTTGTAGCAACTTAGTGCAGTTTCCTCAATAATTAACTACTAAAGTAAAAACTAAACACACACGGTGGTTTATGTTCAAAAGAATTAAGAAATTAACTATCGGTAATTACATAAATGGTGTCCTTAAAATGATTATGTAGAGTAATAAAGCGTTTTGTGTAAAATACTGTCAGGACAGGTTTATTTACTTCAAAGAGGTGACAAAAGATTAATGTTGTGTACCAACAAAGAAAATAAAACGGAATAATACTAACGATGGTACAATATTAAAAGTGTTAAAGGAAAGGAAAGTAAAGAGGCAAAAGTTACTAAAGGCTTCTATGCGACGCAAATATGATATTGAATTATTTTCTGGACATATCAGAGCAGTTTTACGGAATTCATTTCCAATATATAAAGCAGAACCGAAGGAAAAATAATAGTCGCATTGCTTCTGATTACGAAATGATGGGCCCACGGTGCAACACAAATCAGCTATCAAGAGATAATAACACACCTTCAACATTCACATCGCTTGGACTGTTCCGTACCAGTTGTTGAGCAGATAGTAAATAATGCACGAGTTTTTGCGTACTTCTCAGTGTAAAATGTAACTTTTCTTCTTCAGTTATTGCATTTCTTAGGCACTGTGGTTGTATGTCATCCGAAATAGAACTCAGTACGAAGTTGAACTGTCTTTTATTTAAACGGCAATAGCTCCTGAATAAATTCACCACTAAATTTTTTTTTTTTTTTTTTTTTTTTTGCAACGGCATGTAACTTCCATCGGAAGCTCTACTGTTTCATATTGGCATTACCAGCGTTCGTATTCTCTTAGTATGGAACAAAGCAACAAAGCAACGTCATCGTCTTCCTCCTGCAACAACCGCGGAAATCGGCAGACACCTCACCCCGCCTCTCACCGGCTACCGCGCTGCTCGCCTACCGCTGTGTTCCGCAACGGGTCGGCAGCAGGCGGCTGCGTCTCGGTCGTTGTCGGCAGTTGCAGTGGGTCGCTGTCGCCGTGTTCGGACTCGCACCTTTAACCTACTCAGAAAATATAACAATCCATAAAAACTTAAACATTGTGTTGACTGAGTCATTTTTACCCAACCATGTAAACCGATTAATTAACAATCGCTGGAAAAACTTGCATAATAATTGAAGGTAGAAATTTGCACTGAAAATATATGCATTACTGCAGCATTAAATTATGAGACTAGTTGTAGGCATTTCCAGTTGGAGAAGAAATTTATGTTATTTATTTTGTTTACAATCTTGGCTTATTATCAGGGACACACCATTATAATTGCAATGCACCTGACGCCTCTAAAAAACAACTATGGTTCGGTGAAACAGTTCTCTTATGGCCGAGACATTGATAACTAAATACTGGCCGGCCGCGGTGGCCGAGGGGACTGAGGCGCTCCAGTCACGGTCTGCACGGCCACTACGGTCGGGGGTTCGAATCCCTCCTCGGGCATGGATATTTGTGCCGTCCTTAGGATAAGCTAATTGATAAGTAGTTTGTAAGTTTAAGGACTGATAACCCCGTAGTTAAGTCCCATAAGCTTAACAAACATTTGAACATTTTTATTAATTAAAAAAATTTGCAAGTTATTATTCCATTCAAGTCAGGTGTAGTTACAGTAAAACAAAACACACACCTCAAACACGAAAATAAAAACTTAGACAATCAAAATCGTGGTCTCGGGGTAAAGCGCTCGACTGGCAACCGAAGGGTCGCGGTTCGAAAACCGGACGGATCACGGAATTTTTCAGTCTGCGTTTTAACCCAGCCGTCACCTCTCAACGATGTGAGGAGTCGCCAGAAACGACACGTGGTTCGGATTCCACGTTAAGCTGTAGGTCCCCTTTCCCCGGTTGGATTACTGTGGTAGGCTAGGGACACGCGAGTCGCCGAAGTGGCGTCCAATTGAAAGACTTGCACCAGGCCAATGAGCCACGCGGAATTATATTTACCTCCAAAAATAGTGTTCATCAGAATCATGTTAATTTGTCTCCAACTCGTTTAGATTCTCTTCATGTTTCATGTTTGATATGAAAGATTAATGAATAGTGTTCCCACTTCATTTCTAAAGACTTCTTGTGATCGCATAATTCAACTTGACTGATAGGAAAGCTCAGCTAGCTATGCTCGGTAAGCCAAAGCGTTCTCTGAAAGAAATATGAGTGTCGTCCAAACCAGAGTATGTATTAGTTTCCTAGCAGATATTATCAACTTACCTTCCTTATTACCTCTACATTTATGATACTTCGGAATAGGCAACTGATTTTCTTGGCAAATAAATCCAATGAAAAACTCAAGATTTTTAATAAACCTTGCTTCCATTACACATCCGAAATCCCAAAACTGCCTCACTTGGTCAGTTAGGCTTCCTAAAGTCAGAATGGTCGTTATTTAACAGATTTTTAATTTGTTTTCATTGTCCTGCGTTCTTTCTTGTCATCCGCTTAAATGCAGGAGCCGTTAAACTGCTTGTGTGGTAGTTGTCACGCGCATCTGCCCTAACTGTGATTTGTGTACTCTGGATGAGATTTTCATGAAAAGTCAGATTTTAGGTTTTCTGTCATTCATGGTGCGCAAACTAAACCTGGAAATTGACAAAGCTAGCGATATTTTGTCAAAAGGTAACAAAGTGGATTGTGACTGTCTAATTATACCTGAAAACTGGAAAAAACAGGGGACATCTGCCGCGGTATATTATACTGTTTATTAAAGAATCCAGTACCGGCCGCAATTTGAAACCGACAGTCCATTACTACATGAGTGTGGGATTTAATTAAATGAATGGTAAACTTACAGCCATTAGATGATGAATCTGTCTGTGTGAAACTGGTAACGACACTATTTATCTTAATAAAGAGCGTTACGTTTGTACACACTGCTATATTTTTCAAGTAGCCATATTCGTTAGGTAAGCAAATGATGTAAATGCATAGGCCCACAGTCTAAAGCGGGCGGAGATGATATACTAAATATTGTCCAGAACACAGTTTGGATTTCTGAATGGATTCGATATCGAGAATGCTATTTACACATACAGTGAGAATGGATTGAACTCATTAGATAATAAATTACAAGATGTCGTTAGTTTCTGTGATTTGTCAAAGGCAATTGACTGTGTGAACTATAAAATTCTTTTAAATATATTAGAATTCTATGGCGTCACGGGCATTGGTGCAAAATGGTTCAAGTCGTACCTCGATAACAGGAAACAAGGGGAGTCAGTGCAAGGGACTAATGAATTAACCCATCAGTCATTATCGGATTGGGAAGAAATTACTTGTGGTGTTCCACAAGGATCCATCTTATCCGATTGTTATCAGACGTAGAAAATAAATAAATAAATAAAAAATTTGCATACATAGCTTACTTTCTTTCCAGAATGTCATATGGTATGATATTTTGGGGTTACTCTTCAAGTCAAGCAAACGTTTTCAGAGTTCAAACGGGTGTAATACGTATTGTTTGTGGAGTAAATTCACCGACATCCTGTATAAGACTCTTCAAAGAATCGGGTTTTCTGTCTAATGCCTCTCAGTCTATTTATTCCTTAATGAAATTTGTCATAAATAATATATCCCCTTCCCCAACAAACAGCTCAATTCAAACATACAATACTAGGAACAGAAACGATCTACACAAGGTTTTAAAAGCACTTACTTTTGTTCAAAAAGAACACACATCTTCAAAAATTTACCAGAAACCATGAAAAAATTTAGTTACAAATAAAGATCAATTTAAGAGGAACCTAAAACACTTCCTAGTGGCCAACTAATACTCCACTGACAATTTTTTAAATAGAACCAAATGATGTATGCATTTGCATATTGTTGGTGTTATAGTATTCAGTCCGGAGACTGGTTTGATACACCCTACCCTATGCTGAGCAAGCCTCTTCACATAAGAAAGGCAATCCACATCTATATGAATCTGCTTACTATATTCGTCTCTTGGTCTCCTCCTGCGATTTTTACCCCACATACCAGAGGCGTGCAGCGAGCCTGCGCTGCTCGCCCGGGCTCGTAGCCACGCCCCCCGGGCGGGCCTGGCCACGCGCTGCCCGCCCTGCCGGCACGAGCTCCTCCGGACGGTGTCGGGCAGCGCGGGTACCCGGACTACCCGAAGAGTGCCGGTCCGCCCGGCCGCCCGTGCCGCTCTGCTGCTAGCCGGGGCACGCGCCCGCCAGCCGCTACGCTCTTAGCGGGAAATACACTGTTCCGATTTTCACACTGTAAAAACTGTTGACGTTACAAACGAACATCCCACATCGGCTTATCAACTTAGTTTTTCCTTACAAACTTTACTTTCCTTGGAAAAAGTAACATGTCTGCGTTTCATTCCGCGTGAGTTTTTAGTTTCATAATGCTTTTCACTCGATTCTGAAGAAACTATAGGGTTAAAAAATCTGATTTTAGGACATCTGATAGTACAGCAACTTAGCTTTCTAACAAAGCATTAAACTTTTCATTTACAAATCATGTATTGAAAAAGTTAGATATTGGGCAGCTTACTGACCGATGCATTTTAGAACACACATTAACGCGAGTGCAATAGAGCTGTCTCAAATCATGAGTAATTGCTAGTTAATGAGCAGCATCAGTGCTACGTTAGCAAGTATACGCATTCAGCGCGTGTTCGAACAGCGTTTCTGTGGACATTTCGCAAAATTACTTGATGTTTCCTTGCTGCTAAGAAAAAAATAAGTAAATAAATAAAAGTAAGAACAAACGATCAGTTGCAATCGAGGTCATTAGAAACGATTAACTGGTAGAATGTTAGAAGATACAGCTTACGCTTAACCACTCCAAGGAAAGTAAAATAATTACTGTTCCACGATCAGGCGTGTGGACCATTGTTGTCGTTTTACTTTATTTTATATTTCCCCCTTTTCCCTTTGGCTGGGGGTAGCTGAAACACAGCCGCGGTGGAGTAGCCGAGCGGTCTAAAGCGTCTCGTTGCGGAGCGCGCGGTTGCTCGCTGTGGAGGTTCGAGTCCTCCCTGGGGCATGGGTGTGTGTGTGTGTGTTGTCCTTATATTAGTTTACCTAGGTTTAAGTAGTTTGTAAGCTACGGACTGATGACCACGCAGGTTGGTCCGATAGATTTACAAACATTTGAACATTTTGTAGCTGCAGCGCCAAGGGAGTCACCACTATTCGAGAGGTGACATTCAAGGTCGCAGTTATCAGTTTTGTATCGCTGGACAGTCTCTCGTATATCTTGTAAACACTTGGGATTTTTCCTCACTGACTTAATTGTCAGTGTACTATCAGTTGCGAGAAAAAAAAGTAGACGTGCGCATTAATGCACCTGGTAAGAGCAGAACGTCCAATTTTGTGGTGCAGAAGCAAAACGGTAGCCGAATCGGCTCGCGCCTGAAATATTAAACATGTTGAAAGTCGTTGGCTTCGCGTTAGCCGGCTCCAGCAAATTTGTAGGTAGTTTTATACTTTGCTCAGTATTTACTTACACTGTGTTTCACTTTCACTTCATGTTAAACTAAGTGATGGCTCTAACATAAAGAACAAGATTATTCCTTAAATCTCTTCAGTCCCTTGTTGCTAGTAAATCTACGTATTTCATGTATGTGACAAAAAATTATATGCCCTACGATGATGTGATATTTAATTTTGTTCAAGGTTGTCCAACTAATAATCTAGCTAAAATTCTGCCAAGGTAAACAGGAAATCTTTTAAAAAGCCAGTAGTCTGCGAATTGTATTCGTCTGCTATTCTTTTTACGTTCCTAGAAACTGTTGGAGGATGAGGAAGAACGTCTTTGGCACTTGCAGTGGGGCACTGTGCTTCTATCTCCATCAAAGTCTGTGCGAGGTCTCGAAATCCTTCTCCCGCAACTGTGCTGAAGGACCGCAAATCTATTGCACACATTCTTACTTATTTCTCCAGCACAAAAGATTTTGCTGACCCTGGATTATTGCTACAACCGTTCAAATCAGTACTCAGATAAGCTTTGCAGCTATTCAGGTGCCATAACAGCGTAGTGGTACTGCCATCACGGAACGACAATAATTTACGGCAGCCATTACACTCTGCAAAACCCACAGTTTTATTTTCATTACCTAGAATCAACATAAAATACTCCCATACAATGCTGTCTCCAGATATCTTTAAACGCGAGTTTCCTGGAAAGGTCTTTTTTTTTTCTTTCTCGGATCGTCTACTTCTTGCACGTTGGTACGATCTGTCCTGTTCGCTATTTATTTCAGACATAACGATCGATAACTTATAAATTGCTATGCAGGTAACACAAAAGGAGCGTGAAGCCTACGCTGTATTACAACGTCTTGCTCAGAACTGACTGCATTCCCCCGCTCGCAGCGCCTTGTGTAGCGCTGTTGCACGGGCCCGGCGGGTACCCGCTCGCCCGGCAAGTGTCGGGACTCGACGGCGCATCGCAGCACGCTCGCTGTGTATAGCGGTGCAGTGGAGCTCGACTACCCGCGGTGCGGGCAGCAGAGCGCAGCGGCCGGGCGCAGGCGAGCTCGGGCGGGTAAAAGTGGCGCGCTGCACGGCTCTGCCACATACTTCCCTCCAACGCTAAATTCACAATTCCTTGATGTCAAAGAATGTGTCCGACCAATCGATCCCTTCTTTTAGTCAAGGTATGCGATAAATTCCTTTTGTCACCAATTCTGTTCAGTACCTCTTCGTTAGTGGCACGATCTATCCACCTAAGCCAAAATTAATATTCGATGTTAGCAAATTCCTCTTTTCAAGGAACGCTTTTCTTCCCATTGCCATTCTACATTTTATATCCTCTATACTGCGACCATCATAACATGAAGTTATTATTATGTTATTTTACTGCCCAAGTAATAAAACTCATCTACCACCTTTATTGTTTCGTTACCTAATCTAATTCCTTCAGCATCTCCTGATTTTCTTAGTCTGAACTCCATTACCCTTGTTTTGCTCTCGTTAATGTTCATCTTATACCATCTTATACCTTCCTGATCATTCGAGTCCTTCAGTGTCTCTGACAGAATTACAATGTTTTTATTTCCTCACCCTAAACTTTAATTCCTTCTCCAAATTTCTCTTTGCTTTCCTTTACAGCTTGCTCAATATACAAACTTCTACCTACGGATATCCCTTTTTAAATTTTTTAACCTCCCTATCCGATTAAGGAATCTAACATTCAACGCTCCGATCCTTAGAATGCCAGTGTTATCTTTACCGATAACGTGACTAGTAGTATTATATTACCAGATTGTATATATATATATATATATATATATATATATATATATATATATATATATATATAAAAAAGCATGTTCCACATCCACGAGGACCTTCCCGACGTGTATCTATGGAACGAACAAGTAATCTAATCTAATCTAAGACATGCGGCCGTTTTCCCACGCGTCTCATTGTCTATGACGTCATATCTTCTAAACTGAAAGCCTTGCAAAGTAATAATTTTGTAGGTACATTCATTGGCATAAATGGATACTGTGTGCAAAACATGTTAAAAATACTTTTTGTACAAATAAGTAATAAATTCGAACATCATTCATAATGATGCATTTTTTCACACATCTCAGTGTTAATGTCCTCATATCCCCTTAACTACGTGTCGTACAGTGATATAATTATGCTTATAGGCATCGCGGAAGCGCAAGCAATAAGTTGACAAAGTTTCATAGCAATCGGATGAAATATATGCAGCGCATATATATATATATATATATATATATATATATATATATATATATATTAGGTTAAGTTAGTCAAGCGCACTGGACAAAAGCCCTTTTGAATGACAAATTGAGTACTTCTGCCAGGGTCCATGAACGAACTGCTTGATTTTAGCGCTTCAAAAAAGAGTATGAATGAGTAAAGCAGTTCGTATCAATGAATTAGTCCGACTCATTCCTAACTGATAATTGCATAATAATCGAACTTTAATTGCTATTTAATCATTTTAAAGAAATTTCACCAATGTTTCGCTGTGAGAACCAACCTGCATTATTTAAACTGTAATGAGAAATTTAAACTTTGTGGTTGACTATCAGTTGTCTATTTTAAGCTCAGTACTGTCGGTTTCGATCTAAGATTATTATTAAGCCGGTGCAGAGAGAACCAGTCTGTTTGAATGACATTTGAAGTATACACGTTTGCACACAATGAAAAATTGTTGTTTTATAATAAAATGTGAAAATACGCACGCAAGATGACCACTTCATTCTGACTTAAGAGTGTTATGTGTATGTCTACAGCAGTGATCTCTATACAACCTGGACGTATAGCTCTGGTCTCTGAGCATAGAAGTACATCGTGCGTGCACATTCATATGTTTTCCACATTTTTTCTCAATGTCAGCCATGTTTAAATTTGGCATACGAATTTACAATAGTTATTACGTGAGAAAGAAAATCACTTAATTTGAAATTTATTTTAATACGCGATATAATAGGCTAATATGGAAGCATAAACGAAATGTATTTTCTTCTCGTTTTTTAAAAAGACTTCCTACCAGCCATATTTGAATTTGGCAAGACAGGAAATACAGTCTGTGTATTGCAGTGAGCTCAAAGCTAATATGGAGATGGTACTATGTAACGTATTATGATACCGTGGTGCTCGACGTATATTTGTCTCTGTAATCCAGTTGTCCTAAGCACTACAGTTGTCTTTCCAGTGTTTAAATTGAGATCATTGGTGTATTGACAGTGTAGTTAATGCTCAGTTAATGTATGTCTGCGTTTCCCAGTGTTTTATCTCTGAGTGTTATTTATCTTTGAGATCTGTTGATCGTCGTATTGCTCCACATTGCTGCCACACTCACACACAGCCACACATCGCAACCAAAACACCATAGTACGCGCTTCGAACCTAAAGGCTACTCTCATGCATAACCGCCATTGGTCTGCACTGAATAATTTTGGCTAACAAGTGAAATATGCGGACACACGTCCCACGTTCCATTTTTATATATGTATGTATATTGATAAGGCAGGCCTACATTTCCAGGTAGTTGTATCAGTATTTTTAATTTTTTAACATCCTTTCTAAGTGTTAGAACAAATAACGGATGCCATTGAACGTCAGTGTTGTTTTGACATTACGGCTACCGTACCTTCTCCATGCACTTCCAGTTTGTTCAAGCAGATGTCACTGGGTTCACGCGCATGTGCAGAGTTGAGAAGCTGCACCTTCTCCTGCTCTTGTCTACTTGAGGTATGGCTGTTTCTGTGTAAGCTATGACAGTAAGCTATTTTTATTGGCAGATTCAACTCTGAAATTTTTCTGTTGGTTTCAAGCTGCCAGCTTCTCGATTGCACAGACCTGTCTGAGTTAGTGAGGTTAGTCTGACGTGATTTGTGTTTTGTGATGGGTTCTTAAAAGTCTTGAAAGCTGTTGCGGTTCCTGTGTTCAACTATTCCATATTTACGTTTCATAGTCAGTTGTAAGGTAAGTTTTTTATTTAATCCTACAAACCACCTTTATACGTGATCCGCGAGAATTCAACCACAAATGGCTCGAAAAACATATTAACAGAGAAAGTACCAAATATAAATGCAGTGTACGGGACTGAGTTGAAGACAGATACACGGGAGCATTTGCTGGTAATATCTGTGAATGGACCTCCTCTGTCTGAGTTTGTTCAGAAGATGCCATTCATAAGTGGTATTTCTCAGCAGAAAGAAGACGTTACACAGAAATGAAGTACTAGACCGCTAGAATATGGTACTGGTATGCATTTTTGTATTAAACAGTTTGATACGGTAGTATGTATAAAGATATTGTTTAACCAGTGAAGGGGAAGAGGAATTATTAAGATAAACGGGTTCTGACGACCAACGTTGTTACACTAGCTGGTGGCTTTCGATCTGAAATTTCGCACCCTGAAATATACAATCTCCGTATACATATTTCGTCCCGATATACATTAAAAATACTAAATTGAAGTAGAAGGATTGAATTAAAATTAATACGATGGCCGGGATTCGAACCCGAGACCTCCTGCTTACTTTTTTTTTCCACAACACAAACTTTAATTCAGCTTCTTTGTTCCAAAGATAATTGCCACTACTGCCAAGGCTCTCCATGCAGCGGAATAGCACCTCAGCAATGGACATGGTGGAACAATCCTGTTATGGTGATATAAATATCAATTAATATGAATAAATAATCCCTTTTTTGTTGTTGCACAGTGTACCTTTTTTTTTCTTTTGATTAATTTAAAACAAAAGAAATGTCCTCTTCTAGACTTTGAAATGGCCAATTGAATTTACTTCTTTTGTTGGAGCATGAGAGTATTCTTGTAACAACTGAAACAATTATCTCTCTTGGGAAAAAAATAAAATAAAAATGAATGGGATGCGGTTCTTCATCATTCCAGTATCCTGGAAAACTTAAACAAAACACCAGTTGATCAATTGCGAAAACAGATGGCACGCATACTACCTTCTCTCACATCATCCTCGGACGGACATATTTGTATTTGCTGCATCTTCTTGTTTACTGAACTTTTTCGTAATTGTGAACATAGAGTTCTTCTTTTTTTAACTCACATACATTTTGTGAATATTCAATTTGCGATGCCAAGCAAAAGTAGTGTCGCTGTTGCTGGTATCCTTAGGAGATCCCGATGTCTGCAGTATGGGCTTAGTTCATGTTTGTAACTGTTAGCCAACTCCTAACCTCTCAAAAGTAATTTTTAGCATGTTTCCAAATTGTTTTTTGTGTTCCGTGTATTTTTTACTTTTATAATATTCACACATCATGTATGCGGTAAATTCTGTATTGTTATCCATACCTAAATTGTTTATGACATAACTGACGAACTTGCCCATCAACCAATGTATGGCGTTGTTTTTTGCAGCCGGATAGTGAATTTTTTGTGGCCTGTAAATTGCCTCCGGGTAAATGTAATCGGGCGAAGACCTCGACAGGAAAGCGATGCTCTGTCTGATCCATTTCCAGTTTTCAAAATGACCCGCACAAGAGAATCTGTGTGTTATTGTGTCCACCAGTTGGCATTTGGGGCAAAGATTGGTATCACTTATACCCACTGCATGTAATCTTTCATTTGTTCTGCAGATGTTGTGCACTACCTTATACCATGCAGAGACGACATCAGATGACAAACATTTCAGGTTTACGTTTTTCCAGACAGCTGTCCAGTTAATATTTGGGAACTTAGTTGCTATTTTGTTTCTTCCCTCATTTTCCTTCTATTTGCGTATAATATCTCTTGTCGTCACATCCCTCGAGCTGTTGACAATATCAGTGTGGTAACTCGCTTCGATATAAAAGGTCCTTATGTGTCGGAGACGGGGGTTTATTGCTTGTACATCCACCGGAGACTGCAGGCTAACGGGTTTAACACATTGAAATATCTTAGCTGTAATGCTATCTGGGTGTCTCCTGAGTATGTTAACAGTTCTTTTTATATATAATGCAGAAGCCTTGTTCTTCATGTCCACAAGACCGAGACCTCCATTTTTAGGGTCTAACACTGCTGTTAGAACGTCTACCCTGAAGGTTTCCCCTCTCCATAGGAAGTTTGTTGCAATAGACATTATCTTTTTTGTAACCATTACGGGGGCTGGGAACACTTGAGCCGTATAATAAGCTTTCGAAAAAATGCAGGAGTTTATGAATTTTACTCTTTGGATCTGGTTCATACGTCGATCTCTATTCCCGATGACAGATCCGTGTATTTTCCCCAAAGTGTTTTTCCAGTTCACCGCAGACATTTTTAATGGGCATTTAGTTAGGAGTACGCCAAGAGTTTTAATCTTCTCTACTTCTTCCGCCCATGGTATTCGGAATTGAGGAATGCCCCGTAAATTTAGGAATTTGCTTTTGGAAGCATTGATTGAAGCGCCGGACGCAAGGCAGTAGTTTTTTACAATCCGGTCTAGGTTCATTACATCATCGTTACCTCTTAATATGACGGCCACATCGTCCGCATACGCTCGGATAGCTGCCTTATGCCCAGATAACAAAATGCCTGTTAGATTGGCATGGACGTGTTGCAGAAAGGGCTCTAAGGATATAATAAATAAGGACATCGACAACGGGCTGCCCTGTGGAAACCCTCTGCTAATATTTAGTTGCCTGGTGTTTTGGCCGTTAACAGTTATGTTTGCCTTTATTCCTGTGGCGGTATTTTTAATCATATCGATATATCTGGGTAGGAAGCCCATTTTCTTCATTGTTCCGAAGAGATACCTGTGGTTTACTAAGTCAAAGGCTTTGTGGAAATCGAGAAAGAGCAGGGCACACTTGATGTTGGTAACGGCCGTTAGAGCTATTACGTCCCGGTATTCTGAAATATTGCGAAATATGGTCCGATTGGCAACACCTGACTGGTAAGGACTAATGATTTTCGTGGAAATGCTTAGAAGTTTGCCGTTGATCATCCTGAATATAATTTTATACTCGGAATTCAGTAAAGAAATAGGACGGAAATTTTGCAGGTCCTTCCTCCCTGTATTTTTCGGAATCAAAACAATTTTGCACACTTTGAATTCTGGTGGTACCATTTTACCAGCAAGAACTTCATTTGCCATTTGCGTAATTTTGTCACCTATGAGAAACCAAAACCGCTTGTAAAATTCTACTGGCATACCGTCAGGGCCGGGAGATTTCTTGGGCGGAGAGTTGCATATTATGTCATACATGTCTTCTTTGGTGACAGGGGACAACAGTTCGTCATTGTCTTCCTCTGATATGTGCGACTCAACGATGTTTAGAAAATCTGCGGGAGAATTTTCATCAGTTCGGTTATCTGAATATAAGTCCTGGTAATATCTATAGATCTCATTGACGATGTCTTTTTGAACAGAGAGTTTCGTCCCATCTTCCGTCTGTATCTCCTCGATGAAACTTGTTCTTCTATTTCTGGCGTGTCGCAGAAGGTGATAAAGCGAAGTGGTTTCGTCTTCAGATACAGATTTTGCCTTAGATTTTATTTTCAGACCTTCTAATTGACTTCTTTTCAGATTCAGGAGCTTCGCTTTGACTTTCCGGATGTCTTCAATGCGAGGAGGTGACACACTTGCCCGTTCGTACAGTTCCCTCAAAACGGTATAATAATGCTCCATGGTGTCCTTCAGCTCTCTATTCCTCCGTGCACTGAATTGCATTAGAACTGTCCTCATCTTCGGCTTCGCCCTTTTGGTCCACCAGTCTAACACTGACGGATATCTCTCGATTGACCGAAGACACAAATTCCACGCTGCTAACATTTCCTCCTTGAGATCATCCTCATTTAAAAGGGAGATATTTAGGCTCCACTGATTTTTGAAACGTCTTGTTGGTTGAGGACTGAGATTAAGACAAGAGACGACTGTACTATGATCACTAAAATAAGCAGCTATGGTCTCTACTTTCAGGACAAATTGTCTCAGATTCTCAGATACATAAAGCCTGTCTATTCTACTTCGTGAAGTGCTGGTCACGAAAGTGAACTCAACGGCCATTGGGTTAAAAATTTCCCACGCATCTTTAAGATTTAAGTCGTTCATTAAATGTTTCAGTTCAACAGGGCCATTAAAATTAGGTGTCTGGTCCTTGCGGTTAATAACACAGTTAAAATCTCCGCCCAATACCAAATTGCTTGGATTTTTCCGCAATAAATACACAACGTCTTCTGTAAAAAATGTGGCTCTGTCGGATCTGTTGGTATTCCCTGACGGAGCATATACATTAATAAAAGTGATATTGAAAATCTGTACAGATAATGCCCTCCCGGATTCAAGTCTTTCGATGGTCGTCACAGGTATCCCTTCGCGTATTAAAAAGGCTGTTCCTACATGCGTTACAGGACACACATTTAAAATTTCTACATAGCCCGAAACCTTGAGGTCAGTTGTCCATACCTCTTGCAATAACGCAATGTCTGTTCCAGACTGATATAAATATTCCTTTAGTGAAGCTATTTTTAAATCTGAAGTTATTTTATTTATGTTGATAGTGGCTATAGTGTATGCTTGCATTTCTTAACCTTAATTTAAAATAAAAATTAAAATAAAAAATCAGCTGCAGTGAGCAGAGAAGTAACGGTTCTCAGTAATAAATCAAATAATGATCAGACTTACAACAAATTCGTTGAACAATTGACAAAATTCCTGCTATCCATACTAAGTCGTGAGGCAACCTAACTGAAATCTTTGGTATGGTCATCATCATGACATTCTTGCACTATTTCATAACTGATATTTTTTTGCGTCTTCTCCGGTCCCCCTGGTTTCGTTTTTCCTACATTTCGAGGAACAGTGAGATTAGGCTAAGGTTTGAGTTTGCGACGTCTTCCTTCCTGAGTGCCCGCGGTGGTTGTAACGTAGCCGCTGGTTTGTATGGGTGTTGCGGCTACTGTAGCGTACGTCACGGGTTGTTTTGCAGTTAAGGTGGTTGGAGGGCATGAACTAGACTGCGTTGTAATTGCAACGTGACTAGCACTTATGACAGGTTCTTTTGTTGTCGAGGTTGTGGTAATGCAGCCACCAGACTGGGTGGTCGTAAGAAGCACACTAGCCGGCGTAACTGTTGGCACGGTTGGCCCTACGTCATGCATGCCTCTTGCTGCTACCTGTGGTAAGGCTTTGCTTAGAGGCCGCTGTGTACTGCTGTTTACTTCCTGCTTACAGCCGGTGTTTACCTCGGGCTGCCCGCTCTGAGGCGGAAGTTGCGCGTCACTCGCGGCGGCACTGGTCGCAGCTACCCTTTCCTGCTCTACCTCTTCTGCCTCCGAGTCTACCGGAGATTCGAGTTTTTCTTCCGGTATTACGGGATTGATCTGCATTCCGTCGTCATCTATTAATTGTTCCTCACCAGAGGCTCTTGGTTTACGAATTGCAGGGGACTTGCATGAAATTTCTTCGTCCGAGTGATCCTCACTTTGTTTGTGCGGCCTTTTTTTATTCTGTATTTCATTGTCATGAAGGACAGGATCAGAACCCTGTTGAACTTTCAGAACGGGAAACACATTGATTTCTTCAGCAAGGTTCTCGGGACCGTTGGTATTAACCTTTTCAATTTCCGATTGTGCAGACTTGTCACTCGATAAAACTTCATTCAACGTTAATTTTCGTCGCAGTGTTAAATTGGTTTTCAACACCGTTACGCGACGGGGACAGTCTGACCTAAAGTGACCCGACTCGTTACATACGTGGCAGGTTGGCGTTTGTCCAGTATATATGACGTGTGCTTTGCAACCGTCAACTGTTATATGAGATGGGATGTTAGTTTCTTTTTTTTTTTTTCTTTTTTAAAGCTTATGGGACTTAACTACGGGGTCATCAGTCCCTAAACTTACAAACTACTTATGAACTACTTACGAACTAGGACGGCACAAATATCCATGCCCGAGGGATGTTAGTCTTAACTTCCATGTCTACGGATCTCACACCACTAAAACATTGCAGTTTGTACTGCGGACCCCACCTCTCATTAATGATTTCTTTCACTTCCCCGTATTTACACAGGACCTCCCTGATTTTCTCGTTATCAATTTCAATCGGCAGATTGAGTACGCGAACAGTCCTATAAGTTGTATCTGCCCTTTTTATAGCGACTCTACTTTTGGCGCCGTTTCTATGTAGAAATTCTGCACTTCTGCCAACCGTGGACAGGATTTTATCGACAGTTACCGGGTCATAAAACTTCACAAATACATAATATTCGTCTTGGTCTAACTGAATGGTATGAACAGAATCAATGCTGATGCCGATTACCTCGGTAAGCCAGTCGTCCAGTTCAACTCGTGACGGTTGGATTCGCCGGGTCTCTTTGTCGAAGTTAAAGGCCAGGGTGTTCTTCCTCTTGGATGCAGACATGTTTTGCAGGTGCTGTGGGATTCCGGTTACAACCGAAATTCCGTAGATCGACGACGAATCGCCGAACACAAGGAAAACACGCACAAAAGAAAAAAGTAGACGGCGTAAAACGGCACAGAAACAAACACTCAGAACAGAGAACTAGAATCACGACTCAATACAGCACTGGCGTAAACACTGGCGAGGCGGAGCGGTAGCGTGTACTTCCGTTCGCAGCGACAGCTGAAGCCAGAATACTAGGCAGACGCTATAACAACTAGGCCACCGAGACTTAACACACATGAGGCAGAATTGAATTTTATGTAGTGGAGGGGGGACGTGGCTGAAGACCTTCTGTGCAGTCACCATATCAAATGTTCAAATGTTTGTATAGTCTATGGGACTTAACTATGGGGTCATCAGTTCCTAAACTTACAAACTACTTATGAATTACTTACGAACTAGGACGGCACAAATATCCATGCCCGAGGGGGACTTTGAACCCCCGAACGTAGTGGCCGTGCAGACTGTGACTGGAGCGCCTCAGTCTCCTCGGCCACCGCGGCCGGCAGTCACCATATCGATTATGTCTCTACATCTACATCTACATCGATACTCTGCAAATCACATTTAAGTGCCTGGCAGAGGGTTCATTAACCACCTTCATAACTTTTCTCAACCGTTCCATTCTCTAATAGCGCGCGGGAAGAAAGAACACATAAATCGTTCCGTTTTCGATCTGATTTCTCTTATTTTATTGGGATGGTCAAGTCTCCCTAAGTAGGTGGGTGCTAGCAAAATATTTTCACATTCAGAACTAAAAGTCGGTGACTGAAACTTCGCAAACAGATCACGCCGCAATGATTAACGTCTTTCTTTTAATGATTTCCACCCCAATTCGTGCAACATTTCCGTGACGCTTTCCCCCCCGTAACGTGATAAAACAAAACGAGCTGCCCTTCTCTGAACCTTCTCAATATCTTCCGTCAGTCCCACCTGGTGAGGGTCCCACAAGGGGCAACAGTACTCCAAGAGAGGACGCACAAGTGTGATGTAGGCAGTCTCTTTGGTGGAGCTGGTGCATCGTCTAAGCGTTCTGCCAATGAAACGTAACCTTTGGTTTGCCTTCCCCACAATATTTTCTATGTGTTCTCTCCAGTCAAAGTTGTTCGTAATTGTAACTCCTAGGTATTTGGTAGAATTTACGACCTTAAGGTTTGACTGATTTATCGCGTAATTTCTTTTCGCGGATTTCTTTTAGTGGTCATGTGTATTACTTCACACTTTTCTTTATTTAGTGTCAATTGCCAATTTTTGCACCAAGTAGAAATTTTGTCTAAATCGCTTTGCAGTTGCTTTTGATCCTCTGTTGACTTCACTAACCGATAAACGACAGCATCATCCGCGAACAGTCTAAGGGAGCTATTCAGATTATCTCCTAAATCGTTTATAAACACGAGGAAGAGTAGGGGACCAATAACGCTTCCCTGTGGAACGCCAGATATCACTTCTGTTTTACTCGATGACTTACCGTCAATTACAACGAACTGTGTCCTTTCTGTTAGGAAATCGTGAATCCAATCGCACAATTGGGGAGATATTCCATAAGCACGCAATTTCATTAGAAGCCGCTTGTGGGGTACAGTATCAAAAGCCTTCCGGAAATCCAGAAATATGGAATCGATTTGAGATCCCTTGTCGATGGCACTTAACACTTCATGTGAATAAAGGGCAAGCTGTGTTTCGCAAGAGCGATACTTTCTGAATCCGTGCTGACTATTGGTTAATAGGTCGTTCTCTTCGAGGTAGTACATAATATTCGAACAAAGTATATGTTCCAAAATCCTACTGCAAATCGACGTCAATGAGATAGGCCTGTAATTTTGGGGATCACTCCTATTGCCTTTCTTGAATATTGGAGTAATTTGGGCAACTTTCCAGTCTTTGGGTACGGATCTTTCGCTGAGTGATCGGTTGTAAATTATAGCTAAGTACGGAGCTATTTCATCAGCATACTCTGAGAGGAATCTAGTTGGTATACAATCTGGCCCGGAAGATTTATTTTTGTTTAGTGACTTAAGTTGTTTTACTACTCCAGGAACATCTACTTCTAAGTTTCGCATGCTGGCAGTTGTTCTTGGATTGAATACTGGAGTGTTCACTTCGTCTTCTTTGGTGAAAGAATTTCGGAAAGCTGTGTTTAGTAATTCTGCCTTAGCAGTACTGTCGTCGGTAGTATTACCATTGCTATCGCGTAGTGAAGGTATTGTTTGTGTTTTGCCGCTAGTGTACTTCACATATGACCAGAATTTCTTTGGATTTTCTGCAAGATTACGAGACAGGATTTCGTTGTGGAAACAACTATAAGATTCTCGCATTGAAGTCCGCGCTAGGTTGCGAGTTTCAGTAAAAGATTGCCAGTCTTGCGGATTCTGTGTCTTTTTAAATTTTGCATGCGTTTTCCTTTGTTTCTGCAACAGTGATCTGACCTGTTTTGTGTACCACGGGGGTCAGCCCCCTCTTTTATTAATTTATTTGGTATAAATCTCTCGATTGCTACTGATATTATGTCTTTGAATGTAAGCCACAACTGATCTACACTCGCATTTTTAGTTTTGAAGGACTGGAGACTATCACTCAGGAAAGCGTGAAGCGAATTTTTATCTGCTTTATTGAATAGATATATTTTTCGTTTATTTTTGGTGCATTTGGGAATTTCGATATTCAGTCGCGCTACTACAACTCGATGTTCGCTAATCCCTGTATCTGTTTTGATGCTCTTTACTATCTCGGGATTATTTGTTGCTAGGAGATCAAGAGTATTTTCGCAACCACGTACTATTCTAGTGGGTTCATGAACTAACTGTTCGAAGTAGTTCTCAGAAAAAGCATTCAGAACTAGTTCGGACGATGTTTTATATTTGCCCCCGGTTTTGAATACGTAATTATGCCAACATATCGAGGGTAAATTAAAGTCGCCACCGATTATAACAGTATGCTTCGGATACCTATTTGAAATATGATTCAAGCTTTCTTTGAACATTTCTGCAACCGCATAGTCTGAGTCAGGGGGCCGATAAAAAGATCCAATTATTAATTTATTTCGGTGGTCAGGTATAACCTCTACCCAGACCAATTCACAGGAAGTATCTGCCTCAATTTCGTTGCAGGATAAACCGTTTGTAACAGCAATAAACACGCCACCCCCTGTTTTATTTATTCTATCCTTTCTGAAGACCATTTGGCCCTTTGAGAAAATTTCGGCCGAATTTATCTCAGGCGTCAGCCAGCTTTCAGAACCTATAACGATTTGTGCCTCAGTACTATTCTATCAGCGCTTGGAGCTCTGGAATTTTCCCAACACAGCTACGACAATTTACAACTGTTACACCAATGGTTTTTATGTCTACTTTCTTCCCGAGTCTGACCTGCCCCCTTTGAGACTGAAACCCATTTTGTGTGGCCTAGTGAGGTGTTGGAATCGGACCGGTTGTTTCGGAGACGGAGAACTGGCGCCATTTCATTCGGAGCTTACGGCTACCAGTTGGACATGCCGAATCGAACTGACGCCATTTTGGAGATGAATCTTGTCGCATTTGTTCGGTTTGGCAGTGTATTATGCGTAGCACGGAAACATAGTGCCTTCGCGCATCAATTCTGTGACTATAAACCACGATCGAAATATTCTAATACAAGTTTGTTATAACAAAAATTTTGTAACGTTACGATTATTGATGTACGTTTTACGCTGACCTTATAAGATTGATGAAGTACAATAATTTTCTTCATGCAAAATGAATGCAGCTTTCTCTTAAACACTGTCGTATCTGTTAATGTATACACGGTGTAAGTCCGTCGTCATATAAATTTGTCACTTGTTATGTGATATCAATTTCAAGCTAGTGCATACAAAGTAATGTGATGACCGCGTAACTGGAGACAAGTGTCTATACATAATATCACAACATTAAAAACAAAATTATCACATTCTATACTAGTTTTTTTTTTTTTTTTTTTTTTCCCAGCCTCGTCGCCGCTTTTATGTCTCGTTTCCGTCGTAGGTGTCGGTGGCCGAGTAGGAAGACCGACACAGGAATAAAGGATGCACGCTTGTGCAGGTAGGAGGTGAGCAGCCAGTGGCACAGCAGAAACTAGAAACACTAGAGTCAATTAGAACGAGATATATATTGCACAGAATTTATACAATACTTAACTTTTACATAGCTCAGTACTGCAGAATGCTGATACATAGTTGAACTAGAGGCCTGCCTAGTGCCTATCCGATAGCCACTGGTGCCTATCTGATTCCGCAGTGTCAGCTGGTTCCTATCTCAGTCCCAAGTGAACTATGTCGTTCAGTGGTGGCCACGAGCGGAGTTGTAGCAGAGGGCGCTCGTGGCTGACGTCGTAAGAACGCCGCGCCGTGCGTGCATGGCGGCGCGCAGCGTAAGTAGGTGGCGCGCACTTCATACTTGGGCGACACCACAATTTTCATTGCCGTAAAGTATGTCCACAACGAAAACCCTGTATATAAGCAGAAAAAACGGAGCTTTCGTTGCTGTTTCGTTTTACCTTCGTTTGTTGTCAATTTGCTTATGCTAGTTTTATCGTAAAATTTTGAAAGAAGGCGTTGCAGCTAGCTCTGCATGTCTTCCACATTTAAGAATGGCTGCATTGTGGAAATAATGAAAAATGCAAGGCTTCGTCTGTTTTCTTTTTGTCGACACTTTCCATATTTTCCCGCTTCCATATTGTTTTGCCTTTCATTATTGTAAGAATCTTTATGAAATCTTTTTAAATTGTCGTGAAAGAGGAGGAAAGAAGTTTAGGGTTTAACGTCCCGTCGACAGCGTAGTCAATAGTGATTGAGCTTGCTCGCGGATTTTTGGGTAGGAATGGTGCCCTTTTGAAAGTAATCATCCAGGCATTTACTTGGAGTGATTTAGAGAAATTAAGATTGTCGTGAAGATTACATGTTCCACCACCTGTGGATTACAGTCGTTCACACAACTCACCTGTAGCCTTTTGACATCTCGTATCATCCCTTGTCTTAAAGAACTACACCTCCGATCTACTTTTAGACATATCTAGAAAAGAAGTATTTTACGAATAAAAATGAAATTGTTAGACAACGACTGGTCACATTACAAGAAAAGTTTGCGAACGTTAATGAACAGAATACCTTCTTCTATGTGGAATACAAAAATACGAAAAGTACACGTTCCCGCAAGTTCGTATCAACCGCCGTATTCGTTTTGCCTATGGGATAGTACCAGAAACATCCGGGTGGAGCGCACTAGTCGGAAGCTCCCTCTCGCCAGCGATATTCCATCGCGCCTCGTTTCTACCGGCCGAGTGTTGCCAACTATAGAGACATGTCCCTGAGCGTAGGGAATTTTTGAGTCTTTTTTTTTTTTCAAACTGTAGGGACGGAACTCTTTGAAAAACGTAGGGGCTTTTCTCAGGGACGATGGAAATAATGGTAACTTTTTTGTTATTCAAAACAGTAACAATTCATTGTATAATAATTTTAATAAAGAGGAAAACAAAAATTTTCAAATGTTTGTTAAGCTTATGGGACTTAACTAAGGGGTCATCAGTCCCTAAACTTACAAACTACTTATTAACTACCTTATACTAAGGACGGCACAAATATCCATGGCCGAGGGGGGATTTGAACCCGCGACCGTAGTGGCCGTGCAGAGTGGAGTGGAGTGCCTCAGTGAAATATTACGACCCAATATGTAAGTAGCTTCTTTTGTTAAAAAAAAGAATTATATCAAAGCGAATCCATGCGGGGGAGGCAATATTAGTATGGCGTACCACCATAGGAATTCTCTCTCTCTCCCTCCCTCTCCCTCCCTCTCTATCTTTCTTTCTCTCTCTTTCTCTCTCTCTCTCTGTCCTATAGTTTTGCCCGTAGGAACTTTCATGGAGAACAAAGGAATTTTTGACACGTCATCTAGGGTCATGGTTGGAAACGAGTTGGCAACACTGCTCCGGCCAGCCTCCGATTAGTCTGGCGCCTCCTACAATAACACCGGTGATCACCAGATGGGGCGCACCAGTCATACTGATTTACCCGCCAGTGAACCGCATCCGCAGACCAGCACTAGCCTGGTGGCTCCAGTTCCACTGGAGACCAGTGTTGCCATCCGTAGGAAATTTGACTATTTTTTTCCAAACTGTAGGGACGTAGGGACGGATTTCCGATCTCTCTGCAAATGTAGGGACTTTTCTCAGGAACGATGCTTAGAATGCCATTATGTCGTTTTCTTGGCTCGGTGCTATCGAATTCGGTTTTGAGCCATTTTCAAGCTCCAGCAGAGTTTAAGGCCATTGGCTGAGTGCAGCAGGGCGTAAAGCGGAGCGTAGAGCGTGCAACACGCGGCCTGAGTGTGCGCGGCGGAGAGCGCGCAGATCGCTCGAAGATGTCACGTCAGCTGACGCGGAAGGCCGCGGCCAGCTGACAACATAGCGTGTACCGTTCGGCAGAGGTCAAACAATGGAGTCGGTCGCATTGTTTTCTCAAAGGACATGGTTCGCCACTCGCTGCACGCTCGCCGCCCGCTCGAGAAACACGAACATGTTTGCGGTACCCGCGTACTCTGCGCTCAATGCTACTGCCCGCTGCAAGCGCCGCCCCAAACGCTTGCCACCATGACACCTCCATAGTGTCAAGTGGGTTTGTGTTTTTTTTCCTTTATTGTGGTTTCAATTCCCCTAAAAAAAGGGGCGGGCCGGCAGCGCTCACTGGCGCTCTTCAGCCTACAGAAATAAAATTTGACAGCGGAGAACATAAAACACAAATGAGATAAAATTTTGGAGATAACACAGACATAAAAACGGAGATTTAAAATGGAGATAAAGCAAAGTACATAAAATGGAGGAAAACGGTGGTGACATAAAACACTTGGAACGGCCAAAGTGGCGAATAAAAACAGTTTCTCGAATGTCAGTGACACACACACAATTAAAATGAGCATAGGGCGTCGGCTATTGTGAGACCGTCCGCTATTGTGGAATTAAAACAAAAAACGCAACACACACTCGGAAAAATACACGAGTTATAACTGACGCTGGCGGCTGCGGGTTGGCCGTCCACAGTTGTAAAATAAGACAATGTAGCTAAAACACACCACACTTGTCGAAGCACAAAGGAGGTTCCGTAGATGGTGTGGCACTGACAGCATTGAAGATGTGGTGTGGGGGGAAAGGGGATGAAAGGATGAAAGAGGGAGCAAGGAAAAGGATCACAGCTGGTATGAAGGGTAGGTCAGGTCGGAGGGCATCATCCGGGAAGGGGAGGGTATGGAAGTTGCCAGGAAAGGATCCGGAGGGTGGATAAGTGGAGAGCAGGGGGAATACAGTGGTGGAGGCGCGGCAATGTACCATGTGCATAGAGGAGGGGATGGACTAGAGGATTAGGCGGATCTGATTTGCGGGATACGTAACGGAGGCGGAGATGTTCAGTAAAGAGAACGAGTCGGGGGAAAGGAATGAGATCATAGACGATCCACGTGGGGGAGGGGGGATAAAGGGGGATACGGAAGGCGAGGCGGAGGGCATGGCGCTCCAGTATCTCCAGAGATTTGTAGAAGGATGGGGGAGCGGAGATCCAGGCGGGATGGGCGACACAGAGGACAGGGCGGATGAGGGAGTTGTAGGTATAGAGGTTGGTAGAAGGGTTGAGGCCCCATGTTCGGCCAACAAGGAATTTGAGGAGGTGGAGGCGGGAGCGGGATTTTTCTTGAATAGCGCGTAGATGGGGAGTCTAGGAGAGGGTGCGATCAATAGTGAGGCCCAGGTAATTTAGGGTAGGTGTGAGACGAATAGGACGGTTATGGAGGGTCAGATAAAAATCTCGGGGACGGAAGGAAGGGGTAGTACGACCTACGATGATCGCCTGGGTTTTGGTAGGATTTATAGACAGGAGCAACTGGTTGCACCAAGCGGCAAAGAGGTTAAGGTGATCTTGGAGCAGGCGGTTGGAACGGGCAAGGGTGGAAGCTAAGGCAAGGAAATTGGTGTCGTCAGCATATTGGAAAAGGTGTACGGGAGGGGCTGGCGTAGGCATATCCGAGGTATACAGGAGGTACAGGAGGGGAGAAAGGACAGAGCCTTGGGGCACACCAGCGGAGGGATTAAAAAGACGAGAGTCGGTGTTGTGGATGGTAACATAGGTGGGGTGGTTGGAGAGGAAGGAGGCAATGTCCAGGAGGAGGTTGATGGGAAGAGCATAAGTTAGGAGTTTGAAGAGCAGGCCAGAGTGCCAGACCCGATCGTAGGCCCATTCAAGGTCTAAGGACACAAAGATGGCGGCACGACGGGAATTTAGCTGGAGGGAAAGGAGTTGCGTAAGTCGAAGGAGTTGATCTGGGTTTGTGTTGCACAACGAGCTATATAAACTACATAGAGTGGCTATCTCTGGGTTAACAGCGCTCCTTGTGGCAGCAACCAGCAACTGTGGCAGCCATTTTTTCAACGTCTAGTGCGCCAAATACGGAAGCTAGACCGACACTATTTACGAGTTTTGGCTCCACATTTTATGTATCGTAGTAAGCTTGAAAGGTTATTTATTAAGCTGAAATCGTGCCCAATGTATTCGCAGCATATAAATTTACGAATCGCGGTAATAAGACTTTTGGAATATCGTATTTTCAGTAGCTAAGTGTTTCTATGGTTTCGTTTCTAATATTTCTTGTAGTCGTCTTTTGTCCTACCACATTTCTGCATAAAATAGTCCTACTGTAACTAAAGTAAGCTGTAATTATATTTTCAGGTTTCCTTTGAAAAATGAAGAACTTACAAAACGATGGTTAGCTAATATGAGGCCAGAGGCGAGATAAGTGGAAACCTACTGCATGCAGTTGCATTTGCTCATCGTATTTTGAGAAGAAATCATGTTTGCAACAAATGATACAAAGCGGCTTCTGGCTAATGCGGTTCCGACGATTTTTTCGTTCCCTGAACATCTTCAAACAGCAAAAACGCCAGCAAGGAGATCTCCAAAAAGAAAAAAAAAAAAAAAAAAAAAAAAAAAAAAAAAAAAAAAAAAAAAAAAAGTCAGATAGGTGAATCAGCTTCATTTGAGGATATGTCATGTAGCCAGGCAGGAGGCAGGAGACATGGGACCTCTTTTATTACCTATTACAAATCTTGATTTAAGTCATTCCAAGAGCAGTAGCCCTATTCATTGCGACCATGACTATGTGCCAGAATACGAAATGCTGACATTTTATTCCGAAAAAGTTGTTGAATATTTATCTGGGAGTATCATCAGGCAAGTGAGTAAAAAAAGTAAGTGTTTAAATTGCTTGGAAGTTCTCCTTGCTCCTAAAAATGAGAATAAAGGATTAATTCGATTATAAGGAATAAAAGACAGTCTGTTCAATCCCTCTAAAGATCTTGAAGAAAAATTTTTCTTTTGCGATTGTATGTAGATGTATTTAGAATTTTGGGAAACAGACCTACTTTATTTATCAACTACGAGCACTTAATGATATCCTCAGAATTTTGGGAGGAGTCTCATTACTCCAGACTAATAAAGCTGTTATTAAAACATTTATGTAAAGCCAAATCTGCGGAGGAAAAAGGTAAACAGATTAGGCAAAAGTACACGAAATTAATATTGTTTAAACGACAGTGAAAAGGCATTTTTTTTTTTTTTTTTTTTTTTTTTTTTTTTTTTTTTTTTTTTGTATGAATGAGACGATGTTTATCTGATCTAGTGTATGTGCCATTTGTAATTAAACTTTCTGATTCGCCTGCCATACACTTGTTTTCTATCATATATACTTTATCCGTATTAGCTTGGCTATAAAAAATAACAATAATCAGGTAGAGAATGGTTTGTTAAGTCATTGCACAAGCTGAAAGTGACATGATTCAGTGCTATAGCAGACGAGTGGTTATGCCTACGTGACGTTGTAAAACATGGCGACCGAGCTTTCAATTTGCTTCAAGTATGGCAGCACCTTAGCCAGTCTATGTTGTTTATACAGGTCGTTGGTGTTGCACGCTGCAGGCCCCGCTGTAGTTGCGCTCAGGCCACAGTCTTAAGCTGGCGCTTGTGAATGGTTTAAAACTGAAACCGGCAGCACTGAGCCAACAAATAAACAGCTTTGGTCAACAGTAATGACATTCTACAAATATTTCAACGCTGTAACCCCCCACATTATGTTTTATCTAGAAAGTACATTTGTCACCACATAAGGTATAAATTTCGCACGGAAGTAACATAAATCAGGGACTGCGCATTACGTGACTATTATTTTCGAATGTAGTACTTATTTTTAGCAAAGAATGTAAGCTAAAGTAAGGTTGTTGCAATACAACGCGATGATTACGAGAAAAATGACCACAGTTGTGGAAGCTCTAACACTAACAGTAATCACGAATAGAAGACAATTAACGCGAAGTTCTCCGAATGGAGCCGACATATGACGACCGAAATTAGGGGGGCCTCAGGCAACGTTTACCACATCTACTGTAATCTCTGCACCATTGTTACCACCACAGTTACAACACAATTATTAACTTCCGCAGCGGCGAATGTATTTCTGTTCTTGTTGTGTTTTCGCGTAGATCAGTTCAGTTATTGTTGTCTTTACAGCAGGTTCCCAAATTCCTTTTTTGTTGTGTGTAACTGTAGCATTTTTTATTATGGCTTCAGCGCCGAAAAAGAAAGCAGACTTGCAAAACAGTGTCAGTCAAAGCCGAAAAAAGAAATTTAGGGAAGTGTGGCAAGAGGAAGAACAATTTAAAGGATGGTTAACCGCAGATCCAGTTACCGTGCTCGTTGCAGGGCGTGTGATATCAGTTTGTGTGCTGGAAGAAACGATCTTTTGAAACACGCAAATCGCGATTCACACTAAAGACGAGTGCCAGAAATTAATAAACGGTCCGTTATTTCATCATGGATGCATCAACCTACTACAAGCACTGCAAATATTAAGCTCCAAGAGGACACCAAAGCTGCTGAAATAAGATTGGCTACAGCATTTGCTAAGAACTGACTGTTCTTGTCAACAATAGATCATATAGGTGAGCTCATACAAGACATTTTCGTCGATTCTAAAATTGCCCAAAATATGAAAATTCATAGAACTAAATGTAAAAGTATTTTAAAAAATGTTGTGGGCAAAGTAGAGTCCGATAAACTGGACGATATTCTGCAGACTCAAAAGTTTTCAATATTTTGTAGACGAAGGCACTGACATTTCCAGTAAAACGTTGTTGTGTATAGTTGTTAGGTATTTTTCTGATGACAGAAAATATACTGTTACACAGTTGCTGTAAATCATAACTTTAGATTGCGAGGGTGAAGGTCGGGGTGAGAGTTTAAAATAGGGAAAGATTAATTTATAAAACTCACAACCACCAGCTGCGAACCAAATTCCTAAACATACAAAAACACTGGAACCGTGATTGCGACTGTTTGACTCGTTTTCTAGGGGATGATATCACACATTCACAGCTTTCCTTCCCTGCATATGATTAACAAAACAAATTCATAATAAAATCAAGTTCATGAGAGAAAAGGGTGTACTAACTACTATTTTTGAAAACACCTGAGAGTTCACTTTATGTTGTTTATTTCACAATATTTGAACCCTGTGGCTGTCGCGTCTGTACGTCGGTCAATTTACCAAATGAAGTTATAGCTCGTGTGCCCCCAGACAAAATGAATATTTGTCGCGAATTGTTTTCACACCACGTGGCTGTCTCAAACACCGTTTATGTTCATGTCTATGTGACGACACGTTTTACATTAACAAATCACAGTCACTTTAATTCAATGTGATGCACACCTTGTTCCGCCGGATAAATATTCACAAACACACCGTAGCACTCGATTTAACTAGGTACAGTCTACGACGAGCAACCACACGTGGCGATTGCCACAGACAAATCTCAAGTCACCACCTCGAGATCCACATGCCGACTGAATGCCGAGCGACGCCGCCCGGCCAGCTACACCACGTGCTCGCGTGTCGTTACTTCCTGCCCTCTAAAACTTTACTTAAAATCAAAATAATTACACTACACATTAAACAAATATTTTCTTACGTTTTTATATTAGTATAAACATCCTTTGTACTGTTTATCATAATCGTGCAATTTCTTATACCACAGATAAGTGATTTAACTGAATACTTCAAGATAAAATACAAAAGATTAATTGAAAATAAAATGAGAAATAGTTAATATATTATTTTTATAAACAAACATTGCCATGCTAGTTATGTAACTGTCATGTCTTCGTTGGTAATTTATTACTTTTCATTGTCAGTTAAACATATTATGTTAGATGTGACTATATCAGCTAATGTATTGTTTATTTATCAACAGGCTATTTTGTAATGAGGGCCTTAAAGGTTCCTAACTGCATCGTATTACTTCAAATGCCAGTAGTATTACAATACTTGTGCCTTGCACTGTGCCTGGCACTCGCCATTGTCCCTCTCTCCCCTCACCGGAAACGAAGTGGAAAATCCTAAGTTGGAACAAGCCACCAACGTCGGCCTGCTCGCTGGCCTCCCGTCAGCTACAAGCACACAGCAAATCTCAACATGGAGAATTTCTACCTTTGGCCTAACTATAAATGTTGTCACCCAATTGTGTACATACATTGCTACCATAATTAATAAGATTAAAATTGTGTGACATTTAGTGCATTGGCATGGTCAATGTTTGCAGTGAACTTCATACTGTTTAATTATCAAATGCTATTAATTAGCAATATTTCTATTGAGCGGTAATCTCACAAGATGTCATACATTGTACCGCACAAGCTCTGTCTGATACAATCATCACTTGCTTCAACGAGAAAAATATTCTACCAAAGAATATTATTGCCAAGTCAGAAGATAATACAAGCATGATGAAGGGGAAAATTTCTCGTTGATGACAAAACTGAAAGCTGAGGCTGATGACTCATTCTTTGTCATTAAATATATATGTCATTCCTTACACATCGCTGCCAGTAAAGCTGCAGAAAAATGTAGAAGATTTAATAAGAAACATACCATCCTACTTAGGCCACAGCAGCAAAAGACAAGAAATGCTCTCTTCATTACAAGAACTTATGACCCAAGAGAAACATAAAATTTTAAGACCTGCTGAAACAAGGTGGCTAGCATTACAGCAATGTGTATCGAGGATTTTAGAGCAGTGGGAACCTCTTGAAGCCAGGTTGGATGACAGAGTGATGATGGCAGAAATGATGTCATGAAATGAACAACGTTTACACAAAAGCGTATCTCGAATTTATGAAATACGTTCTTGGGCTTTTCAACACTGCAAATACTTTGTTTCAAAGTAAGCAGAATTTAATAGGGCAGCTACAGCCACAAAGCCAACGATTAGTCAGAACACTTCGTCAAAACTTTATGAAACCTGTCGCCTTCATCAAACTGCTGTAATCGAAGTGCTGCATAGATTCCCAGTATCAGAGCCACTATTCCACGTGTTCCAGATTGTTGAGCCAAATGTTGCTCTTGGTTATGGAAAGAGAACCGATATTCTAAATCTGCAGATCCTTTCTGAGAAGTATCAGCATTTGTTACCAAATGTTGCGTCATTACAGAATGAATGGAGGTCATTACCTTCTTATTTTGATGAAATAGACAAGGCGCCCTTATAAAAAGAATTGCCTGAAGTCTTCTGGAGTAAATTGTCGTCAATAAAAAATTTTGATGGACAAACCGTTTTTGAAAATATTGCTACACTTGCAAAGATTGTGTTAACACTTCTGCATTCAAACGCAAAAACAGAAAGAGTTTTATCTATGTTGTGTGACACTAAAACTAAAAAACGGAATAAAATGGGATCCACAGTCCTTAACCTGCTGCGAACAGTTAAATCTGCTATAAAAGCTAAGAACAAGTATTGCAGAAGCTATCAAATAAGCGACAAGCATCTATTGTTGATGAGCGACAGCGATTGTACACGAGGAAAGACTCATGGCATTGTGTGAACATACATGCCTTTACGTTGTCAAGTCACCACGCGTAAGTTAGTGGAGTGCGTAAGAAACGCAATGGGACGCGAAACCAATGGTGTAGAAAAATAAAATAGTCTACAAAAAGTAGCTGTTGCCTTATTATTTATCTCACGTAATGGGACTAATAGGCTACCACAGATGTGCGATTTTATGAAACACTCTGTGGTTCGGCTGCCGTACTATACCTTTTTTCACCTCTACCCGCATCTTTGCACTTCACAAGTTTCTGGTGGCCGTCAGTCTTACATAAAGGGAATAAGCAATAAAATTAAAACACATATAAAAAAAAATTAAAACTAATGTTTCCAGCGAAGAATAAATGTAGTGTGGCATTTTACAAATAAGTTCATTTCGCTTCGCCTACGCCATTGTATATATTTTGATTGAAAACAGTAACAATTCATTGTACAATAATGTTAATAAAGGGGAGATACGAGTATTACTACCCATTACGTAAGTAACTTCTTCGTAGGGACTTTCATGGTGAATGTAGGGATTTTTTACACGTCGTGTAGAGACATGGTTGGAAACGAGTGGCAACACTGCTGAAAACAGCGTAGCGATAACACGTCTTGTGGCTGCGCTCCGCCTTTCCGATCGATTTGTGAATATTATGTTAATGGTTGTGTAATTTGACCATTGTTGTTCGTTGTTTTTTCTCACGGTGTTAGTGTTGTTTTTGCGGCCTTTGCCGCCTCGTGAGATTAATGGCTTCGCCGTAGTTTCTGTGGAAGTGTGTTATCAGTTTGACAAGTCTTTTCTCAAGGTTCAGCCAACGTCGTTGGACATGCATGACTGTTTAGCGGATACTGTTGGTATTATTCCCGACTAGGTACATACTGCTTATTATGATACAGATCTGCTCTATTTGTTTATCAGGTTGTTATATCCAGTATTGCTAGACAAGAGTTTGCTTAAATATGGTGAGCTTTCTGCAATCGAGATGGTTCTGTTAGTACTATTACTGTTTTCAATGCTGAAATTACGTATAGTTCGAATATACAATTTACGCCCTTATGTGGAAAACAATTATTTGAAAGAAGTCTTATGGCACGATTAGATCTATTCGTAATGAACCTTGGACTGCACAACATTGGCTGCAGTGTTATAGTGGAATTCTGTCAGTTGAGATGGAGTAGAATTTACTTATGAGGGCAAGTTATTACTTGTCATATTTGTAGCGAAACTGGACATATCCGAACTGGCTATCTTAATCGACCTTTGTATTAAAAAACGGTCTTATGCAACGTCATAAATTAACCGTTGAAACCGAGCGAGGTGGCGCAGTGGTAACACAATGGGACTCGTATTCGGAAGGATGGTGGTTCAAATCCATCTCCGGCCATCCAGATTTAGGTTTTTCCGTGATTTCCCTAAATCACTCCAGGCAAATACCGGGATGGTTCCTTTCAAAGGTCACGACCGATTTCCTTCCCCATCCTCACCCAAAAATCCGAGCGTAAGCTCCGTCTCTAATGACCACGCTGTCGACGGGACGTTAAACCCTAAGATTCCTTTCTTCCTAATCGTTGCAGATCTTGCGTCAGTAAACACTTCTAGTATCTCAAGTCTTCCCGTAGCAGATTATATCTTCCCCCGGGCTTCGACTTCTTCTGCTACCGATTTTCCACCGTTACCGCCTTGAAAAGAGGTTACGAAAATAGTATTTCCATGGAAATTTGAGAGACTAGCAAAAAGGTAGAAAGCTAGTAATGAAGCGCATGCTTCACATCAAGTGCCACAAAGAGAAAGAAATACTGCAGAATGCATTCTTCCGGCTTCTAATTCCGTTCCGACAGCGACGGTTGAACGGCCCGATGACGTCAGCAGAGGTGCTATAGCTCCTAAATACCCAGGTTGAATCGTCCGCCATTTTTTCCCCAACATGGTTGGAATGGCGCTGCGCTGAGGCGCATGTCCCGCCATCTTTCATAAGCGATATCACAAAAACCAATCGTTAGAAAATTTAATTTTTACATTAGGTAAATCTTTTTATGTTAGCATTGTGACGAAGTGCGCATCATTTTGTTAACACTCAGTAACATATTGGTTTTGAAGTAAGGTAAGTTTGCAATGGTAAATAGGAGCTGCTATGATATTGCGTCTGGTACATATTACACTGTATGTGCTGCGAATTTCCTTGAGTATTAAATTTTATTTTCTCTTAGGAGGAGATTTCCACCTTTCGCCAATAACGCAAAAATTAATTATATATTGGGAACTCATTTCCGATGGCGATATGGACAGTAAGAAATATCGCGTAACTCATACACTGTTAGAGGTCTGAGAATATTTTGGCAAATGATAACATGAAAGGAAGGACGTATTTTGCCATATAGTTACTACGCAAAATTTCATTAACTATCGATTTATTAAAGATAAGTGTAGATTTTCTGACCGAAAACAAAATAATTTAGAGATTTTTAATTGAAGTAAAGGTATTCGTTTATCGGTCACAAATTTATATTTCTGTAATTCGTTTGTCCAACGTGTTACGGAGCTACAATTCCGTTTTCAAAAACTAACAGGAGTTACATTTCCTTCAGTTTATCGCCTAGCACCGATGAAATGAGAGTTATTACATTTGTTGAGAATCTTATATAAGAATAATAGAAAATGACAGATACCAAGAATCTCTTCACTAGCTAATAAACTTCCTTGGCCTCATTTCCTCATATAAACTACTCTGTACTGTGATATTTAGAATATCTTTTCACATAACTGAAAAACTGAAACTGAGTATTACATAGAAATGTAGACACAGCGCTTTTGTGGTTTGCAACCATGATATTAAATTGGTTAAGAAGTTGGTACCAGTATCTTTAAGTATGTGTGTTATGCAGTAACCTGTGCCTAATTATCAGCCGTTCTAATACTGAAGACGACTTATTACTAGACGGGCGACCGAATCCCATTCCATCATATTTAACTGGCATTATCTCAAGTTACAAATTCTTCATGAGTTCCTGTTCGGAGTGGACGAAAATTTGACGTATTTGGAACATTTGATTCGCATAATGTGTTCATCTAACTTCAATAGAAAAATAGTTCCTCGCATATCGTAAATTCCGTAACGTCATCAGAAAGGGCATGTTCGGAAACTGTTAGTATATCCTCTTAATAAATTATGGCCGTAAATAAGACAAAAATGAAAATGAGCCGGCTGCGATGGTCGAGGGGACTGAGGCGCTCCAGTCACGGTCTGCACGGTCACTACGGTCGGGGATTCGAATCCCCCCTCGGGCATGGATATTTGTGACGTCCTTAGCATTAGTTAGTTCATACGTAGTTTGTAAGTTTAGGGACTGATGACCCCATAGTTAAGTCCCATAAGTCATACAAACATTTTGAAAATGAAGTATAGTTCATACAGTGAGTAGTTCGCGAGTTGAATGAAACGCGAGATAACGCATCAGCCTCCCAGAGCTTCGGGAAAAATGGAGAACAGTTCAGCTCTGGTTTTATAGTCTAGGACTTTTGAGTATTGAATAGGAAAAAATTAGACTAGAGATGAAACCTTTTGAATTAGTTTGATGGCCTAGTTAACACACTGAAAGTCCCTGAAGCTCCGGTCTGTGGAATCACGGTTATGACGTCATCAATATGGCCGACCTAAGAATTTGTGCTGTAATTTTGAACGGTTGTAAATTCCCACAGAATTATCATGAAAAGGTTCTTTTTGCACCAAATTATAGAGGAAGGGGTGAAATATTTTTATGTAGCAGTATATCGCGTATATATAATATTCCTTCTGAGTTGTAGTAATCGAAAAGGAGAAAATATCATTTTTTCAAACATTTTTGGAGTAATTTTTTGGGTAATTATGGAACAAATTGATGATTTCTTTTCATTAACCGTGTATCACATTCTTAGAGCTTGAAAATAATACCAATATATTTTTCCTACCATTAATAATATGGGAGTTTACCGAATGCTGTTACTGTTCAGTCATACTCGGTCACACCCACTCTTTATCAAGAGCAGCTTACACTTTATTAGAATAGCGACATAAAGTGAGAGCGTAGCCATTCATCCGCTTCCTCGGTCCGCCAAGCTACGACATTGATCAAACTACCTCTGAAAACCCGCAAGCATGACATACTGCTACATTAGAGAACGTTCAAGAGATTGAAGATTTCCCCAACGTGCCCACGATAATCACGTTAATGGAGAAGTTACAGAATTTTATGAAAGAAGTAGTATCCAGCAATCGGACTGCCAAACTGTGGGTGCAGTAATATGAACAAGTTTGCATGATACGGCGTTTTGTCCGTGCTGAGCGCACAGGTGATTGGGTATTGCATGTAGAAATGGTGAAAAATATGATTCCTTTTTTCCATGCAGCTGGCCACCTATCATATGTAAAGTGTGCGCATTTATACATACAACTAAGGTCAACACTTAAAGACAGGCTGACAGCACAAAAGTTCATTTTTATTTATTTATTTATTTATTTTATTTTTATTTTTTATTTTTTTTTATTTTTTTTTTTTATTTTTTTTTATTTTTTTTTTTTTTTTGCATGGAAGTCCTGTACTATTATAGGAGTCTACCGTCCCGCCAGCGGCGGCCGAGGCACGGCTGACGACCGCCCTTGAGTTAACGGGGCCCCTGCCGATGCCGCAACCACAGTGGGCTCGTGTGTACAGACACATGCACGTTAGGGGTTAAGACACGCCGACATTCCGATGCAAGCAAGTGCGTGTAAAACATATGACTTCACAGGTGAGAACAATGATCCAACACACATACCGCTTGCTACTGACAATAACAAATTGCAAAAGGCTTCTCCTCTTCACAATGTAACTATGGATATGTGTACGCTCCTGGCCCTTCTGAAAGCTGGCTGACGCCTGAGATAAATTCGGCCGAAATTTTTTCAAAGGGCCAAATGGTCTTCAGAAAGGATATAATAAATAAAACAGGGGGTGGCGTGTTTATTGCTGTTACAAACGGTTTATCCTGCAACGAAATTGAGGCAGATGCTTCCTGTGAATTGGTCTGGGTAGAGGTTATACCTGACCACCGAAATAAATTAATAATTGGATCTTTTTATCGGCCCCCTGACTCAGGCGATGCGGTTGCAGAAATGTTCAAAGAAAGCTTGAATCATATTTCAAATAGGTATCCGAAGCATACTGTTATAATCGGTGGCGACTTTAATTTACCCTCGATATGTTGGCATAATTACGTATTCAAAACCGGGGGCAAATATAAAACATCGTCAGAACTAGTTCTGAATGCTTTTTCTGAGAACTACTTCGAACAGTTAGTTCATGAACCCACTAGAATAGTACCTGGTTGCGAAAATACTCTTGATCTCCTAGCAACAAATAATCCCGAGATAGTAAAGAGCATCAAAACAGATACAGGGATTAGCGAACATCGAGTTGTAGTAGCGAGACTGAATATCGAAATTCCCAAATGCACCAAAAATAAACGAAAAATATATCTATTCAATAAAGCAGATAAAAATTCGCTTCACGCTTTCCTGAGTGATAGTCTCCAGTCCTTCAAAACTAAAAATGCGAGTGTAGATCAGTTGTGGCTTACATTCAAAGACATAATATCAGTAGCAATCGAGAGATTTATACCAAATAAATTAATAAAAGAGGGGGCTGACCCCCCGTGGTACACAAAACAGGTCAGATCACTGTTGCAGAAACAAAGGAAAACGCATGCAAAATTTAAAAAGACACAGAATCCGCAAGACTGGCAATCTTTTACTGAAACTCGCAACCTAGCGCGGACTTCAATGCGAGAATCTTATAGTTGTTTCCACAACGAAATCCTGTCTCGTAATCTTGCAGAAAATCCAAAGAAATTCTGGTCATATGTGAAATACACTAGCGGCAAAACACAAACAATACCTTCACTACGCGATAGCAATGGTAATACTACCGACGACAGTACTGCTAAGGCAGAATTACTAAACACAGCTTTCCGAAATTCTTTCACCAAAGAAGACGAAGTGAACACTCCAGTATTCAATCCAAGAACAACTGCCAGCATGCGAAACTTAGAAGTAGATGTTCCTGGAGTAGTAAAACAACTTAAGTCACTAAACAAAAATAAATCTTCCGGGCCAGATTGTATACCAACTAGATTCCTCTCAGAGTATGCTGATGAAATAGCTCCGTACTTAGCTATAATTTACAACCGATCACTCAGCGAAAGATCCGTACCCAAAGACTGGAAAGTTGCCCAAATTACTCCAATATTCAAGAAAGGCAATAGGATTGATCCCCAAAATTACAGGCCTATCTCATTGACGTCGATTTGCAGTAGGATTTTGGAACATATACTTTGTTCGAATATTATGTACTACCTCGAAGAGAACGACCTATTAACCAATAGTCAGCACGGATTCAGAAAGTATCGCTCTTGCGAAACACAGCTTGCCCTTTATTCACATGAAGTGTTAAGTGCCATCGACAAGGGATCTCAAATCGATTCCATATTTCTGGATTTCCGGAAGGCTTTTGATACTGTACCCCACAAGCGGCTTCTAATGAAATTGCGTGCTTATGGAATATCTCCCCAATTATACGATTGGATTCACGATTTCCTATCAGAAAGGACACAGTTCGTTGTAATTGACGGTAAGTCATCGAGTAAAACAGAAGTGATATCTGGCGTTCCACAGGGAAGCGTTATTGGTCCCCTACTCTTCCTCGTGTTTATAAACGATTTAGGAGATAATCTGAATAGCTCCCTTAGACTGTTCGCGGATGATGCTGTCGTTTATCGGTTAGTGAAGTCAACAGAGGATCAAAAGCAACTGCAAAGCGATTTAGACAAAATTTCTACTTGGTGCGAAAATTGGCAATTGACACTAAATAAAGAAAAGTGTGAAGTAATACACATGACCACTAAAAGAAATCCGCTGAACTTCAATTACGCGATAAATCAGTCAAACCTTAAGGTCGTAAATTCTACCAAATACCTAGGAGTTACAATTACGGACAACTTTGACTGGAGAGAACACATAGAAAATATTGTCGGGAAGGCGAACCAAAGGTTACGTTTCATTGGCAGAACGCTTAGACGATGCACCAGCTCCACCAAAGAGACTGCCTACATCACACTTGTGCGTCCTCTCTTGGAGTACTGTTGCCCCTTGTGGGACCCTCACCAGGTGGGACTGACGGAAGATATTGAGAAGGTTCAGAGAAGGGCAGCTCGTTTTGTTTTATCACGTTAGGGGGGGAAAGCGTCACGGAAATGTTGCACGAATTGGGGTGGAAATCATTAAAAGAAAGACGTTATTCATTGCGGCGTGATCTGTTTGCGAAGTTTCAATCACCAACTTTTAGTTCTGAATGTGAAAATATTTTGCTAGCACCCACCTACTTAGGGAGACATGACCATCCCAATAAAATAAGAGAAATCAGATCGAAAACGGAACGATTTAGGTGTTCTTTCTTCCCGCGCGCTATTAGAGAATGGAACGGTAGAGAAAAGTTATGAAGGTGGTTAATGAACCCTCTGCCAGGCACTTAAATGTGATTTGCAGAGTATCGATGTAGATGTAGATGTAGATGTAGATGTAAAACGCTACACCACGAAAATGACGTGCTACAGACGCGAAATTTAACCGACAGGAAGAAGATGCTGTGATATGCAAATGATTAGCATTTCAGAGCATTCACACAAGGTTGGCGCCGATGGAGACACCTACAACTTGCTGACATGAGGAAAGTTTCCAACCGATTTCTCATAGACAAACAGCAATTGACGAGTGTTGCCTGGTGAAACGTTGTTGTGATGTGTCGCAAGGAGGAGAAATGTGTAGCATCACGTTTCCGACTTTGATAAAGGTCGGATTGTACCCTATCGCGATTGCGGTTTATCGTATCACGACATTGCAGCTCGCGTTGGTCCCGATCCAATGACTGTCAGCAGAATCGCTGGGTTCAGGAGGGCAATACGGATCGCAATGCTGGATCCCAACGGCCTCATACCACTAGCAGTCGAAATGACAGCCATCCGCATGGCTGTAACGGATCGTGCAGCCACGTCTCTATCTCATAGTCAAGAGATGGAAAGTTTGCAAGACAACAACCATCAGCACGAACAGTTCGACGACGTTTGCAGCAGCATCGACTATCAGCTCGGAGACCATGGACGCGGTTCCCCCTTGACGCCGCATCTCATACAGGAGCGCCTGCGATGGTGTACGCAAGGACGAACCTTCGTGCACGAATGGAAAAACGCCATGTTTCCGGATGAATCAAGGTTCGGTTTACAGCATCATGATAGTCGCATCCGTGTTTGGCGACATCGCGGTGAACGCACATTGGAAGCGTGTATTGGTCATCGTGATACTGGCGTATCACCCGGCGTGATGGTATGGGGTGCCATTGGTTACACGTCTCGGTCACATCGTGTTCACATCGACGGCAATTTGAACAGTGGCTGATACATTTCAGATGTGTTACGACTCGTTGCTCTACCCTTCATTCGATCCCTCCGAAACCCCACATTTCAGCAGGATAATGCACGACCGCATGTTGTAGGTCCTGTACAGGCCTTTCTGGATACGGAAAATGTTCGACTGCCGCCCTGGCCAGCACATTCTCCAGATCTCTCACCAATTGAAAACGTCTGGTCAATGGTGGCCGAGCAACTGGCTCGTCACAATAAACCAGTCAGTACTCTAGATGAACTGTAGTATCGTGTTGAAGCTGCATGGGCATCTGTACCTGTACACGCCATCCAAGCTCTATTTGACTCAATGCCCAGGCGTATCAAGGCCGTTATTACGGCTAGAGGTGGTTGTTCTGGTAACTGATTTCTCAGGATCTATGCACCCAAATTGCGTGAAAATGTAATCATACATCAGTTCTAGAATATTTGTCCAATGAATTCCCGTTTATCATCAGCATTTCGTCTTGGTGTAGCAATTTAATGGTCCGTGGTGTACATATAATTCTTGCAACATTCCAGCTGAATTAAGAGGTTCCCTTCAGAACATAGCCTCTTTTGTGTCGTCTGATGTAGAGAATATGTTTGTCAATAATCGTCACTATAATTGAGAAAATAACAGAATTATGCTACAAGCGTGTACTATAATTACGCCGAATCTAACAGGCACACAATCTGCTTTGAAATTAGACCGTTGCAGCAATTTATTTATGATTCTGCTGCAGATACTGTTTTGTTACTGGAAGTACGTCTCAAAATTTATACCTGGTCTTACAACGATTTCAAATGTTGCACCCGAGTTTCCTGTGGGCACCGCTATTCTTCTTAGAGTTACCGATATCGAACTGTTAGAGTCCGAAAGAGGCATTGGATGTAAATTATATGATTCAGTGTTAATCAACATTTATGCTCCACCCGAAAATAGTAAACAACAAGAACGAGCTAGTTTTTTTTATAAAGAGGAGTTGTTGCATCTCTTACGTAAAAAGTCGAAATCTCCTTTATTCGCTGTTATTAGCTGGAGATTTCAATTGTGTATTACATGAAAATGATGTATCCCCTAATTTTAATTTCAGTTTGGAGCTACAAACTGTAGTACGACAGGTACAATTACAAGATGCGCGGGAATTTAAATACCCTACTCTATTCACACACACACACACACACACACACGTGTGTGTGTGTGTGTGTGTGTGTGTGTGTGTGTGTGTGTGGTTAACAGTGAAGAATTGTAAAACGGATATACGGATATTCTGAGAGACAGATACATAATACAGTCAACGGAGTCACGGAAAAGAATAAAGACACAAATACACCTTCCACCTTGGCATTCTTGCCGTACGTTGGTGCCATGTCATCGAGAATTGGAATAGTCCTTGAAAGATTCGAAATGAAGTGTGTGTTTCGGCCATCTCCGAAGCTGAGGAGCCTCTTAGGATCGGTCAAGGATGATCTTGGTCTGGCAAAACGTTGTGTATGTAAGATGCCTTGTCAGTGGGGAGCGGTATATATGGACCAGACATGTCGTACAGTACAAGAACGCTGTGATGAACATCAGCGTCATACACGCCTGTATGAACCAGAGAAGTCGGCAATTGCAGAACGCTGTCCGGACACAAGACATCGCAAGTTTTATAATAGAGAAATTTTATCCCCGGCTGCATCCGTTTGGGATTGCGTCATTAAAGAAGCAATACATACCCGTAGATCTGATAAACTCATCAACCGTGATACGGGATTTCAATTGAGTACAGCCTGGAACCCAGTCTTGGCTACTATCAAATCACTACGAGAAAGTCGAAAACTTTCGATAACGGACCCGCCATAAATTGGTTTTGTTCTAGTGAGTAACGTCTGGAGGCACTGTTTGTAAACATAGCGTACAGTGCACGGGCAAAATAGCCGCTCTGTGTTTCCCTGCAGATGTCTCTTGATCGACGCCCACTATCGGCAAATTATTGTGCATGCGTAATTTACGCGTCTGCGCAGTCCTCACGAGCGTCTTGTACATACTATATGCAGATACCGTCGGTCGTTTTTTGCCATCAGCAAGATACAACCACTTGAAGATGTCGGACAGTCGTTCTGAAGAACAACGTTATCTGGCATCAAACCACTGAAGACTATATGCAACTGTAAAATTTATTGCAATTAACCCTCTGACGTGCACCATATGGTAGCTTGCTGAAGAACAGCTGTACAAATTATCATCAAGATCGGAATAAAAATGTAGATTTTGTTTTGGTGAATTCCGTAACGGAAGTACCCTCCGCCGTGTGTCGTACGTAATTTTATACATACCTTGACCTGCGTCTTGCTTGGATGGTCAAGTGTGCAAATTTTCATCAAGATTGGAGCAAAACAGCATTTTGTCAAAGTCCGTAAGTAAAAATACCCTCCGCCATGAATCATACGAAATTTTATGAATACGGTGACCTTTGTCTTGCTTTGAAAGGAGCAAAACTGTGGATTTTGTGCAAGTCCGTATGTAAATCACCCTCCGCCATTCAGCTGAAGAAATTTTATATATCTCGGTTTGAAGGTCAATAGTGCAAAATTTCAGCAAGATTGGAGCAAAACTGTGGATTTGACCAAGTCCTTAAGTACCCTACGCCATGCACTATACCAAATTTTATATAGCGGTGCCTTTTTCTCTCATTTTGAAGGTCAAGCTACGAAATTTCATCAATTTCGGAACAAGACAGTGGATTTCGTCGAAGTCTGTCGGTAAAGTACCCTTCACAATGCACCTCACGAAATGCTATACAGTCAGTCTTGCTTTGACCTATGTGTAGGTAGGTCGTACTTACCACTACAGAAATTGTTAAATTACGGTAACGATAAGGGCATCAAATTTAATTGAATCGGTCTGGTGATTGGCAGTTTTCGCGCATTTCATTGTTTATGACGTCATATCTCTTGAAATTAGGTTTGCAGGTCATGTGTATAAAACATCGTCAAGACTGGAACAAAAATATAGATATGTATGCAATACAAACACATAAACACAATACTTTATACACAAAGATTTGTCTCTAAACAAGCATTAAAGCCCCATTATGGTCCTTGTACCCAAGAAATGGCTGACAAAAAGTTGTAAATAAAATCACGCAAACGTATTGAGTGAATGAAAATATTCATATAACGGCTACAATCGTCAGAGACTTGTTTCAATACATTGTCCCGCATCAAATGTTCAAATGTTTGTACAGTTTATGGGACTTAACTACGGGGTCATCAGTCCCTAAACTTACAAACTACTTATGAACTACTTACGAACTAGGACGGCACAAATATCCATGCCCGAGGGGGGATTCGAACCCCCGACCGTAGTGGCCGTGCAGATCGTGACTGGAGCGCCTCAGTCCCCTCGGCCACCGCGAACGGCTGTCCCACATCGAGTGAAATCATACATACCCGACGAGTGAATGAAAACATTTATATGGCCGCAGAGAGTATTTTCATTCGATTGTTTCATTCGACTTAAGAAACGGAATGAACGACAAAACAGTCGACTGATCAATCGGTTGGCAGAAACAGTCGGTTGTGCCATCTCTAGGCATGTGGCACGTTTGACGCCGACTGTTAGTCTTTCTCAAAAGGATTCACGAATCGCCGTTTACGACAGATTTACATTTTTTGGCCAGAGAACAAGTTTTATCCCCAAACTAAGAATAACACCATCTTGAGGCTTTTTGGGTATTTTATTCCAGTTCAACATCAGTCACGTGGTTTGTAAAATCATCCTTGTTTATGAAAGTACGGATTTGTGACCCATCATAAAATTCTGCTTTTAACTTTTCTACGTAGAGCCCACGAAAAGACTGACAAATATATTTGAAGCAATCGCCATTACCGTAAAAAGCTTTAACACACTGTTTTATAAACTCAAGTTTATTATCTAGTGGCGGAAGATTATTATTTTTTTTTTTTTTCTTCGGACTGATCAACGGTTTCCGTATTCAGGTTCATTCTCGCCAGCCAGTATTTCTTTCTCCAATGTTCATCTTTCATACGACTGTCCCGCAGACGAAGGAAACCGGGATATTTAGTGTATTTTTTATAGAAAGGTTTGCCACGCCAGCCACAGTCCATTCAAATAAAATAAATCATAGGCTAAGCACTTCATCGTCATATATATCCGTAAAAATTTGTAGCGGAAAATGTTCTGAGCGCCTGTGTAACTGTTCTTCAAATACAAACATTCACGTTCGCGTGAGATTGACATTCCGGCGTTGCTCGATGTTTTAAATGTATAACTGCGGTTTTCTGAAAATTTTCGTGTGCCAGTCACGAATATTATCAGCGGAAGTAACGCCGGCGTTAACGCTTCTACCGTCGTTGGAGGCTGCATTGACGCCGGACCCTTTTGTTAACGTGTTTTCATTTCGTTTATGTGGCCCAGAGGACGCGTGACGTATGTAAGCATCAGGGGAATATCACAGACTGTGAAGCAGTCAAATACGTTGTCCGTACTCTTGCTCCCGGTGAACTCGTTTGCAAACCAAAACAATGAAAGAGCGCGCGGTACAGGCCACATTGCCTCTCCGAACTAGTTTTTAACGCCATCATAATATTTTAAACACAACTATACAGTAAATTCTAGATCAAATTTTGTTGGTTATACGAATAGTAACGGCAAAATACACTTTTGTATCAGCTATTCGTAAGCTGTATGGGAGAGTAGCACACAGTGAAACAAAAATTACCCTTTTGATTGTTTCGTATAAAATACTGCTCACAAAACAAATTTTCTTTATTTACTTGGAAGAACAATACAGTGTCATTATTGTGTAACAAATAATAATAATTTTGCTACTAATTAATAAGTGAAAAAACCTCAGTAAATGTTTCACTGTGTACCGTGTACAGCTGCCATTTATTACTTTCTGAGTGACGTATAAAACGTCAATATCTTTGTTAAATGCAAGTAAAAACATTAACACATACTAAATTTTGTTCAGTGAATATTACGTCCACCAAAATTGATTGGAAAACGAATATACTGGTGGTCAGAGAGCCTCTGACTAGGCATAGGCAACGCAGGTAACAAAATCATTGCAATGTCCTTATGTGAAACACAGGCTATGTCTTCTGCAACTGAATACAAAACCAGTATTTTTATTTCTTTAATTAATTTATTTATTTATTTATTTATTTATTTTGCTTTTCCGAAGGTATGAGACTTCTTACTCAGTACTACAAACAATTGACTTCAAGACTTTAGCTACAAGACATACATAAATGAAGTCCCGCTTCAAATTAAAAAGGTTTAGTAGGCAACGCACGTAACAAAATCATTGCAATGTCCTTATGTGAAACACAGGCTATGTCTTCTGCAACTGAATACAAAACCAGTATTTTTTTTGCTTTTCCGAAGGTATGAGACTTCTTACTCAGTACTCCAACATCTGACTTCAAGTCCAGAAGATGATAAAATGAGCATCCACAAAAGAAAGCGTTTGTTTAAATCCAGTTGCAGTGGTTATAAGCCTGAGAGAAATCCAACATCAAGTCCGAAAATAGTAATCAATGTCGCCCCGAAACAGTAACAATAAGAATCAAGGCTAACAATAACAGCGCAGTCAAAGAGTATAACGACAAAACTGCTTAACTGCTGTTCAAAGACCTTGTGAAAGCGCAGTTCCACTAACCAAAGCTGCGCATGCGCAATACGCCGAATTTACAAACTGCCAGGTTAGCGTTCGATCACGGAAAATGACCTCAAACGGTTTCATAATGCTAGAAACATTTCGGCCAAGAAATCCATCGAAATGTGGAAACAATCATGTCAATATTAATTAACGTAATACCTTCATAACTTAACTCCGAGAGAGAAATTAGCTTGCCGACAGTTATCGATCGGAAATTGTACTACTGTGATAATGCGCGTCTAACAATGTGTGGACACACTCTAACATTAAGACTGTGGCGTGGCGCTGTCTTATTACAGTATGCATTACAAAATAAAAAATAGCGACATTTGGATTTGGAACATTTCTACATTAAATATATCACTGACATAATTAAATTTACGACATTTCTTATCCAGATACATAGTAATTTCGTTGAAAATAGCCGATTTCGCGTTAATAATAATAATAATTAAAAAAAATCGGCGAATTCGCGTTATTCCTTTAAAAACTGTCGAATACGCGTTATTCATCGCGTTATCGTTTAAACGAATTTTTCCTGTCCCTATCCATGAGTCTTTTCGCAGATGTTGCTGCAGTATAAAACTCTGGACCTTCGGTGTCAGGTATATGTACGACTTTAAGCCGAAAGCCACTTCGCGTTATAGATTGTGGCCGCACGGAAATGGCCGTTTGGTTGGAGGTGTCATGTCACGGATTTTTCGGCCGCTCCCGTCGGAAATTTCAGTCTCCCTCGGGCACGAATATGTGTGTTGTACTTAGAGTAAGTTAGTCTACGGTCGTTTAAGTACTTTGTAAATTTATAGACGGATGACGTCAGTATTTTTGCTTCCTTAGCTTCACAAACATTTCAACATTTGATTTTTTAAAATTTATATATTTATTATGTACATCGTGCAACAGTTTACGCCATCGTATTACTGTTCTTGTCGCGTACCTTTTTGCGCGAAGAACGTCTGGTGAGCCTCCGTAACGGATAGAATTTCTCTAATCTTACCCCTCGCGCTATGTATTGGCCGACGCTGTCAGAACTTTGACACAAGCCTAATCCCCGCTGCACAACACCCGAATTCCAGGGTCTGCCATTTAGAAAAAAAACTTTTTCAGCAGTTTGTGAACCTTGTGCACATAAATAGAAATCATTGTTAGTGAACTAAAGTCATAAGATTTTCGCCCTGCGACATCACTTAATGTGATCCTGCCTATTTCATTAACAGGCGAAGTTACCTCAGCGTATTGGGGAGCATTCAGCGAGAAGCATGTACGTCATGATTAGATCCGGGGCCATTAATTCGATGTATTCATGAGACAAAATACATTCGCCTCTTTTCCAATTTTTCATTTATCATGTTATACAATCGACACTGCTTATAGTGACATAGATATGAGAAAGCGGAATGAAACTCCCTCCACCCCTCTTAATCCTATGTAAACGTAATATTTTAGAAATTTTTAAATACTCTGTCACTCACAGCGACTTGCCGTACAATGTGATATCTTATTTCATTACAATTACCAAGAAATATATCTTCAATGGCGCCCAATGTTCATATTTTTGTTAATTTTTTCTGGATTAGGCCCTACTAACAAGACAAAGCTTCCAGAATGAAATTTTCATTCTGCAGCGGACTGTGCGATGATAGGAAACTTCCTGGCAGATTAAAATTGTGTGACGTAACCGGGACTCGAACCTTGGACAACTCTCTTTCACGGGCAAGCGCTCTACCGTCTGAGCTGTCCCGGCACGCTGCACGGTCCGTCCTCACAACTTCTGTTCAGCGGGCAAAAGGCAAAGGTTCCAGGTTCGAGTCCCGGTCGACAGTCATGCCCCGCCAGAGGGATACGTCGTTGAGCCAGCGGACTCTAAATAAAAATAATATATCGCTGGGGATATTGATGTGATTAGTGTGGCGAAAACTAGATGTTCATTACGATTGTAAACTAAACTACAAATAATCAATGTGTTGGAAGAGACTGGTGTGTCTTATATTGATGTCGGTTTCTAGCGAAGTACGTTTAAAAACAAAGAACTGGAAAATTGATACCAGTGAAATGAATGGAAGTAATGGCGTTAAAAACTGATTTATTCCACTAGTGTAAATGTTTCAATCTTCAATATTAAGTGAGTTTTTAATTGTTTTCTATGTGAGTAAGACTGTATTTACGAGTGTTATGTTAACCTGCCACAAGTATTAACAGTGAAAAAATGTCAGCATTAGTAGTGGTTGCATTACGTTAACCAAAGATATAACCATCACAATTGAGGGCAGAGTCTAAGGTAACAGTCGCGACACTCACTGCTGTGAAAGTTGTTACCAACTGACATTTGCATCGACACTAGCGCTCCTAGCGGTGGGCAGGCTGCCGAAGATGTTTGTTAATAGTTATTTCTGTACGGAATAATTAGTACACTTTTTGCGTTACAAGCATTAGTAAAATATCAAGAGGCATACTTAATACGGAAATTAATGTAAAAACAACTGAATTTAACTGATTCAGTGGTATAAAGAACAACTTCGTCTTCAACAAATATTTACGAATATGTGTGTATTTCAAGTTCATTCCGCTCAAAGTATGCAGACTATGAACATAAGAGACTAATAAATTTCTATTATGGTCTTCTCTTACTAAGACAGGCATTTCTTGGCGTGTATCAATTCGGTGTGGGGTCTAATAAATCGCACATTATTACACATACGTCTTTCTTAAACGTATATTCTGTTGAGTGTAATTACTTTAGCTTAAAAAGCCAGTGTTTCGATGATTCTTGCCATTTGTGGTTCAGCTGTAACTACAACTGTGGAATTGGCTTCTTCTCTGTTGGAAAGCAGATTCATTGCTTTTTTCGTTTTATTGCCACGTTTGTGACGTTTTTCCTTCAGCTACAACTGTTGTAGCTGATTTGGTACGTTAAGTATTGAAGTTATTGCATTCTATATACGTTTGCTACGTTCAAGAGCCACTGATTCCACTGGAATTTTAGTGAAGAAACCGTAACGTTCCTGAGTAGAAAAGTGACGTCTTTCTGCCAAAGGGAAGCTCTTTTCGTGTTTCCTAGCCATTTTTCATTTTTAATAGAAAATGAAAGTATTTAGCCGAATCCTGTACGTTACAAGATAACTGTAAATAAACTGTCCAGTAAGGTACCGTTTCGTACCTTGTCAGGAACCTTAGGAAACTGAAGTAAGACGAATGTAGTGCTATTTTTAAGTTATTACATACTTTTATAGCATTATATACGTTTCCTAAAGTAAAAAAAAAAGTTAAAATCAATATAAACGACACTATCCGCAATCATCTAAAATCGTCTTCAGAAAAGTAGCTTGCCGGCCACTTGGAGCGCTGCTGTCGCAGTGCATAACAGAAATTAGCGGGAGTGTCGTTACTGTAGGTGTTAGATTGTGATTGAGGGTTTGACAGTTTGTTTATAGCAGAAGTTACCTCTTGATTGCCTTGGTTACGGAAGCGAACAGCGAGTGTTATCGTAATAAGAAAGTAAAACAGATTGAAAATTTGATCATCAAAATTGAAATTAATGCCTGTATATCCATTATTATTATTATGAATCTGTAAAGAAAGAAAGAAAGAAAGAAAGAAAGAAAGGCATTCTAAAATATTATAATCGCAATAAAAAAAATGAAAATATCATTCTGGAAACATCAATTAGGCTGTGGCTAAGCCATGTCTCTACCATATCCTTTCTTCCCGGAGTGCTAGTCCTGAAGAGTTAGCAGAAGAAGTTCTATGACGTTTGGGAAGTAGGACGGGAGGCAATGGCGGAAGTAAAGATGTGATGACGGACTGTGAAGCGTGCGGGCTAGCTCAGACGTAGAGCGTTTGCCCGCGAAAAGCAAAGGTCCCAGGTTCGAGTCCAGGTTCCGCCGCACAATCTGCCTGGAAGTTTCAATTCAACGCTTATTTTCAGACTCTTGTGTTCTGTAGATTATAGCTATTAGATCAGTAGTGTGTGGGACCTAAACTATGCCCTCAGACTCTGAACGGTAGCATTTACATTACTTCATGCCGCACTGTTTATCGTCAACTGTGCAGGGCATTATTAACAGGAGTGTGCCGATCGATCCTGCTACTGTGAGTGAGTTGTGCTGTCGCTATGACACTGTGTTTTTTTCCATAATTTAAAATGTCCGTATCAACTGTAATCTCAATTTAGATATCAAATTTATTTGTGTGTAGAATACTATCTTCTCATTTTCTGCTTTGATTACATTTCTTTTAATAAAATAAATCGAACAATGTTGTGTCACTCAATTTTCATACTAAACAGCACTTACAGTAAGTTTTAAACATCCCAGTTCTTTAATCTTTCATTATCCAAGACGTTATTCTGAATTACTGAACAGTTTACATTGATTCTTCTTATTGCTTCAGTTATTAAAGTTCCATGTTTGGTCTGTATTTTGTAAGCCTTTATGTTTTAACTTGTGTATTTTTATATAGTAACTAAGTGCTATGTTGCACTTATTATTTTATATCCATTATTCAGTAAGATGACCAGCTTATGACCAGATGATGGTGATATAGCACGTTATCCCTCTGCGTAGGCTTAATTTATAAGCATTGTAATAAGTATAACTCATTTCATAATGAATAATGTTTTGTTAGATTTGTATGTTAATTTAGTTTCTCGTTTTGAATGTGTCTAGTACTGTATGTGCATCTGGTATATCGAACGCAAAATAAATAAATATAATCACTCGGCGTTAAGCTTGAAACAAGTGAGCCGTAAAGTGTGAAGTAAAGAACCTTGGTAGGCCGACGCCTCAGCTCGAGTTGAAGCAAGCGCAAACAAGCCGAGGTTTTTGCAGATCTTTCAACGAATGTATATATCTAAAGGGGGCGGAGGGTAGCGTGGCGCTTTCCCCCCGGCGCCACTCGCAGAGGTGCGCCAAATTGTCTCTTTTGACGCCGATAAATCGACGCACCGACTGAGGGGATGGTTGCGGTGGGTGGAGGGGGGATGGGGGTCGACGCCACTTTGAAGGTCCGACAGTCAAAGAAGTGAACCCCCAGTCATCTGAAGCATCAGACGCCACTGCTGACGACACAAAAAAGCGGTCTTTTACCAAGATGATATTTGACGCTCAGTAAGGTAGATGTGAGCCATAACATTTCTACGAAAGATCACGCAAACACATTCGCAATAGCACTGACATCAAATACTATTTATGCATTCCTGATTAAAGAAGAGACACAAGACCGTTTATAACGTTTCTTTGCTTTCGTATGATGCCATAAGTTGTTAAAATCGATTCCACGATTGTAATTTGGACAAAGGATTGGTTGTATCGGAATTTTGAATAATTTAGCTAAAACACAGCACAATTTAACATTCATAAACATTAAGCCAAATACACTGCGGGTTGAATGGTAAATTCGGGCACCACACAAAACAATGTCACGTTATAATACTTTACGGAAAGCATCTAGCTGGATCCTATGCTTCGTACTGCAGAAGCTGAATATGTTTATCTTTTCTTATTTAATATGAGATTATTGGAAATACCTTCCGTATTAGACTAATTCTCTGAAAGTTCACTTTGCTTTTCATTGTTTTATGACCGTGGATGAAACATGAAGTTAATGGTAATGATAAAAAAAGAAAAAAAATTATCGGGCTTCGTAAAATTACAAAAGAAATGATTGCAGGTTTTGTAATCAAGCAAGGTATTGTATAAGAATGACTAATACGGAGTGAAATTTTGAAGACATGCGAAGCAATCGTAATGGCGTCTGAACATTAAACTATTACGGACATTGAGGAGCTGAAAACATTAGAAAATAAATATTTGACGTTGAGGGATTCATTGAAATAAAAACCAAAGAGAAGGGATATTTTTAAAATTAAGTAATAAATTTTAACAACAACTTGCATCACAATTACTTACATTGAATTGATACATGAATGGAAGACGTCCGTACAGAACGAACAGAGACAAGAGAGTGATAAGAACTACAATCGCGGTTCCGTCTTTTCGCTTGTCCGGAAGTAAAAAAGTTACGAACAAAATTAAGTCAGTTATATTGCGAGCTAGAGGGAACTGTAGGCGATAAGCATCGCTGAACAAATATATAAAATAAAAAAATAAATAAAATGAAAAAATATAAATATTAACAAACAAATTAGGGTATCGTTACAATGTGACTCTAACGCATTGAGTCTTTTACGATGAAGAGACAAGCTACGTTCGTGTTGATGACACTGTAAGCAGCACCCCGTCCTAACCTTACGCATACGCAAAGGCTGCTCTCCCCATATTTTATCAAGCAGAACCCTCGTTATAATGAGTACCCACCATGATACTGGTTACCTCCATGTGCCACTGCGGTCATGAGATATTGTAAAGCAACCAACATTAGTGAAGCAGATCCCTCCCCCTCCCTTCCCCAGGTATTTCTGCGACAGTGGTAGCGGCCGTTTTTAACAGCGTTCGTGCTTCAGTGATATCGGCAGTACTTTAGTGTTAATTTGCTGCGCCCGCCGGAAACGGCAGGATTATCATTGGCGCCAATATTTGTTTCGTCTGTGTTTGCTCAATTTTACACTGTGGTTCTTTTCAATCGCTCCCATGTGGACTTTAATCTGCTTCTGTTATGTTTTTAAAATTCATCCATTACGTTCATCTGTATTATTCGTGCAAGTCACATTAACTGATATGATGGAATAAGGGCGTAATTGGCTTTATGCCCGTCAAAGCGCTAAATCAATACCTCCACATTTGACTCACCCACCCTGAAAATTTCAGATTGATACCTTTCCTGTAAGCTAAGCCGGATACAAATTTCGATATCGTCATTGGTACAAAAATTCAGCTTAACACGTTCAACCGAGACCTGGGTGCATCTTGAACGGTTGAATGAAGGTGTCAGGGAGCACAATAGATAAACTGTTGAACGTGACCGTACCCGACTGTCAATAGTTACAGAAAGGCAACATTGCAACAGATGACGGTGCACTGAGACACAACGAGTGGCAGACACGTCTCCCAGTGCACACTCCATAAGAACATAGGTTTCATGGGGTATGGCAGCCGGCTCCGCTCGCGGGTACGACTGTTAAGCCCTTTCTATACGGGACGTGCGAAAGCACAAGAAAGTCGTAGACAGCATTTATAGAGAGAATGGCCATGCGTGAGACCGTTCCTCATTGGCTGAGAGTCCAAGACGCCATGTTTTCACCGGATTTGGCGGGCTTTACATGTGTGTGAGTAGCTACAGTGTGCTTTTGTGTATTGTGGTGTGTCTTAATAACTTCTGACAGCGATTTCACTGCACAGTTACGTACAGGTAGTATTATGGTAGACACTGCTCCACTTTTTCACGTCTTTTATCGGTTCCATTTACGTAAATTAACGTGTGCGTTTGTCATTGACGATAACCTTAGAACTTCGCAGCAATTTTTAAGAGTATATGTTGGTTTGAAGTGACTTAATTAGTGTAATTAATAATGTGTTCACATAATCATTAAGCGCAGTAAAGAGAAATGTCTCGTTTCTCTTCCTCCGTAAAAAACCGATGTAAAGATTGTTATATGATGCTTTTGTTAGCAAGGAATGAGGAAATACGGTAAAAATGGGCAGTGAAAAGTAAACGAGGAAACGGGAACCGACTTATAAAGCAAGAAAGCATTAATGAAAATCAGTAATGAAAGTACTGCCTGCGAAATTCCCGGTTGGTGTAGTGGTGCCGGCCGCAGTGGCCGAGCTGTCTGCGGCGCGACAGTCACGTTCTGCACGGTCACTACGGTCGGTGGTTCGAATCCCCCCCTCGGGCATGGATATTTGCGCCGTCCTTAGTCTTAGATAGTTCATAAGTAGTTTCTAACTTTAGGGACAGATGAGCCCTTAGTTAAGTCCCATAAGCTCTACAAACATTTGAATTTGAACATTTGGTGTAGTGGTTGCGTACTGAATTCATAATGTGAAGGATGCGAGTTTGAATCCGATAAGCAGGAAATTTTTAAATCGTTATTTACTAGCTTTTTGATATGTCGTGTTACAAGGTATGTGTTAACATTGCTACGGCACTTCCTCCTTAGCTGTGTATTATTGGCTATTCACAATCCTGTAATTGGTTAAGGGATGTGATGTGAGACCGAGAGGGGAGCGGGACTATTGTAAATGTTCAGTTACACATTTTGAATCTGTTTCTGCTGTTTCACTAGAGATAGTATCAGTATTTTTCCGATTTTCTGTTATACTTTGTCCCTAAACGTATCTACAGAATGAGGTTTTGGTATTTCCCAGTGTAGGAAAATTTTATAAAATCAACAGCACACTTAAAATGCAATATATCGGGGCAGAAAGCGATAATATTGTACTAATTACGGCGATGGATATTCAGACAGAAAATTCTGAAATAGCATTATTTTCTTTGAGAAAATGGTGTAGCGCTCTTTCTTATTAATCAACTGCCAACTGTTGGAATTACCAGAACATCGTAAAATATGGTATTAACATACGACTGTCATAGTAACTGTTACACGAGACTTATTTGCTTACAAATTTATTAGACCTGTATGAATAAAGATGAATGGCATTTCTTTAACCACGTACTGATTAGTAAGCTAGAAGATGTGCTTTGGTGTCGTGGGTGGAAGTGATGGCTTATTTCAGTCGTTAAGTGGCTGCATTTCTGCCTGGGTCGCTATGTAAGTGCACGTCCCGCGCGCAGTTTGGTAAAAACATGGCGGCCACAAGCTGGTTGTCCACTCTCCCCCTATATAGGCTCTCTAGTCGTTGTCAGCTGCAGCGCTCCTTGCAGTAGAGCATCGAACTACTAAGAAGCGTTTACACGGTACGCGGATGTCGAGTCGTCTGCTTCACTTGTCTACTTCGTCTATTGTCAACTTAAAGAAAATCAATCGCCGAGTTAAGATCACTTTTCGAGACTGTCAGATATATTGTGATTATTGTACTGATTAAAACATTTATTTCTGTTTTAGATTGCCAACTTTATTTAATCGTTTTCGTGCAGGTCATGTGAAACTATGTCGCTCATATGTGTAACCGTCCTCATTATAGAAGGCGATTAAATATGTTCAGGTCGCGCGGTTTGAAGCGCCTATCTATATGATGAACAAACTTGGTGTCTATGAAAGTCTGTGTATACTGACATAAAACTTCAAATAATGCACACCGAAAACAAATATTTCACCTGTTAACATCAGAATGTTTCAGGAAAAATAGCACATATTTGCCTCGCGGGAGTGGCCGAGTGGTCTAGAGCGCCACGTTACGGATCGCGCGGCTCCCCGCGTCGGAGGTTCGAATCCTCCCTCGGGCATGGAAGTGTGTGTGTTGCCCTAAGGTTAGTTTAATTTAGTTTAAGTAGTTTGTAAGACTAGGGACTGATGACTAACGTAGTTTGGTCCCAAAGGGATTACAAACATTCGAGCAAATATTTTAGAAGATTACCATCTTTTAAAAAGTTTTCTATTTTACCTGAAATATGCTGTAGTTAACAGCTGAATTGCAATAAAACTTCCATATAATATGTTTCCAATTTTTCTTGCGTACAGAGATACAGCTCTTAGTATGTAACCCAAACAAACTAAAGCAAATGCAAATTTGGATATTTTGACTCTTGGTAGATCATATGGACTTTTATTTATATAACTGGTTTTCGACTTACTTTAAAATCTGAAAATGACCTTGTAAGCTTAGAAACGTTTAACTAAAGTGGAAATTAACTGGTATATCATGCACAAAATTGTACTCTAAAGTCAGTATGATACTGTTCTATTAAGAACCGACGGAAAAATCTGTCTATGTCTTCATTTAGATTTGCACTAAGTTTGTTCGGCTTTCATATTAACACCTGAAAAACTTGTGGAATCAGACTTCGGGGAAGATCAGTTTGGATTTAGGAGAAATGTAGGAACACAGGAGGCAATACTCACATTACGACTTATCTTAGAAGATACGCTGAGGATGCGCAAACCTACGTTTTTGGCGTTTGTAGATTTGGAGAAAGCTTTTGACAATGTATACTGTAATACACTCTTCCAAATTCTGAAGGTATCAGAGGTAAAATATATGGAGCGAAGAGTTATATTCAACCTATACAAAAACCAGACAGCGGTTATTAGAGTCGAAGGGCAAGAAAGGGACGCAGAGGTTGGGAAGGGAGTAAGACAGGGTTGTAGCCTTTCCCCAATGTTGTTCAATCTGTACATTGAGCGGGCAGTGAAGGAATGGAAGGAGAAATTTGGAGAGGGTATTAAAGTGCAGGGAGAAGAAATAAAAACATTGCGGTTTGCCGATGACATAGTAATTCTGTCAGAGACCGCAAGAGATCTGGAAGAGCAATTGAATGGAATGGACAGTGTCTTGAAAAGAAGATATAAGATTAACATTAACAAGAGTAAAACGAAGGTAATGGAATGTAATGTCAGAAAATCGGGCGATGCTGAAGGAATAAGATTAGTTAATGAGATAATAAAAGTAGTAGATGAATTTTGTTATTTGGGTAGCAAGATAACTTCTGATGGCCGATGTAAAGAAGATATAAAATGCAGAATGGCTTTGGGAAGAAAAGCATTTCTAAAGAAGCGAAACTTGGTAACATCCAATATTAATTTACATTTTAAGAAGTCCTTTGTGAAAACATTTGTCTGCAGTGTACCATTGTATGGGAGTGAAACGTGGACGATAAGTTCAGATAAAAAGAAGATAGAAGCTTTTGAAATGTGGTGCTACAGACGAATGATGAAAATTAGATGGGTGGATCACGTAACTAATGAGGTGCTTAACCGAATTGGGGAGAAAAGGAGTTTCCGGCATATCCTGACTAAGAGAAGGGATAGATTGGTTGGACATCAAGGAATTGTCAACTTAGCATTAGAAGGAAGCGTGTGGGATAAAAATCCTGGAGGGAGACTGAGGGACGAATACAGTAAGCAGATTCAAAAGGATGTAGGTTGCCGAGCGTATTACCAGATGAAGAGACTTGCACAGGACAGGATAGCGTGCAGAGCTGCATCAAACCAGTCTGCGGACTGAAGACCTCAACAACAACATTAACACTTAACAGCTATATCTCTGTAATCAATAAATACTGTATATATGTTGTATGCCATTTTTGTTGTAATTGGTGTATAGTATCACCTCCATTCTATTCACGACTGTTCTCGACACAGAGATTATAAAACTCCCTCCGACAGGCCGGAGGGTGCCCACTGGGTAATGACAGCCCGTTCGTGTCATCCTCTGTCACAAGGCGTCAACGGAGGCGGTATGGAGGGGGACATGGTGAGCGCTCCGCACTCCTGGCCGTTATGTCAGTCTTCGTGACCCGAGCCGCTACTGCTCGATCAAGTAGCTCCTTAGGTGTCCTCACAAGGGCTGAGTGCATCCCGCTTGCCATTTGCCAGACGCCGTACGGTAACCCATCCATGTGCTCGCCGAGCCCGACTATGCTTAACTTCGGTTATCTCACGGGAAACTGTGCATCCACTGCGGCACGGCCGTTGGTTTATATATCAAAGAAATTCGCGTCAGCTGGGTTCTCCATTCGGTCGTCTGCAAATGCGGGAAGCACTTCTATACGCGTGAGAATAGGATCCATCTTATTCCGTATACAAGCGATCGTATGCGTGTATCTTGTGCAAGTGTACGCGTCTACACGGTACGCGGCCGGCGTAACCGGTGCATCATGGGTAATCTTGTAAGCTCTCACTTCACAACGCACCCGAAGCACAGGGCAGGCGTTTCCTCGGTCAGGCTTCTGTCCGGTTGTCTCAGGCGCACATATTCCTGTGCCTCTGTTTCATCTCTGCCACAAAGATTTCATGTCATCCAAAATGTTACAAAAAAAAAAAAAAAAAAAAAAAAAAATGCTTTATGCAGACGAATATTAGATACATCCTTTTGGGCCGGCCGCGGTGGCCGAGGGGACTAAGGCGCTCCAGTCACGGTCTGCACGGCCGCTACGGTCGGGGGTTCGAATCCCCCCTGGGGCATGGATATTTGTGCCGTCCTAGTTCGTAAGTAGTTCATAAGTAGTTTGTAAGTTTAGGGACTGATGACCCCGTAGTTAAGTCCCATAGACTATACAAACATTTGAACATCCTTTTGGGTATTTAATTTCTTTCTAAGACTTGTACTTTTTGCATTAGAAAAAAACACTCTTTTCGGAGGTTTGCGTTTCCTGCGCTAACGTAGTTTCCTTACTCCATTTTGCAGAATCTATTCGGTAGAAAAATAGTTTTTATGTACTTTATAGCAAAAAATCATTGCATGATATTATACTGGTTTTCTTGTAGCTATTGCCCATAGTTATTCTCATAATAAGAACTAAAGTATAACGCAAAGCATATTTTGAAGAGTTTGCAGTGAAAAATGTAGTCGCTGGCCACTTTCTGTTTGATGCATTTTACATCATACACTACTGCGTACGAAATGTAGATAACATCTCGAAATTGTTTTTAACGGTGGAAGGAGAGCGATACCTCTTTCCAGTCTCGAGAAACTACGTGAGATACGTTTGGCGCGTCGCGGTAGGCAGCTGCGCGGCACAAGCGCGGTTTAACGTTACCTCCTGTTGTGCCGAATGCGAAGCTGCCTTGTAGTTTCCTTATTTGTGTGCTGCCAAACTGCTAAGTTGCTAATGAACAACTTACTGAAATGAAAAGACACGGAGAGTCATTGGCTTGTGATGCTGACTGTCTTATTTTCTGTCTCTAGTCCACGGTTCCAGTAAACAGACAGACAAAAAGAAGCATGTAACCTAAAATTCCCGTTACTTCTGAATTATCAGCTCGACTAAGCCGGGAGGGATGCGCAATGATTTCCTTCCGGCCACCGAGCGGTCTAAAGCACCTCGCTGCGGAGCGCGCGGTTGCTCGCCGTGGAGGTTCGAGTCCTCCCTGAGGCATGGGTGTGTGTGTTTGTCCGTAGGTTAGTTTACCTAGGTTTAAGTAGTTTATAAGCTACGGACTGATGACCACGCAGTTTGGTCCGATAGATTTACAGACATTTGAACATTCCTTCCGGCCATGTTCGAAAAGAACAGACACGATATAAATAATTGTATATCTGCCATAACAGGCAATTGACAATATCACCGCGGACGCATTAATACGCTCGATCCTTTGCGGGAATCCAGTATAGGTTGCGAGCAAGTGGAATCAAATGGACAGGGGGCGCTACAATCGTAGCGTGTTACAAGATAAGAATTTGGGTTGGAAGGGAAATGTGGCTGGATAGCTTAGTTGTTGTCCGGGCACCGTGGCTCAGCGCACCCGGTCCGGGGGCTAAACTAAGCCTGCCAACTTTTTCCAAATTTATTATTTATTTATTCAGCGTATGGCTACATTACAAAATTTACAGTTATTTCATGTTTTAATAACAAAGATACATATAATATTACACGTGTACCAAACTACAAACTAATATCAAGTCCACAAATATAGTCCAGTGATCCCTCCGTATCCATCAGGAACTCTGTTTGGTCGCCATAGAAAGCTCTCAGGGGAAATTCTTGAACCACATGGTAGACAGTCTGCTTTTCAGCGCCACAGTCACAACTTGGAGATTTCTTCCACTTGTAGAGAAGGTCTGCACACCTTTCAATGTAGGTTCTAATTCTGTTAAGTGCTGACCAATCTGTGCGCGTTGAATCAAAGTCGGGTGGCTTGGTTGATATGCACGGCATCTTCAGTTGTTCTGGTGTTGCATTAGTGTTTGTCTCCAGCAGTCATCGGTATCAAAGCTGTCGGTAACTAAAGTTCTTGCAGCCTCAATGGGTGGATGACGAGAGCGAAGCATTGCACAGGAAGGTGAGGATTCTTTTGCAGCTTTTTGTATTCGGATACTAGTGCATTTTTCCGCAGTAAAGATGGAGGTTGTATGTGGCTAAGTATGGGTAGCCAGAAAGTCGGTGTAATTGTGCCAGTTATAAGACGCATGGTATGATTGAGCTGAGCGTCCACAAGTTTAGTGTGTGAGCTGTTTAACGAAGCTGGGGAGCAATATTCCGGAACTGGGTATACAAGACCCAGAGCTGAAGTACAGAGAATGGATGCAGATGATCCCCAAGAGGTGCCACAGAATTTTTGAAGGATGTTGTTCCGGGTTTTAATTTTGGCAGCTGTTTTTGCTAGGTGTTGCTTGTAACTGAGTGTTCTGTCAAGTGTTACCCCTAGATATTTATGGTTTCTGTTATGTCTTAGGACCTTTCCTGTTGCTCACGTCCGCAGATTTAACCGAAAACTACCCTGCACATGTTCCCTGGGTGGTGCTAACGAGCAACAAAATACTGGCGACCAGACAATACTTGAGATCTCCTGGTAAATATTACTTTCTCCAAACTCAATGCACCTTTAAAGTAACATATCTATCATGAGTGACGACATTTTATTCTTAATTTTCAATCTTTATTTACAGTCCATAAATATTTTCTCATGTTCCTATTTTCAAAGTATTAGAATCTGACAATTTTTACGTATTCTTTCTCCGATAAGTTTTACCGATCACCTTCGTTGTCTGTACTACTTTTATTTGTTTCAGCTCTTAGAGCATCGAGCTCCGCACATTTGGTAAGTAGCTTACTACGCCCAAAGAAGTGTGTTTTGCAGTAACCTCGAATTAAATTTGATAAAAAGTAGTTTTTCAAACCATTTGAACTACTCTATTTAAAAAGTTCTTTCGATGAAGTGCAGAGTTTAAATGTGCCTTATTAAATGCAACGCTCTCTCACTTCCGTTGTTGCACTTTATTTCTGAAGGAAGTAATATGAATGCTGATATTGTACTTAAATGTCAGATTTTAAATATGTTTGTACAGAATGTGATAATATTACATCATGTTTCAGCACCGAAAAATATTCCATTACACTCATTGAAAAGAAGGCACAGAAAAGAGCAAAAAAAAAATTTTTTTTTAATAACTCATCCTATCATCAAATACAGAGCCATCTTAAAACAAAAACAACTTCCACTGCTAGAGAATGTGTCATTTTGAAATAGTCAGATGATGTGTATTTTTTTTCTCTTTTGTACTTAATAACTGATAAGAAGACTGTATATGAAGTACTGTGAAGTTTACTTGCCAGTCAGTATGGCGTAGCGTGCCGTAGACAAATAGTTTCGGTTTGTGCCAATAGACCAACAATTTTAAAATTACTGGAATGCGGGACGCTTTTGCCATTTTGCGGGACATGTTCAGTAATCATCCCAATGCGGGACAACGAGTCCAAATGCGGGACTGTCCCGCAGAATCCGGTACGGTTGGCCGCCTTAGGTTAAACGCCCTCTGTAATAAAAATATGAGTCAAATATTCATCGAACAAACCAAACGAACGACCTTAGAACATAGATCTACCCAAAGACCAATAAAGAAATTGCTTAAGGCGACCGCTGACCCATACCGGAAAATCCGGGTTCGAATTTCGGTCTAGCACAAATTTTACTTTCTGCCATTGGATTAATATCAATGCCCTGAAATGGTCGAAATGTTTAAATATTTCGAATTCGTAAAATTACAGCCGTTGATGTCAACAAATGGTTTCCGTTCTTTTGGACATGTCTGAAAAGAACAGACACCATATAACTTTGTGGCATCGTATCTCAAGCCACGAGAATAATACAAATATATGGACCATACGATTACGACTCTCCTATTGTGATAATATCTATGTACCCGTCACGTAATATTCTTTTGCATCTATTTTAACAAAGATCCAAAATTATTTGATATTTGGCTTCCAGAGACATACTCTTTTATAAATATTTGCCTCCTTAAACTATTAATGTAATATCTCTCCCACATTTTGATTAGCTTTTTCCGTTAAAATATTATCATCTCTCTTGCTTTGGTAGTTTTTTCTAAGTTTATTTTCTTTGCCTGCATGGCTATAGCGTGGAAAGAACGTAGCATACATTTGGCGTTCCGAAATCAGTCACGTGACATCCTTCGACCGAAAGTCTCTTTTGCATACGCCATATTGCTTTGTGTATTTGATGATTATCTTATTATATCTCAAGCCTTGGTATTTCAAAGCAATGGCGCACTGAAAATTATCAAAAACACGTCGTTTATATGACAATGAAGTAAAAAATGTTCAAATGTTTATTAAGCTTATGGGACTTATCTACGGGGTTATCAGTCCCTAAACTTACAAACTACTAATCAACTAGCTTATCCTAAGGACGGCACAAACATCCATGCCCGAGGGGGGCATTCGAACCCCCGACCGTAGTGGCCGTGCAGACCGTGACTGGTGCGCCTCAGTCTCCTCGGCCACCGCGGCCGGCTGACAATGAAGTATAATGTTTAAAAATGTCGTGTTAGCAGATAACACCTGCCATCCATGGTACAACAATTACGGATAACTCTCGCAGTTTTTCGGCATAGCGTAATGAACGGATAATTGGAGTTTGTGATGTACGAACATGTTGGACGGTGGTTCGAAACTTGCCGTGCGCGGTGGCTCAGCGCGCTCGGTCAAGGGGTTCCGACGTGGTAGCTCGACGCCCTCTGTACCGAAAAATCCCGAGACACCGACGAAATGATCGACAGAAAACAAAACAAAGCAACGTCCACAAAGGGCCGTTGAAGCCGAAGAACCAATGAAAAGGGAGAAAGAGGGTACAGCGCCATCTGTAATAAAAAGCTGGGTAAAATTATCAATGAACAACCCAGAATGAACACGAGCAAATCACGAAAAGCATTGATCCACCTGAACAACAAAACAATATAAATAAGTATAAATACAAAACCGCCACTGGCAATTTTGTTTTGTCTTTTTTTTTATCCATGTTGCTTCCTAAAAGGTTTTCGCACACTCTTGTTAAGTGAACACAAGTTCTGTTTTGTGAACATAACATGAAATACTTACCAACGAATTTCAAACATACTTCTTTATCACATGTACAAATACTGAGGAGATACTGTAACAATGACTGTTGTAAATGACATAATGATGGTAGTAACTTTTTATATAGATTAAATACTAGAGTAACGTGGAAATCAGAATTACCACATTCATTCCGTTTATTTTAGCTGTAAAAGAAAACGTAGTAACTGTTTTAAACAGAGTACATGCACTTTATTTTAGCGCAGAACAAACTAACATGAACAAAATCATATCTGAACTGCAGAAAAGGTAATAGAATCTACATTAAAAGTGTCCATAGCAACCACGCCAAAGACAAATAACTTTCAATGTATTCCGTAAATAGTGAATAATTTCTTAGAAAAAAAGGTACAAGGTATTTTATTGCAATGTATATACTTCCCTTCCGTTTAATCAAGAAACAACACTTGCTCGGATTTCATTTATATATGAAACTACCGGTATAAGAACATTGTTCCGAATATTAATTACCGCTGTATCCTCCCAGATTATGTACATATGGTTCAAAACAGTATTGTTCCATTCGTTGATACATACGACACGTCATATTCATAAAATAGATCAAACGCACGTTTTAGAGGGATCACTTTTGCATAAGGACAACTCCAATCTAATCATGACTGTGATAATTATGTTTTATTATAATGACATAGTGCACCTATGCACTGTAAATTGTTATATAACAACTGTTTGACATTACAAGATTATGGCCTTGTAAAATATTTTATTTGACCTGATGATGCTGACATAGTTCAGCGAAACCAGTCGTCATTAATAAAAATTGATGCTAAGCGATGTTGGCTATTTTATATTTTTTACACTTTTTAGTAACTTTTTCAGTTACGTATCCCAAAACGTGTCACAATGAATTTTCACATAGAACAGACTGTGCGTTTATGAGCCGTATAAAGCTCAGACTGTGTTTAACGCACAAAAAATACCCTATTTTGCTGGCTTGTAGGAAGTGTGTAATATAGGTATACAAGTGACCACTAGGACAAGAGCTATTCAAAACACTTTACTCCTAATGATGTTCATCCTCATAACAACAAATAACAAAGGCTCATTACTACAACAAAGCAAAGCACTTTTTTTCTGATAGCAGTTGCCTAGCTAGATCCAAAGATGTTACACCGATTCTTTTTTTAGCCTTGATTCTCCTGCTTACTCGTGCTGCAGAGTAATTCTGCGTCACCTTTTGTCCGTTAGTGACTCATAAAAAACTGAGTCCTGTGGCACACAACTCCAAAGCGACAGGGCGATAAATAAAACCTGGGACCTGCAGCCGAGGCAAACATAGTGCTGTTGACATTTCAGAAATGAATTTCAGTCAGTCGGACTATCGGCCCGATATTTCACAATGGTAAATAAATGGCAGTGGTTTCTGTTGGCCAGAAATGTGGGGGTTGTTCTTTATAACTTCTATTGACTTTCGAAGGGACCGGAATTATTAATTTACGTATTATCACCGAACAAATATCTGTCAGCACCGTTCGTATAACTGTATTGGCAATATAATTAAATACGAAAAATTTTAGTACAATATTTTAATCTTGGTATTTCGATCTCCATAGCATTACAGAGCTCCCGGAAGTGCGTGTTTAAAACATATGGTTGTGTTGTGGAGAACGTCAGATTTACATAGCTTAAGAGAATTAAGTGTATTTGGGAAAGATGTGTAAACTAGATCACAGAAAATCCATTTGTATGTCCTACTGTTGAGAAATACGGAAACCGTCAACTTTATAGAAACATCGGTCATCGATACATCCATGTTAAAGATTCAACTCGATCTACATCTACATCTACATTGGATACTCTGCAAATCATGTTTAAATGCCTAGCAGAGGGTTCATCGAACCACCATTATACTATTTATCTCCCATTCCATCCTCGAATAGGGCGCGGGAAGAAAGAAAACCTGAATCTCTCCTTTCGAGCTCTGATTTCTCGTATTTTATTCTGAGAATCATTTCTACCTATGTAAGTGAGAGTCACAAAATATTTTTTCGCAATCCGAGGAGAATGTTTGCGATTGGAGTTTCGTAAGTAGCCCACGCCGCAGCGATAAGCGCCGTTGTTGTAATGATTCCCATCCCAGATCCTGTATCATTTCCGTTACGCTGTCTCCCCTGTATCGTGACAATACGAAACGAGCTGCCCTTTTTTGGACTCTTTCGATGCCCTCCGTCAAACCCACCTGATAAGGATCCCACACTGGGCAGCAATACTGCAAAAATGGACGGACAAGCATAGTGTATGCAGTTTCTTTTGTAGTTCTGATGCATGTTTTAAGGGTTCTGGCAATAAAACGCAGTCTTTGGTTCGCCTTTCCCACGACATTATCTACGTGTTCTTTCCAATTTGAGTCTGAAGTAATAGTAATTCCTAGGTATTTTTGCAGTTTACGGCCTTCACTTTTTATTGATTTATCTTGTAAACAAAGTTTAACATATTTCTTTTCGTAGTCATGTGGACAACTTCACACTTCTCATTATTTAGAGTGAATCCCCAATTTTTACAGCATATTGATATCTTGTTCAGATCGTTCTGCAATTGGTTTTGATCTTCTTATGACTTTACTAGACGAAAAATGACGGCGTCATCTGCAAACAACCTAAGAGAACTACTTAGATTTTCCCCTAAATCGCTTATGTAAATAAGGAACAGCAGAGGACCAATAACACTACCCTACGGAACGCCCGATATCACCTCTGTTTTAGTCGAATGAAATCATTTATTATGAGAAACTGCCATCAGCGCTTATAATTTTCTTACAATAATTATAAGCGATCTATTTCTCCAGTAGAGGGTAAAATTTTACATATGGAAGCGGTGGCGTAATGTACTGAAGTTGGAAGCGAGCGTCAAATGCTACTCGTGAAGCGAACATTTTGTGACCAACATTAGCAAATTTTAACAGTCGTAGTTATATCCGTTTATCGCAATTTCTTACGCCTGTATTATCCGGACGCAAACAGTTGTTTACACGCCGTTTAAAGTGACAGTGACACCAGTGATTCTGTATGCGTCATTGCCAGTCTAGTAGTTTATGTCATCAGGTGATATCTCAGGTAAGGGGAGAGTCAGCGGCGTTTCCGTAAATCACAAAGGTTGGAGGCTTCCAGATTTCGCGTAGCCAATGGCGCGCCATTTTGATATGACCAACGACAGGCGAAAAAATATTTAATGAATTTATAGCACCGGAACTAAAATGCGAGTGTTTTATACTGTCGTGTCGCCATGGCAGACCAGTCGATTAAATGGATGGAGTTAAGAGCAGTCTATAACCAGTTTTTCTTTTCTTATTATTTACAATACAACCTGACCCACCTACGCGTCACCAATCCACCTATCTATTATTTAAATTTTTATTTATTTATTTATTGCTCAAGTGAGCGCCGAATACGTGAATTTTTGGGATTTTTGGGCTGAGAACTGTGATCGATGTTACATTCTGATGTGTTAATTGTAATTGACAAGGATAATCACAGATTATCTACAATACATAAGTACTACGATATTATCCCATATGTTTATATTCATTGATAGTGTTTGTTTTGATAATAGGTATATCTACGTAGCATATCCTGAGAGACTCAGATATGACGTCATTGGTCAAAGCTGACAGGTTGGATCCCGGTCTTAAATTATGCCGATCATTTACCTTATTTGATAAGAAGCATCATTTTTTGTTGCATTTCGATTGACGCATCCACATAAGGAGCCGCATTTTTAATTAGAAATACCAAATACTTGTAATGGATATTATAGTGTGGTGAAAATTTAATACGTAATATTTTTAATTGGAAGACGGCTGTCCCGCCTGATTAATATAAGCTGACTCGCGCAGCATCTTGCCATAATGCCGCACAACGAGCGCTTTCAACTATGCTGCCACAAGTCACAATCAGTACACAGTGTAGCTACCAGTGGTCTGAAATTTTACCTTGCTTAGAATTGTTTATTTTTGCAATTAGAACATCGATGTTGTTGGATGTCGATGTTTTCTTTTCGACATTTGTCGTGCAATGATTTACTTTCAGGATGTTAATATTGACAACATTGATGCTTTTCTAATATCGATCATCCATAGTTATTTTATTTGAAATCCCTACACACTCTGAATAAAAGAACTTATGGTGTAATTAACGTTTTAGTTCAACAAAGACTTAAGAATACTTCCCATAATACGACTTATTTCGTGAATCTGAAGTGTCACTATGCAAGTGTTACGGTCGAGCAAGCGTATCACAGCTACTCGTTTATATGAGAAATCCTTGTTTGTGTAGATTAATATTCACGATCTCTCCAGTAGTTGCACTACATCATTATATAAATACCAACACGAAAATTGAAGTACAGATTTTTAATGTGATTATACGATGAGGCCAATGAAACTTACCCATAATTCGAAACGGACTTTACCATAGATGTGCACAAAACAGAAATCGTGTGTGTAGACAGCCGTTGTGAATGTTAAGGGAATTAGAAATTTTCATAGGTAAAGGGTGAATTGGATGACTATCCGCGGCGATAATTACAGGTTAGAGAGCCAGTATAGGGAGGCCGCCATGTTTTTACCAGACTGCGCGTAGCACGTGCTATTACATAGCGACCCTGGCAGAAGTGTAGACACTTGACGATTGAAGTAAGGCATTACTTCCACCCATGACACCGAACCACATCATATAGATTACTAATCAGTACGTGGTTAAAGAAATGCCGTTAATCTATGTTCATACAGGCCTAATAAATTTGTAAGTAAATAAGTCTCGTGAAACAATTTCGACAGTTGACAGTTGATTCATAAAAAAGAGAGGTATTTCATGTTATGTATATCAAAGAAAATAAAGCTATTTTAGAATTTTTTTCTGGGTATCCATCGCTGAAATTAGTGCAGTATTATCGCTTTCCGCGCCGATATAATGTATTTTAAGTGCTGTCGATCTTATAACATTCTCCTACACTGGGAAATAACATAAACTTGATTCTGTAGGCACTTTTAGGGACACTGTATCACAAAAAATGGAAAAATACCGATACTTTATCCAGTGAAACAGCGGAAACAGACTCAAAATATGTAACTGAATATCTACAATCGGTCAATAGTCCCTCCCTCCCTCCTTCTCCCCCTTTCTCACTTAGCATATTGTAACCGATTTTAGGATTTTGAATAGGCAATAATACACAGTCAAGGATGAGGTGCTGTAGCCATGTTAAAATACCTTGTACTAATCATGAACTAAGAAAAAGTTAGAAAATACTGTTTAAAAAATTTACCGCTTATGGATTCGAACTCGCGACTTTCACATTAGGATTTCAGTACTCAACCTCTACACCACGTAGGAATTGCAGAAGCAGAAATTCTGTTACTGAATTTTGTCAACGTCTTTCCTGCTTTGGGCGGGGGGGGGGGGGGCAGTAAATATTAACTTCACACAGTCTGAAATAATTGTTAGTTCCATAAGTCGCCTTCACGGTTCCAGCTTTTTCGGCTAACTTTCACCGCCAATTATTCCTCATTCCTTGCGAACATAAGCATCATATAACAAACTTTACTTCGGTCTTTACAGCCAACTTAGGCATCTCTCTCGACTGCCCTTAATGATGTGACCAATTGTTCTCCTTTAGGGAGGACAGTCCTCCTTTTTTAGGCTCTGTCCTTCCTCGAGAAGTGTCCTCCTGCTTGTCCTCCTTATCAATATTTTAAAACTGATCTGTCAGTCTCTGTATTCAGAGATGCCGTGCCGAACTATAAGGCTGCCTTCACACCTGGCCACTGAGCAGTGCCGACCGGCCCAACAGTGCGTAACGCCGGTTGTTAACAGTCGGCTCAAAATGTTCAAATGTTGGTAAGCTTATGGGACTTAACTACGGGGTCATCAGTCCCTAAACTTACAAACTACTTATGAACTACCTACAACTAAGGACGGCACAAATATCCATCCCCCGACCGTAGTGGCCGTGCAGACCGTGACTGAAGCGCCTCAGTCCCCTCGGCCACCGCGGCCGGCACAGTCGGCTCGTGACGTCATATAAGTTTAGACAAATGTCCAAAAATCCAGGAATCTTCTTTCAGTTATGAATTATCAGGAATATTAATGTGTTTTGTACATAATCAGGCATCTAGTTTTCACAAAACTATATAAAATATTGAAGGTGAACATATTTCATCTACAGAAGTTAGTCTTACTTTGAACGTTTCTGTCTTTCAATATCAATTGCGATTTGAAGAAATATTTACTCCTTTAACAATAAAATAAACTTTTCAAACTCAGAGGAATCAAATCCGAGTATAACAGAAAATTTTACTAAAGAAGCGCAGAATTTTTAGGAAACATGTTTGCAGTATGTCGAAGAGTGATCTGAAACGAATTTCACAGGAAATAAGTTTCCAAGGATGGATTTTGACTTCAACACTGGTAAATTTGGCAGATATTGAAAATTGTATTGAGTTCTTACTGAAAGAAATGCCTGATAGTAAAATCGATGACAATTATACTGATACTGATATACTGATAAATTATAGCAATGGGAAAATCAGCAGGTAGAAATTGAGAAAGGGTCGATGAACGTATTTAATCATTTCAAAAATTGACTCATTCATTATGAAAATTTAATTATTCTCGTTGAATTTTCGTTGCGCTGCCCTGGAACTAATGCAGCATTTGAAAGAGTTTTTTGAACTGGAAAAGACTTTTGTACAATTGAGAAGTAAGTATTGAATGTTGATACTCCAGTTGCAGCACTTACCGTAAAATTCAATGTGAAGGATATTTCATGCTCCGGAACTTCCAATATATTGTTCGAAAATGATATATTGACAAGAAATATTCATTCAGTGGAGAAATACTCATCAATTAAGCATTTAAAAGTGATATAAATATAGTTATTGTATTCTTTAGTTAATAAAATGTTTAATTTTTTTACTTTTCACTTGTTTCTTTAATTTTTCCGTCCTCCTTTTCATTGTCAAAAATTGGTCACCTTATTAATGATTATGTAATACACATTATTAATCACACAGTAAATCACTAGAAACGAACATATTATCTTAAAAATTGCCGCGTAGTTGTAAGGTTATCGTCAGCGACCAACGAACAACACCTTCATTTACGTAAATGGAACCGACAAAAGACGTGCAAAAGTGGAGCAGTGCGTACCATAATACAACATGTACGTAACTGTATAGTGAAATCGCTGTCAGAAACTTGTAAGACACACTACAGTACAGAAACGCACACTGTAGCTATTCACACACATACATAGCCCGCCAGATCTGGTGAAATCATGGCGTCCTGGGCTCTCAGACAATCAGGAGCGGTCCCACTCATGGCCACTCTGTCCCTATACAGGCTCTCTAGTACAGAATTAGCTCTAGAGCCATATAGTGCTAGAACGGCTGGAAATAAGAGGTCGACCATATTATCGAGAGTGATATTTAAATACATGAAAACAAAAACTGAAATGGCATTTGCAATATTTTTGAAACATATAATTCGTGAGGGGCTTTGCCATAGACGTGCACAGACATAAAATTATATATGTATTATAAGTCTAAAGTGCGCGCCACGTACTTTCGCCGCATGCACGCACGGCGCGGCGTTCTTACGATGTCAGCCACGAGCGCCCTCTGCTACAACTCCGCTCGTGGCCACCACTGAACTTGGGAATCAGGTAGGCACCAGTTAACACTTGGGATTAGGACAGGCACTAGGACTCATCAGTAGGCAGGCCTCTACCTAGTTAACCTATGTCTCAGCAGTAGACTTAGTTGGCAGTAATGAACTCTGTAAAAGTTAAGTATTAGAACGTTTCTTCGAAATATATCTCTTATTCTAATCTAGCTCAGTGTTTCTAGTTTCTGCTGTCCCGCTGGCTGGTCACCTCAGACACTGTACCCGCACACGCGTGCATACTATTTTTCTGTTTCGGTCTCTCTCTACTCGGCTACCAACACCCAGGACAACCTGCTGAAACGAGACATAGATTAAAGAAAACATGTTTTCGTAGCTAAAGGGGGTATTAGACGACGGTATGCTTTGAACCAAGCTCGTTCCCTCTAACGGTACAGATCTATCACGACAGACATCTAGCGGTAGACTGGGTGGAACTACGAGGAAGATCGTAATGTCAGCAGAGGAAATCAAAATTTCGCGGTAACGGAATTAAGTTGTTTCACGGATTATCCTGAAAGAATAACTCTGTGGTCATCAATCCTGACGTTTAAGTGCTTCATTTTGAATAGCTACTTCACTCATTATACGGAAATTCAGGCCGGCCGCGGTGGCCGAGGAGACTAAGGCGCTTCAGTCACGGTCTGCACGGCCACTACGGTCGGGGGTTCGAATCCCCCCTCGGGCATGGATATTTGTGCCGTCCTTAGTTGTAGGTAGTTCATAAGTAGTTTGTAAGTTTAGGGACTGATGACCCTTTAGTTAAGTCCCTTAAGCTTAACAAACATTTGAACATTTTGAACAGGGTTCCGGAAGCAACTTACACTCTGCATGCCAATAACTTTCAATTACATTTTAAAATTTTGAGTTTTTTAACATTGTAAATACAATTGGTCGAATTTCGAACATAGGTAACGAAACTTTTAGTTGATCAACAATAAATTAATGAAGTCAGTGGCTACATTCTAGAGTGTTACGCCTGCCTCTTTTCTATTAAATTATCATTTAAATAATTTTTAAATAACAGAAACATAACACAAGATATCACATTGTACAAACAGAAATATTTAAATTAATTGCTGTATATTAAATATTAATAAAAGCGCTGGAGGGTTTGGGTGGACTGAGACTACCAGAAAAAGCCAATCAGAGTTTAGATAGAATATGGGCAGAGTTTTCCTACGGAATACTTATCCAGCGGACCATATGCTCTATGATTTACTCACATCACATTTTATGTAATGCTCTTCCCAACATAGTAAAAGGTATCTTACAAAATAAAAGTAACAAAGAGCAAGTAAATGTCTCCAGATCAGCCCCATCACAACAGTTATTATTGTTGTCTTCAGCCCTCACACTAGTTTGATGCAGCTCTCCATGCTAGCCTGTCCTGTGCAAGCGTCTTCATTTGAGAATATTAACGGCAACATACAATCTTTCAATCTTCTTACTGTATTCGTCCCTCTGTGTCCCTCTACGATTTTTACCCCACCCACCTCCTTCTGACGATTCCTTGACGTCTCAGAAAGTGCCCCACCAACCTATCCCTTCTTTTAGGATATGCCAGTTACGTGATCTACCCTTCTAATCATCATTCGTCTATAGCACCACATTTCGAAAGCTTCTATCATCTTTCTGTCTTAACTCCTAATCATCCACGTTTCATTCCCATACAATGCCACACTCCAGACAAATGCTTTCAGAGAGGACTTCCTCACATTTAAACTAATATCGGATGTCAAAAAATTTAGCTCTTTCATAAACGCTTTTCTTCCCATAGCCATTCTGAATTTTAAATCTTCTTTACTTCGGCGATCAGAAGGTTAGTGTGCGATAGTGATTCGGAGTCCCAATCTTTTGCTGACGTAGAGATGTCAAAGGTGCGCAGGCTACGAGCAGCCGCCGTGCTGCACGGCACTACTGCCGGAGAGACAGTGTTTCTCCTTCCATTCCTTCACTACCTATTCAATGTACAGATTGAACAACATTGGGGAAAGGCTTCAAACCTGTCTTACTCCATTCCCAACCTCTGCGACCCTTTCAATCCCTTCGACTTAAATAACTACTGTATGCTTTTCGTATAAGTTGAATGTAACTCTTCAAACGTTCAAATGTTTGTTTCAAAAATCAAATGTTTGTAGAGTCTATGGGACTTAACTACGGGGTCAGCAGTCCCTAAACTATCAAACTACTTATGAACTACCTACAACTAAGGACGGCACAAATATCCATGCCCGAGGGGGGATTCGAACCCCCCACCGTAGTGGCCGTGTAGACCGTGACTGGAGCGCCTCAGTCTCCTCGGCCACCGCGGCCGGCTCAAATGTTTGTAATCCTATGAAATCAAACTACGTTGGTCATCAGTCCCTAGTCTTACAAACTACTTAAACTAAGTTAAACTAACCTATTGACAACACACACATCCATTCCCGACGGAGGATTCGAACCTCCGACGCGGTAGGCCGCGCGATCCGTAACGTGGCGCTCCAGACCTCTCGGCTAGTCCCGCGCGGCTATAACTATTCGCTCCCTATCTTTTACCCTTGTTACCTTCAGAATTTGAAACAGTTTATTATAGTCGACATTGTTATAAACTTTTTCTAGATCCACAAATGCTAAAAGCGTAGGTTTCCCTTTCCTTAATCTACCTTCAAACATACGTCGTAATGTGAGTTTTGCCTTGCGTGTTCCTAAAGTTCTCCTAGATCCAATCTGATCTTCCGGAAGCTCTGATTCCGGCAGTTTTTCCATTCGTCTGTAAATAATTCGTATTACATCGTTAGGAAATGTTTTATGTTTGACGTCAGCATGATACGCGAGCTCTGGATTCAGTGTACTGCCTGTTGTGATATGTTGTGAAAATAATGTTCAAATCTTTGTAAACCTTAGGAGCCAACCAAACTGTTTAGGTCATTGGTCCCTAGACTTACAAACCAGTTAAAATAACTCACGGTAAGGAAACAACGCACACACCCCCATGCCCGAGGGAGACCTCGAGCCTCCGGTGGGAGCGGTCGCTCAATCCGTAAGTTGACGTCCAAGTTCCACGTCCATATGTCTCGGGAATAAAACATTTCGAATGGGGTTTCCAACTGGATATTGTCCCATAATGCAATCGCAGCATGAGGGTGGGATTCCACGCGGTATTGGATATTCACGGGACATTAGTAGCGTGTTTTAAACCACGATTGTGTACCCATTTCGATTCCTCCCATGAAAATGGCAACTGTGGCTTCCGATAACATACCGGGTGATCAAAAAGTCAGTATAAAGTTGAAAACTTAATGAATCACGGAATAATGTAAATAGAGAGGTAAAATTGACACACATGCTTGGAATGACATGGGGTTTTATTAGAAACCATCTACCGTTATCGAGCCTCTTTTCTACGAGGAACTGCGTGATTCTGATTTTGTAATTGCTACCGTGACGGGTGAGAGGTACGCCATTATGTCACAGAACCGCTCATCACCAGCCTGGCTGATAAACACCTGCTGTAACGTACGATATTTATGACGGATGGCGCTCCACGTGAAAGATCTGTTGCGCTCGTCGTTTGGTGATGATCGTGTGCTCAGCCGCCACTTTCGTCATGCTTGGCCTCCCAGGCCCCCAGATCTCAGTCCGTACGTTTATTGGCTTTGGGGTTACCTCAAGTCGCAAGTGTATCGTGATCGACCGACATCTCTAGGGATGCTGAAAGACAACATCCGACGCCAATGCCTCAACATACTTCCGGACATGCTTTACAGCGTTGTTCACAACATTATTCCTCGACTACAGCTATTGTTGAGGAATGATGGTGAACATATTGAGCATTTCCTCTAAAGAATATCATCTTTGCTTTGTTTTAATTTGTTATGCTAATTATTGCTTTTATGATCAGATAAAGCGCCATCTGATGGACTTGCTTTGATTTTTTTTTTTTTTTTTTAATAATAAATCCTCATGTCATTCCAAACATGCGTGTCAATTTTTGCCTCTCTATCTACATTATTCCGTGATTTATTAAGTTTTCAAATTTATACTGACTTTTTGATCACTCGGTATATACAGTTTTTGCCGTAGAATCGTAATATGTGATAAACACGGGCTATCCCTTGGACGATTTCAAAGTGGACACCCGTCAGCTGTCGCATCATTGCATGTCCCCCGACAAGACAAATAAATTAGAATTATGACTTTCTTTGATCCGCTGTGAATTTTCGAGATATTTTGATGTCTTTAGTTGCAATGAACACCATGAATACGTAGTCATTCAAAAAAGCAGCCGTGGCTGTCACACTACTGTATTTTCTGATAAGCACTCAACTTATGGCAGTGCGGTTATCAAATATAGTCTTGTAGGCAATCTCGTACTAAGTGTATCACCGTGTGGGATCGTCACTCTTCTGTCCGTTGACAGAGGGGCAGCGTGCCAAATTCAGGATGATGAAATTTCTCTCGGCGCTTGCGTCTTCCACCATCACGATATTGGGCGAGGCAGCGAGGCGTGGCAGTCCGAGACACTGGGTGGCCTGCTCACTCTGATACAAGTGGATGAGTGTGGACGATATAAATTTAGAATAGGCATTATTTATGGCAAAGAATGTGCCCAAAGAAAGTAAAATTATTGTATTTATCATAGCAATAAAGATGTATTATTTTCAGAATGAAACTTTCACTCTGCAGCGGAGTGTGCGCTGATATGAATCTTATCTGCCAGGAAGTTTCATATCAGCGCACACTCCGCTGCAGAGTGAAAGTTTCATTCTGGAAACATCCCTTAGGCTGTGGCTAAGCCAAGTCTCCACCATATCCTTTCTTCCAGGTGTGCTTCTGTTATGTTTGGAAAGTAGGAGGCGAGGTACCGGCGGAAGTAAAGTTGTGAGGCGGCATCGTGAGTCGTGTCGGGATAGCACGGTCGGTAGTGAGCTTGCCCGCGAAAGGCAAAGGTCCCAGGTTCGAGTCCTGGTTCCGGCACACAATTTTAATCTGCCAGGAAGTTTCATGTATTATTTTGATATAGTCACTACAGATGTTGGTAGATAACTAATTAGATAAGAGATTATGACGAGGTGTTTGTAATGATACTTTTTCTTTTTAGCTGGTGTTGTCGTCAAGATTCAAGTTAAGTACCGTTATTGAAATTTAGCAAACTGTGAAAGATTGCAATGAATATTAATTTAAAAAAAAATAGAGATATTCAGAAAAACATGAAAGATTCCACCATCAGTATTTAGCGGCAATAGTAGCTAGAATAAAGACAACACTAGAAAGCATCATTATAAAAGAAAGTGCGGAATCCACAGATTGGAGTCATCACACTGGAGTCGAATCTGTACGGAATAATTAATTTCTTCTTTACTGTAAACTGATGCTTGGTTGCATAAGCTTCTAACACTAAAATTTCAGGACTGTGTTTAATTCCAGTTACGACTGATATTTAAAGTTACAAAATCATCGGACTTCGTTTAAAGAAAAGAAAAATTACTGCAGGCATTGAAAAAAAATTCAACACAAAATGTGCATAAGTGAAATTCGCGTCTGGAATGTTCTTCCGCAATTGCGAAGCAATTTACAACAATGGCCAAGCATCATTTTACGAATGGTGCTGGAAACAAAGAGTTAAAAAAATTAAGAATGGGGAAAAATTTCCGTTTAATTAAAGTATTGATTCCAAACGAATTACTGAATTTATTACAATTAATTGTTTTTATAGCTCACACTTACATGATCAATATGGAGAGACCAAAAGAGAGACGTCCGAGCTATTCAACAGTAAGAAAATGAAAGACGACAAGCGATTCTCCCCAGCTCGTACAAACAATTTGAAAGTCTCTTATGAAACAAAATAATCAGAGATTTACTAGCAGAGAGAAAGGATGATAACGACTAGCGTTGCAGATATAATTAAAAAAAAAAAAAAAAAAAAAAAAATATATATATATATATATATATATATATATATATATATATAAAATGTAATGCTACATGTTGAATAGGTGGTTCCATGAACACTAACTAAAATAACCGACTTGGTTTCACATGAGATCTCACGAGTTTTTGTGATGGAAGGAATTCATCGTGATACTTGCATGTTTGTACATTTTACGGTTTTGATGGGATTTGTTTTTCCCAAGCATTTTCAAGCAGTTGTTTGAACTGATGGGTAACTGAAAAGGTTACTCAAACCGTATACATAAAAGGTTGAATTCGCAAAGGCGGTTTGTTCGGGTTTGTTGTTAGTACCAGTTTGCGTAATATTACCCCAAGTTTTCAGTTTCGGAAAAACTTTTTCGTAAATAATATGTGAAAATCTGCTATTTTCGCGGCCTTTCTTTATTTTTAGCTTTATAAATAAGGGAGTGTTTTCTAATGTCAGTCGTTAATGCCATTTACAAAGTACTTACACTAATTACGCAACAATTTAAGTCCAAAAGCAGTTGTATTCACTAGTACTTGATGTATATGATAATTTTTTATATCCCACTGACGATGGGTTAAATGTACAAGTATCAGTCTACAATTAGTTTTACACAGAGAAAGTTATTCTTTATCTACAGTTTATACTAAGCACGTCAATGCTAAGTGTACTGAAGATAGCGGTTCGGAAGTACGTGGTCTTACTAATTGTCTCGCTCAGTGCGTAACTGATGCAAAACATTATCGATTGCGAGTAAGCCATTTTATTTTTCATATGCCATCACTGTGATGTGTTTTCAACAACGATCAAATTTTGTTTTTCAGTTTATCTTAAAAAGTAGAACTGTTTTCTGGTAACACTTCATCCACGAATTATTGTAGCCCGAACAAGTAAAACAGCAAATTTCCATTAACGACTCGAATTTCCATTGCTTTTATCCCTGCGCGTTTTGTGTAGCAATATGATTCGTTTCATACTGAACAACTGGGAACTAATGGCATTTGCAAGCGGAGAATGAACTATTCTACTTGTCACAGTTTTCTGCACAACCCCTTCCTGCGGGCGTAATTACTTCTGTAACGGAAAACATATGTATAAATTCTCTTCTCGCTGCATGTTGCGGTTACAGAATATACAGGGTCATAATGACGTGTCTCTTACAGTTTCAAACTAAATCTGAAAATAAGAAGACTATAAAGAGTTTCTCTGTTTCCTGCCACCTGCTAATTAATTTTTCTCCCCAGTTAATAAGTAGTATACGAGGTCTGTTTAAAATGATTAGGAACTTTGCCCCCCAACATTTTTCTGTGGTTACTTTTTCCTTATTGTGCGTGGTCTCCTTAAAAATATCCTCCTCCACAATTGATATACCGCTCCCCTCCCCCCCCCCCCCCCCCCCCGTTTCCATTCCACATTCCAGTGGAGGCAGTCGTAGTACGCCTCTTGCTGGAACTGGCGAGGTACCGTCTGCAAATTTCCTTTTATCTTTACTGTCGTTGCAAATCTTTGTCATTTCTATGTGATATTCAACTTTGAATTAAAAAGTCCGCAGGGGACAGGTCGGAAGAATGTCAAGGAAGTGCAGACAAATGTATAAATTACTGAACTGAAACATGTTTGTTAAGTTTAAGCTTAGGGGATTTAACTTTGGGGTTATCAGTCCCTAAACTTACGAACCACCTACGAACTACCTTATACTTAAGACGACACAAACATCTAGGCCCGAGGGGGGATTCGAACCCCCGACCGGCAACGGCCTCGCGCATGGTAGCAAAGCGCCTCAATGCGCTCGGCCGCTCCGCCGCGGCTTTACTGAACTGACAGTTTAATAAATCATCTGTGCAAAGTAATTAACAGACGAATGGAGAAACTGGTGGAATCCGATCTTGGGAAGATCAGTTTGGTTTTAGGAGAAATGCAGGAACACGGGAGGCAATACCTACATTGCGACTTACGTTAGACGATAGGCCAGGGAAAGGCAAACCTACGTTTTTAACATTTGTTGATCTGGAGAAAGCTTCTCACGATGTTGACTGGAATGCACTCTTCCAAATTCTGAAGGTAGCAGTGGTACAATATAGGTAGCGAAGATAAATTTCTCCAAGTTATTTGGATTGGTGTGAGGTCTGCGACTGTGTTATAAACTTTTTGAATTAATTTATACTGCAGCAGTCACGTTTTACGTTTCGGCTTTATATGATGTCTACATAACGGTGTTCTTGTGTTGTGTGAACCAGATAACAAGATTATCGACAAAACTGTGAAAACATCCAACCACAACCTTACTGGCACTCACAACACAAAACATAACAAAACAGTAATGAACCAGTAACTGTAAAATGTACCCGAAGATGGCAGCTTGCTGCCGAAACGCGTCGTGCTAATAAAAATATTAGAAAAAAGTGACTACTGCAGTATAAATTAATTGAAATAGGAAGCGAAGAGTAATATTCAACTTCTACAAAAAAACAGACAGCAGTTATAAGAATCGAAAGGCATGAAACGGACGCAGAGGTTGGGAAGGCAGTAAGACAGGGTTGTAGCTTTTCCTTAATGATGTTCAATTTGAACAATGAGCAAACGTAAAGGAGAGTTAAACTTCAGGGAGAAGATATGACAAGTTTTCGGTTTGCCGATGACCTAGTAACCTGGAAGAGCAAGGCAACGGAATATACAATGTTTGGCAAGGAGGGTATAGGATGAACAGTAATAAGATTAAAACAAGGGTAATGGAATGTAGTGTCAGACAATTAGGCGATGCTGAAGGAATTGGATTACGTAATGAGACTATAAAATTAATAGCAGAGTCATTACTTGACACTTCCGGGCTGAGATGCCGTGGTCCATACATAAAACTTCCCCCTCCACTCAACATATCGGGCTTTACTGGGCACGGTTCTATTTGAGGTGAAATTCGGTTAAAGTTAAAGTAAAAAATCATAAGAAATACTTTTTACTTACGGGTTTCGGACAATGTAATAGCCATCCTCAGTATTTACACATAATATGGCTCGTGTGAACGAATAGTTAGCGGTACTATTGTAATTGCTCTGCGTTATGTTTGGTGCGATCGAAATCGTTTATGCCGTCCAAATACATTTCATGACACATCGCTACTCCTCCTACGGCAGTGTTGTCCAAATTCATGTAGGATGTGATTGCGTTTCTCGTCGATTTTAACTTATTCCCCGAGAGTGTAACGTAGATAACTACAGTCCTACGTGCATTCTGAACCATGGTGCAATTTGACATGTTTCACATCAACGGACATTGACTAGATTAGATTAGATTAATACTTGTTTCATAGACCAAGAATAAGACACTTTTTTAATTAAAATCCAAGTACTGACCGAAGTCCCAACCAATGATCCTTAGTCTGTAGTCGGTGGTAGTTTATCACGTCCTTACTACGTTTTTGCCGTGAGTCTACTGACTGGTTCGCTGAGACCAGTTGCGAATTGCTCTTCTGCTTCGAGCTCTTATTGCAGATCGTCACTTGCACCTTGCGCACTCAATGTTTTGCCGGATGTATTCCAATCCTCGCACTACTGTCTGTACCCTCTTCCACTATCTCCGATAACAAGGTCATTCACATTTACCTTTGGGGAGCAGGGAGCGCGGACTGTCACCCTTTCCTTTGTTCTTGTCAGTTACTTTCATAAGATCCTTTTCCGACAGTTCTGCGAACAACCTCGACGTTTCTAATCAGTCCAGTTTTCCCAGTGTCCGGAACTATTCATTTTCATCGGAGAGAACTCCTCCTACGTGAAAGTGAAATCAGGGGTGTTCCATTATTTTTGACATATTATCTAATGACCTCGTAGATAACACCAGAATTCTATGAGGATTTTCTGGGATGACGTTATTGATGCGAAATGCAGGAGGATGCGAAAAGTATCAGAGCTTATGGCAGTGGGTGGGACTTCACCCTCAAAGTAATCAGAAGTAACTTTTTCCGTTGATTGACAGTACTCTTTATACCTGATAATGCAGAAACATTGCAGTGTGTTTTTATTGTAATCTATTCTTATTTATTTATAATTTACCATGATCATGGAACGAGGCAGTATATCAAAGTGTAACAAAGAGGTGACTTGTAATTGATAGTGGAACGTTAGCAGTCCTATGCACACAACAGGCCTAAGCATACGAAAAAAAGAACAAACAACGTAATACAAAAAATACCTTTTTTAAAATTCCTCAAGAGTGAGCCATGGGGCATCGTTTCAGTTTAGCGGTGGAAGTGCTACTACTATTCTTTAGAGGATCGTTTGGTAGGACACATTCTGAGACATCAAGGAACCATGAATTGGAGGGAAGTGTGTGCAGTAAAAATCGCAGAAGGAAACCCATAGACGAATATAGTAAGCAGATTCAAATAGATGTGGGTTGCAGTTGAAACGAAGAGTTGAAAAGGCTGCATCAAATCAGTCTCTGGATTGAAAACCAAAGCAACAACAATGTCACAGTTTTTTTTCCCACCTGGTGCCTTCTGAAGATAAATGTGTCCTATTTGTTCCAGAAATAGCACCCGGTTGTGGTTTCGTTTTTTGAAATGATGCTGCAATGGTGATGGTTATAGTAAAACTAGCTAAAAACCCGGCGTTTCCCGGGCATTTATTTATTTATTCCTGCCTTCAGTTATTACGTCTCTTATCCCTTCTCTCTCTGTCCATCTCCATTTTTCTAAAAACATTTTATATTTATCGGAGAATATATAAGCAATAGGGCTGTGTTGTATAATGTACAAAATTATACCTGCAGTATCCAAACAAAGAAAGATAGCAAACAAAATACAAATGCAATATAAAATTCGCACGATCTGATATATATTGAGTTATATGTTGTACAATTGTATAATTTTTCAGATATATATTCATTTGTATAAGTTCCGTATGTCTATAAAATCTGTTGCTAATACAATTAGTAGTAAAGAATTAATAGATTAAAACTTAGTGCGTGATAGGGCGGTTATCCATGAATGTTACTTTTATGTGCTCATACCTCATGAACTACGTGTCGTACTGTGATACAGTTTCGAAGGTACATTCAGCTAATGTGTGTACACAGTCTGTAAAATTACCTGTGGCTACAAATTGTAGTGTAGAAATTACAAACTGTAACGTCATACCGAATGACTTAGTTTTAGTAAGAGAAACTGCTTTCCTTGCGTTATTTTGACATGGTTGTCAGCTTGTAAAAGTTTAATAAAGGTTTTAAATTACGTTTAATTTGTTGCAAGTCGCTAATTACTGTCATTCTCATATACTGTATTTATAAAGTCTCGACGCATTATGTGGCAGTTTTTTTGCGATTCCTATTGTTTAAGACGTTATATTTTCTGAACCGTGTGTCGTATGTGGTTCGTACTCCTACATCAATTGTTGTCTCGCGTAAGGAATGTGTGTACCAAATTTGGTTGAAATCGGTCCTGTGGTTTAGGAAAGTGAGCAGCATTGTCGCTTAATGCAGTAGGTTTTCGCGCATCTCATTGTTTATGACGTCATATCTCGTGAACTATGTATTGTATGTGATTCTTACTCTTACGGCGACCGTCCTCATGGATTGAAGCTCACGTGTACAAAATTGCATAATGATTGCAATAAAACTGTAGATGTGTATGCAACACGTACACACAAACACACATACACAAAAACACACAAATGTACAGACACTCTGCTTCATATATTAAAAGAAGAAGATAACTATCCTGTTCTTGGTCAAGAGAACATCAGATTCATTACAGGTACGCCTTATTTCATTACGTGTTGTAATACTTGCCAGGACACCATTACTGCCGTGATTTATCTCACCAGTGATTGCACAACTTGTCACAGGTGTAAGTCACTGCCAATAAACTGCAATAAAGTTTCAGCAACACTCGATCATAAAATGCTGAGTACTGAACCAATTTATGACCTCAGCATCTCCAACTTCACACTCGCGTCTGCATTTGGCTTCTGTCGTCACGTACGCATGCATTCTCGTCAGTAGCCGGCAGCCACATTAATGCTGCAATATAGTGACGTTGCACACAAGATCGTGTGTTGGCGCCGTCACCAATCGATTCTAATAATTCATTCTCGTGATGCAATTAACACTTCGCATGAAAATAACTGTCGTCTCCAACTAAAACAGACTAAGGCTGGCACACTCACGACGGGGTTCATATATCACCCCCACCAGCTATCGCGGCTGCTGTCTCAAACTTTTAGGACAATCTGTGGCCAGCAAAATCTTCTATATATATATATATATATATATATATATATATATATATATATATATGAATTGCTGTTCGTGAGTCTCGCTAAAACTCGAGAACGGCTGAACCGATTTGACTAATTTTAGTCTTGAAATATTCGTGTAAGTCCAGGGAAGGTTTAAACGGTGATAAAATATGGAAAAGTTGTTCGGAAAAGAGGAAAATCGGGAAAAACTGAGATTTTTCCAGTGAGCTATCAATACCGTTCGTCCAGTTGCGATAAAATTTTGTACATTTCATGTTGAAAGCAAAAGGGAAGTTTGCATCAAATAAAAATTTGGAAAAGTCGCCAGGAAAGTAGGAAAATTTAGGAAAAACCGAAAGCAATTTTTTTTTCTATGAATAAAAATAAATTGCCACATGGTTGTAAGAGCATCAAATGAGTACGGATTGACAGGACGACATTTGTATGAAATAATTTGTTTTCTAAAATCTACCGAAAAATTGGAAAATTTGTGAAAAACTGAAAGTATGTTTTTCAATGTGTTTTTGATTGAATTCAGCACTATAACTGACTATTCGCACGACGGAGAGGGGTAATACTTTTGTTGTTTCGTTCATTATGGTATTAGAAAAGTTTTCACTAAAAACATACAGTTGAAAGGGAAAGTGGCAAAATTCGAACCAAGTTTCTTTTCCAATGTGTTTCTAAATGTACTCAGTACTATAAGATGAGAACCGTTCATCCGTTTGCGATAAAATTTTGATCATTTGACGTTCAACGAAAGATGAACGTTCTTATGAACTAAAAATTCTGGAAAGTTACCCGGACAATTTGGAAATTCGCGAGAAACTGAAAGAGATTTTTTCAATGGGATATCAATATCATTCGTCTGGTTGCGATAAAATTTTGCACATTTGACGTTTAAAGCAAGAGTTCATATAGATTAGTAATTGCGAAGCATTGCCGGGTCGACTAGTTCTCTTATAAATGGACGGTTTCTTTCAACCAACAGGAAGCGAAACTTCTGTCTCCCTGTGGATTCTGATGTCCCCATCTCATAATCTCTTTAACAGCGGGAATCTCTGCGTAATACGCAGGCAGGCGAGCATGATGAAATTAATTGGTAGTGCTGCAGATAGGCTGGCTAGGTCGTAAATATGTTTTTCTACATATCGCACTTCAAGCACAGTATGACTTTAATGACGCGTTTCTGACATGTCTATCATCAGATTAACATCTGTTTTGTGACGACAGCCACACACATACAGATGCAGGTACATGTGTTATGGAAAAAAATGTTCGTTAAAGATATATATGTAGACTACAATACATATGCATATATGTGTAACGAACAATTTGTCATAAGCCATGTATCTGCATTTGCATACGTTTGGCTGACGGCGTAAAACAGATTTGAATCTGACGGTGGACATGTCCGAAACGCGTCATTAAATTCAAACTGAGCATGAAGTGCGACATGTAAAAAATTATTTGCTACCTATCCAGATTACATGCAACACTACCAATTCATGACTGATACTAAGTATCCATAGATTTTACAAGACATCAGTGACTCCCAAAGCTTATTTATGATTTCATAGTAATCGCGTGCCTTTCCCATTTTGCCTGTTTACTGAGCCTTCCAGTTCCATGTTAACTGTTCTTGGATACTGTCGCAGTCCATCAATAACCAGCACTTGCTGTACATCTTCACTTCGTAGTTCATATCTTCATTTATTTACAGCAAAACATTGGAAACGATTCGAATGTACTTTTTTCCGGATTTCCAGTGACATAAATTTTACTTCACTATCCTACCACAAAATAAAACTACTGAGTCATGATACGGACGAGAATAGAGAACAATTTAAACTCAAGTGAAATGAAATAAATGATAAGTAAAGGAAAAAGGAACTATCTCGAAGGGCATCTGAGGAAAGTAGATAACGGCCTTAACAAGAACGACACTAAAAATTTATACGAAATTGTAAAAACAATCAGGACGGGATACACAACAGTGGTTGGTATGATGAAAGACAAAATTGGGAACTATATTACTAGAGGGAAGAAGAGCTAAGGAAACTGGAATGTATATTTTGAAAACCTGCTGAATGTGCCAGAAGAATAATCAAGACCAAGAAACTTTTAAGCAGTACAACCGGAATACGTAGTACCAAAGTTAGAAGAAGTGACGATAGCTATGTAGATGTTAAGGAACAACAAAGAAGCTGGATATATCAGGTAGAAACAGAAGTAATAAAATACGCTGCTGAGGAGACACACACACACAGATTCACAGACAGTGGTCATCATATGCCCAATATGCAAGAAAGGTGACAATACCGACAACTACAGAGCCATATTATGCTGTGTATAGCTTACCAAATTCTATCAAGAATCATACTATACAGGCACAAGCCTTACACTGAAGACATAGTAGAGGATGTACAAGTAGGTCTCGGGCAGGCAAATCTACTACTGATCATATTTGCACTGGGAGACAAACTCTAGAAAAGAACTGTGAATGAAAATTTAAAAATAAAAAAATAACAACTGCCTCTTTGTAGACTTCAACAAGGCATACAGCACGATCAGAATAGGAGAGATAGAATTACAAAAAAAAAAAAAAAAAAAAAAAAAAAAAAAAAAAAAAAAAAAAAAAAAAACTAATAAGGCTGACTCAGCTATGCTTTAATCAATCACAATTCGTAGTAACAATAGGAAAAAAGATTCAGAAAAGTTTGAGGCTAAATCAGGAGTAAGACAAGGGGTCATATCGTCAACACCGTTTAATACAGCATTGAACAAGACCCTAACACGAATTTATAATAAAAACACCGGGGTAGGGGTAGGAAGGAAGACCAATATACTCGTGTTTGCAGATGATATCGTTCTGACTGATGGACTTAGTCACTATATATAGTATAGTGACTAAGTGCAATGTTGCACTTGTTATTTTATACCCATTTTTTCAACAAGATGACCAGATTATTACATATATGTGACCAGATGATGGTGACACAGTACACTGAAACCGGTCGTCATTTAATAAATTGTTAGTGTGCGATTTTGGCTTGTCATTTTGAAAAGCCGGACGCGGTGGCCGAGGGGACTGAGGCGCTTCAGTCACGGTCTACACGGCCACTACGGTCGGGGGTTCGAATGCCCCCTCGGGCATGGATATTTGTGCCGTCCTTAGTTGTAGGTAGTTCATAAGTAGTTTGTAAGTTTAGGGACTGATGACCCCGTAGTTAAGTCCCTTAGGCTTAACAAACATTACATTACATAACATCATTTTGAAAACTATAAAACGATTAGATCGCCTCCAGACCCGACTGTCAGGTAATCTTAAAATAAGAACATTACAAAGAATCGTTACCACTTCTGCACTTCACTCAGCTCTGCAGCCTAAACTATAATAGCTAGGCTGTGTACTTAGTATAAACTTGCAGAACTCAAAAATATCTACAAAAAAACACACGTGGGAGCATGTGTCTAACTTTTACAAGTGAACCACATTTCTCATTTTTCTTTTCTAAAGCGCTGGCGCATTTGTCGGCCCAGCCCCGTTTCTACACCCAACCAAGATGGCTGCCGTGCTTCACTGCCTGTACGCTGATGCAGGTGGTATAGCCTCTCTATATTGTTCTGCGCTCGCTGGTTTGGTCGTGGAGATCTGTTTCTGCTTTTCCTGAGGCTGCAACTGTCTTTACCCATCGCCCAACGGTACTCCTATAGATTGCAGCATCGCCATACACTGCACACCAATATTTATGGATTTTAACCACAGTGTTTTCTTTCGCACACGAGAATTAAATAACAGCACGTTGCTTGTAACGCTCACGCTGTACTACGGCGCTGCCATCTGCCAGAACGTTTAGAAACTTCATCAACAAACATCAAATGTGGAACATGTTAACGGCTTAAAAAAAGTGCGACAACCACCTCAGTAACACCATAGGTTCATTATTATATTTTGTAACTATTAATTGTAATTACATGCAAATTGATTTCTTCAGTATTATAAATCTATGGAGCTAATATGATGTAAAACGCCAACATAACACCTGCATTTCTGATAATTTTGTTATTAAAACCGAATTGCTGTTTAATTATGTAATTTATTCAAACCACAATTGAAATATTTCTGATTTTATAACCGCCCATTCATATTTCGAAATTATCAAGAACTCCATTTACTCTGTTTGTTCACAACATTTTAACGTCACTTCTCTGAATTTATTTTTCATGTAATTAACGATATTGATTGCCATGTTGTTTGACTCCTATATTTTGATGTATTTTCTGTAACGCAGTCTTATTCCTGCTGTTTCATTAATTCCAATTCATGTATCATTTAATCTGCTGCTGTTATAATGTAATAACTTTTATTTATATCAAAGCTTTTTATTGTAAACCAAGGAATTCTGATAAGAATTCACAGGAAAATACACAACAGGCAAAGGGGAGGAGTTACACACGTCACCGGTGAAGTGTTCTAGTAATGAGTTGAACCTTTTATTTATATGTTTGACACTGTACTCCCTTTTTTAACATCGTGCATTTAGCCAGGATGTAGAGTGCCTTCAGTTTCAGCGAGACCATGAAACAGCCAATCAAAAAGGACAATAATGGATCAGCTTAGGACAGAACGGGAAACTTTGTCAAAATATGGAGGTAAGGTGCACATATATACACCAGACTTGACTTCAAATGTGTAACATCTACATCAGAAATTTGGACACCAGTAAAACATGGTGTTCAACTTTTCTTTGCTTCTATTCCCGTGCAAAACTGTGATATTGTGGAGGTCGTTTGAAGAACTCTGTCTTGGTCCGTGATTTCATACACTATTTCACTTTCATTTCTGGCCAATTACTTAATGTATTCGTCAAAGTTAAATGCAGTTGTAAACGGCGGGTAAAATACAGAAATTATTAATGAAAATGATGACGTACGTTCACAGGTAGGAGAGGGGTTATCTTTGCACTCCATTCCACTGTTGCACATTCCACAAGACGTTGACAGTAATCTGTGTGAAATGATTCTGAACTAAACAGACGGACAGCATAATACAATATGAGTCAAGAAAAATAAAGAACTTGATAATACGAAAAGAAAAATAAAAGAGAGAGAGAGAGAGAGAGACAGAGACAGAGAGAGAGAGAGAGAGAGAGAGAGAGAGAGAGAGAGAGAGAGAGAAATAAGAAAAAAAGTGAGAGAAAGAATGTTATTGAAGTTATTCAGGAATTTGAATTCAGTAATATTAAAACTTTTATTGATACCGAACATGATGAAATACGTGGTATAAATTCTGTTGTAAAAGGAAAGTTAAAGAGAATTTAGAAACATTTGATTAAATGTTTGAAGAGAGCCATAAAGTAATTAACTAAAATTTATCATATAAATATACCAACGTACTGCTACATTATAGTCTTTTTTAAATTGTATTTTGATGCTCCATTTCGGTTAAATAGCCATCATCAGACAATCTACGAAATGTAAACAAATTATATAATATTCAAAATATTCACCGTTTTGTTTTTATGTACACATACTTCAAATGTGAGTCATCTTTTTCATTATACATTTTTTGAACTTACGTCCATCTGACATCCTTGGGCAATGTCAGCTTACCTATATCACAATGTCAGCTTTAGTGTCACAATTATCTTGTGTAATATAAATATAGTAAAATAAATTTGTCAATATTTTCCAGATAGCTGTTTAGACAGCTGAGCAAAGATGTTATATGGTTACAGTTGCTACGGTATTTATTTTCAACTGTATGATTTTTGTGGTTGTCTGTGATCTCTGGGTGTTATTTTTATTCGATATCTGTGGCAATCGTTATTTTTTGACAGTAGTTCATAGATGGTATATGGATATAATTGCTATGGTATGTTTCATTCAAGGAGGGTAGAATACAGGGAGACGCCCTTATGCTGAAAAAGTGAAGCCTGTCTCCGCCATATTGCAAAGTGTTTGTATTGTAGAGCTAGTGTTTTATGTCAGTTAAAGCAGGAATAAAACGTCCGACGATTTTGCCGTGATGTACAACGAGTTAAAAGGGTGCAAATTAGCCATTAAAAATTAAGTTTTTAAATATGATGAATTTTATTACTATTCATTCAAGGAGGTATATTGTTTGAAAGTTCATACTTTGCAGTGACTGTCAGTTCAATGCATCAACAGTACGAGGCTCGACTTAACGCATAGTTTTAACGGAGAAATAGCATTCCAAAACTGACCAAGTTGGCGGACAGGCTTCAACTGACGTATGTGCTTGGCATAGATAATGCTATCTCCCTTTATTGTAACCTCCTTGGTTTCATTACTTTTGGAAAGTCTATTAATTATCTTTGTGATCGATATGTCTGTAAGGTATGTCTGTGGTCTGTTGATAGTTGTATTTATCCGTTATCTTTGGTCAAGAAATCAATAAAGATATTGATAAAATTTTTGTGTTTAAACTCAGATTATTCATTTAAAATGTCACCAGAGTGTTGTGTTTTAATCGAAAAGTACATACTTTTCAGTGACTGTCAGTTCAGTGCATTAGCAGTAACAGGCTCGACTTAACGCATAGTTTAAACTGAGAAATAGCATTCCAAATCTGACCAATATGGCGGACAAAAGGGATGCTGACAGTAACATCGTTAGTGTGATGTTGGAGTAGGTGAAATCGCAGAGTATATTGTAGCTCACAAGGGAAACTTACCGCACGGCACCGCGCCAAAGATTTAGTTGTAAGGTAGTACAGTGGACAGTGCAGCACAAGTGATACTTGCGCATTGTGCAGCGTTCCAAACGCATGCCGCTGCTTGTGCTCGCCACAGGGGTAATTTGTATTTTAAATGAGACGTCAGCGACTACGGCAGTTGAGAATGTTGTTCTAACTGCCAGTGTGCCGTGCGGATCTACAGTGCAACACAAGGTGGCAAATAAAAGGTAATTCAAATACAAAGTCAAGCTATGCAGATATGACCTGGATGTCCGATACGAGATGATCGCATCAAAGTGACTGAGCGCTCAAGTATAAGCTCTTGTCCAGACTCGTCGAAGAAATTATTTACGCTTTCAATAACTTTAATAATTATGCTATGAGTGACAATTTAATTGAAGGATTAATCAAAGTCAGCGTATCTTTATAATGATGACAGAAACACTAACAGCATAGCAGTAGTGTTAGCAACGGATACAATGAACAACACACATCATTTAGATGTTAAGATTATTTAATTTTATACTAGGTTTCTTTAACCTTTACTGAAATTTTCGCAGATTTGACCAGAGTTTGATATGTAGTAAGTATTTACATGATGCATTTGTTCGAAAGGAGCAGACATTGTTAATGGTCCACAGCAATAAAAGTTACAAATTCAGATATTCATTCACAGTTTGCGAGAACTTCCGACTGTAGCTGTTCTTCTTTAGGTAGTCTAGGATTTTTCTTAATATCTCCTTTCTTTGATTTTCAGCTTTTCAACGTCGCCCTGGTTGGAAATGGGCAGTGTCTTGGCTTCCGATTTGATTACAGTGTCATAATAGCTTATATTTTCATTCCACGTGAGGGAACGTTTGTTCTATACGCTTTTTTTGAGTTGGAACCAGGTTAACTTCACTACTACATGAATTGCCTTTTTCTCAAGGACATTCCAGGTGATCCATTCTTCGAGATTTATGAATTTTTTGACATTATCTAGTTTTTGTCTCTCCACTTTAAAGTGTCTTGTTGGGATTTTTATAACGAGATTTTGAGACTTAATTCTTTTGGTTGCTTTTGTAGTTGAAGATTTTGTTCTTTTGGTTTTTCCTAGGTCAGCTAGTAGTATCATATCACCTGCAAAGGCTAGACATTTCACTTTCATTCCTTTGTTACTATTCTTCCAGTCGGATTACACTACGGATCTTCATGTTCCCTTCCTCTGGAAATTTTTTCTAGGACGCACTTAAACATCAGTGGGGAGCGTCCATCTCGTTGCCGTACACCAGTTTTTATGTCAAAAGAGTCATGGTGTTCATCAATTTGGAGTATGCGTTAGTGACGGTTTCTGAGATTAAGTTTTGTGGTTATGTTGTCTAGTCTTAATTCTTTTACTATAGAGATGAGGGATCACCTATTATTTTATTTAAAATAAATAAATAAACATTTGTTAAATCAAGAATCAGTCTCGTTACTAGTCTCACAGATCTTACGTGGAATGGTGTCTGTTCTTTCGGACGTATCCGAGTTATTATAATTTGTTTCTACAAAATCTGAACAACCGCTAGCCCAACAAAGGAATCATACCCAAAGGCTAAAAAGATGCAGAGGTCACGCCGATATTCAACAAAGGCAATCGGAGTAGCCCACTAAATTACTGGCCTTTATCACTGACGTCGATTTCGAGCAGTGTTTTGGAACACATCCTGTGCTGTGAATTACCTAGTACAGAACAATGTATTAACTCAAGGTCAATACCGATTTAAAAAAAAAAAAATCGTTTTTGTGAAAAACAACTAGCTCTTTACTCATATGAAGTGATGAGTACCATTGGGAAAGGAACTTAAATTGTTTCCATGTCTCTAGATTTTCAGAAATGTTACGACACTGGCTTTTTATCATAATGCGTGTATTTCCTGGCAGAGAGAACGTAGTTCGTACTTCCATAAAATCTCTGGCGAACTGCCAGATGTCTGTAACTTGTTACCACTATACTTCGGCGCAGAGTCTTGTGGCCATCTTCATGTGAGTAACGCCGAAATACTGGCGAAGACGCGTCTTCTGTACCTCGGGAAAGCTTTAAACGTATATAGATATATTGATATCTTGCGTTCGCCAGTGGTATTGATCGTCTACTGTTCCTTATCTACATAATCGATCTACATCTACATAAATATGTACTCTGGAAATCACACTGAAGTGCGTGGCGGAGGGTTCGTGGCATCGCTTTTATGATACTTCTCTACCGTTCCATTCACTAACAGCGCGCGGGGGGAAAGAAAGATCTATATCTTTCCGACTTCGATCTGATTTCTCTTACTTAAGTATGGTGTTATGTCTCCCTAAGAAGATGGGTGCTAACAAAACATGTTCGCATTCGGAAGAGAAAGCTGGTGACAGAAATTTCGTAAATAAATCTCGCCGCAACGAATAACGCTTTCTTTTAATAATTTCCACCGCATCGTTTCCTTGATACTCTCTCCCCTATATCGCGGTAATACACGACGACCTGCCCTTCTTTTTAACTTCCTCTTGATGGGATCGCCAATTCGCGGCAATACTCCAAAATAGGACACACGCGTGTGGTGTAGGCAGTTTATTTACAACTGTTACATCTATGTGTTACACCATTCAAACATAACCTTTGGTTCTTTTATCCTACCATATTTTATGTGTCTTCTTTCAAAGTTGTTCATAATCGTTATTCCCAGGAATTTAGTTGAATTTACGGCATGTAGACTTTCGTGATTTATCGCCTAACGCATATCTTCTAGTGATCGTATGGATGACTTCACACATACCATTATTAAGAATCGATTGTCAATTTTTGCGTCAGGCAAATATCTAAATTATTTTGCAGTTGCTTTTAATCTTATGGTGACTTTACTACACTCCTGGACATTAAAATTGCTACACAATGAAGATGACGTGCTACAGAAGCGAAAATTAACCGACAGAAGGAAGATGCTGAGATATGAAAATGATTAGCTTTTCAGAGCATTCACACAAGGTAGGCGCCGGTGCCGACACCTTCAACGTGCTTACATTATGAAAGATTCCAACCGATTTCTCATACACAAACAACAGTCGACCGGCGTTGCCTGTTGAAACTTTGATGTGATGCCTCGTGTACAAACTTTGACTGACAGATTTATGTGAATTTAGCTTCGCGTCCTTTACGATGTGTGACGAAAGTAGTCGAAAGAGAGGAAGACCGAGGCTGCACTCACCTAGGAAACTTCCAAAAAGTAGCGGACATGGCAGCGTTACACGAAGTCAGGCGCGTGAATACGTGTGTTCTCTAAGGGAGTATTTTGAGAGAGAGAGAGGGATGCAGGGGGGCCTCTTGCTCCTTTGGTTAAAGTGGTCGAGCGAACTGCAGCTGCTCTGCAAATCAGCGAGCGATAAGTGATAAGGATCTGCAAGGAGAAATTCGCAAAAGAAGACGCAGGTGAATCATCTAAGTTGGAGACACCTGGGAAGAAGAGGCGGCTCGAGAAGAGAGTAATAAAACTCGACTCTTTTCAGGAATATGCGATTCGACGGCAGATATACGCATTTTGTACGAGGAGTATACGGAGTACCCGACACTCAAAAAACTACATGCTACTCTCGAAGCAGTGGACCTGTATGAAGGCAGTAAATCGTCCTTGTTACGAGTCGTGAAAATGTTAGGTTTTCGCTATAAATCTATTTCTGGAAGAAAGTTGTTAATGGAACGGCAAGATATTGCATCTTGGCGATGCCGCTTTCTTAGAGAATTAGTAGGGACTAATTTTGACGATATCCTTTGGCTTGATGAGACATGGGTGAACGCAGGACACACTTTGAAAAAAAAAGGTAGGACGGGCGATACCATCAACGGTAGTATGGCAGACCCGATAGGCAGAGGAAATAGAATAATTGTAGCACATGCCGGAAATTGAAAAGGTTTCATCCCGAATTGTCTGCTATTATTCAGTTCAAAGAAGACCTCCGACTACCACGAAGAGATGAACCACAATACGTTCTTGAAATCGTTTGAAGACTCCGTGCTTCAAAACTTAACGAAGAGATCCATAATTATTCTGGATAACGCTCCATACCATTCAGTTATCCAGGACAAGGCTCCCACAAAGGCAACGAAGAAAAACGACATTGTTTGGTGGCTACTGAAACGTATGATACAGTTCGACAGCAATTTGACAAGGGCGGAATTATTAGAACTTGCATCACAACACAAGCCAAAGAATCGCATTTACATTGTGGATGAAGTAGCCAAAAAATACGGGCATAAAGTGCTCCGATTGCCTCCCTACCAGTGCCACTTCAACGCAATAGAGCTTATTTGGGCACAGGTTATCAGCATATTGCTGTAGAAAACAGAAAATTCACATTAACTGAAGTGGAACGCCTGTTGAAAGAGGCTGTTGAAACAGTGACACCAGAAGACTGGCGAAAGGTAGTGCATCATGTGAAAGGAGTGATTCAGGAAGCATGGAAGAATGAAGGTGTCTTACGACAATGCGTCGAAGACTTAATAATATCTGTCAATACCAGCAGCGACACAGATAGCTCCAGTGACTCTGAATTAAGCGGTGTTTTCCCGTTGTCTGATTAGTGTATAGTGTACGTACTGCCATCAAATAATGTTTGTGAATTTATTTAGTTTAACATCTCATTCTTGTTGTGAGGCTAAAAATTACTGTTCAGCCAACTCCCGTCACCTCCGTGTGGTAAGTTACACTGCATTTTAATTAAAATTTATTTTTTAACACTAAGATGTTATTCAATGTGCGTAATAGTTTTCGAGATCTGAAATGAAAAGAAGGAAAATTTTCCGGACGCGAAAATCTCGTACTTCAATAGCCCATCTAAAACCGGCGCTAAGTAAAATAAAGAAAATATTTTTTTTGTGCTTAGAAATATCACTGATACTGTATCTAAATTTCAAAATATTTACGTAAATTTTGTAGAAAACAGAGATTTTAAACATCGTACTTGTTACGAGTTCAATATTGATATAGATGCGTAAAAACGTAGTTTTCAGAAATTTATATACCGGAAACGGAATGCACTACGAAAACTTTTAAAGATTCCTTGCCAAGCGTGTTATTTTAGCAATGAATGGAAAGAAATTATTGTTTTGAGACCAATAGTTTTTAAGATATGAAGTGATAAGTTTGAAGCTGTTAGCGAACTAGAAAAATTTAAATAGTTTCAAACAAATTAACGCAGCTCTTGCCATAATTAAAATCAAGAATAGATTTTTGACATATTGTGAGACTTTATAGATACGTACATCGTGTGTGAATTTGAAATTTTGTACTCGATTCTTGTAGAAGATAGAGGCTTTAAAGCGACTTTCTATCGCCGCGTGGAGCGATGCGCTGTGGCGGCTGCCGCCAGCCAGTACTTGACGTGACAACGCTGCAGCTTTGGCCCGCAAACGTCAAGTGACAACTAATTTAAATCAGACTATAAGTGCATTTCCTTTGTAGAGCTCCTCTATGTACTCTTTCCACCTTTCTGCTTTCCCTTCTTTACTGAGAACAGGTTTTCCATTTGAGTTCTTGATATTTGTAGAGCTGTTTTTCTTGTCCCCAAAGTCTCTCTTATTTTCCTGTAGGTAGTATCTACTTTTCCCCTTCTTATACATTCTTCTACAGATTTGCATTTGACTTCTAACCACTCCTGCTTAGCCATTTTGCCCTTCCTGTCAATCTCATTTCTTAGTCGTCCGTACTCCATTTTGCCTGTTTCATTTACGGCATTTTTATAGTTTCTCCTTTCATCAATTAACGTTAGTGTTTCCTGTGATATCCAAGGGTTTTTTGTGGTTCTTACCTTTCTACCTATTTTGTCCTCTGGTGCCTTCACTACTTCATCTCTCAATGCTACCCATTCCTCTTCTACTGTTCTATTTCGCCCCGTTTCTGTCAATTGTTGCCTAAAGCTCCCTCGGAAATTCTTAAGAATTTCAGGATCCCTAAATTTATCCAAGTCCCATCTCCTTATTTTCCCACCTTTCTGCAGTTTTTTCAGTTTCAGCCTACAGTTCATGACCAATAAGTTATGATCAGTGTCTATATCGGCTCCTGGGTATGTCTTACAGTTTACAACCAGGTTCTGGAATCTTAGTCTTACCATTATAAAATCTATCTGATACCTTCTGGTGTCTCCTGGTCTATTCCATGTGTACAACCTTCTTTTGTCATTCTTAAACAAGGTGTTTGTTATGATTAAATCATGTTCCGTGCAAAATTCTACCAGGCGACTTCCTCTTTCATTTCTTCTGACCTGTCCATATTCACCTACTATTTTTCCTTCTCTTCCTTTTCCTACTACCCAATTCCAGTCTCCCATCACAATTTAGTTTTACTCTCCTTTAATTGTCTGAATAATTTCCTTTAACTCCTCATACATTTCTTCAATCTCTCATCATCGGCAGAGCTAGTTGGCATATAAACCTGTACTACTATTGTCGGTGTTGGCTTCGTATCTATCTTGACAATGATAATGCGATCACTGTGCTCATAGTAGTTTACTCGCATTCCTATTTTCTTATTCATTATCAGACCTACTCCTGTGATACCCCCCAACTGATTTTGTATTTATAATCCTGTACTCACCTGACCAGAAATTCTGTTCATCCTGCCACCGAACTTCACTAATACCCACTATATCTAACTTCAACCTATCCATTTCCACTTTTAAATTTTCTAATTTTCCTACCCGATTAAGGGATCTAACATTCCACGCTCCGATCCGTAGAATACCAGTATTGTCTTTCCTGATGACAATATCCTCCATAGGACCATAGGAGTAGTAAAATGAATCCGTTAAACTTAGTCTACGAAATATATCAATCAGTTCTGAAAGCTCTAAATTCAAATAGATACCTATTAACTACGACAGACTTAATTTAAAAGAAACACACATATTAAGTCGCGGGCGTGGCGAACCAAAAACTGCGATTTATTGGAAGAACTACTTAAAATAATGAGTTTGGAAAATCTTTTGGAAGGCAGAGAACTTGTTTTAATATGACACTAGATATTTTCACATTAAGTATTAAAGAGACTCATGCATTACGCATGTCCGTCAACGTTTGGTGTATTGCTGATCAGAGTGAGATTCTTATCAGATGAGATTGACGGAGGACAGAGAGAGTACAGAAGGAAGATTAGGGTTTAACGTCCCGTCGACATTATGGTCAGTAGAGACGCAGCACACGCTCAGAATGTTTTGTCACGTACGCGAAGGAAATCGGCCTTGCACTTTGGAAGAAACCATCCCTACATTTTCCTGGGCTAATTTAGAGAAATCACGAAAAATTGTAAGGAGTGGCAGCTCGTTTTGTACATACGGGAAAGAGAGTGTCACGGAATTCATACAAGAGTTGGAATGAAAATTCTATTAAACGATTTTGATTGCACCGATTTCCCTTTTACGAAATTTCGATCACCGACTGTCTCCTCCGACTGAGGAAGTATTTTGTTAACTGTGGTGTCGCACAAGTACAAAGTGCGCGCCACCTACTTTCGCCGCGCGCCGCCATGCATGCACGGCGCGGCGTTCTTCCGACGACAGCCACGAGCGCCCTCTGCTGGGACCCCGCTCGTGGCCACCACTGAAAAGACACCGGGCACTTCGGACTGAGATAGCAACGAGTTAGGACCTTCGTAATCCGATAGGCACGAGTGAAGACTTTGCTATTGTACAGGCACTAGGCAGGCCTCTAACAACTATGTATCAACGTTCTGCAGTACTATGTAAAAGTTAAGTATTGTTACATTCTGTGCAATATATCTCTTTCTAATTTACTCGAGTGTTTATAGTTTCTGGCTGCTCCCCTCCGTACCTGCACCAGCTTGTCGGTCTCATTCCACTCGGCCACCGACACCTACGACGAGGCTGGGACACAAAAGCGGCGACGAAGTCGGGACACAAAAGTGGCGACGAGGAGTGATAGAACCTTGGACCAGTCCGCTTACAGCAGCCAGACAGCAGCAGTCGGAGCACGCAGAAATTGCTCCCGCCCACCCACCCTTATTATAAGATTTTTGGGGGAACATATTTTGTTACGTATTTTGTGGACTTTTTTGTTGCAGAGCGTCCTCTTTCATATTGCATTTGTGTTTTGTTATAAGTTACTTGTATACGCGGCGCCTAATCGGTCAGCATGGCCACTACCCCGAACCCAAACTTAATGGAAATTATTCAGTTACAGACGGCGCAAATCTCACAACTTCTCAACGCAGTGGCGCAGTTGACGGCAGCTCAACAACAGCCGTCGCATCAGCAGCCCACACCTGCCGCCGCACCGCTTCCGACGTTCCGCCAGTACAACGAACGTGAGGAAGAATGGAGTGACTATTTCGCGCAGTTTCAAGAACTCGTCGCGGCTCATCAAATTACAGGTCAGAGAGTGAAGAACCTTTTCTTATCGATTGTGGGCCCCCAGACTTTCGTACTATTGCAAAAACTTTTCCCTCTCGCATCTCCTCGTGATGTAGACTTTGAACAAATTGTAGATGCACTGAATGCTCATTATGAGAGAAAAGTTCTTGTAGCTGCTGCACGATACCGATTTTTCAGACTTAAAAAATTACCGCAGCAGTCACACCAAGAGTGGATTACGGAATTGAAGGGCTTAACCCGCCAATGTAAATTTACTTGCTCTTGTGGACTTTCGTATAGTGACGTGATGTTGAGGGATGCGATTACGCAGAATATTCAGGACCCCAGAATTAGAGCAGCAATTCTGAAACAGTCTGACCCCTCATTAGACAGTGTACTGCAGCTTATAGAAGCGCATGATACTTTTGACTTAGCTGATGTAGAAATGCAAAGCCATAGTGTAAATTCAGTGCGCCGCAACGGACGCTTTCCTAGCCGTAGTTCTCAGTATAGCACTAGTGATTCTTATTTTTCTACCGGCCGTGCTGAACAGACAGTGAACAGTAGCCAGTGTAAAAGTGCGACGCAAAGGTCGCCCCGTCGTGTTAGAAACAGTAATTTGAATAACGGGCGCCAACGCTCATTTCAGAAAAATGTACGTAAATCTTGCCCCCAGTGTGTGTCTCGTCACAAGCGTGCTCATTGCCCTAGTCGCAACGCAACCTGTTATCAATGTGGCAAATCGGGACATGTGCAGTCTGTGTGTATGCAAATTAAAAACTCAAAGAACAGTAACGTTAGAAACAGTGCTTCGCAGAGTGCGAGAACAGTTCATTCTGTAAATGTTATACGGGCTGTGGAATTGAACAGTGCTTTCCTTGGATCTCAATTGCAAGAAAGTAGTTCTGCGCCTATGGCAAAACTATATAGTGCCCCACGTAGCAAGCGCCAACGAGCGCGTAAAACAGTGCAACGGAAAAGGGTTCGGGACAAGCAAAATGACTATGAACAGTGCATTCCTGTAGTGAAATTAGTGCCTTCTGCAACTGCTCCTTGTAATAGTGCCCCGTACTGTGTAGCTAGAGACAGTAGAATTGGTGTAGCTACTCAAAGTAATTTTAGTGCAGTAGCCTCGCATTGCGCGGACGCCGATCCGGCGGTAGTGTCATCTAGTGACAGTGTGGTTAATCCGCTGTGTGCAGAGTATGCGCCGCTTCCTACCGCACGCAACCCGCGCAAGCGCAGAAAACAATATGTATTAGACGTTGCCCACATTCGCGCACCGGTCGTGCGCCAGAAGCACAAGCTGTTTGTTACTCTCTCTATAGAAAATAAGACTGTGCAATTTCAGCTTGATACTGGTTCCGCTGTTACATTAATAAATAAAGACACATATGAACTTCTGGGTTCGCCAAAATTGTCGCCGTCACAGCAAGTGCTAACAGCGTACACAGGTCAAAATATTCCCGTGCTAGGAACATGTAGCCTGCCAGCCTCTTTTCAAGGTGTAACGAAAACAGTTGCTTTTGTTGTTCTTCAGGCCAAATCGACACAGAACATTTTTGGACTAGATGCTTTTGACTTGTTTGGTTTATCAATTCAAAGAGATGTGCTTCAAATTTCGTCAATAGTGCCTCAGGATAAAATCAATGCATTGTGTGACAAATATAGTGACTTGTTTTCGTCGGAACTAGGTTGTGCAAAAGACTTCGTGGCACATGTGACTTTAAAAGAATCTGCAGTTCCAAAGTTTCGTAAAGCTAGACCAGTGCCTATCGCATTGCGTGATACAGTTGCCCAAGAACTTAAACGTTGGCAAGATAGTGGGGTGATTTCTCCTGTTTCTGCGAGTCAGTGGGCCTCGCCTATAGTAATTATACCCAAGCCGTCAGGAAAACTTCGTCTCTGTGCGGACTTCAAATCAACAGTGAACAGTCAAACAATTGTAGACACTTATCCCCTGCCCAGACCTGACGAACTAATGGACAAATTAGGACAGTCTCGCTTCTTTTCTAAGATTGATTTAGCAGAGGCATACTTACAAATTCCGCTTGATGACGAGTCAAAAAAGTTTTTCGTCATTAATACTCACATGGGCCTTTTTCAATTTCAACGCCTACCCTTTGGCAGTTCTTCCGCTCCCGCTATTTTTCAGCGTTTTTTGGAACAGCTGACAGTTTCCGTACCTTGTTGCTCGAACTATTTAGATGACATTGTGGTGTCCGGACGTACAGTTGAAGAACATTTAGCAAACCTGGAGTGCCTTTTCAAAGTTTTGACTGCAGCAGGTCTACGTTGTAATAAAGCAAAGTGTTCGTTTTTTCAAACTGAAATAGAGTACCTAGGCCATGTGATTAATGCCCAAGGAATCCATCCCTTACAGTCACATCTTCGAGCAATCAAAGACTTGCCTCCTCCTAAGAATGTGCATGAATTGCAAGCAGTGATGGGAAAGCTTAACTATTATTTCAGATTTATTCCCAATGCCTCTCAGATTGCAGCTCCACTGCATCACTTACGTAGGAAGAATGTTCCTTTTGTATGGTCTAAAGATTGTCAGGTTGCCTTTGACAAATTAAAGTCTGCACTACTCAGTGATGCATGTTTGATTCCCTTTGACCCACAGAAGCCTGTAGTGTTAGCAGTTGACGCCTCATCGTACGGTCTGGGCGCTGTAATCTCACATCGTATTGGATGTCACGATCGTCCTATTGCCTTTGCATCCAAGCTACTGACGCCGACGCAACAGAATTACAGTCAGATAGAAAAGGAGGCCTTAGCAATCATTTACGGCGTCGCAAAGTTTCATCATTATCTCTATGGCAGAAAATTCTATTTGTTGACAGACCACAAGCCTCTCACGTCGTTGTTCTCACCCACAAAGCCGATTCCGCCACGTACGGCACAAAAGCTTCAGAGATGGTCCTTGATATTGTCAAATTATCAGTATGAGATTTTGTACCGACCTACCACTAAACATGCCAACGCGGACACACTTTCCCGACTTCCGGTTGGCCAGGATGTATCATTTGATTCTTCGGAAATGGCATGTTGTCAGATAGATTCCAGAGATGCTTCCGCTGTCGCAGACTTTCCTTTGAACTCTCGTCGGGTTGCACAGGAAACAGCTGCGGATGCAGACCTAAGTGTGGTAGCACGTTTTGTTCGCTTTGGTTGGCCTGCCAGAGCCAAAGACATTGATCGGCCTCTGGTTCGACGTTATTTTGCACAACGTCATGCATTATCTTTAAGTCAGGGTGTACTGTTGTTGCATACCGACAACGACCAAGCAAGAGTGATTGTTCCTCGTTCCCTGCAACGAGAAGTGTTACGCCTCCTGCATCATGGACATTGGGGTATTGTTAGGACAAAGCAACTGGCCAGACGCCATTGTACCTGGGTCGGTATGGACGCTCAGATAGAGAGCATGACATCACAGTGTACAGTTTGTGCGGAGCATCAGGCGGCTCCTCCACAGCGTTTCTCAGACTGGCCACGCCCCAAGGGACCATGGCAACGTTTACATATTGACCTTGCCGGACCTTTCTGGAATACGCGCTGGTTAATTGTTGTAGATGCTTTCAGCAAGTTTCCTTTTGTGATTGCCATGAACTCAACGACAGCTTCTAGTACAATCAGTGCCTTAACATCAGTGTTTTGCATCGAAGGTTTGCCTGAAACTATCGTCAGTGACAATGGACCTCAGTTTGTTAGTGCGGAATTTCAACAGTTTTGTCGTGTGAATGGCATTCAGCATATCACCACCGCACCTTTTCACCCTCAGTCCAATGGTGAAGCAGAACGTTTCGTTCGAACATTCAAGTCTCACATGGAGAAGATGAAAGGTCAGCACTCCAGGCAGCAAGCTCTTCAAATTTTCCTGTCTACGTATCGGTGCATGCCACGTGACGGCCCGTCTCCTGCCGAGCTGCTACACGGCCGCCGTCACCGCACTCTCCTTCACCTGCTGCAGCCTCCCACGCACCGAGTCGGTTCGTATGGCGCTACGCGTTTTCAGGTTTCTACGCCGGTGCTGTACAGGGTGTTTGCTGGAAACAAGAAGACATGGCTGCCGGGCACCATTCAGCGCGTGCTCGGGCGCAATATGTTTATTGTACGTTCTTCCACAGGGTCGGAGCTGCGGCGCCACGCAAACCAATTGCGCCTGCACAGACCGCGCGATCCTGTCTCCGGTTTCTTGATTCCAGACCCAGTTCTGCGCCAGGGAGCACAACCACATCGTTCGTCCCCGGACTACGAGATCCCTATGGACGTCGACGTACATCCGACGCAGTCGTCGCCGCCGCTGTCGCCGCCGCAGATGACAGCGTCACCGAGAGGGACTCCGGGACCGTGCGGGCCCCCCCAGCTTGGGCCACGCACCTCAGAAGAAGATGACCTGCTCCCTCTGGGCGGGGGCGGGCGCCCTTCCCCAGGTTTCGGCGGGTTCCCTGGAGGATCGCAAGGCGGATGCCGGGGCGCGGACGGCGTCTCGATCCCGGCCTCAGCTACGACGCCCGTCCCACCAGTAACGCCCCCGCTCAGGCCCTCCTCCCAGTGCCGTCGCCGTGGCCCTCAGCCCTACGCCACGACGGCGCGGCGGTTTGGGGGGGAGGGGTGTGGTGTCGCACAAGTACAAAGTGCGCGCCACCTACTTTCGCCGCGCGCCGCCATGCATGCACGGCGCGGCGTTCTTCCGACGACAGCCACGAGCGCCCTCTGCTGGGACCCCGCTCGTGGCCACCACTGAAAAGACACCGGGCACTTCGGACTGAGATAGCAACGAGTTAGGACCTTCGTAATCCGATAGGCACGAGTGAAGACTTTGCTATTGTACAGGCACTAGGCAGGCCTCTAACAACTATGTATCAACGTTCTGCAGTACTATGTAAAAGTTAAGTATTGTTACATTCTGTGCAATATATCTCTTTCTAATTTACTCGAGTGTTTATAGTTTCTGGCTGCTCCCCTCCGTACCTGCACCAGCTTGTCGGTCTCATTCCACTCGGCCACCGACACCTACGACGAGGCTGGGACACAAAAGCGGCGACGAAGTCGGGACACAAAATTAACTACTACCTACAAATAGAGAAATCATCATGATAATAAAATACGAGAAACGAGAGAACGAAGTGAGAGATTTAATTGTTCTTTCTTCCCGTGAGCTATTGGAGTATGGAACGGTAAACAAATTAAAAATATAGGAAGTTCAATGTGCCTACTGTAAGGCACTTACATTTGATTTGCAGAGTAATTATGTAGATGTCGTAATGTTTTTCACGAATCTGACAATTTGTTTTTTGCCGATGAAAATTGTGTGGCTAATTACAGGGACTGCGCCATGTATACATATTCGTAATGAGACATGGAAATGCCGTATTTGCGTAAAATTATATCTGACCTTGTATTTGTGTAATTCATTAATAACTGTACGTAAAACTATCTCTGTATGTTAATTTTTAGCCGTTCACTGAAATTAATTATGTGATTGATAAACATTTGTGGCTATTTGTTATTGGAAATGAAACTGCTGCAACGCTCTTACTTCCGCGATACGAGTTTCGCCTTCTAGTTTACAGTGTCAATCAGTGGATTCCATATCAGGAAATTACATTGCTGCTTAGTGATGTAGCCTTCAACAGATTAAAATAAACAGTTCACTTTGTTTTAATAGAAAAAAAAATATTATCTGCTCTCGTTTTGAGATTTTCATGGTGTTCTTCGCATCTGGTCACTAGTTGAATTTGCACATCTTCACAACTGTTTACGTACTTGCTTCTTAATTTTATCACTTTTTCAGCGTTTACTGTTTCACAGACTTGAAGGCGTATGTCGTTTATGAATTCGTTTGTGTACACGTGTTGCCAACTTAACTGAGTTTGTGTGTGGGGTGTCTGTATTTTGTGTGTGCGAAAAACATTGTGTATTTGTGTGTGTGTGTGTGTGTGTGTGTGTGTAATAGCAGATGTGGAAGAAATAAAATGATTGCATCAAGAAAACGGCAGTTTCGTTTACAAAAAAAGAATTTCTTATTATAGGCTGTTAACACACTTTATAATAAAATGACTAATAAAATACTTTGGACTAAAAAGGCGAGGCGTAAATGTGTACAAGAATCTACGTCACAAGAAGGTTCATATAGGATCTGTAACAAATCTTGGTCTCAGCTGTATAAAGGCGCAATCACCATTTCGCAAACATTTAACACGAGGTTAACAGCTATTAATCTCGCTGTCGACAGCGACATGCAAAATCAAACGATACAAAGAAAGGTTTTATGCGGCTCTTCACCTGCTTCCACGTCTTGAAGCTTTTTCCTCAGTAACGTTTTTTTACAGACGTCTGCTTACTTTAGACGTAGCGCCTCTTCATATCTGCAGACGTACACTGTCATTGACAAGCTTATATCAGTTTCGCGACGGTGTAAGGAGGCATTTGACTGAGGACTTTTTACAGTCTCCAGTCTGAACAATGGTTTGACGAAGTCGGCCAACAATTCCTTTCCTGCGCCAATTTCTTCGTCTCAGAGCAGAAATTGTGCCAACTGTTCTCAATTATTTCCTGAGTGTAGGCTATGGTATTCCAATCTCCTCTACATTTGCCACGGATATTATTCCCCGGTGTCGTAACAGAAGTCCTATTATTTATGTTATTACTGCCAGTGTATTAAATATTCATTCCTCTCCGCCGCTACTGTGGATAACATGTACAGTTAGAGGCAAAAAGATTGTCCGACCCGAAGTAACAGAACGTTGCGCATCCCCAATTTCGGAAGTGCCAGTGTTCCCAAAGCTGATGTGTCCGTGCAGGCGTGCAGCCCATAGTGGCTAGCTTTTTCCAAAATATTTATTTTTAACCTTTGTGACGTAAGCTATACAGCTGAATAGTATACTTTTGTCACTTGTTTTGTTTTATATTTTCTGATGAAGGCAATCTTAGTCATTGCCGAAACCTGGTCAAATAATTTTTAATTTGAGACCGAGGGCTGCTTGTTTATCCATTGCAGTTCTAAATATTTATTACATAAAGTTGCAATATGTTTTACTTATCGTTTCTTCTGCATTATAAGTGGTTCGACCACATACATTTTTTGGTAACTAAGAGTTGCATTTGAAAACAGTTACGGAATAACGTTAAATTTCTATATTGCACTTCCCGTATTCCCCCGTCTAATGCCTCAGACATTTTACACACTCCATATTTAAGAGAAGATTTCACGTCACAATGTGTTTAATAACTCTGAACGTCTGGTTTCGTTAGATAAAGACTAAATAAAGTCTCTCTGGTAGATAAAATAAATGTTGCATGGGAAGTTTTCAATTCAGTGCGTTCCATGTAAGACTTATTTCCTGTTCGTTCGCTTTTTTTTTTTTTTTTTTTTTTTTTTTTTTTTTTTTTTTTTTTGAGGCATCCTGTTCATAGCATGGCTTAGGCCTACATATTCCCGTGTTGAGAGTCACATTTAAACACTGAGTTAAAGCGAAATAATATAATTAAAAAACCACTATCTGGGTAAAGTCAGCTGCACTCATCCATCACTTAAAATACAATTAACAGCATTTAGAATAGCTCCTTAATTGGTCTAAATAAAATCAAAGAAAATAGCTTACTTTAAAAAGACTGTATGCCGCGTTACCAATCTGTAGGAAAGTAAATCATTGCTTACATGTATTTGTCTATATTTCCATTATTGACTCTCTCTGAGAATAACTATTACTAATACAAATAAAATACGTTTTGTTATTAACGTTACACAGATAACTGCTCGATTTTTGCGTCCGTACTTGGCGTTTGGTATTTACAAGCCACCTTTTACGCCGACCTAGGTTTGAAGGAAATCTATAAAACATATAGCGACCATGTCTGCCATGATTTGAGCAGTTCGGAGCAGGACAACCAACCATTTCACTCTGTGAAACAATAAAATCGCGAAATATTTCCTGAATCGCTTCGCTACGCCATACAAAACATATGACTGTCATCGGATTGGGATTCAAAATGGTGGATGGTTCAGCTCGGTATATCTGGTGCTTTACTGATGTTTAGTGTGACACGTCAACAACAGTTCGTTTTAGGTTGGTTTCCTATTCCACCAGTACATAATATCTGACATCACGGCACTCGTGCAATGATTGAGAGTATGATTCATGTAAAGAAATTCCACTCTTAGAACAATTTTCGAAGACTGAAATCGAAGTTTTTGCGTTCTATCTTAAGAGGCGCAATTACCCCTAAAATTTCGTGCATTACACATTCAGTTAAGTAAACTGTTTTAATACTACTGGCCACACAAAACCCAAAACCCACAAAAGAGAATACAAATTGGTTGGAGTGTGCAGATATACAAATCATTTGCATTTCATCACAGGTGCCAATTTCTCCATAAAGTGCAGGGGGGCTGCTGTACGACAGTTCCACCATCATCGATGAACAAATGTTCAACTGAGTTCTAAACCGGTCAACTTATAAATAAGATCAGTCTTAAGCAATCACATCTGCTTGTTTCGAAATTATTTAAACTAAAATAATTGACCTACGAACAGTGTTCCAAAACTACCTTCCCTGTGCCCCGTAGAAGTCATCGTACGACTCTCGAGCACATTTCGGAGTTTGACCGAGGAAGAACAATTTCCTGTGGGAATTGCAGATTATTAAACACGAAAATTCTATGTACGACAAAAATCCAAAATCTGCGTGCATTATCAAACTAGATGCACGATACATTAACATATGCACTATTACTTACATCTCCGTTTATTAAGAATCTTCCTTTTTTTTCGTGGCCAACAAAATTTATTTCTTTTATTTTCCGACACTTATCAGTCGAAATACCTTTGTGGGCAGAGAATGCAACTCTCCATCATAGAGGTTATTAAGTGCAAATTTGAGGTTCATCGTTCACGCTTTCATCACAGAGATCAAGGACTTCTCCAAAAATCCTTCAAGAAAATGGTTTCTGAATTGTAGAAGTGTACATTTGCTCGCAGGTGTTCAAACCCTCCATCGTCAACTTTAATGCATTTTGGTGGAACTTCTCGCTCGTATTTTACGTGTTTGTACTCAAGTAAAGAAATGCATAACTGTGCTGCGATCGGAGACACAACACCTTCTTTAAAAAAAGCAGCAAAATGCATTGAAGTTGACGGTGGGCTGTATGATCATCTTCTGTGAAGAAACTTACGCAATTAAACAGACCACAACAGAAAAGTGGTTTTATTAACTGTCACCTGCAGTTTCCCCATGCCTACTTGTTTTCATCAGTTAAAAAAAAAAAAGTTCAAATGTTTGTAAATCTATCGGACCATACTGCGTGGTTTTCAGTCCGTAGCTTACAAACTACTTAAACCTAGGTAACTAACCTAAGGACAACATACACACCATGTCCCAAGGAGGACTCTAACCTCCACGGCGAGCAACCGCACGCTCCGCAGCGAGGCGCTTTAGACCTCTCGGCTACTCCACCGCGGCTTCATCAGTTTACCCGGGAACTGTTAACCAAATTCAAATTCAAATGTTTGCTTCACAGTGGTACTCTTACAATACCAATATTTTATTAGCTTCTCCGCCTTTTAATGTCTTAATGGTATTGAAAAAAAAAACACCCATAATTTTGTAATTATCTGAAACAAATTTCTGAAAATAAATTTACATATAAACATTAGTGCTCTATGTTGTTACTATGTGTGGAACAATTGCTTATGTTGAGGAAAATTTAATTTGATGTGCAGCAAAGGGTTAAGAAATGGGTATAGGTTTTTTAGACGTGTTTTGTTCACAATCACGAGTATCAAGGCATATACCTTTGATCCTAACTCACCATGTATTTATTCCTACCAAAGAAACACAAACTATTAATATTTATTTTGCAGTGCTTTACGTTGGAAGCGGTAATAAATACCTGAATTTTGTGTGTATCCTGTTCTTTCGTCTCGTATTCTTGCGTATAAACTACTCGAATTTTTTGTGCATTTTATATGCAATTATTATAATTATCTTCAGATTATATGTATTGTTAAAAAAGAAGAAATAAACTCACGTTCGTATTTAATTAACCCGTTAAAAATTACATAATATTTTACAGAGAACAAGTACGATAGACGTTTTGGAAACAGAATAAAATGATTAAAATATGCTCAGTCTCTGTTGCAGTATTTTATTCTCCAATCACGCGTTTCGCGCTGTTAGCGTATCGTCAGACTGGAAAAAAGACAAATGTTTTGTTATAGTCCGTGTACCTGGCGGGCAGCGAATCTAATGTGGCTAAGGTGACTAAATTTGAAAATTCAGACTTACTTGGGCGGAGATGGAGCCACAGAACTATCTATTGCTGTGTAGGAGGTATCTTAACAATCTGTGTTATTGGGCGCCTGCAAAGAGGTAAACGTACAAAGTACGTCAGGGTTATTTGAACTAGAATAACTAGAGACTAAAGGGGTGTGGTATGGAAATTAATGGAACGCTTTTATATGATAAAACTCACCATAGAAGCAGAGGAGTCGCTGTCGCGGCAGGTCCACGTTTACGACTGGTAGTATTGTTAATAACTGCGGAACATAAATGCGACCGTTAAACAGAGCGGTATGGGCAGAGTTACGCCACCTCTTTGCAGGCGCCCAATAACACAAATTGTTAAGATACCTCCTACACAGCAATAGATAGTTCTGTGGCTCCATCTCCGCCCAAGTAAGTCTGAATTTTCAAATTTACTCACATTAGCCACATTAGATTCGCTGGCCGCCAGGTACACGGACTTTAACAAAACATTTGTCTTTTTCCAGTCTGACGATGCGCTAATAGCGCGAAACGCGTTATTGGATAATAAAATATTGCAACAGAGACTGAGCATTTTTAATTATTCAACACTGTTGCTGCACCAGCCGCCACCACCACCACCATCATCATGGAATGGAACGAAATGTACAGAATAAAATGGGCTACCTCTTAACTGGAATGTTCACAAATTAATAATAAAATTCCTTTCTTTTATCCACTGTACAACGAGTACTCTTCTGTATCTTTTAACTGGAAGCGCAGTAAAAGCGAATTAACACATACATGCAGAATAACATACATTTACCACTGACGAATTTCACATACACATTGCGAAAATATTAAAGCGATTGATGTTATCTGAATTTCACAAAATCGTCCTGCAGCTATGTCACTGTAGCATAAATTGCCGTACTTTTTATGGAAGGCGAAATTTCCATTGTCGTCAGTTCAAAGGCTTGCTGGCGGTTTTTGGGGATAAATGAGCGTATTTCTTTCACGCATTTTGCAGAGGTTTATCAGTGGACGTCTGGAAAGGTCATTCCATTGTGAAAGTCTTTTATTTCCACGACCCCCTTTTCGTTCTTCGATCTAGATTAGACGCACAATTGAGTATAACAAAAATCGGAAATCTTGTATTGCACCTCTAAATTACTGAAATATGCATTAAACTAGCCCCAACCACAGACCTTGACGAAGTGGGGTTGCTTGCGTGACTCAACGATACAGGTAGCCGTACCGTAGGTGCAACCACAGCGGAGGGGTATCTGTGGAGAGACCAGACAAACGTGTGGTTCCTGAAGAGGGGCAGCAGCCTTTTCAGTAGCTGCAGGTGAAAGTCTGAATGATTGACTAAACTGGCCTTGTAACTTCAGCAAAGTGGCTTTGCCATACAGTTACTGCGAACGGCTGGAACCCAGGGGAAACTATAGCCCTTAATTTCCTTCAGGCTATATAGCTCTACTGTATGGTGATCCCATACTCTTGGGTAAAATATTCGGGAAATAAAAATAGGCCCCCGCTCCACCATTCGCATCTCCGCGCGGGGACTACTCAGAAGGATGCGGTCATCAGAAAAGACAACACTGGCATTTCGCGGATCGGAGCGCGGAATGTTAGATCCCTTAATCGTGTAGGGATGTTAGAAAATGCAAAAAGGGAAATGAATAGGTTGAGGTTAGATATTGTGTATAATAGATGGAAAGATGAATTGAATTTCTGGTAAGGTGGGTAAATTTGGGGGTGTTACAAGAGTTGGTCCACTAATGAATAGAAACATAGGAATGAGTGTAAATTACTACGAGCAGCGCAGTGATCGCATTGCCGTAGTCACGATACACACTGAGCCAACACCGAGCACAGTAGTATACGTTTATATACCAACTACCTCTGTCGATCATGAAAAAAATGTACTCACGCTGAGTAAAAGCAGTACCGATAGCCGACACCAGTGATACAAGAATGTCAATCGCGAAGCGACTCTGGCGGATGACCACCTACAGTGGGGCTGGAAGACCCAGGTTTTCAAGGATCCACAAGAGCCGCTGACTCACCACACATTCGAGGAGCTTACACAGAACGTTGGGAGGCTGGTAGGGCGGTAACTATCAATCGACAACCGATCTGCGCCAAGTTTCATCACTAGGATGACGTGGCTATCTCACCATTGGGACGAAAAAACAGCCTGTGTCCAGACGCGATGGGACAGAGCGAGCAGATGACAAGTCTTTTGAGAGGTGCCGAAGAAATTCGCTATGGACTCGATCCGGTCGTAGAGAGAGGTATCATGGCATAATGCGAGGGGTTTCACCTCTTGCTTATGTGACACACCATGATTGAAGTTTACCACATACGTTTTCAGTAATTAATTGACCGGTCGCAGTGGCCGAGTGGTCTGCGGCGCGCCAGTCATAATCTTCACGGCCGCTACGGTCGGGGGTTCGAATCTCCCCTCGGGAACGGATGTTTGTGTAGTCTTTAGTATAAGGTAGTTCATTAGTTTGTAAGTTTAGGGACTGATGACCCTGCAGTTAAGTCTCTCAAGCTTAACAAACATTTGAACATTTTGAATTAATTCTCGAGTAAATTTAAAAGATAGCAAATAAACATGCCAGCCATGGTCTTAAAGCTTAGACTCCAACGTTTCACACTTCCTCTGTGTTGAATGTTTCCACTGTTATACGCTATTAGTAATTGATTATTCTGAAATTCCTTTGCTAAGAAAACCTTAATATCTTGCTTTTTCGTGCCTGTTTTATTGGACAAGTAGGCAGTAATGTTCGGGTATTTTCTAAGAACAAAGAAAACTTTCACATTTTATAACTTCAGGAAATTAACCTGTTCAGAAGACATATTCATCTAAGGACACATTTAGTACATTTACAGTAGAATTATACGATATTATTACCACTAAGTTCAGTGGTAACAACCGAAATCTGTGATCATTTTTTGGAATAAAGGAACAGGGCGTGCAGTATATAGTGCAATGCCATAGATTACTAATACTTGGGACTGAAGAAGTGCTGGTAAAATGAGTGTCACTCAGGATTCAGTTAACACCAATGACGCATTCTGCATTCAATAATTGATCATTCTTTTATTCCTTCTATTGTCTCTGGAGCTATACACTTTCTTTATTTTATTCTGACATATTACAATTGCTAGTGGAAAAATAGCCATTTCACCGACGTAACACGTTTCTCTCATGTAACGTGCCGCTTTATTACAGAATCCTTACGACAAGCTCGGTCTGAGGAGTGATGGAATAAGATGCTACGCTTCCGCAACTGTTGACTATTAGAGTTTACGTAAAGGAAACCGGAAAATTAATTTTATGCGCAATTTGTATGTGCCATACAAAAGTAGAAGTGGCTTTTAAATTAAATGATGTAATTTGCCTTATTCTCTGGGAATCCCTTCATGGCTCCAAGTCCGGGAAACGCCGAGATAAGCTGCCACCTACAAGTCAGGACGAACTTTCGTCTTTTATTGCGTTTTATATCACGGCAGCGACACTTTAACATTTGTACTTGGCATTTTAACTAACTAAATTACTTTGTATTACATTGTATATTTACCAAAGTAAATCATTTCGATTTTAAATTATGGAGGATGAGAGAAAAGAAGTTACACCCTAGTTGCCAATCTAAACTGCAAATTAGATGAAGTAAGGATTCCTAGGTATATCGCGCAACGGAAGCGTCAGTCTATATAAATAAAAAAATGTAAATGTTCAGAATCATTTATTTCCGTACTTGACCGATTGATTTGAAATTTTAACACAACTTCGCATTGTAATACAAGAGGGTTATCATACATCGATTTCTTGCATTTATGTAAGATTTTGAAACTTTTTGGAACAACGTTTCCAGATTACAAAGTTTATATAAATTACTAAATGCAATTTTTTAAAAATAGATATATAAAATCATCCGCGTATTGCAATGCGACGTTACGTGAATATTTCAAATCATTTTGTCAGTAAATTATAAAGATTTCCGATTTGGTACATCTAGATTTCCTTTACAATTGCAAATGTAAATGTTCGTTTATTCAAAATATCCGTAAGTTCTTGACCGACACAATGTCACGTTCAATGACGCACGTGTTTTCATGCAACTACTGAAATTTAATGCAGTACAAATGAAGTAAATGGGAAACATTATTAAAATGTAAATGTTCATTCGATCAAAATATGTATAGTTTGCACATCTTCAGGGCGCAGTATGCTTTGATAGTAAAAAAGATGCCAAAGCTCACTTTTTTCTATCTTTTATTACTGCATAACTAGTTTCAGCAGTCTAGTTGTCGAGTTGAAATACCTCTACGAATGTATAAAGAACAATGTAATTACTGCATACAAATTTCTACAAAAGGTTTTATTTGCCATATTTGCGCAGCACAGTCTTAGCTGATTATAAAAATTTATAACAGAATAACCGCTTGACATAATAATTTACATTTGATGTCGTTACATTTGTTACTGTTATTAGTAGTTGTGACTAATAGACGGCGCTGGTGCTGTTAGCTCACATTAGTTGCTGGTGAAATTGCGTCGAAGCAGGAGGAAGCGGAATGTGTGCTTTGGTTTCCCGACACGAAACCGCACATCAGTGTTCATCGCAATTCCGGGCTTCTTATGGCCGCAGCCCTCCTGACGTTAAATCAATAAAGCGATGGTATGCAATGTTTAACGAAACAGGCAGCGTTGAGGATCTTCCTAGAAGTGGCAGGCCTCGGGTGAGTGATGCAACTGGTGATCGATTTCGGCATTTGTTTCAACGGAGTCCGTATGAATCAACTCATCAGTCATCGAGTGAACTTCAAATACCGCGATCAAGTGTGGGGAAGATTCTTCTCTGCATTCTAATGCAGGAGTGTATCTATGTATTAGTTTCTTTAATGTATGATATAACCGAAGGGTCAGAGACACCGGCACACCTGCCTAATATCACAGTGTAACATATACAGTCGCGACACTCACTGTTGTGAAAGTTGTTACCAACTGACAGCTGCAACGACACAGCGCTCCTAGTGGTGGGCAAGCCGCCGAAGGAGTACTGCTTATTTATAATTATTTTTGTACGTGTTTAACGAAATAGTTACTATTAATTTAATTTAATGTAATTATTAAGACATCAAGAGACATACATAATCTGGAAATTAATGTAAAAACAGCCGAATGTCACTAATTCAGTGGTATAAACAATAAATTGGCCATGAGAAATACTTAAGAGTAAGTGAACATTTGCAGCTTATCACGCTGAAAGTAAATAGAATATAAACATAAGAGAAAAATAAATTTATATTATGATCTGTTATTGCTATGACAAACAGGTTTTTGATGTATATAAATTCGTTATGGAGTCTAATGGTTCGCACATTGTTACACTTCACTCGCCTATTTTGAGTGTAATTACTTTACTTTTAAAAGCCAAAGTTTTGAAGATCCTTGCCATTTGTGGTGCACCTGTAGCATCAATTGTGGAACTGATTTCTTCTATTTTGGGAAACAGTTTGATTCCTTTTACATTTTTATTGCCACGTCTATGACGTTTATCCTTCAGCAGCAGCTGTATTCGCTGATTTGGTACGTGAAATACTGTTGTTATTGCATTCTATATACGTTTACTACGTTTTGCCCTCGCCGATTTTAATGGAGTGTAGTGAAGAAAACTTCCCTGAGTAGAAAAGAGACGTCTTTCTGCCAAAGGACAGATCTTCTGGTGTTTCCTAGGCATTTTTTTATTTTTAATAGAAAAAGATATTTTTTCGTAAAAACCTGTAGGTTACAAGATAATTGCAAATAAACTGTACTGTAATATATCGTTTCATACCTTGTCAGGAATCTCAGGAAATTTAAGAAAGAAAAATTTTGAGCTATTATTACACTATAATATGGGTCTATGACACTACACAAGTTCCCTGATGTAAAAAGTAAAAATAAAAATAAACACTATTCTCACACATTCAATGCCGCCTCGGTGGAGTAGCCGAGCGGTCTAAAGCACCTCGCTGCGGAGCGCGCGGTTGCTCTCCGTGGAGGTTTGAGTCCTCCCTGGGGCATGGGTGTGTGTGTTTGTCCTTTGGTTAGTTTACCAAGGTTTAAGTAGTTTGTAAGCTACGGACTGATGACCACGCAGTTTCGTCCGATAGATTTACAAACATTTGAACATTTTTGAACATTCAATGCCATATTCAAAAATGTAGCTTGCCGGCCGCTAGGAGCGCTGTTTTCTCAGTGTATAACAAAAATCAGTGGGAGTCGTCGTGAGTGTATATGTTAGACTGTGCTGATATCGTGTAGCGTTCCCGCAAGCACAGCGACGTGTTGCAACACCATGTACTGTGGATCCGACTGATGCCTGAAGTGGTGCTAGACAGCAATGACACCAAGCACTCTGCGGGACTGTCGGTAAGAGTACGAGGGGATGGGGATGGGGATGTCTTCAGAACAACATGTTGCAAGGCATCCCGGATATGCTCAATAATGATCATGTCTGGGGAGTTCGGTAACAGCGGAGGTATTTAAACTCAGGAGTCACTGAAGCCACTGTGTAGCAAACTTCTTGGCAGATTAAAATTGTGTGCCGGAACCGTAACTCGAACCTGGGATCTTTGCACTTCGCGGGCTTGCGTCCCACCACTGAGCTATCCCGATACGACTCACTGACCGTCCTCACAACTTTACTTCTGCCAGTACCTCGTTTCCTACTTTCCAAAGTTCAGAGAAGTTCTCCTGCAAACCTTGTAAGACTAGCACTCCTGGAAGAAAGGATATGGTTGAGACTTGGCTTAGCCACAGCCTAAGGGATGTTTCCAGAATGAAACTTTCACTCTGCAGCGAAGTGCCGGAACCAGGACTCGAGCCTGGGACCTTTACCTTTCGTCGGCAAGCTCTCTACCACTGAGCTATCCCGAGTCCCGGTTTCGGCACACAATTTTAATCTGCCAGTAAGTTTCATAACAGCACACACTCCGTTGCAAAGTTTCATTCCACTGTGTAGCAGTTCTGGACGTTTGGGGTGTCGCACTGCCCTGCTGTAATTGCCCATCGGAGTGCACAATGGACATGAATTGATGAAGGTGATCAGTCAGCCTGCGTACGTATGCGTCACCTGTCAGTCATATGATGGCGTATGTTGCGTCACAAATCACTCCTCCTACGTATGCCCCACACCACTGCAGAGCGTCCACCAAAATGAACAGCTTCGTGCTGACATGGAGGTGCACGGGTCCATGAGGTTGTTTTCATACCCGTGTACGGCCATCCGCTCGATGCAATTGATCGATGCTGACGGGCCCAGGCGTGGCGTAATGCTTTATGTCGTGCAGTCAGAAGGGTACATGAATGGGCCTTCGAAAGCTCATATCAATTATATTTTGTCGAATAGTTCGCGCCACGTGGTCTAAGGCAGCATGCTATGGACTGGGAGGCCGCTCCCGCCGCAGGTTCGACTCCTTCGTCGGGCATGGATATGTGCAATCTTTTTAGTATAAGTAAAAGTAGTTTTTAAGCCCAGGGGCATTGTTTTGTCCTCGTCGGCCTATCTTTAGGGAAAGGATCTGCTCAGGACGCGTGAGGTGGGTGGACAGCTAAAACAGCTATGCAGATTAGTAATACAAGTTTTATTTACTAACGTATACAGAATACTCAATGTTCTCGCGGCGGCGTCTTCTTCCACGATGCTAGCTATGCTGAATCGTAGAAATTGCCTAATTCGGAATCGAGTTCGGAGTGCCCTTCACAACGCGTGTCGGCCTAGATAAAGCTGCTTGTAGAGGACGCGTTTCTCGATTGCTCCGTCCGGGAGGCGCGGTGCCGGCGTGTGATTGGCTGCCGGTCATCCGCTGCCTTCTTAAAAATCGTTTTCGAGCGGATGGCGTGTGACGCTGACTTTACGCCACAACACTGATGACCACACCAGTCTGATCCAACAGCTTTACAAACATTTGAATTTGTTGGTGGCCAAGCATTGAAATCCGTAGCAATTTGCAGAGGGTTCGACTCCTGTAACTTTGTACTCTTCATTCGTCGTTGGTTCCGTTCTTGCAGGTTCTTTTACCGACAGGGGAGATGTCGGAGACGTTTTACCGGATTCCCGATATTCAAGGTGCACTCGTGAAGTGGTGGTAGGGGGAAACCCCCACCTCATTGCAAACTCGGAGACGTTGTGTACCATCTCTCGTGCACCGACTGTAACACCACGTTGAAACTCACTTGAATCTCGATAACCTGCCACTGTAGCAGCAGTAACCAGTCTAACGCCTGCGCCAAAAACCTTGTTCTTTTCATTCTCCATTCCTAGGTGTAGAGCGGGCTGTTTGAGGTCCGGCCCATAAAGGGTCGCGGTTCTATTCAGACAAGCTGATCGTGGGGCAAAGAGGGGATCCCAATTGGGAATAAGTGGGAGGAGCTTACCAGTTCCGGCATACGCCTTACAAACAAGAAAAACCTCCCGAAAACCTTGGTCGGAACCGGAGGATTGTGACCAATTTAATTTATCTCTGGGACGTTGCCCCGGACTACAAATGGATTATCGGGAGAGCACGAGGATCGGACGCTCGAGTTACTCTCGTAAATTCGTAGAGATCAGCTCGACCAACAGTGGACAATCTTTCCCCTAGAGGAGCCGCACCCGTGAGCACGGTATCCTCTGCGTCGACCTGCGCCAAACGCTCACTGTCTTATATAGGCGGTGCCGACAGAAGCGCCGTCCTCTGTTAACATAATCTTTGTGTTTCATATGCAGGCTTATACCAGTTTGTGTATTATATGGAAACTAGCAGAAAACCCGGCGTTGCCCGGGTATTTCCTTATTTATTCCTGCCACTTTTCAGGTATATATACATTTGTATAAGGGCTGTTTGTTTGTAAAATATCGTGGGAATGCAATTAATAGGAAAGATGTAATAGATTAAAACTTGGTGCGTGATGGGGCAGTTTTCCATGAACGTTACTGTTTATGTGTTCATACCTCATGAACTATGTGTCGTACTGTGACACAGTCTAGAAGGTACATTCAACTAAATGCGTGTTTACTGTTTATAAGATTTCCTGCGGCTACAATTTGTAGTGTAGAAATTAAAAATTGTAACGTCATACCGAATGCCGTACTTTTACTCCGTAAACAGCGGAAAAGTAGTAAGTGAGAAACTTTTTTTCTTTCATCATTTTACTATGGTTGCCAGCGAGAAAAGTTTAACAAAGGTTTGAAATTATGTTTAAAGTTTGTTGCAAGTCGCTAAGTACTGTCAGTCTCATACAGTGTATTTCGAAAGTCTCGCTGCATTATATGGCATTTTTTGCGATTTCTATTGGTCATGACGTAATATCTTTGGAACCATGTGCCGTATGTGATTCTTAACCATACAGCAATTGTTACCTCACGGTAAGGAATGTGTGTACCAAATTTGGTTGAAATCGGTCCAATGGTTTTGGAGAATATGAGCAGCATTGTCGCAAAATGCAGCAGTTTTTCGCGCATCATATTGTTTATGACGTCATATGTCGTGTACAATATATCGTATGTGATTCTTATACTTACGGCGACCGTCCTCAAGGATTGAAGCTTACTTCTACAAAATTCCATAAAGATTGGAACAAAGCTGTAGATTTGTATGCAACACGTACAAACATACAGAAACTCTGCTTTATATATTAGACGACATAAACATCAATGCCGGGGTGGGATTCGAACCCTCGACGGAGAACGGCCTCGCGCCTCGGAGCACAGCACCTCAATGCCCTTGGCTACTCCGCCGCGGCGGTCATTAAGGCTACATGGCAACAGCATCTCGTTCTCCAGTACTCATTCCTGACTTTTTACGAATATGTATAAGAGTCTGTAGAATGCAGTAAACAAAGTTTTTTTGGTTAGTTGAAAGTTATAAGAAGTATTTGTAAATTATGTGACAATGTGATCCTGCCCAAATCCAATGTAATTAAAGAAACGTTGGTTTTGAATGGTAGTCTATAGCCGCGATGTACTTTGAAAGGATTATTTTTGTGCCAGAGCTGTAAAATTATATTTTTCTGTTGGAACAGTTTCGGCAATTGTTGCCACCAACAGGAATCAACAAAATATTTTACATCAAAGCCACCAAGATAACATTTTAACTGAGTACAGGATGGTCATATTCACAGTAACTATTGCGATCGTTCCTAAAAAACTCGTGTAGTAAGTACTCATTCATTTAATCCTTAACTATCGCTAATTAGCTAATTATTTCTGAAGAACTCGTCTCAGCTTGTCTTGTTAGAGTCTGTGACGAAATAATTTGCTCATTAGTAATAATTAAGGATTAAATGAGGGAATACTTATTAAATGATGTAAAATGGAGAGGTTTTTTTAGAAAATATCGCAATATTTACTATAAATCTGGCGTTGCTGTACTCAGTACAAATTTTATCTTGTTGGCTTTGATGTAAAATATTTTGTTGATTTCCTGTAGATGGCAGCAATTTCTGAAACCCGTAGAACATAGCAAATAGAAATATTTTACATTTGGCGCAAGAGTCATTTTTTTCTAATTAAACAAAGGCCCGTAATAAGCACAAGCGTTAATTTTCTATTTTCGGAGTCCTCTATAACAACAAGAAAAAAATATTGTATCTACTTCAGGAATTTCACTCTGTAATCATTTTTCAGTTACTTTCAACCACAAAATAGATAATCCTTTGTTTATGGTGCTAGTACAATGATGATGACTTTAATCGTGTCGGAAACCCAATCTCTGATTCACTTATATGGTAATTATTGAAAATCACGTTCTATAGGCGGTATTCGAGACGATTAATGAGCATGAAGATCTGTTATTCTCTTATGGCCGAGACATTGATAACTAAATACTGGCCGGCCGCGGTGGCCGAGGGGACTGAGGCGATCCAGTCACGGTCTGCACGGCCACTATGGTCGGGGGTTCGAATCCCCCCTCGGCCATGGATATTTGTGCCGTTCTTAGTATAAGGTTGTTGATAAGTAGTTTGTAAGTTTAGGGACTGATGACCCCGTAGTTAAGTCCCATAAGCTTAACAAACATTTGAACATTTTTGAACTAAATACTGAGAAAATATGATGCAAACGTCAGTCAGTTAATAGTTTCACTATTAATCGGAGACAACCCATGACTTAGAATCTGTGCAAAGAGCAAAAAGCGCCTCACTCATGGTATGTACATTTCCATATTATTGCATACGAATGTAACCCACATTTTAAGTACTAAAAACGACACCAGTTGACTCAAATGTAGAAACGAAAGCTAGCTTTCTCTTGTCTTTTAATAACGCAAAATCAAATAAACCCGACACAGAGGAGTAGGGGTTTGTAAAGAGTAATATTGCACAAGTTGTTTAATTTTTAGACCCTGACAATAAGAAAATACAAAAACTGGTTGCCGAAATGCCCGCGTATATACAAACAAGAAAGAGGAGAATATCTGCTATTAGTGGTGACACTGTAAGTAATTTGCAAAAACATATGACTTTTCAGCAATGAGTCTAGCTCTGGATGATTCTACCGCAACATACCATAATCGTGAGGTATGTATCATAGACTTGGAGGTGGTAGAATTGCTCTTGGACTTTGATACCTTGAAGGATACCACTCGAGGTTCTGACAATAACTAAGCTGTGGGCGGCGTATTACTGAAGTATTCACTGTCTACTGGGAACAGTATTGCTACCGATGGTGCACCATGACAGGAAAAACCATGGTCTTCTGAGGATTTCAAAGGCTGACACTACATACCCCGACTACCTACTTGTCTATTGTATTATTCACAGAGAACGTTTAGCATCTAAATAATGGGTGATCAAGAAGTCAGTATAAATTTGAAAACTTAATAAACCACTGAATAATGTAGATAGAGAGGTAAAAATTGACACACATGCTTGGAATGACATGCGGTTTTATTAGGGGGGAAAAAGTTCAGCTGGCCGCGGTGGCCGAGGGGACTGAGGCGCTCCAGTCACGGTCTGCACGGCCACTACGGTCGGGGGTTCGAATCCCCCCTCGGGCATGGATATTTGTGCCGTCCTTAGTCTTAGTTATTTCATCACTAGTTTGTAAGTTTAGGGACTGATGACCCCGTAGTTAAGTCCCATAGACTATACAAACAATTGAAACATTTGAAAAAGTTCAAAAAATGTCCGACAGATGGCGCTGGAGAGTAAAATGTCAGTGACTGCTACCGTGACGGGTGAGAGGTACTCCGATATGTTGCAGAATCGCATCATCCCCAGCCAGGCTGATAAACACCTGGTGAAGCGTACGATTTTTATGCAGGTTGGCGCTCCACTCCATATTGCTAGACGCGTGAAAGATCTCTTGCGCGCGTCGTTAATCGTGTGCTCAGCTGCTACTTTCGTCATGCTTGGCGTCCTAGGTCGCAGACCTCAGTCCGTGCGATTATTGGCTTTGGGGTTACCTGAAATCGCAAGTGTATCGTGATCGACCGACATCTCCGGACATGCTTTACAGTGCGGTTCACAACATTATTCCTCGACTGCAGCTATTGTTGATGATGGTGAACATATTGAGCATTTCCTGTAAAGAACAACATATTTGCTTTGTGTTAATTTGTTATGCTAATTATTGCTTTTCTGATCAGATGAAGCGACATCTGTCGTTCATTTTTTGAACCTTTTTTTGTTATAATAAACCCGCATGTTATTCCAAGCATGTGTATCAATTTTTACCCCTCTATGTACATTATTCCGTGATTTATTAAGTGTTTAAATTTATACTGACTTTTTGAGCACCCGGTATTTTGAGTATCCACCTGTCATGGCGGCGGTACTAAAATTTGTGAACTTCATTCACTCATATGCAAAACAAGAGTTTGAAACGTAGCGGTTGTACAACTACTGAATATTGGAAAACGGTTCCAGAACAATATCCTGCAACAAGAGAGAGTGTGCCAAGGGTCTGATCTGCATTTTTGAGACCACTTATATGTGTGTGAATCAGTGTACTCAACTCTCAAGTTCATGAAATCTATATATCGACCTGTACCATCTCATGAATATTTATCTCAACAACAGCTTACAGCAAATGCAAACACTCAGAAAGCACATCACAAATATAAATTCCAATTTTATTGGGCAACAAAATGGTTCAATAATTTTTTTTAAGTAGTCATTCTTCATTGATAGTAGTTAAAGTTTACTTGCGGCTGCGGTGGCATAGTGAGCTAATGTTGACAACCGCATGTTCGATTTATAAGAAAAATAAACTTACTGAGCGGACAAGAGTACATACAAGAACATGTCAATCGTGGAACAGGAACAACGTTACCTATTTACCTAATCCTCATCACACAAAAAATTACCCTCATCCTATATGTTTGCGTTTTCAAACAGCATTTAACGGCTGCAAGTAAACATTTACATTTATATTGCTACCAGTCTTCCCAGATGACAAAAATTGGAAAAAAGACAGACAAAGGGTAGTGCGATTTTGTCACATGCTTTTACTAGTGCAATTCAACAATTATAATAGTGCTCTAACTCCGTTATTCTTGGCGATAAGCAGAGTAAGTGAGAAAGGGTATAGAAAATGATTGAAATTTTCCTTAACATTTGTTGGAAGTCGCTACATGCTCTCATTATGAAACAGTGTTTGGGTAATTTGCGCTTTATTACAAGTAAAAGCATGTCTGTGACTCATCTAATTATTTGTGACGACATTTGACTTTAAATATGTGCCATACATTGATGTAATTTTGCTGGTGCATCAAGTGACATTTGTGTATAATGTCCGAAACGTGTTTTGTGAATCGAGGCAGTAGTTAATAAGTTGAAGTTTGACCACTAACCAGCGAAAAATCTGGTAAGCGATAACCTTTTTTCCTTTCATTATTTTGTGGGGGTGCCTGCTTGAATAACTTTCGTAAAGGTTTTATATTATATGTGTATTGGAAGTCGCTAAGTGTTATCATTTTCGAGTCATGGATGCGCAAACTTGTGATATTTGAATGCTGACAGCGTCAAGTCAAACATGTAGTTTCTATTGTAGTACTTGTCTCATCATGTTAAATCTAGGATTTTATCTGTTAAAAACAGTTTGTTTGCATTTTCAATTTTTAAATTCAGTCGATAATTGCAAGAAACATTTTTTTTTGCAACAAAATAGGCTGTAATATAGTTACATATAGCAGCGTAATTACATATTATGTATTTTAAACCGAAAGCCGTTTTCAAATGACTTAAATTGTTGACAAGTGAAACATAATCTTGAAGCAAATGCATGCTATGTTAAGTTATTCGCTGTGAAGCGAGAACAGGGTCACAATGTTGCATCACATTTAAAATACTCTACATATTTAAAGCAATAATTGGAGGTGTTGTATTGTTAAATAAAGGACTTATATTTTGCGATGAAATTATCAATTGTTTTGTGATATGAAGAGTAAGAAATCGAAGAGATTAGAAAAATATTTGACGCGCTTTAAAAAGAGAGCGCCCATATGACTTAGGGGTATGAAATATTTTTAATACTTCGGTAGATGAAAGGCAACTATTACGTGACTATAAAAGTGTTTTAGGTCCAACCCCGATACTAAAATAACGAGTTTTAAATCACGCTTTTGAAAGAAAACCACGTTATACTATTTTTTATCTAGTAGCTGGGGTTGGGTGGTCTCACTTACCCGCCGGTAACTGGGTGCCTTTGCCCTAGAATGATGTTCGAAACGATTCACAACAATATAAAGTGAACGTTTTACATATTGTTATAATCTGCTACACTGATAACCAATAATACTCTTTGAAATTGTAATGCACATCATGGCTGTACGTTATTTGCAACATGATTCAAAAACACGGGAAAGTTTGTCTATTTTATTCCATACTTCAGCCAAATAATTTCCGAAAACACTTGCTAGACATATTTTTAATTTTTTGTAGACACTTAAATGCCACATTTATATGCCTTGTTGTGAACAAAAAAATTAAAGCCATGAAGAGATGATTTGAAATTCTATTCACAGAGTTAGTTAGCATCATTGTTCGTGAAATATTGTTTCCCTTTCTAATCATTAATTCTGATTTTATTAATTACTTTGAACCAATTAACTTTTTAAGTAGAAATGACATATTGTTGTAAATATAATAATAGCCGCAAATTATTTGTTGGTTCTTGCTGGTCACAGTAGTCCACATGGTTGTACCGCTATTAAGAGCCATTTTGAAGTGCTTTAGTTGTTGTTATTATTGTTACATCATTTCCCTGTAAGTAATGTATCAACAGTGATACCTTAGATGTTCTCTCATGTATTAGGATGTTAATATAAGTTCCGCAGTTTCTTTTTGTAGTAGAAAACACAGAATTTTCGTAATAATTTTTCGTGTTATGTTGTACATTTAGAAGTAAATTAAGCCTGAGATATTCAGAGATATGTCGGGTCATAGACACTGTATAATTATTATTGTGCGATGTAAATGGTTTATATTTACTATTAAATGTCATCTTGGGTAAAACATTTTGGGTATTATTGTAAATCTTGTATCTAGTGTTCGACCTGTCTGTTTCTTTTTTCCTTGTTAATCATGTCTTAGTAGCTTTTTTCTTGTTCTATAATTCCAATAATGTTTTTAAAATATTTGATTTGATTTAGGTCTTCCCAAATTCGCTTAATAAACGTAACTTTAACAGTGACATAAACGGCGCGAATACAGAATTACGCTTGTCATGGACTATTGTAATATACAAGGAGCAATAGATAATTAGCACCTACTGTTGTAACAATTAAAACAGAAGATCATATTAATATCTGATGAAAACTGCGAGATACAGGGGGATAATGTTACGAAGACGTAGATATGATTCTGTTAATTTTGATACACCATTTTCACACTCTTCACTTGACTAGAACAAAAAATCCGCTGAGTAATTGTTGCCGAGACGCCCGGACATTTTACATGAAAATTATGAACAACGATTCATTGTAAGTCTACTATTTCTACGTACCGTTAATGACTTCTCGATGACAGTCACCCTCGGTGTGGCGCGAACGAACAGCGGGAAACAACAATGCTACAACGGTCGCCTCTAGCTGCCACTACGACAATAGGTCCGCGAAGACTACCTGTCAGCAACAATGCCGGCGTAGCGTGTCGTAGCGCGCGGCGCGCCTCGCGTCAGAGTGTGCCTGGTGGCTGGTGTCCCGCTGGCCGACCGAGCGGTGCGCGTGGCGACCACCGACTGCCGGCCGCGGCGGCCGCGCCACGGCCAGCAGGCGTCGCGAGGAGGGAGGGGGGGGGGGGGCAGACGCCGGCCTGCCAGGGACGCCTCCGCCACGGCGCGCGGGCGTCTGCGCGCGACGAGCATTCCGCGCAAAGTGGTTTCTTTTCCGCGCTGATCTTCAGCTTTCTTCAGCACGGCAGGGCACCTACAGTGTTTTCACGAAAATGCATGCATTAATCCTCCCACAAATAACATATGCTAGCGAAACTACCGTAGCAATAGACAGGCTACTCAAAATAGAAAGGATAGTCAGAACTTGCATAAATAAGAAATACCAAAAAGACGGGACTTGGAGAATAGCTTCGAATGAAACTGTTTATAAAGAAGTAGAACCAGTGACAAGTACAATGAAAAAGAAACGGATCTCTTTCCTAGTACATTTGATAAGGACACCAGAAAATAGAATCAGCAGGAAGATAATTGAAAAGTTATGGAAGAGAAGAGCAACGTAAGATGGATCACAGAAATCAAGGAAGACATGATGAAACTACAGATAACGATGGAAGATTTGAAAGACAAGACAGACACACTCAAGATACTTCAGGACAGACACTTCACACTACCAATAAAAATGAACAAACAGAGACTGGGAAGGGTGATTTCGGATGAGGAGAGAAGGACACGATATGGAAGAATGAAAAAGTATTGGGCCAGAAAAAAAAACAATAATAATAAATAAAAAAACAGGAGATTCTAATTCATAATATTTATGTTGGCCATAAAAGTAATAAATAAATAACCTCTGTATTATTAAATTGTCATGTTTTATTATTTTTAAACTAAATTGTGTTAATGCGTAACAACAATAATTGTAACTTTTGTAATATTGACTAAAGTGATCCAATGAAGGCCATAAAATAAATAAATAAATAAAAAATCCAGCAGTGGTCGCGCTCTGAAAAGTAATGTAAGTGGTCGCATGGATTACATATGTATGCCATTTCCTCAACAACAAAAAAGAGGCAACTGAATTTTCACATACGTTATTGGTTTTTTTTTTTTTTTTTTTTCATTTATTGCCCATAGTAATGTCTATTAAAACCTCTCAACAAAAAGTTAACATATCTCATATCTGAAAAAAAGGAACAAGTTTCATAGCAAGTCACAAATTTAAATAGGATAATATCATTGGCTTTGATTTACTACAAAAGAACACATACTTGTGTGAAATTAAATCTAATAATGGTTTTCTGAACAAGAAATACAATCTTGGAATGATCGGGGCAAACAAATTTTTAGCACACGTTACACACTTCTCCGGTACTTCTATTTCTAGATCTTCCGCAGTCATAGCAGCGACCCACAGAACTCCTGTATCATGGTAGTGGGCTGACTTTCCACCAGAGAAATGTCAAGAAAGTTCTTCATTTTGAAGGACAGGCTTCTTGACAACACGTTTGGTCTAATCTCCGCTGAGCTACAGGTTTCATCCGAGACAAAGACAGGTCAATAAGAAAATCCTGACGTCGAACAGCGGTGTAGTTTTGATTCGCTGTATAAATGCAAAGAGCGTTGAGGGTACAAAGATTCAGCAAATCGTAAGATATGTAAAAGGCCATCTTCTTCAATTTCTGGCTACATCCAGGGGCGCCGACTCCATGGGTGCTCCGGGGCTCGTGCACCCCCTAAGAATTTTTTGGGGGTGCTGAGCACCCACATAAAATTGAGGTGGAAAATAAAAATTTTATAATTAAAAAAAAAAATAGGGAAAAATCAAAACCTACCTTACGACTCAAAAGGCAATGCAAAACGTCACTATAGACAGATAAAATACTTCATACGTGAAAGAAAACGCGGGTCCCTAAGCCAGTAGTAATGAGTGTCCGTGTTTTACCCACTGTGCTAGCTTTATTTATCCTGAAGCACGTCGGTCTTTTTGACCTTTCAGGTGTACGTATTTATGAACATTTAATTGTGTTCATTCAGGAATTTAGCTCGAAGAATCTCATGCTGATGATAAAGTCAATCGTTTTTCATTTGTTTTTGTCACTTCCCTTGTTATTGAAATTATAGATACAGTTGAAATTAGTAATGCTTTCCTCTCAGGCTTAAAAAACAAACCTTGGATTATATTAATACTGCTAGAGACGTCATGAAGTTATCTGGAAGTGATAAAAGTTTTTTTACTGGCCGCGGTGGTCGAGGGGACTGAGGCGCTCCAGTCACGGTTTGCACGGCCACTACGGTGGGGGCTCGATCCCCCGTAGGGTATGGATATTTGTGCCGTCCTTAGTATTAGCTAGTTCATAAGTAGTTTGTAAGTTTAGGGACTGATGACCCCGTAGTTAAGTCCCATAAGCTATATAAACATTTGAACATTTTTGATAAAAGTTACGATGAAGTATAGAGCTCTTGCTTGGAATTGATTTAAAAAAAATTGTTGTCGGACTTAAAAATATTTCAAAGATTTCTTTAAACCTTCACGGTGTTCTACCAAAGCCTTTTGTCAGAAAGAATAGCTTCGCACAAAAAGTGTTAGATTAGTGTACAGTAAAAAATTATTTCACTGGTCGTGTAGAAGTTTTGGGGTGTTACTTATATAGAAATATCCACTTCGGCTAAATAGATCGCTTTATTGTAGTGTCCTAATGCAGCCACGCTTTCCTTTTATTCCGCCTTCTTCTTCCTTCTATCTTTAAAAGGCCAGACAATTGCCTAATAACTTTTATTAAGTACTGCTCATTCAAAAATGCATAAACCTGATTTTCAGTAGGGTTGTTTTCGAACATTTGTGAACTGTGATATAGCGCATCCACACTGATTTTCAAAAGTCGACTCCTCTGGATACGTCGTAATGTGCAATTTGTGTGTGTGGGGGGGGGGGGGGGGGGGGGGGAACCTTAATTTTGATAATTTATTTGATTTCTTTTCGCCACACGAAATTCTCTAGGCACTTCTCGTTTGTCCTTCCGTACCGTGGCAACCATGGCCGTTCTAATTTCAAACAGCTGCTTGGCAACCTGGAGCGAAGAGAACCAATTGTCCATTGTGATATTGATGTTTCTGCCGAGTACAGGACATACGACTCTCATTACCGCATCACTTCTTTCGTTTCTCAAGCGATATGGCCCTTCCGGTTATCGGCCTGCATATATTTCCAAACTGAATATATACAGCTAGTGAACATCAAAACGTTCAAACGTTTGTATAGCTTACGGGACTTAACTACGGGGTCATCAGTCCCTAAACTTACAAACTACTTATGAACTAATTAAGACTAAAGACGGCACAAATATCCATGCCCGAGGGGTGATTCGAACCCCCGACCGTAGTGGGCGTGCAGACCGTGACTGGAGCGCCTCAGTCCCCTCGGCCACCGCGGCCGGCGTAGTGAACATCCAAAAGCGCAAATACCTTCACTCCATATTTTGCGGGCTCGCTGGAAATGTTCTGCCTAAATGGACAGCGTCCCCTGAATGCCAAAAGTTGTTCATCATAGTCATTTCAACACTCGGTACAAAGTACTGGTGAAAGTTAGTAAAGAACAGTTCAAATATTTCACGTATTGGGACCAGTTTGTCAATTTATGCACGAACTTCAAGATCATTAATATCATCAAATCGCAAAGCCCTGATAAGAAATTTAAATCTTTGCTCAGGCATAATCAAATAAATTGCATCATTCCCATTATCAAAATATCCATGTGTGTAGTGCCGGTCTATAGTGTCCAACGAGCACAATATTTCGGCGATCATACATGTTGCCATCATCAGGTGAACTGACGGACTGAGCTCCTGGAAACGCGCCAGCACGGAGATCCGCACGCTACGGCGACACGAAATGGAACTGTGTTCTAGCCCTGTAGCGACCCCTACGTGGTCCGGGTGGGCTTAGGAGGGCAATACGGAACGCCGTGCTGGATCGCAACGGCCTAGTATCACTACCAGTCGAGATGACAGGCATATTATCCGCATGGCTGTAACAGAACGTGCAGTCACGTCTCGATCCCTGAATCAACAGATGGAGACGTTTACAAGACAACAACCATATGCACGAACAGTTCAACGACGTTTGCAGCAGCATGGACTCTCAGCTCGGAGACCATAGCTGCGGTTACACTTGACGCTGCATCACAGACAGGAGCGACTACAATGGTGTACCCAACGACGAAGCTGGGTGCACGAATCACAAAACGTCATGTTTTCGGGTGAATCCAGGTTCTGTTTACAGCATCATGATGGTCACATCCGTGTTTGGCGACATCGCGGGGAACGCACAATTGAAGTGTGTATTTGTCACCGCCATACTGGCGTATCACCTGGCGTTATGGTATGGCGTGCCATTGGTTACACGTCTCGGTCACCTATTGTTCGCATCGAAGCCATTTTGAACAGTGTTACGACCCGTGGCTGTACCCTTCATTCGATTCCTGCGAAACCCTACATTTCAGCAGGATAATGCACGGCCGCATGTTGCAGGTCCTGTATGGGCTTTTCTGGATACGGAAAATGTTCGACTGCTGCCCTGGCCAGCACATTCTCCAGAACTCTCACCAATTGAAAAGTCTGGTTAATGGTGGCCGAGCAACTGGTTCGTCACAATATGCCAGCCACTACTCTTGATGAACTGTGGCATCGTGTAGAAGTTGCGTGGGCATCTGTACCTGTACACGCCATCCAAGCTCCGTTTGACTCAGTGCCCAGGTGTATCAAGGCCGTTATTATGGCCAGGTTGTTCTGGGCACTGATTTGTCAGGATCTATGCACCCAAATTGCGTGAAAATGTAATCTTATGTCAGTTCTAGTATAATATATTTCTACAATGAATACCCGTTTATCATCTGCATTTGTTCTCGGTGTAGCAATTTGATTGGCAGGTAGTGATACAAAGATTTAAACTATCATTCTTCTTATCGTTCTTCTATGGTTCTGAAGCAAGACAATAAAGACCCTGTGCATGTCCAAATCATCCACGTAGGCAACACCACCTTTCATATTTCTGTTTGTGCATCAACTTCCTCTTGAGCCATGTTCCCACACATGGTCGGCTTTGTTAATCGCATTTCGCGTGTTAACAGTTAAAGGGTGGCCGGATGCCCATCCTGTCGCCACTCCATGCACCTCAGGAGGAAATGTGGCTGCATATAGTGTTATATGTGCGAAAGTGTAGAGTGTTACGAAATGTTTGCGATTCGTGTAACTGATGCGGGACTTGGGGACCAGCCCGGGTTTTTACCTAGGTGGATGTAGGAAACTGCCTAACTTCCATATCAAGGCTGGTCGGCACTCCCAACCCTTCGTTAATCCGCCGGGCGGATTCAAACCGGGGCCGGTATGCCTCACCGTCTAGGAAAGCGGTGCGTTAGACCACACGGCTAACCGAGTGGGTAGTAAAGAGTCATTATCAACACATGTTTGGTAAAATACAATTGCAAATTAAAGACGCATCAACTGTAAAAGCCCTCAGAACATCTGATCATGACGTAGCAAGAAGAGCCTTTCGGTTAGCGACACCGTTCTGCCCGGTCGAAAGGAGCCAGGCGTCGTGGCCACGGCAGCGGAAAAAGCTGAGCGAAGAACATTTCGAACATCAGCGAGCAAAGCAGATGAGCGACCATAAGGAACAGAACAACTCACAGATGAATAAAAAAATTATAAAGGGGAGGGGAGTCGGTTCGAGACTAACTATAAGCAATTCTTTAAATCCAATATTCTTTTTAACAGATACGGGATCAACAATAAATTTTGCATTTTTACTTGACATATATACTTTGGACGTTTTCTGTAAATGTGAAATGTGTCGCGAGCATCCTTTGCGCATGCGTAAGGTTACGAAGGGGAGTTGCTTGCTGTTGCTTGCAGTGTCACGAGACGCAAAGATAGCTTGTCCCTTCATCATAACAGATTCATTTTGTTGTAGTGCATTCAGTTACTTACTGAGTTTTAGTATGCATGTGCATGTTCATATGTTTATGGTGTATTTATCAAAGAAAAGTGAACCACGTTCAGGTATCTTTTAGAAACAAATTTACCAGCATTAAGCTTGGAACAAAAGTGTGAAATAAAGAAGTTTGGTAGTTTGACGCCTAAGCTCGAGTTGAAGCAAGCGCAAACAAGCTGATGTAAGACATTCTGTAGATCTTTTAACGAAAATATATCTAAAGCGGGAGAGGGAGGCGGGACGGGGCCCGGGGTGCTTTCCCTTGTCAACACTGGTGGAATTGCCCCAAATTGTCTCTTTGGGAGCCGCGGGGGGGGGGGGGGGAGGGCGAAACAGCGACGCACCGACGGAAGGGGGAGGAAAGGCGCCACTATCAAGATCCGGCACTGAAAGAAAAGAATCCCCAGTCATCTGAAGCACCAGCCGTGGACAATATAAGGAACTGTATAGTTGTCTTCAGGGCGCTTTCTGCTTTGATACTAAAATTATGCCAGATCTAATTTTTGTAACTTTCTATTACTGCATAACTCGTTTCATCAGTCTAGCTGCCGTCTTCAGTTGCCTCTTCACATGTAGAAAGAAGAATGCAATGACGGCATGTAAAATTTGCAAACAGTCTCATTAGTCTTTTATACATACCATTTACTACAAATAAGTACAAATTTGTGCTCGCTTATGGAGAGTACTCCAGTTTAGAAATGGATTATGTTACATCTTATATAAACGTCAGTAATGAGTGGAGTACTCGACGAGACACATTCAGAATAACGACAATTTCGTTGTCGACGACTAGACCCCAGAAACTTTTTAATCCTTTCATGCACAAATTTAGACCCTTGTTGAACAAGATTTTTATTTGTTGAACTATTTTAAGAAAAACTGGTAAAATTTTACAGAATTAAAAAAAAAATGATCCTAACATTAATAGACATTATTTATGAAAAGTTTTTTTTTTTAAAACAGTGGTGAGTCGTCATCACTAAAATTTGTCTCTTCAGGAGACAAACCCTGCCCCGAAGGTATTATAACACGGAGATATTCCATTATCTCATCACCTTTAAGTATTTCACTACAGCGTTTTATTATAAACTGGATTCGAAAATAAACCTAGAATTACTAAAAAGACCTTTGATACATGCTGGTACAAATTTTTAACTGTGAGTTATTCATCAATTATTCGGCTTCTATAAAATATATCAAAGAACCGTGAAGTATACTGTTATTCCAAATGTATAGAAGGTTATTATCTCACCTGTAACAAAGAGATAATCAACAATATGTCACCTACAGACGGAAAAAAACGCACTTGACCGCAGAGGAAATAAACAGCAACACTGTGCACACCGTGGAAAATAACAATCGCCGCAGATGAACAATACTACTTTTGATATCTCTTCGTCTCTGTGGGAGTTATCATCTTACATACAGTGAGTGGTTCAAGAACCGACCGTCATGTTGATGAGTCAGAGCTTCATAATTAAGTGGCACGTTTATTGTAACACATGCCTTAACGTGAAGCGGAATGGTGCAGAAACTGTACTACCTACCCTGAAAAAGAGGCATAGTATTTTCAAAATTTTTACCCGTCTCCGCAATGGTCACTATCCCTTTACACCCAGCTTCTTATTCCGTCCAGAGGAACCCCCAATTTGTGATGCCTGTAGCGTGCAGGGTAATGTACGCCATATTTTAATTGAGTGTATACCACGCACAGAGGGTCGGAGCAAACCTTTGCGGTGATCTGCCCTCTGTTAGGTGATGACGAGGCGAGTATGAGCAACGTATTAAGATGTTGCCATTTGTCTCAGCTCTAGCCTAAGCCCTTCGGCTGGGGGCTTTAACGCGTCGCGCAGTGGCTGGCTGTCCCCCCCCCCCCCCCCCGCCTTCTCTCTGTGGTCAGCCAGCCATGGTCATCTGCTTAGTTGTTCTATTACCACTCCAACGTTCCCCATAGGGGAATACTATATTGTTTTCACCAGCTGCATTTCATTTTGGTTTCCTTCAATATATTTGTTGGATTTCTCTTCTCTTATTTATGTTGCTGGTTTTCTCCCCTTTTAGTTCATAATCCTGACTGAATAAATTTGTTCGGGCGCTTTAAACCTACCAGTCCTGTGCCCAGAAAACCCTATCCATCCATCACATCTAGGGTTGCCAGATTGAACTCGAGGCAGGCCCGGAGACCAGACGTGCTCCCCTCCCCCTTGGCCAATAACTCACTTCTCCCCCAACTGCGACCAACTCCCCCCCAACCAGGATTACACGTTAATTCTAAAAAAAAAAAAAAAAAAAAAAAAAAAAAAAAAAAAAAAAAAACACATCTCCTCCCTCCCAAAAAGTATCCCCCCCCCCCCGGTGGAACATTGCTAAGTTTGGCCTTCAAATGCCGCAGCTGACCGGCCAGGCCGCCAGTTGCTGTGGATCAACAATCGGCACACTTCAGTCGGCGTGGCGGCAGCATCAAAGCTGCTCACATCAACAGCTGCGCCTTCGAAGAGTTGCCGCTTGAGGCTTCGCAAACTTTTCACCAAGAAGAGCGCCAAATACCTAATAAACTATTGTAGCCACTCTTTATAATTTTCTTCCTGCAACCATTCTTCACGGAACGAACTTAGATATCGCCTCTTCATTTCACTGTTATTACTCACTAATACGAGTTAATGTAAGCTTGTCTGTTCACACACGATCCGAGTATTCAAAAAATTGCCGGTAAACTGATAACAAACCATGAACGAACGAACACAAATAATAGACGTCGCCAGTGGACACGTTGCCGCAACAGTGTTTGCTTAATAATGCGCTAGCCGATTACTACCGACGCAACAGCGAAAAGTTTTCAGAGGAAGAATAGTAAAGTAGCATTTTGTTGCAATAAGAAATTGACATTTACATAAAGTTATTCATAATTACTAGAGAGGAGCCGGCCGGGAATGGCCGAGCGCACTGAGGCGTCTTGCCACGGTGCGCGAGGCTGCTCCCGCCAGAGGTTCGAATGCTCCGTTGGGCATGGATGTTGTGTTCATCCTTAGTTTAAGTTACGTTAAGTTCGATGTAGAGCGTCGCTATATGAGCATAGTACTTAAAAAGCGTCGTAAAAAAAGGTTAGGATAAAGGTTACATTCAAGCCCGGAGATGAGAGTCATTGGCCCGTAGACCCGGAGAATTCATTCCAAACCCTAATCACATCCACCTTGGAAACTTCACTGGTTATGACGTAAGTCGATAACATTGGTACCATATCAAATATATTCAATTGTCTACTAGTGTTGTGAACCATAATTGAGTTATGAATTCACAAAAAATGTAATAAAGCGTTTTAGTTAATTATTTTGGGCAGTTTTGTTGTAAAAACATAAAATCTACAATAACAGTCCGGAAATCACCATCTCTTATCTTACTATTTTCTCTACGAGTTATTAAGGTGAACAACTATTTCCTGCTTAAAAACAAAACCAGGAATCGATTGAAAGAAAGTGACATTAAACGTGTAGTTTTGAGCATTTGTATTTGCCCTAGGTTTACTGAGCTTGACAAAAATACGACGAAAGTCCTGAGACAAAAATGCTGCAAAGTAAATTTAATTTTTCACTAACAGTTTCTGGTATAGTACTACTGTTAATACAAATTAATTTTAGTTCAATGAATAAGCTTTTTTTCAGATGGTAACCGATTATTTTTTCGTGAATCTTTTGCCGCTGCTCACAACTAAGAAAGTGATGTGGTCCTTGGACTGAGAGAGGTTGCTAGCCATTGTTTTATCATAAAGTATTTATGTAATACATGCCGCTGCTAACAAACCTGCAGGTGGCACAAAGGTGTTGGCGTGGGGGGGGGGGGGGAGGATTGGGAGGGTCTAATTGACTCTCTCCCAATACCCACTCATTTCAAAATGTCTTAGATTTTCTAGCAGTGATTGCCTTCGACGGTACTAACTGACCTGCCGCGACAGGAAATACTATGTCATTAGCAACCGTCGGAAGTTGAAGAAAAATTTTATGATCGCTAAAACGATATGTCATAGTATTTTAACGTAACGAACAGTGGCGGCTGGTGCGTCAGATGACTGGGGGTTCACTTCTTTCAGTGCCGGATCTTGACAGTGGCCACCGCACCCCCTCTCCCCGCCCGCACTCGGCGCGTCGATGTTTGTTCAGTCCGTAGCTTACAAACTTCTTCTACATCTACATCTACATCTACAAGGGATACTCTGCAAATCACATTTAAGTGCCTAGCAGAGGGTTCATCGAACCACAATTATACTATTTATCTCCCATTCCATTCTCGAATAGCGCGCGGGTAGAAAGAACACCTAAATCTCTCTGTTCGAGCTCTGATTTCTCTTATTTTATTCTGATGATCATTTCTACCTATGTAAGTGGGAGTCAACAATATATTTTCGCATTCGGAGGAGAATATTGGCGATTGGAGTTTCGCAAGTAACCCACGCCTCAGTGATGAGTGCCGTAGTTGTAATGATTCCCATCCCAGATCCTGTATCATTTCCGTAACGCTGTCTCCCCTGTATCGTGACAATACGAAACGAGCTGCCCTTCTTTGGACTCTTTCGATGTCCTCCGTCAAACCCACCTGATACGGATCCCACACTGGGCTGCAATACTCCAAAAGTGGACGGACAAGCGCAGTGTATGCAGTTTCTTTAGTAGTTCTGTTGCATCTTTTAAGGGTTCTGCCAATAAAACGCAGTCTCTGGTTCACCTTTCCCACGATATTATCTACGTGTTCTTTCCAGTTTAAGTCTGAAGTAATAGTGATTCCTAGGTATTTTGTGGAGTTTACGGCCTTCACATTTGACTGATTTATGTTGTAAACAAAGTTTAACGGATTTCTTTTCGTACTCATGTGGACGACTTCACACTTCTCATTATTTAGAGTCAATTGCCAATTTTTACACCATACTGATATCTTATTCAGATCGTTCTGCAGTTGGTTTTGATCTTCAGATGATTTTACTAGACGGTAAATGACGGCGTCATCTGCAAACAACCTAAGAGAGCTACTTAGATTTTCCCCTAAATTGTTTATGTAAATAAGGAATAGCAGAGGACCAATAACACTACCCTGTGGAACGCCCGATATCACCTCTGTTTTAGTCGATGCCTTACCATCGATTACTACGAACTGTGTCCTCTCTGACAAGAAATCCCCTATCCAATTGCAAATTTGGGGGGATTCGAACGCCCGACCGTAGTGGCCGTGCAGACCGTGACTGGAGCGCCTCAGTCTCCTCGGCCACCGCGGCCGGCACAATTTTCTCCAGCTTGTAATCGTGCGGTTACATAATAACACTTTTCATGGCCTTCAAACGACACGAAAAAGTACTGTAATTCCCATTTCACATGGAATGATGTGGCTTCCTAACATTCCCCGTTTTGTTGGCCAGTGAGATGAAGTTATTATGCTTCCAATACGAAACGTTACCTCAATTGAAGATAGCTAGTGTTGCTCGTTAACTCTTGGCGTTCCACAAGGAGACTGCCTGACGGTTAATCTGAATTTTATGTGTCAGCGGCTGGCGCTAGCGCTCGCTAGTTTGGGAATGGCAGAGCAGCCAATCAGGAGTCGCGTTGCTGCGGCCATTGAGAAAGAGCGTTAAAATTTTACTATGTAAACAAGTGTGTACGTGAAAGTTTATGACGATCAACAAATATTCGTCGTTTGCGAGCATTCATCCAAATTACCGTCAATGGATTTGAAAGAGCGTGCACCTTCTTTGTTCACCGTCAAATAAATCTTATTGGCCGACATGACTGCTGATTGGCTGCTCTGCCGTTCCCAACCAAGCGAGCGCGAGCGCTACCCGCTGACGAATAAAATTCAGTTTTAGTCTGCCTGACTGTAGCGGCGTTCTCCTGTTGCTGCTCGCCACTCTGTCCCACACGCCGCCATCCCTACTGTAAGCAGTACGCCGTCCTAACCTTAGTCATGCGCAGTGGCTGCTCTTCCCCACATCTTTTCAAACAGTTAAATGTTTTTTGCAACGAAGAGTGCGGTCCTCCTGCGTTAAAGATTTCTTAAAGGTTAAGTTTAGAACTTCAGCTTTCCGTTTCCTTTAGCCTATTACTGCCCCGGAACGATCTACTAGTGACTGGATAGTGGGCTTTTACCCGCTTATCAATTTTAAATAGGATCAGAATTTTTTCGGGTTCTCGGAAAGATCTTTTGCTAAGGTATGGCTATGGTAATTATTGTATGCTTCGCACATCTCCTAGTTGTTTACCTGTAGATTGACCGATTTATTGTATGACGTGTAACGAATTTCTTTTAGTACTCTTACGGATTACTCCTTTCTTCTTATTATTTACGGTCAACTGCCAATTTTCGCACTTTGATGAGCTCTAAGTCGTTTTGAAGCTACTTTTGATCTTCAGCTGATAAATGAAAACATATTCAGCGAACAGTCTAAGAGAGCTGCCCTGATTGTCTCTATTATAAAGACAAGGAACAGTAGTAGCCCTACAACATATCCCTGGGGAACGGCAGATGTCACTTCCATTTTATTCGATGACTTGCTTCGTATTGTGTTCTATCGTCCTATCACACAACAGTGGCGATAATCCATAAGCACTTAATATGATTAGAGGCCACTTGTGAGGTACAGAGTCACAAGCTTTCTGAACATGCAGAAATTCGGAATCTATTTTACAACCCTTGTATGGCACTCATAACATCGTGTGAGTTAAGAGACGTGTTTCACAAGAACGATACTTTGTCAATCAGTATTGACTCGGGGCCAATAACTCGTCCTCTTCGAAGTAGTTCATAATGAAACAAGCATATGTCATAAAATCCTGCAGCAAACCGAAGTCAGTGATATAGGCCTGCAATTTTTCGAATCACTCGCATTCCCTTTCTTGAATATTGGAGTGGCCTCTGCAATTTTCCTGTGTATGGTAAGGATATTTCGCTCAGTGAGCGACTGTATATGATAGCTAGATATGACGCAATTGCATCAGCATAATCTGTAGAGAATATGATTGGTATGCAGTTTGAATGGGGAAACTTGCTTTTCTTAAGTGATTTAATTTGCTGTAATACTCAAGGAGTATCTACTTTCACATTATGCATGCAGGAGCTGTTCTCGGTTCGAATTCTGGAGTATTTGCTTCGTCGTCTTTGGTGACTGAATTTCAGGAATCTGTGTTAAGCAATTCTGCTTTAGCAGCACTCTCATTAGTAGCATCGTCTTAGCTATCGCGTAGGTAAAGTACTGATTGGATTTTGCCGCTAGTGTGCTTTACATTTGACGAGAATTTCCTTGCTATGTCTCCCATATTACGTCACAGGGTTTTTTGTTGAATTTCTAAGCTTCTAGAAATATTCAAATGTTTTTAAATCTGTGGTGCTTAACTATGCTGGTCATCAGTACCTAGGCTTACAAACTATTTAAACTAACTAATGCGGGGGACGCCGCGGCTGAGCTTCTCACATTGAATATCCCGCTAAATTTCGAATTTCTGTAAAAGTTTATAGGTCTTAGGGATCTTGTATATGTCTTAATTTGGGATTTTTTTTAAACTGTAGCCTAACTTCTTTTGTGGACCACGGAAAATTACCCCCCCCCCCCTTAGTTAATTTATTTGTTATCAATCTCACAATACTTGACGATATTATTTCTTTGAATGTAAGCTACATCTGATCTACTTTCGTGTTGTTAGTTTCGAAACATCGGAGACTCGGGCTCAGGAAAGAGTTGAGGGAATAGTTATAATTGTAGTTGAATTTTGGTAGACATCGGAATTCCGAGATTCATACTCACTGCGAAAACTCTGTTATTTAATTCTTACATCTGTTTTGATGCTCTTTAAGAGTTGAGGATTATTTGTTGCTAGTAGGTCAAGTGTATTTTCACAACCGTTTAATATTCTAGTGGGTACTTAAACTAACTACTCGAGATAGTTTTCGGAGAATGTTTCGTTCAATTTCGATGTTTGATGCCTGCGTCCGTTTATGAATATGTATATTTGCAAACAAGGGTAAGTTAGTCACCATCAATTACAATTGAATGCTGTGGGTAAGTTTTTGAATTTTGATTCAAACTTCCTTTGAAATATTTTGCAGTCTGATTTGGGGGTCGGTACAAAGAACTAATTACTAATTCTCCCGCAACCAAATCAGTTTGTAAACTTGATTCACGTCTAACCTGTTCACTAGGTTTCTACCGTTACAATAAATGATTTGTAACGTTTTTCTGAGATAATGGCCTCTTTCCATGATTATGAATAAGCAGACTTACAGAAGGACATTTCTAATAGTGAGGAAGTAGTTTCGGAGGACGACAATCTAGTTTGAAAATGTAGCTCTTCATCTTCATTAGAAGATGTGGGTAGTACATTAGAACATGAAATGATAAAATAAACGAATTGAATGGAAGACAGAATCACTACCCGTACTGGGACGGCATGCACCTGACTCCCAGAGTAACAAGGTACAGAACTTCTCATATTGGCTCATGGTTTTTGGCGAGCAGTTAATTGATGAGTATATATACAGCAGAGGGCCTCTTCCAATAAGAAAAGCTGCTAGAGAGTAGAACTGTAGAGAGAAGTACACTGCTTCAATCTGCTCCCACTTGGAAAGAAATGATCCTAGGAGTAGGAAGAGAGGCACATTTCATCTGTATGGAAAACTGATACAAGATTAGAGAAATGCATGAAAAGTAAAATACAAAAAAGTCTTTTTCCATACATGAAAACTGTATAAGTTAGGCATACGCATGTACTGTAGTGTTTTACTTTGGTAAATGTAAAATTTTAATGATAAATACATTAAAATATCTGAATTTTCCTCCCCCACGGACCATAGACATTGCCCCTGCGTGCCTCAACGATACAGATAGCCGTACCGTAGGTGCAACCACAGCGGAGGGATATCTGTGGAGAGGCCAGACAAATGTGGGTTCCTGAAGAGGACAGCAGCCTTTCCCGTAGTTTTAGCGGCAACAGTCTGGATGATTGAGCTAGACTTGTGTCATTAGCTAATGTGGCTTTACAGGTACTGCGAACGGCTGAAAGCAACTACAGTCGTTACCTTTCCAGAAGACATGCAGCTCTGCTGCATGAATATCTGATGGCATCCTCTCGGATAAAATATCCCAGAGGTAAAATAGTCCCCCATTCTGATGTCCGGGCGGAGATTATTCAGGAGGACGTCTTCATCAGGAAAGACAATACTGGAATTCTACGCATCGGAGCGTGGAATGTGAGATCCCTTAATAGGGTAGGAAGGTTAAAAAATTAAAAAAGGGAGAAGGATAGGTTTAAGTTAGACATAGCAGGGATTAGTGAAGTTCGGTTGAAAGAGGAACAGGATTTCTGGAGAACACGAATATAAATACAATATCAGGTGGGTGTATTACAGGAGTAGGTCTAATAAGAATAAGAAAATAGGAATGCGGGTATGAGCAGCGAAGTGATCGCATTATCGTAATTAAGATAGTTACGAAGCCAACATCGAAAACAGTAGTACAAGTTCATATGCCAACTAGCTCTGCTGAATATGAGGAGCTCGAAGAAATGTGTGAATGAGTTAAAGGACGTTATTGAGACAGTTAAGGGAGAGGAGAACTTACTTGTGATGGTGGACTGAAATTGGGTTTTAGGTAAACGAAGCGAAGGAAAAGTAGTAGGTGAGTATGGTCGGGTAAAAGGAATGAAAGAGGAAGCCATCTGGTAGAATTTTGTATGGAAGATAATTTAATCATAAACAATCACTTGGTTCAAGAATCATGAAAGAAGGTTGTATACGTGGAAGAGACCAGGAGAGACTGGAAGGTAGATCGTAAAATTGGCAGTTGACTCTAAATAACGAAAATAGTGCAGTCATCCACATGAACATCCAGAAAAATCTGTTAAAATTCATTTACACGATAAATCAGTGAAATGAATGATCGTAAAATATCTAGGAATTACGATTACGAACAATTATAATCTGGAAGTAAGTATAGAAAATATTGTAGTTAAAGAGAACCAAAAGCTATGTTACATTGGCATAACACTCAGAAGATGGAACAGTTATATAATGAAACTGCCTACACTACACTTGTGCGTCCTATTTTGTAGTATTTCTGCGTATTGTGGGATAGAGAACGCTCAGAGAAGGGCAGCTCGTTTTGTATTTTCGCGATATAGAGGAGAGTATCACGGATATGATGCACGAGCTGAGGAGGAAATCATTACAAGAAAGGCCTTATTTGTTGCGCCGAGGTCTATTTGCGAGATTACTTGCACCAGCTTTTTTTCTCAGAATGCGAACATATTTTGTTGGCACGCACATATTAATAATATAAGAGAAATAAATAGAACACGGAGAGATTTAGGTGTTCCTTCTTTCCGCGTGCTGTTAGAGAATGGAATGACAGAGAAATAGAGAAATCGGTTCGATGAATCGTCTGCTATTCACTGTTATTCGGAGAGTGGTTACGTAGCTGTAGTAGATAGCGTTTCTATTTCATAGAACATCACGCAGAAAAGCGAACATGGCGAAAAATTTGCAGTTAGAAAATTAAATTGTTTTTCTTTATTAAACAATAATGTCGATCGAAAACTGTTAAAGCAGAAAGTTGTAAGATTTGAAATGATCAGGCAATTTCTATGTATATATTTACTGGTTAGACTTCGAGATCTATCGAAAAAACACGTTAAAATCGCGGCATTTATAAGACATGTTGATGTTCACCTCCCGAACTAGCAATTTATTGCGAGTGTAGCGCTCGGTAAGGCAAAAACAGATGGTTTGAAAATTAGATGTGTTGATTTTGGAGACATATCTATTTTGTGTATATAAAAAAAAAAAACAAAAACAAAAAAATAAAAAAAAAAAAAAAAAAACTTTGTAAAATGTAAACTTAAAAAAAAAGTTGAAATGTTTGTTAAGCTTATGGGGCATAACTACGGGGTCATCAGTCCCTAAACTTACAAACTACTTATCAACTACCTTATACTAAGGACGGCACAAACATCCATGCCCGAGCGGGGATTCGAACTCCCGACCGTAGTGGCCGTGCAGACATTGACTGGAGCGCCTCAGTCCCCTCGGCCACCGCAGGCGGCTGTAAACTTTCGCGGCCGGAAATGTCAATATTGCTAAAATTATCCGGGCTATTATGCCGTGGTCCTTTGTATTTGTTACTGAAAGCCAAGACTAAAAACACCACAGTGATTTCAATAGGATGGAGGAGGGCATGAAACTGAATTAATGCTGGATTCCGGTCTTGAAGAAATGTAACAATCTTCCACCATGGGACGATAGCAATCGGCAGCGACGAATTGCGCGCTCTTATCGAAAACATCTGACGTCACACCTCTGCGCGCGAGCCCTCGTAAACTGAATTCGACTGCAGTCAGTAACGCACCACGATCCCCCTTGAGAATGTTTGTTTGTATAGTCTATGGGACTTAACTACGGGGTTATCAGTCCCTAAATTTACAAACTACTTATGAACTAACTAAGACTAAGGACGGCACAAATATCCATGCCCGAGGGGGGATTCGAAACCCCGACCGCAGTGGCCGTGCAGAACGTGACTGAAGCGCCTCAGTCCCCGCGGCCACCGCGGCCGGCACCTTGAGAATGCCCTCCGCAGATGGAGACGGAACGTTGGGTTTCAGTAACAAATCCATAAGACCACGGCATTATAGCCCGGAAAATTTTAGTAATATTATTTCCTGCCCTGAAAGTTACGTTTTACAATTAGACGCCTCTACGTGAAGCTGTGAATAAATGTGCGACGCATTGAATGTCTCCAGAAGAAGAGAGTCCAGCTTTTGTGTTCCCTCACATTTCTGTCTCGTTGCAGATCGGCCAGTGTTATTCCGAATTTTTTCAGGATGAAATGATCATGTAGCACAGCCAAGGCGCAGCGGATTTACAAACATCCAGGAGAGGCTCTACTACGGGAGCGGATTCAACAGACCCAGCGGGTCCTGGCAAGCACAAACTGTAAGTTATTGTCTGTCCATATTACCGTCAGTTATGGTTAGTGCAGTAGTGACTGGGATAGAATTGACAGGCTGTTGCGCGATACCGTTAACAAATGTGTGGTGACAACGTATAGTATACAGAGGAATAAATTTGACAATTTGCGACCGAAACCGACCATCAGTCACTTAGATTCTTCGGGCACTGCTATCAATTTATCGGGACATTTATCTGCGCTTATCGACGCTTCCCAGAGTTGGAAATTTTGCCATTAGTCCGCGAGTTGTGCCTGAATTGGAAATTATAGCCAGTGTATTCACAATTTAGACGTATAGAAGTAGACGTATAGATAGTACGTATAGAAGCTGTTAGTGTCGCCTCGAACAAAGTCTCTAAAATGTAATTTAACAGCGAGTGAGAAAAATACTATAAAAACGATAGTATTTTTTTCTCCTCTCTGTACATCTTGTACAGTGTTTTTACATGTGACTGGCAACCATTGCAAGATTAAGGAATTGTTAGATCCGCAGACATATAGGAAACTTAGTAAACATCACACTGACAATTCTTAGCACCCACACACAGTTAATTAAAAAAAATCTTACATTGAACAGAATGTTGAGAAAAGTCCCTTTAATTCAATTGCACTAACGGCAAGACATGCCGAAAGTTTAGAAAGAAAAGGAAAATGTTCCTCCTCTGAGACCTAATGTTAGTGCTATTGCTTCGCCCACCTATTTGATTGCCAAGTTCTTGGCAACACTTTTACTACCGCACGTGGGTCGCTCAGATTACTACACCAACAATTCGAGACATTTTATAAGTAAATGACATTGGTCAAGCCAGAGAAAATGTTATGACGTGGTATCCCTGTTTACTATGGTTCTAGTGAGTGAGGTGCTGAAACAGCTCAATCTCATCTTCACATTTCAGATATGTTTAAATATTGCTTCACGACTATTTCAAATGGAACGACGATTTCTATTACCAGATAGATGGTGTAGCTATGTGTAGCAATTTAAGCCCGGTTATAGCAAGTTTCTACATGGAACTGAAAAGAACAAATAAAAAGCCTGCCACTTGGTTCTGCTATGTAGACGATGTTTGTGTGGAGATTCCTTGAATGTCGGCCGCGGTGGCCGAGCGGGCTGCGGCGCGCCAGTCATGTTCTGCACAGCCACTACGGTCGGGAGTTCGAATCCCCCTCGGGCATGGATATTTGTGCCGTCCTTAGTATTAGCTAGTACATAAATAGTTTGTAGGTTTAGGTATTGATGACTCCGTAGTTAAGTCCCAGAAGCTGTACAGCTATTTGAACATTTTGATTCCTTGAACACCTCAATCGGATTAATTCTAGAATTCATTGTACCATGAAGAAGTTGGCAGAAGTGTCGATTTTCAAAACGGGGAAGCCCACGTAAGCAGACAGTTATCTGCACCGGGTTTCAAACCACCACCCACCACAAATAACGACGTTGACGGATAGAGCTACGAACATCTGCGAACCGCAACTACTCGACATGGAATTTAAACACCTGACTAATGCTTTACTTAAGAATGGCTATTCGCCCAGAGATAAGGAAAGCGTTTAGGCCGCCAAGTAGAGTTCAAAACGATGATTTTTTTTTTTTTTTTTTTTTTTTTTTTTTTTTTTTTTTTTTTTTTTTTTTTTGCAAAATGACATGCTGACCTTAGCTGTTTTTTTTTTATTTCAATGCTTTTCGGTTAGTTTGCCATTTTCAAGCATTAGCAGGGTAAAACTTGACGACGCTTCTCGCCGGGCTCCAATGCTTGTGTTGGCAACAGTCAAACAATGATGTGTAGAATTGCGTTAATATTTTTCACTAGCTACAGAATAAATGTTATTGCTGCTCGTTTCACTTGCAGCAAAATTAATACTACACCTGCTCTATGGTTGACAGGTTCTTGTATTTACCCTTGTCGAATCAGAATAAAATAATTTTCCTTTTTATTGAAGTTGTCAAGACAAAACGTTTATCGGTTACCTGACTTACCGCCATTAACTATTGGTGCCAACATGACCACTGTAGCTCGGCGATAAGCGTCGTACAATTTAACCGTTAGCAGAGTTTAGCTTGAAAATGGTAAATTAATCGAAACCGGTAGCATTGAAATAAAAATTAAACAGCTTCGGTCAATATGTCATGTCGCAATTATCTTAAAGCTTTTGAACCCCACCTGTTCATCTTCCTAAACACGATGAAATGTTTCTTGTGAAATCTAAAGTCCTCCTCCCATTTATTAAGGACATCATCAACCGCATGGGTCAAATTTTAAAGAAACAGAATGTCGCCATTATATATTCGGAAGATACAGGCTCACCAGAATTAGGCAAAGGATGGTGGCAAACCGGTGGAAAAAGCAGACACAGGAATTTGTAGGATTCCGTGTAGCTGTGGAGACGTGTACGTGTCACGAAAAGAGCAGTCAAAAGACTAGAAAAGGGCAAGGGTAACTGTATAAGGGTGGAAATTGAGGAGCCTAGAATCAAAGACGTCAAGTCCATTTTCCTTTTTACAGGAGGGCCAAATAACTAGAAAGCATATTGACGAAATACACACGCTTTTGAAATTTTTTGTCTGCTCTCGTTTAACCCAAACAAATGATTTTCAGCAGCCGGCCGCGGTGGCCGAGGAGACTGAGGCGCTTCAGTCACGGTCTGCACGGCCGCTACGGTCGGGGGTTCGAATCCCCCCTCGGGCATGGATATTTGTGCCGTCTTTAGTGTAAGGTAGTTCATAAGTAGTTTGTAAGTTTAGGGACTGATGACCCCGTAGTTAAGTCCCATAAGCCTAACAAACATTTGAACATTTTGATTTTCAGCATTGAAAACTTAGCCCAACGCAACGGTTAAGTCGTAATAACTGTCTAAAAACTGGACTTGGCCGGTTTTGATACCAAGTACTGGAGATATCTGTTTTTGAAACTAAGCCAAAGTGTATTCACGTACTTCTTAGATTACGTTTTACTAGGAACTATTTTTAAAACAGTGAACAATCCAAGCCTTTAGCACTTTTGTTTTAATAATTATCCATTGATAATTAATATAAAATTAAACATACAAAGAAACCAAGGGTAGAAATGTTTGAACAGAAAAAATGTAGTGAACGATAATCAAACGTTAATGACAGATTCTCGTCTACAGTCAACAAAACATTGCATTTAACATGGAGTTCAGCACTGGTTACTTTTGAATAAAAAAAAGACGATGTAACAGTCATTTACCGTAACATTTACAAAGTAACATTAAGGAACTAAGCACATGTTGTGAGCACTAAGTGCTCATCTTCCTCGTCTTCGTCCACACATTCCCAATGTTCTTCCTCCTCTTCCTCACCAGAAGCATCCCTTTCTGTGATGTTGCGATACCATTGCAGTCTCTCCATTTCATGCCATTTTTCACCAAAATGTTTCTGTAATAAGTTTTCTACGTCTGCAATATTTTTGGGGTGCACGGCACACCCAAGGGGTATTAGCGACGGACTCATAAGACGAAGAGGTTTGTCTTTCTTCGTAACAGCGAAAAGCCTCCCAATGTCTGTAATATAAGCCAGCTCCTCAGCTACCTGCACATTTGTATGTCGTTTATTGATAACGAAGCGGACGCGTTTGCATTTGGAGAGTGAAAAATGAAGGCCCTGTGTTGACTTCAAAAGCTGCTTAGCTGCTTCTCTCCAATCCAGCGCTGTCCAGTCTCTTCCCAGTACATTAACAGTCCCATGTTTTTTGAAAACATCTTGGTACTCTGAAACTTCAATAATCGTTGTTTTAGTCTTTAAATCTTTTTCAAGCAAGCCAAACACTCTGTCAGATGGGAGGAAAGAATGCCCAGTCACGGGAAATACAAGTTCAAGTGACTGTACATTCCTTGGTGCATGTTTCAGTAACCAGTATGAACACATTGCCAGCACGTTGATGTTCTTATTTTGGCCTGCGCAACCATCTGCTAACAAACAAATTTTATATATGTCAGCGAGATCTCCTGTATCGTTCTTCTTACACAGCTCGTTGAAAACAGCAGATGCGACCTGATTCGATGACTTTTGCACCTCGTTTTAGCACCATGTGTATATTGATACTGATCGTGGATTCAACGAGGCCCTTGAACTGCAGGTAACTACAGTCATGTTGTAGCAATACAGTAGTCGACTGTAATAAGTCATCTGGTCTGGAACTTTGGAAAGAGGCAAATTCTTTTGCATGTCAAACGAAATTGTTAGAAGCCCTTCATCTTCCACTCTCAAATGATTGAAGAAGGCCTCAGCCTGCAGTGAATATCTTGATTTCATCTACAAGTTTGGTATCATCATTATGGGTCGCTTGCTTGAGCCTTACTTGTAATTCAATGCAGAGAGAGAGAGAGAGAGAGAGAGAGAGAGAGAGAGAGAGAGAGAGAGAGAGAGAGAGAGAGAACATCGATGAGAGGGGCTGAGAAGCTAAGGTTGAACTTTGTATTAAAAACATGGCGAAAAAACGATTCTTTCACCTTCACGTTTTGGTCTACCACACTACTCGTATACATCCCATCCATACCTTCTTCGAATGTTCCAATCTGAACTAAGGTAAATTCGTCTGCTTTTGAGGAAATGCATATTGTAAACCATCAGCTGTTTATTATTTTTCAATCTTCTACCGATTTCGGTTATAAACCATCATCACGGAAGACTATTACATAAAAATACAAAAACAGAATTGTACACAAGTAAAATACGTAAATATAAATCAGTATTTTCATATAGTAAGTACTTACGAACTACACAGACTGATAAAACAGGCTCATTTTATGCCTCCTTATGCATACTGGCATGCATGTCACACAATAAAAATAAATAAGACGTCACTAGGCATCAAGTCTTGATTAAAAACATAAAAGCAATGCCAGGCTGTGTGATGGTGAACGAAGGTCTATTACAAGAGAACCTAACACAACTATTGAACATATCAGTCAAATGAGTTACAATTAGCGATGGTCAAAGTATACATGGAGTGAAAATGATATATCTTAGGCAACCATCATATGTTATATCTTTGACAAGGTGTCATGGTGACATGTTACAGAAAGCAGTATGTAAACATTACGAAAATAACAGGATAGATTATGAAAACAATAAAAATGTGTAACAACAATAATTATTTGTCAAAGTATAAAAGTAAGCGAACAAAGTATACATCAAAGACCTAATGTTAAGAAATAAAGCAAACCTAACCCAATAACAGGATCGTAAAATCGTAATTAGTTTATGCAGAGGTAGGCCAGAGGCTACTAATGAGCCTAGTGGATAACATAATATGTCAACATTATAATACGTATGGATACATCTTTCAACGAACAATATCTGACATATTATGAACAAGAACAAAGAAACATTAAATGAAGTAAACATGTAAATCTTTGGCTACATAACATAATAGCTAAAGCGTAAAAGGGACAGGGTGTCACAATTACATAGCTCAGGGTGTAAGCGATTACATTAAATATGGATATAGCATCCAGTCCCTGCTTTTACCTCTACTGTAATGGGATTCAACCCCTTGGAAATTCTTGATAAATGCAATCGCGAAGTTGAGCTGACCACTGAATGCTGCTAACTTACGGTCACCACCACGAGTTTCACGGGCACCAATGAGCCTTGCCTCTTAAAACGCTGGAAGACACAGAGTACACGGTGCTTTGTTATACCAAGAATCGCCAGAAAAGCTTCTCGACAAAACCGATAAACGATTTTTGGCCGCATTCAGCACGAAATATGCGTACGTTACATGCTTAGATCTTTCGGTAGTTCTAGCGCGATGTCTTGCAGGCTGCTTGTCCTTGCGGTACTTCAGAATGAAACTATCTTGTGTTGCCTTATCTTTTGTGGAGTAAAATGCTGCATGAAATCTCTGAACGTCGTTCATTGTTAAAAGCTGGCACAATTTTGTGGGTCTTCTGTGGTTGCCAGTTGGAAAAGTAGCTGGGGATTTGGACGAGTATCTGAAATAAAAGGAAACCCACAACTTCAGTATTTCATGACTAATTACCTACATTAGCATAAAATAAGGCAATCATGGATTTTGAAACAAGCTTGATTTTTCTTTTCCGTGCCTCGTTCGGAGGAACCTCCTGCACATTTGTCCATTTCTACAGAGAAACACTGTCACGGAAATGAATATGAAAACACACTAACAAATAACGCTAACACACAGCGCGCAAGTAAACAGAAGAGGGAAGTACGTTGGCTGCAGAGCAGCAGAAATGCAGCGTGGGTAGTTCTCCTCAGACCAAATTCTGTATTGTGATTGGCTACTGTTGGAGTTGGCCTCTTTTGAAACCAAACGTACATGGATTTCCCCGAAAGACTGCTTAGAGACTATAGAAAATGTTAAACACCCCAATAGACAATAGGATGGAGGAGGGTGTGAAACTGAATATTTGGGAGTTGAAGCAGTAATGTAACAGTTTTCGACCATCGGACGATATCGATAACGGCAATCGGAAATAACGAATTGCGCGCGCGCCTATCCAAAACATCTGACGTCGCACCTGTGCGCGCGAGCCCTCGTAAACCGAATTCGACAACGGTAACGAGCCAGGGTGTGTATCGGACGTACAAAACGATTCAGCTCCCACTTTAAGTCCTCCACAAATAGGGACGAAACGTTTGGTTTCAATAACAAATCTACAAGACCACGGCATAGTAAATATCCAAATGTTTGTTACGCTTAAGGGACTTAACTGCGGGGTCATCAGTACCTAAACTTCCAAACTACTTATAAACCAACTTATACTAAAGACACCACAAACATCCACGCCCGAGGTAGGATTCGAACCCCGTCTGGGAACGGCCTCGCGCATCGGAACATAGCGCCTGAATGCGCTCGGCCATTCCGCCGCGCCACGGCATAATAGCCCATACATTTTAATATTAAAGAAAGATCATTTCAGAAATTTGGTTGGATTTTCTCAGGAAATATACCAACAGCAGCAGTATTAAGTTTATTTCCTTTGTTTCGTGCCTGTTTTGTTTTAAATGAGTATCTCAATTTCTGCGTTATTGATACCACTTCTGATGAAAAAAAAAAAAAAAAAATTGGTGACATTCAGGAACTGTGTGAAATGAACAAAATAGTGGTCGTTATTAACATTTTACAACGGTTTGATTTATAGAGGTTAGTACTGAATAGTTTTCTCGCCAAGAAAAAGTTTTAGGACACTTCTTACGAATCTATATAAGGATATATGACTTCATGGAAAAATGATAGGCACCATACACCGCCCACTCACTGAAGTAGTTTTTATTTGCAGGGTGTTTCCTATTAACTTTTCGAAGAAACACATGCACTTTCCTAATGTCCCAGTCTACGCACGTGAAAAATTACATTCACATTTTTTCAGGATAAGTGACGTCATAAGGTCTGATCTAATGAAAACGAAACTATAAGTTGAAAGTCACTGCAGATACAGATGCAATGGACAGTAGGACAGGAGGCCATGCACAGAGGGGTACGAAGGAAATAAACACAAGAATGGAATGGATCCAGAGCCGGGCAACGTCGGGTTTTCAGCTAGTAAATATGACGAAAATAGTTTTATTAACTCAATTCTAATTGGTCGGCTTTTCTTTCTTGTATGCCGAATTGTATCTGGTGATGGGCTGCGCCCGAAACCGGTCATAAAGTTATAATAAACTCTATTTGCACCATTCAGAAATGAGTTAATAAAACATTTTATATACCGAAGAAAAATAGTTTCTCACCTCATGAACGTCTTTAAATTGTCTTTGGAATCCATTATGTCGTAAGTGTTAGAAACCTGCAACAAGTATTGTGTTGCCATCTACAATTACGGACTCACTCTCGTAACGGAGCAACTGACTGGAGGGGTGGGGGGGGGGGGGGTGGCGAGGACGTGGGAGTAGGGCCGATAGGAACTCTGCAACCTCATTAATAGATGATAATAATTTATTGGACAAACACCTAACTTAGTAATTACACTGTCGGCGGCGGCTGGTGCCAGTTTAACATAACTTACAGTTCTCCCAAATTATCACATCACTCCAGAATGAAACTTTCACTCTGCAGCGGAGTGTACGCTGATATGAAACTTCCTGGCAGATTAAAATTGTGTGCCGGAACCGGGACTCGAACTTGGGACTTTTGCCTTTCGCGGGCAAGCGCACTACCAACTGTGCTATCCCGACACGACTCACGATGCCGCCTCACAATTTTACTTCCGCCAGTACCTCGCCTCCTACTTTCCAAACTTCACAGAAGCTCTCCTGCGAACCATGCAAGACTAGCACTCCTGGAAGAAAGGACATGGTGGGGACATGGCTTAGCCACAGCCTAAGGGATGTTTCCAGAAAGAAACTTTCACTCTGCAGCGAAGTTTGAAAAGTAGGAGGCGAGGTACTGGCGGAAGTAAAGTTGTGAGGCGGCATCGTGAGTCGTGTCGGGATAGCACAGTCGGTAGTGCGCTTGCCCGCTAAAGGCAATGGTCCCAGGTTCGAGTCCCGGTTCCGGCACACAATTTTAATCTGCAGGGAAGTTTCATATCACATCACTGTCCGCGGACGAAGCTAGCCAGTACGGCCGGAGCAGTATGGAACGTTATTACAAGTCTAAGATCAGTTCACAAAACAGGCGCACTAAACCAAGTCGCCAGTCGGAGTCTCCTGCCAGAAGTGAACTACCCCGCGGCACTGTCCAACGGTTCTCCACTTCCTCTATAGGGCGCCCTGCTCCACTGGTATCATGTGGCGCCTCTATACGACGACTCCGTCGGCGATTATGTCTGTGGCGGGCGCGTTCAAACTTGCGACGCCACAAGTATGACCCAACTATCACGAATTGTTATCTGCTTCATTGAATAGATATATTTTTCGTTTATTTTTGGTGCATGGGAATTTCGACATTTAGTCTCGCTACTACAACTCGATGTTCGCTAATCCCTGTATTTGTTTTGATGCTCTTTACTATCACCGGATTATTTGTTGCTAGGAGATAAAGGGTATTTTCGCAACCACTTACTATTCCAATGGGTTCATGAACTAACTGTTCGAAGTAGGTTTCAAAAAAAGCATTCAGAACTAGTTCGGACTATGTTTTATATTTGCCGCCGGTTTTGAATACGTAATTATGCCAACATATCGAGGGTAAATTAAAGTCGCCACCGATTATAACAGTATGCTTCGGATACTTATTTGAAATATGATTCAAGCTTTCTTTGAACATTTCTGCAACCGGATCGTCTGAGTCAGGGGGGCCGATAAAAAGATCCAATTATTAATTTATTCCTGTTGTCGGGTATAACCTCTACCCAGACCAACTCACAGGAAGTATCTGCCTCAATTTCGCTGCAGGATAGACCGTTTGTAACAGCAATAAACACGCCACCGCCTTTTTTATTTATTCTATCCTTTCTGAAGACCATTTGGCCCTTTGAAAAAATTTCGGCCGAATTTATCTCAGTCGTCAGCCAGCTTTCAGAACCTATAACGATTTGTGCCTGAGTACTTTCTATCAGCGCTTGGAGCTCTGGAACTTTCCCAATACAGCTACGACAATTTACAACTGTTATACCAATAGTTTCTAGATCTGCTTTCTTCCTGTGTCTGACCTGCCCTCTTTGAGACTGAAACCCATTTTGTGTTTATTTTTTGTTTTTATGTTTTATTATAATGACATAGTGCACCTATGCACTGTAAATTGTTATATAACAACTGATTGACATTACAAGATTATGGCCTTGTAAAATATTTTATTTGACCAGATGATGCTGACATAGTTCAGCAAAACCGGTCGTCGTAAACAAAAATTGATGATGGCTTTTTTATATCTTTCTACTTTAGAGATGTTTAGGATTTCGGAAGCATGGTCAGTTCAGAATGTTGTTTTGTGCCGCGCGCGCGGCCCGACTGTCGTGTTGACACTACCATCGTCTACAGCTACAGCGAAAGTGCTCGCACGCTGTAATTCGTCAGTCGATTACCAACATTAACGAAACGAAACTTATGCTAGTAAATCGTCTTAAAAATAGTATTCATATTAACCTACATCAAGAGCATTGCTGTAGCATGCCAATTACACATACATTTTAAGTAAAAGTGTTATGGTTCAAAAAATGTTCAAATGTTTGTATGGCTTATGGGTCTTAACTACGGGGTCATCAGTCCCTAAACTTACAAACTACTTACTAACTAGCTTATCCTAAGGACGGCACAAATATCCATGCCCGAGGGGGGATTCGAACCCCCGACCGTATTGGCCGTGCAGACCGTGACGCGAGCGCCTCAGTCCCCTCGGCCACCGCGGCCCGCAAGTGTTATGGGCTGTAGATGGTCATAGAAAAGACTTTCCTTTTGAAATTCGTGGAAAATTTTATAAATTCATGTCTTCAAGCGTTATTTTTATAAAACAAAATCAGAGTTAAACGCACGCTCAATAAGTGTAACATTCTTCGTATTATTATTTTTTTTTTTTTAATAATGATTATGCAGCCAACATCACATTTTTCATTTATTATGTGACCGGTTTCAGCGTACTCGACGCCATCTTCTGACCTGTCGTAATTTACATAATTTCAGGACCCTTTTTTTTATTTTTTTTTTTTATATTTTTTTTTTATTTTTTTTTTTTTTTTATACAATAAAGAAAATCGTAATCGCTCGATAGTAAAACTCCTTATAAAAAAGCAGCCTCAATTACTTCCTGTAAGTAGATCTGCTGAGAAGATATGGCAAATTTCCGAAGGAGACTTTTTTTTAAGTAGATCTACCTCGACAGTTAAATTATATTATTAAAAAGTTTTCGAGCGGACTAAAATTGCAGTAAGTAGCAATTTTGGAAAGGTAAACGTTAACGAGTAACTGAATCCGATTCTATGTATCTAGAAAGGTGATACTAAACTACATATCTATGCAACAGAGGTAGATGGATAGTTTGACAGACTACAAATTTCTCCTGTAACACTGTTCGATCGAAACTACTGTTTCACTACCCTTCTTCCAAATTTTGTGAATCAGATAAAAAATATCGTGGGTTTCAGCGGTTTCACCTGTCAGCTGTGAAGGCAAGGGAGTACAGAACGAAATGAGGGTTGTCGTTCCTCGTCACTATGCTGTAACACTGGCGAGGGAATGGTCCATTCTGTCTCGTCGAAATCTGCTCACCCCAACTTTTTTTTTCCACGCAGAATATTCCAGACGATGCTTCTAAGACAGATTTTAAGTAGTTTACTTTACGTTGATAATTACCAATATTACCGGCCGCGGTGGCCGAGGGGACTGAGGCTCTCCAGTGGTCTGCACGGCCACTACGGTCGGGGGTTCGAATCCCCCCTCGGGCATGGATAGTTGTGCCGTCCTAGTTCGTAAATAGTTCGTAAGTTCGTAAGTTTAGGGACTGACGAACCCGTAGTTAAGTCCCATAAGCTTAACAAACATTTGAATTACCAATATTGAGTAGCAACAGACAGATGAACTTTTACAACCCTACAAACTGCGTACAGGGTTTACGCGCGAACACATGCCACAATCAGATATCATTTGTCGGCTTTTAAGTTTCTCGAAGACTTGTCCACAATAACCACTCTTGAATTTGTTCAGTATCCAGCCAACAAGATGCAAAGGAGGCAGATCTCTCATACCGCGTCCGCCGTTGAAGTGATCAGATATGGAGATTTGCTCAGATTTCTTACTACTGGAGAGGAAGCAAGCGGCTGCGAATTTTCTGAGGAACCATCCCGTATTTACTGTGTTTTCTTCTTATATGCCTGCTAACAGAATTTGTGGTTGTGCAGGTTTGTACCCATAACATTGAGATACTAGAGTTCCGACACGTACAAAATATTTTTATAGATAATTCATTCCAAAACGTTGACAGAGAAAGAAGATAAAATAAAGTACTGCCTGTAATTTACATGGATAAATTCTGATATTAATTTGAAAAACAGTCTTTATATTGTGGTGTCGCACAAGCATAAAGTGCGCGCCACGTACTTTCGCCGCGCGCCGCCATGCAAGCACTGCGCGGCGTTCTTACGACGTCAGCCACGAGCGCCCTCTGCTGCAACTCCGCTCGTGGCCACGACTGCTGGATCGTTCACTTGGGACTGAGATAGGAACTAGTTATCACTTCGGAATCAGATAGGCACCAGTTAAGTCTTGGCTATCGGATCGGCACTAGGAATCATCAGTAGGCAGGCCTCTATCTAATCTATGTATCAGCATTCTGCAGTCAACAACTATGTAAAAGTTAAGTATTACTAAGTCTCTATGAAATAGATATATCGTTCTAATTTACTCTAGTGTTTCTAGTTTCTGCTGTCCCACTGGCTGGTCACCTCCGTTGTTGTTCGTTGTTTGCTATAAATTGGTGTACTTCCAGCACTTGCTACTCCATATCAACAAACTGTTTTGAATCAGAAACGAAATGTTTTGTACATATGTAAAAAAAACTTAACTTTTATGTGTGAACAGAAACTGAAATGTTGAAATGTTTGTATAGCTTATGGGACTTAACTACGGGATCATCAGTCCCTAAACTTACAAACTACCTTATACTAACGACGGCACAAATATCCATGCCCGAGGGGGGATTCAAACCCCCGACCATAGTGGCCGTGCAAATCGTGACTGGAGCGCCTCAGTCCCCTCGGCCACCGCGGCCGGCTGAACAGAAACATGTGAATATTTCAGGACTCCCACTGATGATGTCTTGTGAAAAAGGCGAAACGCGTATGATTGAATTATAAAAATAAAAACCCTTCATTTGCAGGGGCAAAAGGCGTTTTCTTTAAAAACAGTACAGTGAAAATACATAGTAATCAGCTGCTGTTCAATTGGCCACTTCAAGCAACGTAAAAAATTAAAATGTTTGTAAATATATGGGACTTCACTACTCAGGTTATCAGTCCCTTGGTTTACGAACTACTTTGACTTAAGGAGAAAACACTCACACACACACACACACACACACACACACACAGACAGACATACATTCCCGAGGTCGGACTCGATCACCGACTAGGAGAAACTGAGCTACGCAGAAAGGCGCCTTAGAGTGCTCCGCCATTCCACCTCGGCGGTGACATCAGATATCGGACACGATTGATGGAGGCATGAAGCGTAAAGCGTTCGGACACGCCACACCGACGTGCGGCGTCACACCAGCGAGAGTTCCTAGTAAGGTGTTTTTATCATGTACTCTCCCCCCAGTTTTTAACCGTTATGTTTTGTAATTACCAGAAATAGTCTGACGAAGCCCTGATAAATATCTAAATGCGTCGCTCAAGAATAATAACTGTGTAACCTAGACGGCTTTTATTGCAAAATATAATTTCAATGACAGCTATAACACTCCACATATTGGAAACGGAAAAGAATTATGGTTAGATCAGAAAAATTACACTGCGAGAATAATTTGACAGTACTGTCAAAGACATTTGGTAATTAGGACCCGTGTACATCGAATGAATTGCATTGCGATCGATTTATATATATCGAACGTTACTCTCGATTCGCTACCATTGACGAATTACTATTTTAGTGTCCCTAATCCTGAGATTCGGGTGCTACGCGCCCTCACGTACTAAAGATAAAACTTCTTGTTTTATCTATATAACTGTCACTTAAAAAAAGTGTTCTGTAGCGTAGCCTTAGGAAGGTTAAGCAAGTTCTTTTTAGTACGTGAGGGTGCGTAGCGCCCAAATCTCCGGTTCAGAAAAACTATACCATTCTTGGAAATTACCGATATTTCTTTCGGTATTACAAATGGCAATTACATATTGAGTCAGAAAAATAAAAGAAAGTATCACAAATACAACGCGATGACAAATACAATATAAATCAACCGCTTCGCGTTTGTCATATCGAATGTGGAACAAGAGTCTAGCGTTCCATATATATCGATCGCTATGCCGTTTCCTCCGATGTACACGGGTCCTAGGAACTTTTAGCGCTTGCGAACGACACGAAATCATGCTAAAAGTACCGTAAGAATCGATCATGAGTAAAGATAATGTTTGTATCATTTTTATGCAAAACTTTGAATTTTACCGCAATTGACAGTGCAATACATCGAAACGAAACAAAGTAGGAATACCACAAGAGGGATATTACATACACACCCTACTCACGTCATACTGCTTATGCGGGATTTCAATGAAGTGGTCACAACAAAGTGAAAGAAATACACGATCATAGTTTATATTCTAACTTCACTTCGTGATTTTCGACAAATTTTCTGCTGGAAGGCATAAGTGTATATTGCAATATGATTGGCGAAAGGCAGGTTATGGAAGTGATATTCCAAAATAACTTAAAATGTTGTTAGTGTGGCTTCTGATATTTGCATACTTGAATACGAAAGAGATTTTTAATGTAAAATCATGGCTTTAATGGGCTGTGCACGTTTTTCTTTCCATCATTGTTTCCTCATCTGCCCTAAATAAAACGACCCATCTGGCATAACAAGATATGTGGCAACCGAAATAGCGTCAGACTATGAATAATTTAATTCCATAGCCAAAGGAGACCAGGTGTGACTGGCTTGGCTACTGCTATGGAAGCTATGGTTGGAATATACTGCAATTATATTCGAAGGAACTGGAAACTGGTGGAATCAGAGCTCGAGGATGTTTGTTTCGGAGCCATGTTACAAAATGAGAGAGAATATGACCCTACGATTCACATTAAATGGGGCAATGTAAGGGTTGAAGTACATTTATACGTGTAAACGAAGGCTTCCGCGGCCGTTGTCACTGTCAATTAAATTATCCGTGGTTTTCGGCCGTAATGCCAATATATAAAATGCCGACGTTTCCGCCACTGTTGCAAGTGGCCTTCGTCAATGTGTTTGGCTGACTACTGAATGCAAGGGATTGCTGGTACATATACAATAGTGGGAGAAGCTGTTATCGAAGTATGAGGTTTTTTTTTTACTACTTTTTGTGTAGACTGGCGAAGAATGAACGCATTTGGCGATTTTTACGTCTGGGATCGCAGGTAGAGGTGGGTTTTCGCTTCATTAAATAGTTCAAAGGCGCTAGGGCATTCATATTGGGCTCTTAAAGCCCTTTGTTGGGTGTAGTTATTTTCGTTTCGTAACGGCATATTACAAGTAGTGTATCCATATTTACACACCACGAGCTCCAGTCACCCTACACACGCTAGAAATGCCCTAAAAACGTCGAACAGAGCACACTATACATCCGATAATTAATAATTTGCAATAAGATGTCACATACTTTAAAGAGATTTTTTAAATCGAGCGGATATTCCAAATAACAAATTCGTTGTGCATTTGCTGTGAATCCTAGAATTGAAGTACATTATCAGAAAAAATCGCTCTGACGTGTTTTACGGCCCACTTTAGATTTGTAGTTTTATAAGTGTTTGCAAACATTTTGGACCAAAATAATAATCTAAATAATAAAAAATTATTAAGAGTGTCTGAAACCCTTTTTTGGGGGGGGGGGGGGGGGGAATTTCGGTAGTGGCGGGTTTAGAATCACCGATCTTTAGCGTCATAGTCTAACGCCTTGCCCACTACGCTGTGGCTGCCACTCGAAAGACACGTCCTTTAATCTTATACTATTGATTGCCGTTGTTAACTGATGTAGATATGGCATTTGTAGACATTAGATTACTATTTATCGTACGAAGAACGATGTGTTTTTGTTAATTCTGCAGTACGCCATTGCTTCGAAATGACAACGAGAAGTTACAATAAGAAAAACTTGAAATACGCAACGCAAGATTGCGTATGCCACAGAGAGTTCTGCGCGAGGAATGTCACGTGACATCTCCTAATGGCTGGTTTTCGTTAATTCAATGGAGGGTGTCACATCTCCGTTATTTTTGCAAATATCTCTCAAACGATACGAGATATGAAAAAAACATTAGGGAGCTAAGTTGTAGAGAATTATCTCATCTACCAATTACGTTATTCAATTTTCGTGTCAGATGAACGGTTCGTTTGCAATTACAATTACATTACAAACTGCTTTTTTTAGGTATTAATACCGTAGTTTTTATCCGAAAAATTTGTTAAAGGGAGGTTCAGGTCCCGGGCGGCCTACAATCATGTCTGTAAAATTTGATGCTTATTGCTTGAACGGTTCGTCTTAAAAACAGGGAACACATTACGGACAGGCATACATCCCAAAATCGCTGTTATTTTTCCAAATATCTTTGAAACGCTACGAGATATGAAAAAAAAAAAAAAAAAAAAAAAAAAAAAACATAAGAGAGCAAAGTTGTGGAGAATATTCTCCTCTACAAATTAGGATATTCAATTTTTGTGTTAGATGAATAGTTAATCTGTTATTTTCATTTAAATATCGAGCTGTCAAAAGACGATCGCAAAGGCCCACTTTTAGTGTTACTACCGTAACCTAAAGTGGGCCAAAAAGAAAGTCATACCTTCAGATTAAGAGCGTTGTTGCCTTTTGTAAGTGCTCTTTTTTCGACTATTACCCATTTCCCTATAAATACCGTGTTAAGGTAATCTTCTGGTGTCCTGTGACCATTGGAGCTGCACTCGGTTCTGTGAAGGACGATCTACTGCTTCGTAAGGCGGGTGTATATCAGTAGCATGGTAACTAATAATTCGTATACAGGTCAGACAACATGCAGCTTTCATGAGAGGTGTGTTGAACAAGGGAGATACAACCAGGGATGTTAGTTGTGGTGCACCATGGTAGACACACACGGATCACGCATTGAATTCTGATTACATGAAATTTTCATATCCTCCTCCTTGAGGACAGACGGACGGTTGGTGGGCGAAATATCAGCTGACGAAGTAGAATTTGGGCGACTGAGTGCACAAAATTACGCCTTAAGAATTTGAAAACTTTTCGGCTATATTTTCTAGAAGTTTGCCTGATGGCACTACTTGGTTTTTGGTAGTCTTCTGTAGTTCGCGAAAGAACTAGTTAGGAAGAGCGCTCCCACAGGCGAACTACGCGAACTAGTTCGCAGACCCTTTTCCGAAGACTGACGGGGAACAGCGAGAGGACGCGAGAGCGCGGAATCGCGTGATTACCATCAATTCGAGCTGAGTTGCAGCTAAGTTGTAGTTTCATAGTTCACTGCCACAAATTTTCTTTTGTAAGGTATTAAGTAGTGTCTAAATTTAACCCTCATTCCATAGTGTAAAGAAGTAAAGTGAACTCTAAACTTAACATTTTTTGCACTTATGTGCATTTCTCTCGCCTGCATGATAATGTTGAGGATAACTTTGTATATAGTTTGTGCTAACAAGTGCTGAAGGAAGTCATTAGTCAACCCCCCCCCCCCCTCAACCAAGTTCCCACGCGCAGAAACGCATTTTTGTCCTCGGTACTGGGCGAGTCCAATCGTTTGTTTCGGAGGGACGGCTCGTGGGGTACAATGTCGAGGATAACTTCGTATAAGCCACACTAACACTGTAAAGTAACGAACCCGTATTGAATTAATTAGCTACTAAACTGTAATTTACTGACTGTCTTCAGAATGTAAAGGTCGAAACCAATTGTCATCAATGTCGCTAGCGTGAAGATCAAAAATTTCTTCTATTTCATTTGTTAATACAAAATCAATTTCTATAGCAAGTGTGAGGTTGACCAGACTGGTTTAACTTTCGATGCAACACTGATCATTATATAAAAAAGCTGTCATAACAAAAGAGTGCTCTTTTAGTAGCGGTAGCAAAAGCCAAAAAGAGCGGACGAACTGAAAAGAGCGACCTACTTCACGGCCGAGCTGCGAACTAAAATATGCGCGATCGGTCGGGAACTAAATTATGCGTTACCAATCGCGAACTGTTATACCAAACGTATCTCGCTTCTTAGTTCGTTGGATTCTTTTCCGAAGACCGGCGGGCAACAGCGAGGGTGTGCGCAGCAGAATTAAAAATCACGTGATTGCCTTCTGCTGATGAGAGCCATTTCGAGGTGAGCGTCTGCCTGCTAGATTACATAGGTCAGTGCTACAAAATTTCTGTTTTGAAGTATTCTGCACACTGCAATATCTGACTAATAAATTCCACAATGCCAAGATATAGAGATAACTCTAAACTTAAACGCGAGAAATTATCCACAAACTGTTTCTTTTGGTATGCGTGATATAATTAGCGGCTCAAGCAGCAAGCGCATGAAGCATCTAGATGGGGGAATGTCTCACTCCACCTGCATGTGCAGACCACGCCGCTCAGCCGTCACTGGGAGCGGACGAACTAAAACAACGAACTAGTTCTCTGCTCTGCCGCGAACTAAGGTGAGCGCTCCCGATCGTGAACTATTATGTGCAAGTCTAGTTTTTGGTAATCAAATCAACAGGCTGCAGCTGTTCCGCTCTCTCCCCATCTGTACGACGAGGACCTGGGGTGGCGCCAGCGGAGTGGGGCTCAAGGTCAGAGGACTTCTTCGGACGACCGAGTGTTACGTTTTTCTAGGTGAATGATGGAAGCGTATCTAGTCTCCTTAACCCTTCTGTTACTACATATTCTCTTCCAAACAGTAAGGTTTCAAAACTACTAATGGTCCCAAAGTGCGCTTGTTACAGAATAAAATTTTTACAGCCGGAACAGTACTTAATTTTCGACGACGATCGTAGATAATGTGTAAAAATTTAACTTCTCGACTCAATAGGCCCCTGCTAACCAGCCTGCCAACGCTGCATTACCTCACTCTCAACTGTGTGGTGACGAAGTACAGTAATTCTACTTTCTGCAATGAAGGCTTTCACGACCGGATGTCATAGTTGCTAGTACTACTTCCGGATTATAAGGCCGTGGTCCATAAAACGTTTCAGTTTTTCCTAACGTTTCGTCCAGAGCTGGGCCGGACATCTTCGGAGGTCTTATTACTTTCGTTGAGTCTTGCGTACTGATGATTCGGGTGTCTGAGAGCGCCATATATATACTGTGGAAAGTGGGCGTTTCCAAGCTGCCACATTATCAGCAGAGAGAGCCCTTGTCAGAGATAAAACATCACTATCGATTGCAATCAGTCAGACATAAAAACCATCGATCTTTTAAAGCTACCGTCCATATGTCGCTAAGTTTCATAGCTTCTTCTTTCCTGTTAAAATTTTCCTGATGTTTATATATTTCAATAGCTTTCCTGTATTGTCGAGGATAATAATTCGTCATTGTAGATAAAACTGATGTTTCGGAAAACCTCACTATGTGACTTCCAGATTGAAGAGCATGCTCTGCCACAACCGATTTCTCTGTTTTTCCCAGTTCGCAAATACTTTTGTGTTTCTTCAGCCTAGTTTCTATACTTCCTTTTGTGGTTCCAATATAAACTATACCACATGTACATGGAATTTTATAAACGCCAGTAGCAGAAACAGGAAGTCGTTTATCTTTTACAGAGCGGAGTACTTGACATATTCACTTAGTTAAGATATATTTGATAAATATATCAACACTAATTCGTCACCAAACAGTTATTTAACAGATAGCTAAACGATGCAATGACGACAACATCGTAGGTTAATGCCTTGTTGCTTTCATTCTCCCTGGTGCGGGAATACATATTAAGCAGCGAGTGCTAAAAGTTGAATGTAGTTATATGTGCAGTGAGTGTGGCATATGGAAGTTTGGGTCGGGCTTGGAGTCGTGTTCGGGTGGCCAAGTGGTTAAGGCGACCGCTCGTGAAAAGCGGGAAACATGGGTTAGAGTGCCGGCCCGGCACAGATTTCACATGTCACCATTTGGTAGAAGATCCATATCTTGTACAGTAACGCTAAGAGACATTCGCTATTGCGTAAAAATACTGATTATCTATGTGTGTCTCGGTATCGACAAATTTACAGGATGCTTAAATTGCTTTGATACATAATTTCGTCATATCTGCAATTATGCATCTCTCACCACCATTATTATTGTTTGATTATACCTTTCAACGTTCATTCTGGAGCATAGCACCCCTAATCAAATTCCTCGGTGATGTTCTGCCCATTGCTAATATTGTTCATTCTTAAGCCAGTTCCTTCCAAATAATTCTTGACGGAAGACAAGTACTTTCGCCTTGGTCTACCTCATGATACCCTCTACTGCCGAACCCATGAGTGCCTTACGTAACTTCGCTTCTCCCATTAGTGTAACACGACCACACCATCTCAGCCTATTCGCTCTGCTTCCTCTACGGTGTTCATTCCCAGTTTCTCTTTGATTTCCTTATTACGGACACTCTCCGGCAAAAAAATGTTTAAATGTTTGTAATTGTAAGAGACCAAAAATGTTTAAATGTTTGTAATTGTAAGAGACCAAAAATGTTTAAATGTTTGTAATTGTAAGAGACCAAACTACTTTGTTTATCCGTCCTTGACTTACAAACTACTTTACTAATTTATGCTAAGGATAAGACACATACCAGTGGCAGAGGGAGTATTCGAACCTCCAAATTACAAACACAGGCCCGAACGAGTAAATAGATATCCTCGGACTAGTGAAGCAACTTAAATCACTTAACAATACTTCCGGTCCGGACTGTACAACCATTAGATTTCTATCTGATTATGTTGAAGCGATAGCTCTTTACTTAACAGCCATAAATCAACCGCTCGCTCATAGAAGGATCTGTACCAAAAGATCGGAAAGTTGCCCAGGTCACACCTATATTCAAGAAAGGCAGTAGGAGTAACCCACTAAACTACAGACCTATTTCATTGACGTCAATTTGCAGCAGGGTTTTGGTACATATCCTGTATTCAAATATTATGAATTATCTCGAACAGAACGATCTGTTGACCCAAGGTCAACACGGATTTAGAAAATACGGTTCATGCGAAACAAAACTAGCTACTCACACGAAGTAATGGGTGCTATCCACAAGGGTTCGCCAATCGATTCCATATTTCTTGATTTCCAGAGGGCTTTTGATACCGTACCTCACAAACAACTTTTAATCAAATTCCGTGGTTATGGTATATCGCCCCAAATTAGCGATTGGATAGGGGATTTCCTGACGGAGAGGACACCGTAGCAATCGATGGTAAGGCATCGAATAAAACAGAGGTGATATCAGGCGTTCCACAGGGTAGTGTTATTGGTCCTTTGTTTTTCCTTATTTACATAAACGATTTAGAGGAAAATATAAGTAGCTCTCGTAGATTATTTGCGGATAACGCCGTCATTTACCGTCTAGTAAAATCATCTGAAGATCAAATCCAACTGCAGAACGACCTGAATAAGATATCACAATGGTGTAAAAATTGGCAATTGACTTCAAATAATGAGAAGTGTGGTCGTCCACATGAGTACGAAAAGAAATCCGTTAAACTTTGTTTACAAGATAAATCAATCAAAAGTGAAGTCCGTAAACTCCACAAAATACCTAGGAATTACTATTACTTCAGACTTAAATTGGAAAGAAGACGTAGATAATGTCGTGGGAAAGACGAACCAGAGACTGCGTTTTATTGGCAGAACCCTTAAAAGATGCAAAAGAACTACAAAAGAAACTGAATACACTACGCTTGTCCGTCCTGTTTTTGGAGTATTGCTGCCCAATGTGGGAACCTTATCAGGTGGTTTGACGAAGGACATGAAGAGTCCACAGAAGACAGCTCGTTTTGCATTGTCACGATACAGGGGAGACAGAGTTACGGAAATGATACAGGATCTGGGATGGTAATCATTACAACAACGGCGCTTATCGCTGCAGCGTGGGCTACTTACAAAACTCCAATCGCCAGCATTCTCCTCCGAATGCGAAAATATATTGTTGACTCCCACTTACATAGAAATGATCATGAGAATCAAATACGAGAAATCAGAGCTCAAACGGGGAGATTCAGATGTTCCTTGTACCCGCGCGTTATTCGAGAATGGAATGGGAGATAAATAGTATAAAAAGTGGTTCGATGAACCCTCTGCCAGGCACTTGAATGTGATTTGCAGAGTATTCCATGTAGATGTAGACCGCGCAGGCTGGGCAAGGCGCCTTAAACCACTCTGCCATCCCGCGAGGAAGTAGCTGAAGTCCTCCCTGTTACTTTCATATTTGTAAGCTCAGCCTTATTAATAAGGTAACCTGTAGCCTCTCAGCTTTCACTACCGCACAGGAAGGTTGGTAGGTACATTGGTGTACAATCATAAAACATTTAACTTTGACCAATGTGTGACGTACCGTTTTAATGTCATTCGCCTTCACAAAACGAAAACGTAGGACACAAGTGACCAGATGATGATACCCTAAGTGTATCGAAACCCGTCGTCAGGAAAAATAAATCAATACTTGCAATCTTGGCATTTTAAGACTTCTAAGTAAATAGATCGCCGTCCTACCATGGAAAAATTAAACATCCTAAGTACTTAAAACTCTCCACCTGTTCTTTGTTCCTCTGCACTGCAATAATTACTCATGAATCATCACCAGTTTACTCTCTAAAATAATTCACGTATAACTAGTATGAATTAAAATTTTATAGAGGGAAAATGTGAGAGCAGTGTGGACGTATTTCCGCGTGGTAATGACCGTGTGGTTTGGGGCTCCATGTTATGGATTGCGCGGCCGCTCCCGTTGGATTTTAGATTCCTCCCTGGGGCATGATTATCTGAATTACCCGTAGTAAGTAAGTAGTAAATAAAGTATCGCTTAAATGTAGTTTGTAAACGTTGTTCCTGACTGCACCGATTACGTACACTCATCGCATCTCTGCATCTCTGTACATCGCATCTACAGAGATGTACAACAGAGTAACACCGCAAATAACAATGCCTAACTCACACAGTAATACTTGCTCCATCTACGCCGGCCGCGGTGGCCGAGGGGACAGAGGCGCTTCAGTCACGGTCTGCACGGCGACTACGGTCGGGGGTTCGAATCCCCCCTCGGGCATGGATATTTGTGCCGTCCTTAGTTGTAGGTAGTTCATAAGTAGTTTGTAAGTTTAGGGACTGATGACCCCGTAGTTAAGTCCCTTAAGCTTAACAAACATTTGAGCTCCATCTACATGCGACGCAACTTCCGAAACACGAAAACTGAATTTCGGAAACCGTTTTTCGCTGTCGTGTATACGTGTCAGGGCCAGATACGGTTTTGCTGGATCGATTGAAAACGGCATCTGGAAATTACCTGCTCGGATTTCTGAGTAAGACAGACAGCACAGTGGCTGTTCCCATTCAGTTCAATATTATCACATTAGTTTCAGAAATAAAGAGGATGTATTTATGACAAGTGATGAATTATTAAGTTCTATTGTTAGGTTCTTACTTCACAACGACCTCGGAAGTCCCGACATATTCGGAAAAATTGATAAATATTGCTGACAAGTAAGAATATGAATGTCATTTCTGGTCCCAGAACTGAGAGAAGAAAAATATTAACGCATACCAGGGTTCGAACCAACGATAACTGCATTTAAAATACTACTCTCCGTTAATCACCCGGCCATACTAAACAACGCTACTGAGTAGCTTTAGTCAGTGGACAATTGTGACTGCTTTTACAATCTGTGACAGATTTACAACCACTGTGTCAATGATTGACATTTAATTGAAAGAAACGCTGCCGAGGGAGACGTGGCGTTGATAAATCCATTAAGCTGCAGCTTTTTGAGAAGAAAAGCAGACTACAGTGAAGGTTCGTTCAAGCAGCTGCCAGTTCCACCAAACTGCGCATGGAAAGACCTGTTATCGAGTATCAGCACAGCTTTGCGCATGTGCAGTTTGCTGGAATCTGGCAACTGGCAGCTGCTTGAACGAACCCTGAGTTTCTACTGCTGCTGAAGCAGAGCTTCCGCCTAGCGGTTGAGTACACAATTAATGTGCACCGATCATTCCTTTAATACGTGATCTGTGGTGCATTGAATGAAGAGAAGGATGATTATCTGCAGACGAGTCTTCAGGTTAGTATGAAGAGAAAGATATTTTGTGTTATTTTATGACAAGTTTTTGTTTTGTTTAGAGTCTAAATTTGTTAGTCGCGCGACACCCTTGATACTACTACGCGACACCCCAGTGTGTCGCGACACCCAGTTTGGAAAGGTCTGCTTTAGAGACATGTTACCAATTAAATGAACTGCAGATAATGGATTCAGCATTTGAAGTGTAGCTAATTTGTTATTCGTGGCTAATTAGACGTGAGGTCTCTGCTCTGTTTACTGCTCTACGTGTAGTGGAGCTCAACAAGCACTGCTGTTTAGAGAAGACAGCGCTGCCGGGCATCCTCAGATAGGGTCGCTCACCGGAGGCACTTGCGAGCAATCCTGACTAATTGGTCGTCGCTGCTGCTTCTACGACGGCGCGTTCCGACCTGCATCTATCGGAAAAATTTTGTGCTGTTCGACGTCCTATACCCTGCGGCGACGTCGTTATCAGGTTTTTCTCCCCCTCTTCTCAATATGCAATTTTCATGTGCAGTGTGTTCATCGATGTCGGGGAGCAAAGAAAGCAAGCCTGGAGCATGGGTACACACTAGTCGAGCTCTGCGGTGGACGAACCCACCTGCCTCCAGCAGTTCATGTAACCATGTAACGAAAGGACCGCAAATATACAGGAGGGTTCAAACTTCGAAGACTGTACACGGTAGTAACACGTAATATTTTGAGTAGAACCTTGTCCAGAGATGTCATCCAGTCGTATAACATCCCAATGAGTACTTGTTGATCTTTCATACATTGCAACTGTTCTGTTGATCTATTGAGCTGTTTTTCCATATTTTTGGAGGAAGCACTACCTTCTACAATACTCGAATTTTGCAAACAATTTTGTAATATTGCGCTTTCTTTAATCCCATCAGGTGTTGGAGTGGTTAATTTTCGGGGCCGCTTTTAAAGTTTCACTTGCATTGTAATATTACAGGGAAGTAACTTGGTGGATCTGACACATTTAAGTAACTTTATAAATAACAGACTCAAAAATCAGGCTTTAAAGTTTAGCGGCGGTAGTAATTTGGAATAAAAGCAACACCTGAGCACAATATTACACAAAGAAAATAAGAGATTCCGCGATGACCTTTTTTTTACCCTAATACTTGCATTAACTTGACTGGATGTAGCAGATGAGGCTGTAAAACTTTTGCTGCATCGTATAAAATGATGCTTGGTTTGCTTAGAGCGGTTTGTACCAAATGAATGACTGTGAAAAAAAATATCAAGTTGCCTTTTGTGACGAAAGACTATTTAAATCGATCGGATTTCGTTTGATTCCGAAGATTTCCTTGCAGGCATCACTATAGTAACATTCATGAAAGTTACATATAATATCTAAAAGTTTCTAGTAAATTATAGATAAAAGTCCAACAATGGCTCCAAACTTCATGTTTCATAATCGAGATTATTGCTGGAAAAATAAAAACATGAATTATTAAAAGGTGAGTCATTTTAAATAAGTAAAAGATTTCAACTGAACTTATTATATTTTCACCACATTTCACAAAGAAAACGATCTCACACACACTTACAATTGGTAGTGAGAAATCCCTGACGTGCGACTATCCTTATCGAGCGAGAAAACATGAAAGACGAAGTGCACAGCCGCGTCCTGGGCAGCTCGTAAAAAATAGATGAACATCAAAAATATATGAAGAGCGTAATTAGCTGACAGAGAAAGCGATGGTCAGCGACAAGCGTCGTCGATAAATTGTTCACTGAATTAAAATTTCAATGTAATACTACAGTTTGTTAGAATCCGACTTTAGACTTTTAACATTCAAGTTGTTTTGAATGAAAACCTAAAATATTCATATGAACTGGTACATTTGACAAAGATAATGACTGTAAAGAAGGAAATTACATAATAATTAAAGCAGAGCCAGAATCCGCTTCAGGTGTGGAATTGTATTATTATGAGGGCTGTTCCGAATTTAATGTAACTGTGGGCGTACCATGTTTATTTAATGGCAATGTAGCTCAAATTTTACGCGATAGTAATTTCTGGTACGAAATAGACACAGATTCGATACTGAGAGAACCCGCAGTCATTGAATTTTGACAAAGGAAAGGAGCGACGTTGCTGGAAAAAATCTATGGAGACAGCACGAATGGCAAGAGAAATGTGCAGAGATGGCTGAAGAACTGTAAAGGAGAAACCAACCCGGAAGACAAAACACAACAGGAGGGGGGAGGGGATTTAACTGCGACCACTGACGTGAGTCCCCAACGACTGAGCGAATCGATTCATGCAGGCAGACGAATCACAGTGCGTAACCTTACATACTGTGGCCCCAATGTCGTGATTGAGACGGTGAAAGTGTCTGTCAAGTGGGTACAGAGACTGCTGACACCTAATTTGAAAGACAGAAGATTCGAAGTCAGCTCTGAGCTGCAGGAAGCATTTGTAGCTGTCGAAAACATTTTTTTTTTCTTATCTGTTCACAGGAACTGAAACGTACATACATGCTTGAGATACTGAAATAAACATTCAGTTGAAGGAGCTGAATCACATCTCTTCTCAAAGGTGTAAAAAGCTCTAAAGCCAGTTATGAGCACATAATCTTACGGCTACATATTTTTTGGATGACAAGGGAGTCATTATCGTTGATCTTCTAAAACGTGGTTGTACCAGGAACAGCAAAAGCTACATTAAGACACTCCGGAAGCTTCTACAAGTTATAAGGAAGAACAGACCTAACAATAATATGAAATTTATCCTAATTCATCTTGACAATGTGAAACTCCCACACGCGATTGGCCACAAGTCCGGAGATTCGCAAAGTGGGCTACTCAAAAGTCTGTCGGCCGCTGTACATTCCAGATTTATCACCTTATTTATTTTTTATTTATTTTGTTTTCTGTTCCATAGGACCCAATTGAGGAGTGAGACTCCATGGTCGTGGAACATGTCAATACATGAATTTTTACACAAGAATGGTAGTAGAAAATGTGTAAGTAGTCCTATGCACATGACAATCTTAAGACAAAGTGAAAATAATCAATAAAGAAAAAAAAAAAGAATTACATTAATTGCTTAACTTTTCTAGGAGTTCCTCGACAGAATAAAAGGAGTGAGCCAGGGGGTAACTCTGCAGTTTAGATTTCAAAGCGTGTGAGTTAGTGCTAAGATTCTTTATTTCTTGTGGCAGCTTATTGAAAATGGATGCTGCAGAATACTGTACACCTTTCTGCACAAGTGTCAAGGTGATATGATGCAAATGTAGATTCGACTTCTGTCTAGTATTCACGGAGTGAAAGCTACTAACTCGTGGGAATAAGCTGATGTTATTAACAAACAACATTAAAAAAAAACGTATTGTGACGCCAGTGTCAAAATTCCCAGACTACTGAAAAGGGGTCGACATGACGTTTGTGAACTTACACCACATATTGCTCGAACAGCCCGTTTTTGAGCCAGAAATATCCTTTTTGCATCAGGCGAGTTACCCCAAAAAATAATGCCGTACGTCATAACTCAGTGAAAGTGAGCGTAATATACTTTTCGTGTTGAAAAATCACTTATTTCAGATATTGTTCTAATGGTAAATATAGCAGAATTTAGTTTTGGAACAAGATACTGAACATGGGCTTTCCACGACAGCTTACTGTCTATATGAATACCTAGAAATTTGAACTGTTCAGTCTCACTTATCGTATGCTCGTTATGTGCAATCAATATGTCAGCTTTCGGGAAATTATATGTTAGAAATTCTAAAAACTGAGTTTTACTGTGATTTAACATCAACTTGTTTCCTACAAGCCACGAACTTATCTCTTGAACTGCATTATTTGATACTGAGTCAATATTACGAGCAATATACTTCACTACCAAGCTGGTATCAGCAGCAAACTAAAATATTTTAAGTCACCTGTTATACTCGAAGGCATATCATTTATATAAATAAGAAACAGCAAGGTCCTAAAACAGACCCCTAAGGCACCCCACACTTCATTGTGCCCCATTGCGATTGTACGTCATTGCCATTTTCTACACTGCGGAGCATTACCTTCTGTTGCCTATTATTAAAGTAAGAGGTGAACTAGTTGTGAGCTACTCCTCGTATTCCATAATGTTCCAACTTCTGCAAGAATATTTTGTGATCAACACAATCAAACGCTTTTGTTAAATCAAAGAAGACGCCTAATGTCTGTAGTCTTTTATTTAACCCATCAAGTGCCTCACAGAGAAACGAAAATATAGCATTTTTCAGTCGTTAAACCACTTCTAAAACCAAACTGTAAGTTTTAATTGATCTTGAATATACAGCCTTTTCAATAACTTTAGAAAAAAACCGACAGCATATAGGTCTATAGTTGTCTTCATTATCCCTTTCTCCTTTTTTGCAAAGTGATTTCACTACTGAGTACTTTAATCTGTCAGGAAACTGACCATTCTGAAAGGAAAAATTACAAATATCGCTTAGTACTGGTCTGACATATGGAGAACGGTACCTTAAAATTCTGCTAGATACCCCATCATATCCACAAGAGTCCTTAGTCTTTAGTGATTTAATTATTGACTCAATCTCCCTTATGGAAGTATCATGAAGGACCATTTTAGGTGACAGCCTTGGAAAGGCATTTTATAAAAATGTTATATGATTACCGGTAGAAACCAGGGTTTTGTTGAGTTCACCTACTATATTCACAAAGTGATTATTGAATATTGCACATATATCTAACTTGTCAGTAACAGAAACATTTCTACTACGCACTGGCAATATATCTTCTACCTGCTGCTGCTGACCAGACACTTCCTTCACGACTGAGCAGATAGTGTTAATTTTACCCCGAGAGTTTGCTATTCTTTTTGGATACCACATACTTTTTGCATGCTTAATGACATTTTTCAGAACCTTACAGTACTGTTTGTAATGAGCTACTGCATCTTCATTCTGACTGCTTCTAACATTTTGATACCATTCCCGCTTAGTTCTACATGATACTCTTATCCCCTTTGTCAGCCACCCTGGCTGTCTGTTACTGGAAGTACCATGTTTTGATTGTTCCAGTGGAAAGCAACTTTCAAACAGCATAAGAAATGTGTTCGGAAAAGCATTATATTTATCATCTGCATTATCAGCACTCTAAACATTCTGCCATTCTTGTTCCTTAATTAGGCTTAGAAAGGTCTCAATGCAACTGGATTAACTTTTCTGCGTAGTTGATATTTATGTTTAACATTTGAGAACCAATACTTTTTAGAGTTAAACTTTGGGCATCGTGGTCTGATAAGCCATTTACTATTCTGCTGACAGAGTGCCCCTCTAATAATGAAGAATGAACAAAAATATTGCCGATGGTAGAACTGCTATTTCCTTGCACTCTCGTTGGAAATAATACTTTTTGCATTATGTTATGGGAATTAAATAAATCTAACAGCTGACGTTTCCTTGAGATATCACCTACACAATTAATGTTGAAATCTCCACACACAATGATATTTTTATACTTCCTACACAGTGAACCCAGAAAGAATTCCAGCTAGGGCAGAAATATTTTAAAATCCGACTCAGGGGACCTATAAATAACAATTACTAGTTTAGTTCCATTAACATTAATAACTCCTGCACAACATTCAAATATCTTTTCTGTGCAGTGTTTAGAAAAATCGATTGACACCGATGAAAAATCGTTTTTTACATACATGGCCACTCCCCCACACTGCAAGGAACTCCTAGAGTAGAAGGCACCTAAACTATATCCTGGCAAAGGAAGTCTCTGAATTGTCACATCACTTAAAAAAATGCTCTGAAATACCAATAATGTCAGAATCAATATCAATAAGCAGTTCATTGACTTTATCTCTGATACCCTGCATATTTTGATGAAAAATAGTAATTCCCTTTTTATTTAGATTCTTAGACTTTGTCAAAGATCCTTTCTTAGAGGAACTTTCTTTAAGCGGAGTACCTATCAGCTGTCTCCAGCCCTAACACAAATTATTACAGGATTTTTTCCAAGAGTGACACCCCCACCCCCTACTACACTGTCTCCTATGAGTTTTGCCAACCTCCCCTTCCCATACCTATTGGAGTGCAGACCGTGCCTAGTGAAATCTGACCATAGGATAGTCTCAACTGGCACCACTGCAATGTGATCCATACCCTCCGTCATCAGCGCCTCCTCAAGCCCCATGTTAACACCCCTGACAGCTGTATTAAGATGAGCCCTATCATGGCACTAAAACAGCTGCACGAAATGTACATTCGTGCCACCAGTTCGAGTTGGTATACTTTCCAGATCATGGAAGGATGAAAGATCGGGGTGAGAGTTTAAATAGAGAAAGTTTAATTTTTAAAACTCACAACCACTTACTGCGAACCATGTTCCTAAACATGCAAAAACACTGGAACTGTGATTGCTACTTTTTTGGCTCGTTTTCTATGGGATGATATCACACGTTCGCAGCTTTCCTTCCCTGCATATGATTAACAAAAGAATTAATAATAAAGTAAGTTCATGTGAGAGAAGGGTGTACTAAGTACTATTTTTGAAAATACGTGAAAGTTCACTTTATGTTGTTTATTACACCATATTAAAACACTGTGGCTGATACGTCTGTACATCGACACATTTATCACATAAACTTATAGCTCATGAGCCCCCAGACAAAATGAATATTTGTCGCAAATTGTTTTCACACCATGTGCCTGTCTCAAACATCGTTAATGTTCATGCCTATGCGACGACACATACATTAACAAAACACAGTCACTTTAATTTAGTGCGACGCACACCTTGTTCCACCGGCTAAATATTCACAACACACAGTAGCACTCGATACAACTTGGTGCAGTCTACGACGAGCAACCACACTTGGCAATTGCCACACAAAAATCTATAGTCTCCTCCTGGAGATCCACATGCCGACTGTACAGAGCGATACCACTCGCTCCCGACTCCTGACTACCTGGGCCGCGCGCGCGCGCCAAAAGCCCAACTGCCGGGTTTTTTCCGTACGTCATCAACTTCCCCATGTGAGGTGTTCTAACCGACTTGCCAACGTACAGCGCTCAGCCAATACATTTCTAAAACTTTACTTAAAATCAAAATAATTACACTACACATTAAACAAATTTCTTATTAGGTTTTTATATTTGTATAAACATGCTTTGTACTATTTATTTAAATCGTGAAATTTCTTATATCACAGATAAGTGATTTAACTGAATACTTCAAGATAGAATACACAAGATTAATTGAAAATAAAATAAGAAATAGTTAATATATTATTTTTATAAACAAACATTGCCATGCTAGTTGTGTAACTCTCTTGCCCTCGTTGGTAATTTATTACTTTTCATTGTCAATTAAATATATTACGCCAGATGTGCCTATATCTGCTAACGTATTGTTTATTTATCAACAGGCTATTTTGTAATGAGGGCCTTAAAGGTTCCTAACTGCATCGTATTACTTCAAATGCAAGTAGTATTAGAATATTTTATTTCACGCTGTGCACTGCACTCTGCCTGGCACTCGCCATTGTCCCTCTCTCCCCTCACCGGAAACGAGCCTGGAAAATCCTAAGCTGCAACAAGCCACCAATGTTGGCCTGCTCGCCGCCTCCCCTCAGCTACAAGCACACAGCAAATCTCAACGTGGAGAATTTCTGCCTATGGCCTAACTATAAATGTTGTCACCAACTGCGTACATACATTGCTACCATAATCATTAAGATTACAATTGTGTAACATTTGGTGCATTGGCATGGTCAATGTTTGCAGTGGACTTCATACTGTTTAATTACAAATGCTATTAATTACCAATATTTCTAACGGGCGGTAATCTCACAATCACCACGTAAGTCATAATCCCTGTCCCTATCAAGACTATTCCCGGCCCCACCCACTATACCTACCTGATCCGCTTTTGATAAATTCCTACATAAGTCCCCTATGTTACAAGTAACCTGAGCTAACCCTGCACTAGGCTTCACTATGCTGGTGACCTGATACTCACTCCCAAGTACTTCGTGCAACTGTTGGCCAACACATCTGCCGTGAGATCTGCCTAGCAGCAGAACCTTCTGCTTTCCAAGAGACCTCTCTACAGATTTAGGCTTCCTAAAAGTTGAGGTCTGCTGCGTACTTCTTACACCTACCCCTACAGCTACATGAGGTTCATCTCCACTCAATTCTGACAGTTGGTCAAACCTATTTGTAACTTGCAACGTGAAGCTATCTGAATATCTCCTCCTATCTACCTTCTTGCGAACTGCCAGTTCCCATTCCACAGCCCTCCTTCCCCTCCTCAGACTATTTAGTTCCTCTTCAGCGTTTTTCAACTGGACCTCAAGGGTGCAGATCGAACCCTCCTGCTCCTCTATCATCTTATTCCTGCTGCAAATCCTACAATTCCAGATGTTACATCCCTTCTGACGTAGTTCTTTGGCTGAGTGAACGATAGTCTTCTGGGACGAGACTTTCAGAACTTGCTGTGAAGCAGTGAAGCAGTGGGTTGCCCAGTGTAACCCTGTATTTTTCCAAAGAGGATTCGAATGGTTGGATTCAACAAAGGCAGGAATGTATCGTTTGTAGTGGAGACTGTGTTGAATAGTGCCATCGTGTAGAGGAATATAATTTGAAAGACCTCCGACATGTTTTCACTGATACGCCTACCGATGGACCGTTGCATTAGGGCCTATTTTTGGAACGACCCTCGTTACATACGACCAGCTGCGGGAATGCTAAATTCGGGTCATTTATAGGACGCGATTCCACCTGTCGGCTTTGACCCGTGACGTCATCGCTGTGCGGTAGCTTTGAGGTGCGTGCGTTTTTGTGGAAGACATGAGTAATTATGTGGTGACTGTTTTAAAGACTATGTTTACAAGTTGAGCATAGATTATATATTTTGTGTTTAAAAAGTGATCTATAGCTTCACTCTGATAGTAAGGTCTAGGTTAAGGTTAAGAAGTTTTTATTTTATTTTATTTTTTTTTTTTGGGGGGGGGGGGGCGGGGGAGATGGGCAGGTGAGCGCCGAAGGCGCGACTGAAGCCTGTGATCGATGTTACATTCCATTTTTTAATCTAATTTACGAGCAGTACCACATATTGTTTATTACCTACAATAAGCAAGTATTAAGATGTTATCCAGTATCCGGGTTTTCCGACACTGATGACGTCATGGGTCAAAGCAGAAGGGTGGAATCGCGTCGTAAAATATTGCCTTACATCCCGTCATCATGTGTGAGCCGTTATCAACTATTCCTTGCATTTCATCTTGAAGGTGTCCTTAACATTTCGTGTGCATATGTTTGAAGATGTTATTGCCCGAGTGGAGCAAGGAGTGTGACATTTTACGTAGCTCTCATAGGCCTGCCCTGCAAAATTATTTGTGAACGAACCAAGTGGCTCTGACAATCTTGTTCGTCTCGTTGAGGGCGAATCCTCGTTGTCTTGAGCTGGGTTAGCAACCTGTGCCTTTGTTGAACTTACATTACTACGTAATATCATTTTTGCTCTGCGTGGAGGTTCATTATGGTGTCTGACTCGTCTACCTGAGTAAGCACTTGTCGAGACGCAATGTTACAACTTTTCCATTGGTGCTTGTTTATGTAAGTAAAGAATTCAGAATTTTTTATGAAATAAATGTGTGAAGGTAGAGACTGATTAGCTAGTAAATATGTGAACTCCTTTTAGTGAAAGAAAAGGGGGAAAAAGGGTGTTTACCCTGTTATGGAAAATAAGTTGATTGTGGTAAGTTCCTGATGGTAACTGCTCTAGTGGGCACTTGCAAGTTATACATATTTGCACGTGGTCTATGTTAAACGTGTAAACTGCACTGCCTAGTGAGCAAATGACCTAGTACAACATAGTATATTATGTACTTCATATCAGACGTGTAAGTTGTTCTTGCTAATCCTGTTTGATGGAACTCTGTGTTTTAATGACTTTTTTTTAATTATAACTTTTCGCTCCCGGTTAAGGGCTAATCTGGTGTTACGTAAAGTGTTTGGGATGGGTCACGCCTTATGTTCGCGGCGCACGTGGATTCGCTTGTTGTTGGTTTGGATTGTGACCTTACAGGACTGTGTTTAAGACGGGATGAGAGTAAATAGTAACATTTATCTTGCGCGGAAATTTTGGTGGCATTCCATATTGTTAGTACCATTTCTCTCATTTCCTGCTGTAATGATTAGTTATACTGATGTTGCATAATCGTAATGTTACCTTGAAATTTGCAATGGATTAGTCAGGCTACGGCCTTTTACATAAACAACACTCTGAATTGTGGCATTGATCGAGGGCAGTGGTTAACGATATTCATAGAAGGTGTAACCGTTCTGGATTGATGTTTTCTGATTAACCAAATTGAATTAGTGTTGCTTGTAATTTTACGTGGACCGCCCAAGAAATATTTATTATTTGATGTACTCGATTTCATAATTTAACAGTTGTCTTTTAATGAACATTCCTGTGTTTAGATTAATTTATGAGAAGTTTATTTCAAATAAATATTTTAAGAATCCACAGATATGCACAAATGAACTTCATGCACTGTAAAGAAAAAGAACAATAACATAATTACGCTCTTCATTTTTTTTTTAACTAAGGAGGAGTGCCAGGCTTCGATTTTATCTTCTACCGTTAGCTCTTGTCCTGAACGGACGTAATGAATTGTCACTCTGTAAATTGTATGATTTTAATTGATCATTTGATTTCACTTGGATCTTTGTTATGTAACTGTAAGTGAATAGTTCACCATTTCAGAATATATATAATTATCTCGTAATCATGCATTTGATCATTAATAGCCAGCTCATTCCTACCTTATATTATAAAAGTATTTTATATGTGCAAATCTCTTTTTCAGATACCAACAGCCGCCATTACACGGCCTATATAAAACGAATTGTTGGAGAACGCATGATTCTACGATACTTCAACTAATAGTTTTCAGAATTGTATGTTCAGCAAACGCGTCCCTGAGATTTCTGCCGGTTAATTAATTTTCAGTTTCTTTCATTTGGCTAGCCGTGGTGATACGATAAATCGACATTGTCAATGTGCAGTCCAACAGTTAATTTTTGTGTCGAGGTTCGTGGCGAACTGAATACTAACTTGAAACAGTATAGGGTGCGCCGACATAACGAGGTTTTATAAAAAAAAAAAAAAAAAAATTCTCTTTCAGATTATTCAATTCTTTTATAAAAAAAAAAAAGAAATTCTCTTTCAGATTATTCAATTCTTTAGGCACTACTTTCATGTTACAAATGTTCGGCGTAACCCATGTTGAAATATTTCTCCCTGTTGATTTTAGCGCCGTAATTTCATTTGAATTTATTATTTTCATTATATCGCGGAACGTAATTTTCAGGCGCTAAACATTTTTTTTCTATTTCTCCACCATCTGTGTGTGTGGCTAATTTCAAATCTCGCAGGAAGGAGTATTTCATGCTGTATTGTGTACTGTCACTAATAGATTGATTTAGGTTTTACTTGTGCATTTGGTAATAAATGAAATTCAATTGGTAATTACGTGTTCTAGGAATTACGGCATACAGTAGTCATGTTGTGAGGGACAGAAACAGTGTCAATATCAGTGCTGGATCCAAAACCTGTGGGTGGAACAGTGACCTTTCAATATACGCCAGTGCATTTTACTGTGTCATAGAAATACAAGTATCGTGAGTGTTATGTCTTGTTCAAATAGCCCTTCAGGAGAGTTTATTCACGGCTCTTGAAGTTGTTGTGGTTTGATTACTAGACGTGTCAAATCTTAAAATATTGGCATTCCAGTTTGGGACAGAACCTTAAAAGATTACAGTATCAAGGTGTATTACCAAACTATAAGCCTCCAGGCCGCCGCGCTCTTGCAACTGGATGCGTTGGCCTCTACAGCCTGGATAGGAAACAGTACAGAACACACCCAACTTCGCACAGTTCTGTCCGCTAAGTTCTGTTGAAAGTAAGAAAAGTTCCGCGTTCCGGCCAGAAACGTGCCAATACCCACCGACCTGGCAATGGCGTCGCTGGATGCGCGGTGTGGGAATTGCGCAATCACCACACCTCACTTCCGGTCGCAGTGGACGTTTGTGACTGTGGAACCTAAGGCTCCTGTAAGTACGAGCTGACGCATCCGCCATTTTCATTCTCGTGCCTCGTAAGTTAAACACACTGCAGTGCTATAGGATTTGCGTCACGGCACATAAGCACGACATTACGGGTGGTTGTATTGCCATAAAGTGCTCAACACATTCCAGAGGTGGCTACAGAACATTTAGCTTCCTGAGAGATTGTAAGACAAGAAAAATTGGATCCTTAAATGTCAGCGCAAAAACTGGGCACCCGAACCGAGCCCACATTTATGTATTGTAAGTAGACAGTTAGTATTATGACTTGAAGCAATATTTAATACTAAAAATCATTTGTGATATTTCAACTTACGGTTTTGTTTAGCTCTTATGGAATGACTAGAAATGACTATCTCTTAACAGAGAGCTGCCTGTAGGGAATTAGCAGCCGCAAAATATATTATAGCAAAGCATCCCAGAACATACTGTTTTTAGAGCACAATAGGTGTGTCTTATATAGTATATTGAGAAATACATCTCATAAAAAAGTTTTGTGCTGATATTGTACAAATTGTTGAAGATACTTCTGTTACGTTATTGCGAGAAGGTATTACAAACACTAAAACGAAAAATATAAATATATTTGGCAAAAAGTCTCGTTACGGCTGTGTTAACGTACTGTGCTAATAATGGCAACTACCGCTGAATGCTATTTGTGGTATTTCGAAGATTTAGCGTCATAGCTTGTAGTATGCAATTTGACATAATAGTACGGTACCTGATGTTTTATCACAAAATAAACCCTCAATTCGATTTCTTATTAGTAGATGCCAATATTGACGCATATATATAAGAGGCTGTAACATAACTGGCAAAGAATACTGTGTAAATTTTACTTACGGCTGCGGCGACGTTGTGTGCTAATGTTGGCAATGTAATGTTTGCTTTATAAGGATTATTAAATTACTGACAATACAGAAGTACTATTACATACGAAAACCTGTCAACCTTAGAGAAGGAACAGAATTATTTATTTATTTCATGGTCAACACATTCTATACGATTACGTTTTCAAATAGCATTCAAAGGTTGTTGCCAACATCGACACTGTGTGCCTATACGACCGTAAACTTTAGATCCTGTACACTAATATTCCTTTTAATTTCAGTGTTTGTAATATATTCTGAAACTTTCTCAGTAACATAATAGAAGTACTTTCAGCAATTTGAGTACAAAAATCCGATGTGATGAATTTGTCACAGCAGACAACAAACACTTACTGCAAGACGGCAAACAAACTTCGCATATTGACAGTCATTAGTCAAATAGAAGCCAAAATCGCTTAAAATTTTTATCTAGATGACCAGTTTCGGCAGCATTAAACGTAGTACGTGATTTTCACCGCAGAAGTATATCTTTCTTGCTCTTTTTTCTGTATTTGGACAGAAGCAGCAATAAGTAAGTAACACACGAGATTTTTGTGTCTAATCCACATATCGACGTAAACAGGAGCGGAATGCAAGCTCAAACTAGCACAGTCTAAGGCTCTATGCCGAACACTTGTAAAATTATTCACTAAAAAAAAAAAAAAAAAAAAAAAAAAAAAAAAAAAAAAAAAAAAAAAAAAAAACCGCTGTTCGTATGAGCTCCGTGCTGTGTTTAGTATTCGCAGGAATGAAAATGGCGGATGCGCCAGCCTGTGTTTTTAGGAGCTCTAGTGGAACTCTCCGGTTGAGGAGGAGGTGATGCCACTACCGGGAATCGAGCCTAGATCCCTCGCACAGCTATTGGTGACAATGGCCGCTCAACTACGGGGACGGGTCTGCTAACTGGCTACACACACACACACACGCACACGTGACTGCTGGCTGAGGCCGACTTAGAGATTGATTTTCAAATGTTGGTAAATATATGGGACTTAACTACTCTCGTCATCAGTCCCTAGGCTTGCGAACTAATGAAACTAAAATAGCTTATTTATTTACCACATGACCGGTTCCAAATGCAGTCATCACCAGATCTGTGTATTAGTTACTAGCTGAAAACCCGGCGTTGCCCGGGTATTTATTTATTTATATATTCCTGCCATTTTTCAAGTGTATATTCATTTGTGTAAGGTCTGTAGGTTTGTAAAATCTCTTGGCAATGCCATTAGGAGTAAAGAAGTAATAGATTAAAGCTTGGTACGTGATGGGGCGGTTTTCCATTAACGTTACTGTTTGTGCTCATATCTCACGAACTATGAGTCGTACTGTGATACAATTTATAGGGTACATGCAACTATATGTGTTTATACTATCTGTAAAATTTCCTGCATCTACAATTTGTAGTGTAGAAATTAAAAGTTGTACCGCCATACTGAATGCAGTAGTTTTACTCCATAAACAGCGGAAAAGTAGTAAGCAGGGAAACACTTTCATCATTTTACTATGGTTGCCAGCGAGAAAAAGTTTAATAAAGATTTGACATTATGTTTAATGTTTGTTGCAAGTCGCTAAGTACTCCCATTCTCATATAGTGTATTTCGAAACTCTCGCCGCATTATGGCTGTTTCTTGAACTCCTGTGGTTTATGGAGTTACATCTCTTGAACCATGTATCGTATGTAGTTCGTACACCTACAGAAGATGTTCTCTCACGTACGGAATATGTGTACCAAATTTGGTTAAAATCGGTCCAATGGTTTAGGAGAAAATGAGCAGCATTGTCGCTAAATGCAGCAGTTTTCCGCGCATCTGATTGTTTAGGACGTCGTATCTCGTTAACTAGGTATCGTATGTGATTCTTACGCTTACGGCGACCGTCCTCATGGATTGAAGCTTACGTGTACAAAATTTCATAAATATTGGAATAAAACTGTAGATTTGTATGCAACACGTACAAATATATGGACACTCTGCTTTATATATTAGAAAATCGAGGGTCGGTCGCAGTGGCCGAGCGGTCTGCGTCACTCTGTACGGCCGATACGGTCGGGGATTCGAATCCACTCACGGGCATGGGTGTAGAAGTCTTTAGTATAAGGTAGTTCATAAGTAGTTTGCAAGTTTAGGGACTGATGAATCCGCAGTTAAGTCCCTTAATCTTAATAAACATTTGAACATTTGAAACCGGTATTGTGGTAAATGAATTAGCGATTTTGGGAAAACAGTAAAAAAAAAAAAAAGAATCACACTGACGAGTTTTATGCCCCACTTATGGGACCAGGCACGTAGCTGTGAGGCTGTCGACTTCGGGAAGTGGGCCACCCATGAAGAACATGATGGATGACCCGTCGTAAGAGGGGGGGGGGGGGGGGTCCTGGCGTGTGTCTGCAGCAATGCACGTGGCTGTGATAGGGAACCCATCTAAGGTATTTTGCCGTTCCAGATAAATGTGGAAACAGGAGACTTTATGTTGGTCAAATGCTGGGTCAGGTCCTGAAGGCAGACGAGAAAGAGCGTCTGCATTGGCGTGTTGTGTAGTGGGCTTGTACTTAATGGTGTCTTTGGGCTGTACGTTCTGGGAGCTGAGAGTGTGGCCCAGATGGAGCGACCAACGGTTTGTGGTCAGTAATGAGGGTAAATTTGGCCCCAAAAAGATACACATGGAATTTCTTAACCGCATAGTCGATCGCCAACGCCTCTTTTCTATCTGAGAGTAGTTCTTTTGAGCAGGCGTCAGGGTCTTGGACGCATAGGCTATCGGTTGTTCAATACCATCATCATTGGGGTGTGCCAACACTGCTCCAATGCCATATGGAGATGGGTCCGCTGCCAAAAGAAGGGGACGTGATGGAGAAAAGGGCGTAAGGCAGGGTGCCGAACGCAACAGGCGCTTTAGCCCTTGAAGGGAATGCTCACAAGCATCTGTCCACCGGAACTACACAACTTTCTTCCGGAGACATTTGATGGGGGTGCATGATGTGGGCCGCTTGTGGGAGGAACTTTGCATAATAGTTCACCTTTCCCAAAAACGCCTGCATTTTCTGTAGGTTTTGGGGGCTTGGTAGAGCATCTACCGCCGATACATTGCGATCTGTGGGCTGGATTCCGTCTTTGGAGAGCAAGTAGCCAAGGTATTCGACCTGTTCCTGGAAAAACTGGCATTTATGGAGGCGTCCCGCAATGTGGTAAAGACATTGCGGAGGTTATGCAAGTGCTCCTGGCGTGTAGCCCCAGTAACGATGACATCATCAAGATAGTTGGCACAACCGGGTGTAGACATGGTTAATTGTTCGAGATACCTCTGGAAGATGGCTGGAGCCGAACAAATCCCAAAGGGTAAACGTTTGTATTTGTAAAGACCAAAAGGGGTATTGATGACCACGATTCGTAGAGATTCCTCATCGAGCGGGATTAGCAAATAGGTGTCAGCCAGGTCTATCTTAGAAAAGTATTCGCCGCCAACAAACTTCGTGAGGAGGTCATCTTGCCGTGGAATTGGGTAGGTTTCGACCTGTGCCTGGAGATTGATGGTGGATTTAAAATCGCCGCAAAGGCGGAGGGCGCCATTAGGCTTGAGGACCACTACCAGTGGTGTGGCCCAGACACTCGTTTTGACAGGTTCGGTGACTCCTGCGGCGTGCAGACGGTCGAGTTCCAGCTTTACCGCCATCCGTAGGGAGACCGGAAGAGGGCGTGCACGGCAGAAACGGGGCACCGCATCGGGGCGTAAAGTAATATGTGCCTCAAAATTGGTTGCACACCCTGGACCCGGTTCGAACAGAGACGCAAAGGTCGTCGAGATGCTGGAAAGGAACTGTGTCAGAAATGACCTGCACCTCATCGGAGATGGAGAACCCAAACAGTGAGAACGCATGGAGCCCTAAAATGTTTCCAGCTGAGTGGCTATTGACCACAAAAAGGGTTACAGGACGTGTAACCGTTTTGTAAGCTGCCAAAGTGGTAAACTGACCTTTCAGAGGAATCGCGCTGTCACCATATGCTATCTCTGTTAAACAGATTCGTACAATCAAAGATAAATTGGTTAACTGGGCAGTTATCACTGCCAAGCTGGAAGGTCAGGTCTAGGTTCTCAGAAGAGAAAACGAGATACTAAGATCAGCTCCAGCAAAGACTTACGCAACTGTAGCCGCAATTCCAACTAATCAAGCTATAGTGGAGACATCGGTCGTGAGACCGGTCTCCACTCTTTTTTTTTATAAAACCAAAAGAAGGTAATAACATTGAAGAAGTAAAGCAAACGTTTATGAAAACGATGGATCCCAAAAAGGAGAAAATGAAAATTAACAAGGTCAGTGTAGCTAAAAATGCATTGGTGATAGAACTCCCAGCCACAGAGGACTCGGGCAAGATTTTGAATAATCAGACACTGTCTTCGAAGTACAACTGTGAGACCCCAAGGAAGAGAAGGCCCTTGTTAATTATGTTGGGTATTCCATCTTACATGAATAATGAAGATGTACTCGAAGCAGTGTATGAACAAAATTTTGTTGATCGATACACAAAAGAGAAATTTCTGCAAGAATTTAAATTAAGATTCAAAAGAGGAGAAAAAGACAAAGAGACAATTCATCATGTTTTTGAAAGTTCTCCCGAACTCAGAAAAGAGATAACGAAAATTGGGAGAATCTATGTCGGATATAACTCCGTAACAGTAAGAGATTACACCGTAGTACCCAGATGCAATAAATGTTGTGACTTGAACCATTTAGGCAGATTCTGTGATAAAGAGCACTCAGTGTGTGCACATTGTGGAGAGACGGGTCATATGAGGAGAGACTGTCCCAACAAGAAGGAAATGGCCATCTATATTCCGTGTAAATATCGGAAGAAGAAATGTGATAAACCAGGTCCTGAATGTTCGACTTACAAAATGTTTCTCAGTAGGTTAAAACAAAGAACTGATTATGGATAGTTCCGCTCACATAAAAAGTAAACGTAAGTCTCCTGCAAAAATCAAACGTGATAAGCAGAGGGCCTTGGTTAATAAACAGGCCCTAAGAGTTTCTAAAGAAGTGGGCTTCATGAAGGATGTGAAGCGATGCAGGACTTGGAAATTGCAGAGATAGATGAAGTATATATAGAACCTAGGGTAAGGATAAACGTAGGTATCCAGACCAGGAAGAAAGAAGAAGATGAAGAAGAAGAAATCAAGAAGAAGGCACTTTCGTTGAAGAAGAAGAAGGTGAAGGAAGACGGCGAATCGGGTCAAAACGTCGTCCTAGATGTTAAGGAAGAAGACACCAAGCAAGATTTAGATCAGTCTTGTAATGTAAATCAACCAGGGACTCATAATGTAAAAATTTCACCTGGAAAGTTGTGTGAATTATGTGATGATGCAGTCAGAATGAGTAGACTCGAAGAACCCAATGTACTAACTGCTGCGTTGAGGCAGCTCGTGCGTTATGGGCACACGGACGGCGCCAGGGTTACCTTCTCAGTTCTGGAGGATCTTTTGGCTTCCTATATCATACTTTCAGAATACAGTCAGTTACTGGCTTTAGTTAAAAGAGTATATATACGTAGAAATAAAGTTTTTGATCTTGGAACTATTTATAAACAAATGGTGATTGGTTATGTTCGCTTGGTCTCTGACCAATGTCGATCGTTTCCTGACTGTTACGTGCATACACATCATCCATAGCTATGCCCTTAAAATATTTCAATTAAATGCGCAGCGTAGTAAACTTGCTACGCAAGAAATTAGAAAAGTTGCTGAGGACAAGGGAGTAGATATTCTTCGTCTACAGGAGGCATACGTTTGTAGGGGCAAGATCCCAAGTATGCCTGTTACATCGCAAGTCATAATGCACGGTGATCAGCCTATGGCATTCTTAATAAAGCCATAAGAGTAGTCAAACTGACACAATTTTGTAATGAACATATTGTTGTAATTCAAGTTTTGATTCATAATAGTAGTTGGTATATCATCAGTGTTTATTGTCAGTATGCACATGATATAGATATTTATCTAATACAAGTTAGAACTATTTTTCGACCACTAGTGGCTAAGCAACTTATAATAACGATGGAAGCAAATGCAAAGTCACTGATCTGGTTTAGCGGTACTCGTGATGAGAAAGGAGCTATACTTGAAGATCTAATCATGGAGCTGGACCTGCATGTTCTTAACGAGGGGGGTAACCCCTCCACGTTTTGTAACAGGGCGGGTGTTGAATCCAATATCGATGTTACATTAGCCACAGGAGGTATTATGACAAAAATCCATGATTGGAAAGTTTTAGATAAAGTGGTCAATAGTGACCACAGTGTCATTGAGTTCACTATTGGGGAAATTGGTTCTGAACCGGCTCAGTGGCAGTTAGTCAAGAACTTTGGGAAAATGAATTGGGACTTGCTTCTCCAACGTTTTGATCCACCAGAGTTGGGAGAGCCCCTGGATGTTCACGTGTACGCGCAAGAACTTTATCTTTCAATTCAGAGGGTAATTGTGGAAGTTGTCCCGGACACGAGAAGGTCGACAGCACCGACTTTTTTTATCATGGTCCACGGAGCTCGATGACCTTCGTCGATCTGTGAGACGACCGCGGAAACGTTATCAAAGAAGTCTTTTCCCGGATCAGAGAAGATACTTTTGTGTCCCAGCCTCGTCGCCGCTTTTGTCCACTTTTGTGTCCCTGCCTCGTCGCCGCTTTCGTGTCTCGTTTCCGTCGTAGGTGTCGGTGACCGAGTGGAAAGAGACCGATACAGGAATAAAGGTAACACGCTCGTGCAGGTACGGAGGGGAGCAGCCAGTGGGACAGCAGAAACTAGAAACACTAGAGTAAATTAGAACGAGATATATATTGCACAGAATTTATACAACACTTAACTTTAACATAGTTCTGTACTGCAGAATGCTGATACATAGTTGAGTTAGAGGCCTGCCTAGTGCCTATCCGATAGCCAAGTCTTCACTGGTGCCTATCTGATTCCGAAGTGTTAACTGGTTCCTATCTAAGTCCCAAGTGAACGATGTCGTTCAGTGGTGGCCACGAGCGGAATTTTAACAGAGGGTGCTCGTGGCTGACGTCGTAAGAACGCCGCGCCGTGCGTGCATGGTGGCGCGCGGCGAAAGTAGGTGGCGCGCACTTTGGACTTGTGCGACACCACACCCCTCCCCCCCCCCCCCAAACCGCCGCGCCGTCGTGGCGTATGGCTGAGGGCCACGGCGACGGCACTGGCGTCGTAGCAGGTCATCTTCTTCTGAGGTGCGTGGCCCAGGCAGCGGGGGCACGCACGGTCCCAGAGTCCCTCTCGGTGACGCTGTCATCTGCGGCGGCGACAGGTGCGTCGGATGTGCGTCGACGTCCATAGGGATCTCGTAGTCCGGGGACGAACGATGTGGCTGTGCTCCCTGGCGGTGAACTAGGTCTGGAATCAAGAAACCCGAGACAGGATCGCGCGACCTGGGCAGGCGCAATTGGTTTGCGTGGCGCCGCAGCTCCGACCCTGTGGAAGAACGTACAACATACATATTGCGACCGAGCACGCGCTGAATGGTGCCCGGCGTCCATCTCGTCTTGTTGCCAGCAAACACCTTGTACAGCACCGGCGAAGAAACCTGAAAACGCGTAGCGCCATACGAACTGACGCGGTGCGTGGGAGGCTGCAGCAGGTGAAGGAGAGTGCGGTGACGGAGGCCGTGTAGCAGCTTGGCAGGAGACGGGCCGTCACGTGGCATGCACCGATACGTAGACAGGAAAATTTGAAGAGCTTGCTGCCTGGAGTGCTGACCTTTCATCTTTTCCATGTGAGACTTGAATGTTCGAACGAAACGTTCTGCTTCACCATTGGGCTGAGGGTGAAAAGGTGCGGTGGTGATATGCTGAATGCCATTCACACGACAAAACTGTTGAAATTCTGCACTAATAAACTGAGGTCCATTGTCACTGACGATAGTTTCAGGCAAACCTTCGATGCAAAACACTGGTGTTTAGGCACTGATTGTACTAGACGCCGTCGTTGAGTTCATGGCAATCACAAAAGGAAACTTGCTGAAAGCGTCTACAACGATTAACCAGCGCGTATTCCAGAAAGGTCCGGCAAAGTCAATGTGTAAACGTTGCCATGGTCCTTTGGGGCGTGGCCAGTCTGAGAAACGTTGCGGAGGAGCCGCCTGATGCTCCGCACAAACAGTACACTGTGACGTCATGCTCTATCTGAGCGTCCATACCAACCCAGGTACAATGACGTCTGGCCAATTGCTTTGTCCTAACAATACACCAATGTCCTTGATGCAGGAGGCGTAACACTTCTCGTTGTAGGGAACGAGGAACAATCGCTCTTGTTTGGTCGTTGTCGGTATGTAACAACAGAACACCCTGACCTAAAGATAATGCATAACGTTGTGCAAAATAACGTCGAACCAGAGGCCGATCAATGTCTTTGGCTCTGGCAGGCCACCCTGAGCGAACAAAACGTGCTACCACACTTAGGTCTGCATCCGCAGCTGTTTCCTGCGCAACCCGACGAGAGTTTAAAGGGAAGTCTGCGACAGCGGAAGCATCTCTGGAGTCTGTCTGAGAACATGCCATTTTCGAAGAATCAAACGACACATCCTGGCCAACCGGAAGTCGGGAAAGTGTGTCCGCGTTGGCGTGTTTAGTGGTAGGTCGGTACAAAATCTCATACTGATAATTTGACAATATCAATGACTATCACTGAAGCTTTTGTGCCGTTCGTGGCGGAATTGGCTTTGTGGGTGAGAACAACGACGTGAGAAGCTTGTGGTCTGTCAACAAATAGAATTTTCTGCCATAGAGATAATGATGACAATTTGTGACGCCGTAAATGATTGCTAAGGCCTCCTTTTCTATCTGACTGTAATTCTGTTGCGTTGGCGTCAGTAGCTTGGATGCAAAGGCAATAGGACGACCGTGACATCCAATACGATGCGACAATACTGCACCCAGACCGTACGACGAGGCATCAACTGCTAACACTACAGGCTTCTGTGGGTCAAAGGGAATCAAAAATGCATCCCTGAGTAGTGCAGACTTCAGTTTGTCAAAGGTAACCTGGCAATCTTTAGACCATACAAAAGGAACATTCTTCCTACGTAAGTGATTCAGTGGAGCTGCAATCTGAGAGGCACTGGGAATAAACCTGAAATAGTAGTTAAGCTTTCCCATTACTCCTTGCAATTCATGCACACTCTTAGGAGGAGGCAAGTCTTTGATCGCTTGAAGATGTGACTGTAAGGGATGAATTCCTTGGGCATTAATCACATGGCCTAGGTACTCTATTTCAGTCTGAAAAAACGAACACTTTGCTTTATTACAACGTAGACCTGCTGCAGTCAAAACTTTGAAAAGGCACTCCAGGGTTGCTAAATTTTCTTCAACTGTACGTCCGGATACCACAATATCGTCTAAATAGTTCGATCAATAATGTACAGAAACTGTCAGCTGTTCCAAAAAGCGCTGAAAAATAGCAGGGGCGGAAGAACCGCCGCTTTTGTCCACTTTTGTGTCCCTGCCTCGTCGCCGCTTTCGTGTCTCGTTTCCGTCGTAGGTGTCGGTGGCTGAGTGGAAAGAGACTGACACAGGAATAAAGATAGCACGCTGGTGCAGGTACGGAGGGGAGCAGCCAGAAACGAAACACTAGAGTAAATTAGAACGAGATATATATTGCACAGAATTTATACAACACTTAACTTTCACATAGTTCTGTACTGCAGAATGCTGATACATAGTTGAGCTAAGAGGCCTGCCTAGTGCCTATCCGATAGCCAAGTCATCACTGGTGCCTATCTGATTCCGAAGTGTTAACTGGTTCCTATCTCAGTCCCAAGTGAACGATGTCATTCAGTGGTGGCCACGAGCGGAGTTGTAACAGAGGGCGCTCGTGGCTGACGTCGTAAGAACGCCGCGCCGTGCGTGCATGGCGGCATGCGGCGAAAGTAGTGGCGTGCACTTTGGACTTGTGCGACACCACAGATACCTATTAGAAATTTACAGACGTAAGAAAATAGAGTACAAAGTCAAAATCCAGGAAGTTAGGCACAGAAGCTGGGAAAAATTTGTAAGGGAAAACATGTGCTTGGACCCCTGGGAAATACCCTATAAGATAGTAAGAGGGAAAGTTAGAGCCCCCACTGTGTTGTCATCTCTGCGTTGTGGTCAAGAAGCTACAACAGAATGGCGAACCACAGCTGAAAGGTTACTAGAAGTGTTGTTGCCAGATGATGTCATAGAGGAAGACTCGCAAGAACAAACCCAGTTAAGAGAGGAACTTCGACAGCTGTATGTTAATGAGCTTCAGGTATACCCATTTTCGTATAGAGAAATCAGTGAGAAAATTCAATCCCTAAAAGGGGGAAAGCACCAGGACCGGATAAGATTCCTGTAGAAGTGGTACAACATCTAGCTCCAAAGTTGGTTCCAGTTTTAGCTGAACTGTATAATCAATGTTTAATACAGAGGGAAGATCCTAGGTGTCGGAAACGAGCTCATGTTGTTATCTTGAGCAAAGGAGAGGACAGAGACCCTTTCAATCGTAAATCATAAAGACCAATTTGCCTTCTCGATATACTGGGGAAGTTTCTTGAGAAGTTACTCTCTGAGAGATTGGCGAGTCATCGAGTCCTATGTGGTCTGAATGAGTGGCAGTATGGCTTCCAGAGGGGCAAGTCCACGGAGGACGCCATAAATCAGGTGGCCAGGCTTGACCACTCATCAGAATGTACGTAAGTTACCGGGATCATATTTGATATAGCGGGGTCTTTCGACAACCTTTGGTGGCCGGCACTCTTTTCCCGCTAAAGGGAAATGGAGTGTCCCAGCTCACTATGGTTGTCTGAGAGCCTACTGCGAGGAGAGCCTTGTGGAGCTGGTGTCCACAGGTGGAACCGTCTCAAAGAGGATAACCAAGGGTTCCCTCAGGGCTCCGTTCTTGGCCCAGTTTTGTGGGATATAAATATGGAGCCGCTGCTGAACAACTTGCAGCAAGAGGCGGGGATACTGGGGGCAATAGCCTATGCTGACGATCTTCTCGTTCTGGTTCAATCGAACTCAAGACGTCAGATGGAGGACAGAGCCTCTGTGGCCACGGAAATAATTCAGAGCTGGTGCAACAAGGTAAAACTATCAGTTGCACCAGGAAAGTCCAATCACATGCTCTTCAAAGGAAATTTGCAAAGAGACGAAATCGTAAGCACTTGCAGGCGAAAGAATTGGCCGGCAAACAGTTTCCCGATACCTGGGTGTCTATTTCGACCAGAGACTCCACTTTGATGCTCATATCGAGCGAGTTGCAAATAAAACCATAGCATTGTATAAAAATATAATTTCAATAGGACAGAGGAGGTTCCATCTGCCTCCAAGTGTAACCAAATTGTATCATAACAGTTTACTCGCCTCAGTTATGGGCTATGGTGCGAGCTCCTGGGCTCATAGGTTCAGACTGGTCAGGCCCTCATTGGCTGTCAAAAGAGTGCAAAGGAATATCGTGATTAGATCAGTTGGGGCTTTTGGGACCACACCTACAGATGGGCTCACGGTGATTATGGGGTTTTACCCTATTGATTTAATAAACAGGAAAAGGGCGGCGGTCTATTGGTTGAAAAGACACGACTTCATTCAAGTAGAAAGGATAATTGGGAGGGTCTGTGAAAATAAAAGAGAAATTAACGAAGCCATTAACGATATTTGGCATCGGGACTGGGATTCATCTGAAACAGCCAGGCACGTACACTCCTTCCTACCATCAGTGAGAGAAAGGATGAAGTTAAAATTTCTTCCATCCAAAGGATTAGTGCACTTTTTGACAGGTCATGGACCCTACCCGGTGCACTTGCACCAAATAGGGAAACGGCCTGACGCAGTTTGTGAATGTGGTGCTGAGATAGGCATCCCGGAACACGTAATCTTCGAGTGCCCAGTACACGAGTTGCCTCTGTAGAGAGGCAAGCCATACCCACCAGGGACATGTATGAAATAATAAGGAACGATGAGTTAGTAGAGATCCTCATTATACTAACTGAGAAAATATCAACCCACGCGCAGCAGATCTATCGAGGATAGTCTGCTGCGAAAAAAAGGAGAGAAAAGCTGTGCATGAGCAAGATATAAGGGAGAAGTCACTGGAATAAGTTATCTGGTATCCAGAATGAAACTTTCACTCTGCAGCGGAGTGTGCGCTGATATGAAACTTCCTGGCAGATTAAAATTGTGTGCCGGAACCGGGACTCGAACCTGGGACCTTTGCCTTTCGTGGGCAAGCGCTCTACCGTGGCTAAGTCATGTCTCCACCATATCCTTTCTTCCAGGAGTGCTAGTCTTGCGCGTTTGCAAGAGAGCTTTTGTGAAGTTTGGAAAGTAGGAGGCGAGGTACTGGCGGAAGTAAAGTTGTGAGGCGGCATCGTGAGTCGTGTCGGGGTAGCTCAGTCGGTAGAGCGGTTGCCCGCGAATGGCAAAGGTCCCAGGTTCGAGTCCCGGTTCCGGCACACAATTTTAATCTGCCAGGAAGTTTCAAGTTATCTGGTGTTGGCTGCCTTGCTACCTTCCAAATCCAATCTAGACTAGATATCCAGTGGTGCAAAGGAGATGGATAGTGTAAATCAGTGCACCACTAGTAGAAGTAGTGTAATTTACTTTGTTTTGTAAATGTAACAATCGAATAAATTAATACGAGAAGCAGTGGTTACATTAGTAAGTAGGCCCCGCCCATGTCCACGTCGTAGGGATGGGTACTGGCCTCCCTTCAGGAGGCTTGCTAAGAGGCAGGAATTATAGAGTTGTCATTAACTTATTACTAACAACCAAACAATTTGTAATGTATAATAATTGATTGTAAAGGTCTGTTTTAGTTATCCAGTTAACAGACCTAAATTGTTATTGTAATTGTAAAATTGTAAATTAAATTCAAGGCACTTTGTCACCATATGCTACCAAACTGCGGGAGGGCGGGTCCAATGCTGAGTAGCCGAGACGGGCATATGTCAGGAGGTTCACCAGGGAGACTGTCGCCCCTGTGTCCACTTGGAACCGGACGTCATGGTTAGCTATTCTGAGAATCACCCTGTGGAACAATAGCCAGACGCCAATAAGAAGTCGGAGATGACTGTCCTGCCGTTTGCCGACAAACCAAATGGAGATGCCCATCTTTTCCAAAACGACTACAGTGGGCCCAGCGGTCTGGACAGTCCGCCCGTTGGTGCGCCGTAAAACAGTTGGGACAGGACGGTAAACCACGTTGCCTACGCCGACGAGGAGTGACCGGTCGTTCAGAGGCCATGGACACGTCAGAGAGGGAAGGATCACGACGCTGTCGGCGTGGCAAGACCTTTCTAACGTTACGTCCCATTTGCGGTGGTTGTACAGTTTAAAAGCTGTGTGTGTTTTGTGGATGTTGAACCTATCGTTAAATCAGACAAATTGTTCATTAACACAGCAATTTCGTTTAATTATGACCCTGATATTGATGTATATACTATTAAATAAGAATCAGTGCATTAAACTGATTATGTGCGCAACGGATATTTTAAACACAAAACAACTGTGACAAGTCACCATTTGAAACAAACACTGACTATACTCAAAATTTTGACGGCGAGAAAGATATTAAAAAAACCACAAACCACTTTCTTAATGTTTGACTGTGAGAATTTTATGCAGATCAGTTTCTGATTATTGAAATTTAGTATCATAGTCAATTAACTATCATTTACTATGGCACCAATAACGAAATCTGTTCAACAATATTATCAAAATCAATACTGCACTTTAAATCCACTAATAACTAATTATCAAACGAAGGAAGTAGGTTAATCTTCTAACTACGTAAATGAAACAGGAAAGAAAGGTCAACTTTGTTACTTATTATTAATAATCAGCATTACATTACCTGCATAATACAACTTCTTCCTGATGACATCAAATGCAATTACCTTCATTCCAGCGGTGTTACAATACAATATATATTCCAAATACAATCAAATCGACTTGCTGGGACAGCAGCCTCTGCTCTACATCGGAGTCATACACACAAATAAACCGCTCTCTAAGCGAGCTGAACCACAAGTGCTAGTCTCTCTCAGCGCGAGCTACAATGCTATGCAATACATGATCTTTGCCAAAGATGGAACTTCACAGAGTTAAGTACACATATCGATACACACAGTAGGAGTGATATTATACATTTTCTTGCAAGCAAGTTACTCGACAGAAAACAGGAGGCACAATATTAGACATTTTCTTACAAAAATATTTTTTCTGGACACGTTTCAAGTTGCTATCTGAGGACGAGCCATGAGGCGCCTGTGCAATCTCGAAAGAATGTGCAATCTTCAGGATGTCCTCCAGAGAGGGTCTTCTAGCTTGAGGGCCGCCGTCCGCATTTCTGGATCGGGAGCCAACTGAAAGACAACATCACGGATGAGAGAGTCAGCATAGGAGGTTATACAAGACAGGTTGGAGCACGTGAATTCGCAATGCCGACTCAGTCCTTGCAAATCTGTCACACATGACCGATTGACCCAGCGGTTTGTGATACTGATGGAATTCGAGGCGCTATGTGACAACGTGAAATCGTTGCGAATAATAATTCGAAAGTAATGCGCACATCTCCTCGAACGTCAGTGCCACCGGATTGGAGAGGGGGGCCAACCTCTACAGTAAGAAAAACGTCTCGGGGGAAGCCCAAGAAAGAAAAAGCGACCGTTGGAGAGCGTCATCAGAGACCTGAAATGCGGCAAAGTGCTGTTTCAGCGGCTGTAAGTAAATATCCCAATCCTCTTTGGTGTCGTTAAAGGGCGGAAACGCAGGGGGGGGGGGGGGCGGAAATCCGTCGACGACATGACAACCGCTTGGACGGGTTGTGAACCCTGAACCTGTAAGCGTTCCGCCAAAATTTGAATTTCCTGTCGTAATAAATCAGTTTGCTGCTGCTGTAGGAGCAGCTGTTGTTACTGCTCCAAGAGTTGCACAAGTCGTTCGTCCATGAGACGTGATGTGACGTTTTACCTCGTCGCAATTATAGTGACCGAAGGTCGGACTGGGTCGGGAGCGACTAGCGACGACCGACCGATAGAGCGTCGCCGCTAACGAGAAACACTACACGAGACCACAGAAACGACAAACAATGACAACAACTAATCGAAAACAAAGACCAAAACGCAAGCCAATCGGAACCGGGACGGAGCAAAGTACGAAGCTTGATAACCACTGAATACCGGAAGTAAACTGAGCGCAGTCAACACAAGACTGAGGAGTGAGCTGTGGCTCCGGGCCCTATACGGTGCGGCTCTCTGCGCAGATGACCGGCGCGGTAGGCGCGCCACGGCGTGCAGCGCTCTAGTGGCGATGGCAGCGCTAGTAGGTCGTGCGCGCCGCCTAGCGGCTGCTGTCATAGTCCATGTGGTCTGGCGGGCTCTCAAACATATCGTGCCGGGATACCAGAGACACAGTATTTTAAAAGTCATGTTTAGCTGCTTCATTCTCTTCCCCACGTAATACACGGGCGGGTGTCCTGCCCTGTTACCCATGCCAGTTGCGGTACTCGGCGCCGGATAACAGCCGACGTAGGCGGATAAAAAGTAGCTTTCTTGCATTAGGGAACAATTTTTCCATATATTCTTTCTGTAATTATGAGTAAGAATACTTCGGTTGTGCTGTTGCGGAGTGCAATAACTGTGGACGCAAGACGGAAGGCATTTTGTACCATCGGTTTCCAAAAGATGAGGAACTTCAGCGCATATGGATGTTTCACTGTAAATGGCAAGTCGAGAGAAAAGTGAAAAATGCCAGAATTTGTTCCGATCATTTTTGTGAAGCCGATTACAAAAGAGACTTGCAGAATGAATTAGGATTCAGATCATCGATATTTTATTGTTAAAATTGTATATATGAAACTAGTATGCAGTTCAATCAAATGAGTAAAACAAAAGCATTAATGCGAAAATCGGCTGCTAAGTTTGCGTTTAACAAAAGTTTTCTTTATCTAATACATAAAAATAAATGCCTCTGTTTGTCCATATGCTATACCTGTCAATGTCATTCAGTCGATTGCGATAAAACTTCAACTTATTGCATGAACTAGCGTCACGGTTATAGGCACAGTAAAATTTCGAAATTCGCACTCTAAAGGGGTGAGATAATGATATTATATAAAAAAGAAGCACGTTTTCTCTCTGTCTGTCCCTTTACCCTCTTATAACTCGAGAACTACTGAACGTATCGTGATGAGGTTTCTTTTAAATTGCAGATCTCACAAAGATCTAAGCAAAAGTCAGCGAGAGCACATGTCTTTTACGAGTGAAGCATATGTACCATTTATCTCTCCTAAGGCGCTGGCACCGGACAGCTTCAGACTACATAAATAGTTATTGTGGGAAATCTATAAAAGTTAGACGTGCTCTTTTGGACTTTATTTTAAAACTTTATGAGCTCTACAATTTAAAAACAAAACTCATCACGATACGTTTTGTATCCCATCCTTGTCGCCACTTTTGTGTCTCGTTTCCGCCGGTTGTCCTGTGTGTCGGTGACAGAGTAGAGAGAGACCGACACAGGGAAATAGGATGCACTCGTGTTCAGGTACGGAGGTGACCAGCCAGTGGGACAGCAGAAACTAGAAACACTAGAGTAAATTAGAACGAGATATAAATTTCATAGAGATGGTACAATACTTATCTTGGAGAGCAGCAGACTAGTAGAATGTTGATACATATTTTAGATAGAGGCTTGCCTATTGATGATTACTAGTGCCTATCCGATAGCCAAGTCTTAACTGGTGCCTATCTGATTCCCAAGTGGCAGATGGAGCAGTGGTGGCCACGAGCGGGATAGCAGCAGAGGGCGCTCGTGGCTGACGTCGTAAGAACGCCGCGCCGTGCGTGCATGGCGGCGCGCGGCGAAAGTACGTGGCGCGCACTTTGTTGTTGTTGTTGTTGGATTTTTGAAGGGACTAAACAGCAATGGTTATCAGTCCCTTGTTCCAGTTTGAGAGATAAAACGTGTTGTGTGTTCCTAAGGAAATGCGTTAACAAGTCAGAGTAAAAATCACTGGTAAATATAAGAAAAGGATACAAGTAAAAACGAAGAAGAAAACACACCACCATTAAATAAATTAATAAAAACCAGCTGCGCGAATAAAATCTAAAACACGTTCAACGATAGCAGCATCGTCTCCTAGCATAAAAGAAAGCGCAACTGGCAGATGAAAAGATTGTCGCAAGGCAACTAAAAGTGGACAGTCCACCAGAATGTAGACCACTGGGGGCGCCACAGTCACACTGTGGTGCGTCCTCCCGCCGAAGAAGATGGCCATGCGTCAGCCATGTGTGGCCGATTCGTAGGCGACAGAGAACAACAGATTCCCTACGAGACGACCGCGGTGAGGACTTCCATGCGACCGTAGAGACCTTCACTGCACGAAGCATGTTGCGTTGAGCAGAGTTAGCCCACTCGTAATCCCGCTACGGATCTTCCGATGGAACTCCAGTCGGAGATCGCTCTCTGGAAGATCAATAGCTGGAGGAAGTAGCCTGCTTAGCCAGCTGATCACACGTTCGTTTCCAGGAATGCCGATGTGGCCTGGGATCCAAACAAAGACCACTGAGCGACCAGACCGAACAAGCCTGGAAACAGACTCCTGTATGGATTGCACCACAATACGTTTAGTGGTTCTCGAGTTAAAGACGTTTAAATATTACCCGTGCCAAGTCGCGGGTCGGGACGGGTTAACTAGTTGTTAATGTTTGAAGCTTTTCTTTTTCAGCTCTTTGTATGCTAGTATACATATATATTAATCACAAGCGTGTTCCACCGCTTAAAAGCAATGTTCTATGTCGAATGATAAAAAGACGGAGAAAGTGAGTTCACGGCGGCCTTATAACACAGCGGCTTGCTGCCGAGTGACGTAATACAGCGCTAACCAATGACAGTGAAGAAGTCCAAACTGGCATACCTTTCTAGTCTACGTACCTTGGTGCTTGCGCGCCCCAGTGCCGCGCCGTGCGGCCCTGGTGCTTCCCTCGCCGAGTGTAGTCTGTGGGATAGACAGCACTCGTTCTGCATGGATGCGCTGAATATCCGTTCTGAATGTTATCAAATAGGACACTGTCAATCTATCTAGCGAACGTTTATCATCAGCAGAAAAGGTACGGAGTTGCGTGTAAAATGTTCAAATGTTTCTACAGCTTAAGGGACTTAACTACGGGGTTATTAGTCCCTAAACTTACAAACTACTTATGAACTACTTACGAACTAGGACGGCACAAATATCCATGCCCGAGGGGGGGATTCGAACCCCCGACCGTAGTGGTCGTGCAGACCGTGACTGGAGCGCCTCAGTCCCCTCGGCCACCGCGGCCGGCACTAGATTTTGAGGCTACCGACTACAGTGAGCTTATAGATTGATCAAAGTGTAAGCTTTAAGCCAGGTGGGAAAGCACACTGATTAATCTGCTACTCTACCTTAAATATCAAAGCACCGACAAAGAGCCGTCACTATGAAAATACATTCCTTTACACACTGTCATACCAGACAGAAGGGAACTGATTAAGAAAGCACTATTGCCACAATCTGAAGAAGTAAGTGTTGTTTATTCTGAAAAAAAAAACCTGAGGTTCTTTTTTAATTGTACTTATTACGGATCGTCCGGCCCCTCACGCCGTATTCCGTGTCCTCCGGGCACGCATGTGTGTGTTGTTCTTAGTGTAAGTTAGCTTAAGTTTCTTGTAAGTCTGTGAACAGATGACACAATTTTTGTCCCGTATGATCGCTGAACTCGCTTTCAAGAAAGACATCATGGGTTATGTACATAAATAAATTATGTACATAAATAAATTATTTCAGGGTAAAAATAAATTAATCGGTACTATGTGTGACCGTATCGGAAGTTCCAAATTGCAGGTATTGCATTCTAAATGTCTGCCTCAAGAAAGGAATTTAGAAAAGTTTCCCTTTCAAAATCCTCTGAATTAAGTACTTATGTTTACACCAGGGAGTACAAGGAAGAGTGACATTCATTGCATAAAAATTTTGATGTTAAGTTTGGAGAAATAAAATAACTAAACCTGCACTCAAAAGTTTTTATGGTGCCTTTTCGATGCACTCAGAGGATGCCCCGTAATGTCTTTAAATTTAACTGATAAAACAACACTAAGATTCGATATTGACTGACCGCTATTACCGTTACAACAGTGATTTCAATTGTCTTATTCTTTTATTTTTATTTATTTATTCTTTTTGTAAAGCGTTGACCAACAATAATTCACGAATATTCAAGCCCTTGTCCTGAAATGCGTTGCAATGTTCTGAATAACGTTCATTTGTGAACGAATGTTTTCAGTTATGAATAACAACGAAACAAAAGCAAGATGAAGTTTAATGCATCGTTGCAAGCTGTATTTCCTATTGCAACTGCCAAAAAGATTGTGCTAAATATGAGAAAATTAGTGGCATCAAAGCGATGCCAAAGATCAACAAAGAATGTTCAACATTAGTGCAAATAAGGAACACAGCTAAACTATTCTTTCCGTCTATACAAAAAAATTTGCATTATCATTATTCGTTTTAATAATTTACAAATAACACGACTCTCGTCTCGCTACGTTCCTCTCCCACCAGTACCATGACAGCGCTGTGCCTGCCTCGCTCACGTGCCCCACAACACCGATGCTCCACGCTTAATTTTCTTGACGGACCTCGGCTATGTATTTGCTGCTATTCCTGCTGTAGTTGAAACACAGGAAAAAATTATTAGTACATGGCTGTTTAAGTGGACTTAGACTGTGAGATTATTGACGATGTATTTTTTTCCAGGTTTGCTACGAGATTTTCATTAATCTCGCAGCAGGTCAGGCCAACGGGTTGTTGGCCTGAAGTGTTGTTGTGTTCCCAATTGCCGGATGAGCCGGTTGTGGGACTGCTCCGTCTTCTCGTAGAAGGTCCTGGCGGTGACGCGGAATCTCTCCCGGAGTGGTAGAATGCCGGCATCTTCGTGAAGCAGGTCGGTTGGGTAGCGCGTTGGAAGATGCAGGGCAGTCTTCAGGGCGCGGTTCTGGATGGTCTGAACATCTGGATGTGGACATCAGCGGCGTTTCCACTGACTGGGGACGCATATCGAGCACTGGATGGACCAGTGACAGGTACAGAGTTGTACAGGGAAATAATTCAAAAATTTTATTTCAAAACTTCGCTTAGGTCTTACAAGTGTTCTTCCGCTGTAACATACGCCTTGTCAATGTGACCAAGCCTGTCCACCTTACAGGACAGGACAGAGCCGGCCAGAACCAGCATTGACTGCTGATTCTAAAATCACGCCACCCTTCTGGCGTCCGTAATGAAACTACTGACGTTTCCATGCTACCGTGGAGCCAATAGCAGACACCCACGTTTGATCACGTATGATACTGATGCAGGACTCAGAGGTGCGAGAATCATTTCCTTCACTCTCTTCAGTTTGAGTTCTCGTGCAGAACAGACGCACTCCAGAGGTCCAGCCTCGGTGCGAGGCGAACGGCCGCAAGCCGTCCGCTCCCGCCTAGCGGCTGTTCGGTATCAGCCACCAACTGTGTGAACCATTACCGTAACTTTATAAAGGTGAATAGATGGGGCATAACAGCTTTCAGATAATTGCAGAACGACATGTTGAGCATAGCTGTTTATTAACTCTCAATGCAACCGGTTTCGGTTATGTACCATTGTCAAGCGTTAGCAGAGATTAGCTAATAGCTATGACAACGAATACTTGTGTTACAATTTTGTATTTCTATATTCCGACATGTTAAGCTATTAGCTAATCTCTGCTAACGCTTGACAATGGTACATAACCGAAAGCGGTAGCATTGAGAATTAATAAACAGCTATGGTCAACATGTCGTTCTGCAATCATTACCGTAACCTTTTCAATTCTCTAATTCGCTAACTTAGACTGGCACTCATGCAATGCATCCTACCTCAGGGCGAGTCCCGCCATGTATTCTGCACTTTAGAATACACGAAATATTAACTTGAATTCTATCTTTTCAAAAATGTTCAAATGTTTGTAGAGTCTGTGAGACTTAACTACGGGGTCATCAGTCCCTAAACTTACAAACTACTTATGAACTAGCTACAACTAAGGACGACACAAATATCCATGTCCGAGGGGGATTCGAACCCCCGACCGTAGTGGCCGTGCAGACCGAGACTGAAGCGCCTCAGCCCCTCGGCCACCGCGGCCGGTTTCTATCTTTTATTTGCCAGTCAGCCACCCTTTCCTAGGGCGCCCACAAGCCTTCACCGCTCCGCCTTTCATCCTGACAACGCTTCCAACCTATTTTATTTATGCAGCACTGGAATGGGTTGTATAATTTTCCTATCATCCGTAGGCTAAAGATCAAGTGCTGTACAGCGTGATCCCGTGTTGCGACGGTAGCGGCGACTGCGGGTTGAGCAGTGGGTAAACAACGCGTAAGCGTCCTGGGGCCCTCTGTCTTACATCACTGACGTGATCTTTCCAGGTGAGCCTTTGGTCTAAGGTTACCCCTAGGTACACCAGGGGATGGGAGTCCCCAGGATCTCGATCAGCGGTAGCGCATCGGGCAATTTACATCTAGTGAAGACGACTGCCTGGCTTTTCGCGGCGTTGAATTTCAACCGCCTCTTGGTGGCCCATGCACCCAGGGCGTCGCAGCCGACTTGGAGTCGGCGTCGCATTGTGAGCGCGTTCATGCTGCGGGTGAAAAGCGCCGTGTCGTCGACGTATAGCGCCAATTCGACACTTGCGACCCGTGGTGCATCAGCAGTGTACAGGGAGTACAGCAGGGGGCCGATGACCGACCCCTGTGGCACTTCCGCACACATCCGCCTTTCCGTGGATGTACCGTCTTCTGCCCTTACGTGGAAAGTCCGTTCGGACAGGTACGATTGCAACAGTCTCCCATGAGACGTCGGAAGCCCGTGAACAAAAAGTTTGTACACTACGCCATCGTGCCAGACCACAACACCGATAGCAGCAGTGCACCGGTGCCCACCGGTGCTCGCGAAGCACCCGAGTTGGAGAGGCCTGGGCTAGACTGTCGAGGCCGGGCATCCGAGCGATGTCCTAGTAGAGGTCTGCATTTAGCGGTCATGCTTGCTCGGTCGCGTAGTTCCGTGACAGTCCGGTAGATGTCAATGTAACCGCTTCGCCCGCTGCTTGCAACTGCATTTGATATTCCTCATGCTTGCAAGCATTCGATGCTTGCATTGCCCGCTGTCTAAGCTGTTACGCGGTTGCCGTTCACTCATATGCTGAAGGATCATGGCGCGTGAACACGAGACTAAGGACAGTGTGAAAGAAAATTGATACGAAAGAATTTATCCTCAGTACGAAAAATACTGGTCGTATTAGTGTCTGGGAAAAATTTTCATTAGTAAATGATAATTAAGGAAATTCTTTTAAATGAAAATATTTTAACAAAGGGAAATTATGTTAGCACGTTTAATGTGGCAATTGTCCTGCTCTGCTATCTTATCGAAACACAACCCACCTGCAGGCACATGTCTGCAGAAAACAACAAGAACAAGGACGTTCTGAAGCATTGCCGGCATCAGTTAAAGACTGTCACTAAAAAGTGTTTCGAAATGTGCGCCACGAATCTTCGTCCATTTACAATGATTTCAGGAAATGGAATTGATTCTTTTTGTCAGGTGCTTGAAAATATTGGTTCGGAATTTGGACAGGTAGACGTCTCCAACACTCGGCCCCAACCTACGACAGTAGCACGAAACATTGAAAGAGAAGCCGATGAAATACGGGCAAATGTTATGCCCAGCATTGTCCAGGCTGTAGATGCAAATGCATGTGCGTGCACAGCTGATTTGTGGGCCGATCCGTATCGAAAAAGATGTTACGTGACTGTTACTGCGCACTTTATTCATGAACAGGCGACATTAAGGAAGATAGTTTTGGCAACAACCCATTTTTCTGGGAAGAAGAAATCCGGCGAATATATTAAGAACCATATTGAGGAAGCATTTTTTTTTAAATTTAGAAGTAAATCCGCAGCACCTTAATAAGAATTCATTTCTCATGGACCTAGGTATTATTTTGCGTTCCGACCTCACACGCAGCTAGTGAAAGAGGCTTCAGTGCTGCAGGGAATCATATCTCCGACAAAACAAGTAGACTTCATCCAAAACGCGTCGATGATATGCTGACCATTGATTGTAATTATAATGCTAATAATTAATAATATGGAGACAGTTTTATTTGTTATGTTTGTAATATTAGGTGGAAATACTAACTTTTCTAAACAGAAATGAATAAAGTAGATAATGACATAAAAGTTTTCTGGGTATGGTACCGCGTCATGATGTAAGGCTATTACTTAAATAACCAACATTTCGGCCAACGTTACAGTGGCCTTCATCAGTTACCCAGATGAAGGCCACTGTAACGTTGGCCGAAACGTTGGTTATTTAAGTAATAGCCTTACATCATGACGCGGTACCATACCCAGAAAACTTTTATGTCATCTGACTCTGGCCGCGGAAGCCTACGTAATTAAAGTAGATAATATTAGGAAAGAAACTTAAATCGCACTCCGTCTTGAACAGTGACATAACTCAAAACAGTAATACTTGAGATTAGCAACATTTTTCTTGCCAAGACAAATATTATGGACTCTCATACAAATTATACTATTCTCATCAAGCGGACAAAAGACGTGGCGTCTTTGGTACAGGTTGGAGCATGTAAAACATATTTTTCAATAATGAAACTTTTACTCTGCAGCGGAGTGTGCGCTGATATGAAACTTCCTGGCAGATTAAAATTGTGTGCAGGAACCGGGGCTCGAACCAGGGACCTTTGGCCTTTCGCGGGCAAGCGCACTACCGACTGTCTCCATGGTTCGCAGGAGAGCTTCTGTGAAGTTTGGAAAGTAGGAGGCGAGGTACTGGCGGAAGTAAAGTTGTGAGGCGGCATCGTGAGTCGTGTCGGGATAGCACAGTCGGTAGTGCGCTTGCCCGCGAAAGGCAAAGGTCCCAGGTTCGAGTCCCGGTTCCGGCACACAATTTTAATCTGCCAGGAAGTTTCATATTTTTCAATGATAAACTAAAAACTGCCGGTTGTAAATTGTCACTCTTCTTGACGGGGTGCGAAATGAAATTTTTCATTCCTATAACGCAGACATTACAAAAGTTTATAGTCTTTCTCTTACAATTTCGTGTTTCGTATTATTTATTGTAACCCTGCTAGAACGTAAGAGTACTGCATAAATTAAATGATGCGGGTGTAGTTCCGTCATGTGGTTGGAACATAACAGAAGCGGCAGCAGCGTGCGGACACACACAGCTGCTGAGCGGGCCGCAGCCACAGCTCGCGCGTCAGGCCGCTCAGCAGCCCCACGGCGCTTAAGGCTAAGGCTACACTTGCGTTTTTTGAAGCTGGACGCTCAGCGTCAAAAGACGCCACAGTTATAGGCAGGCTGCAGAAAAGAAGGCCGGTAGTGTCTTTTTCTGCCAGCGTCAGACGGGAAAGCGCATCCTCAAGGTCAGACGCCAGTCGGATGGGCCGGGGCCCATTCGCTGCGTCAAAAGACGCTTCTCATATTGCGTTCCCACGTGAACTCAGTACTATCTGTGCAGTCTGTCAACGCACAGTAGTGTTTGTAGTCAAGTGTTATTACAGTTTTTTTCGATGAGCGAGATGGAAAAAATTGAACTTGATAGCGAACGTATAATCTTAGAAGTTCAAGCTCGACCATTTTTATACGATATTCAAAACGAGGATTATAAAAACAGACAAAAAAATGAGAGAGAGAGAGAGAGAGAGAGAGAGAGAGAGAGAGAGAGAGAGAGAGAGAGAGAGAGTGAGTGACGGTTGGCTAGCTGTCACTTTATGCAATGTAAACAAATAATAAAATAAGTAATAAAACTTCACTTACCTCAGAGTAACTGATAGTTTTCCTTCAGCCCTTATACAATCACGTAGTCGAGTATTTCTTCCAGTAATAGCACTCGATACATTATACAGCAGAGTTTCGTATGACTTAATAGACATTCTGTAGTACTCAAAAAGCTTTTCAGGGATTTCTTTAAGTTTGTTGTCTATCAGAGTGAATTTTCCCCTCTGATTTGCCTTCAGTTATTGGATGAATCCAAATACGTCTTTTTTGTCTACGTCGTCTCCGTCGAATGAGTAACAATTCAGCACATATTATTGTTGCGGACTGTTTACTTAATAGATTCATTTTTCAATGCTGTGATGTCACCCATGCAGGTGTGAAACGCTACTGAGCCAAATGTGGCCACATTCACGTGTTTGGTCGGTAGGACGCCTGTAAGAAGCCGCTGTATATACGCGGTCGAACGTGGCCACCACCTGGCGCCTCTTAAAGCTGCTTCTTTAGACGCTCAGCGTCCAGCTTCAAAAAACGCAAGTGTGGCCGTAGCCTAAACGAGCACAGCTGCCTGCGCAAGCATTCATAATCGGACAAGCAAAAACCGAGCGTGGCGCGATCGAGCGAGTACAAGCAAGCAAATTCGACAGTATGCAGACCTCTATGTCCCAGTGCTGTGGCGCCGGTCCGCTACACCGCAGTGTCCGGGGCGGGAGCTTGAGGCCTTCCAACGGAGCCGCGCAGACTGGACAGCCTGCAGTGCCCGGGGGTTGCGGATTCGTTGTCCATCGGCGTCGTGAAGACCGGGCGGACTGACACACGGCTGCTGTGCTGCCTTCTGCATCCCCTACGGCCAGGTCGCCATTGGTGTCGTTTAATAATACCTGCTCCTACTGAAGTTGCGGTTACGCCCCGTTAGTAAATTGTCAGAACATTCCAGCGTCGACAGTATGCCGATGTCCGACTGTGTTCCCGCGTTGCGCAGTCTGCTGGCCCAGATACCCAAGCTGTGGTCAGCGTCCCCATTTGCGACTGTCGTTTCTGCTTTTTGCTACACAAGAGTTTTTTTGTGTCTCGTTTCCTCCGGTGGTCCTGGTGTCGGTGGCCGAGTAGAAAGAGACCGAGCCGGCCGCGGTGGCCGAGAAGACTGAGGCGCTTCAGTCACGGTCTGCACGGCCACTACGGTCGGGGGTTCGAGTCCCCCCCCCCTCGGGCATGGATATTTGTGCCGTCTTTAGTATAAGGTAGTTCATAAGTAGTTTGTAAGTTTAGGGACTGATGACCCCGTAGTTAAGCTTAACAAACATTTGAACATTTTGAAAGAGACCGACACAGGAATAAAGGATGCACGCTTGTGAAGGTACGGAGGTGACCAGCCATTGGGACAGCAGTAACTAGAACACTAGGCTAAATTAGAACAAGTTATATATTTCGTGGAGTCTTGGTAATACTTAACTTTCACATAGTTCTTGACTGCAGAATGCTGATACATAGTGTAGATAGAGGCCTGCCTACTGATTTCTAGTGCCTATCCGATAGCCAAGTCTTAACTGGTGCCTATCTGATTCCCAAGTTAACGATGTCGTTCAGTGGTGGCCACGAGCGAGATCGTAGCAGAGGGCGCTCGTGGCCGACGTCGTAAGAACGCCGCGCCGTGCGTGCATGGCGGCGCGCGGCGAAAGTAGGTGGTGCGCACTTCATACTTGTGCGACACCAAAAGTTTAACAGTTGACTCACGATTCCAATATATTGTTCTTAACTAAAATTTCTAAGGTACCGGATACCACTACTGTTTTTCTGTCATAGTTATGATGATTTGTGACGATGTTCCGTGTCTTCGTATCCCATTATCAAGTGACGCAAAACAAGGAAAAAAACCTGTTTATAAGTTAAATGAGTAGCCTATTATCAAAGACGGACATCTGTCGTTTGACAGCAACTGAGTTAAACGCCATTTTTATTGCGAAACGTAGAGCTAATATATTTATAAGCTGATTTGAGCATTATCATCTTTAATACTCCAGGATTTATACATGGAATTGGCTAATACCAATTTGATTACTCAAGCACCTTCAAATTGCGTTTCAAAATACAGATGTCCGTCTTTGAAACCAAAACGTGTAGGTGTCCGCTTTTGATGTGAACACGCTTTCAGATGTCCGTTTTTGATACACTGAGATTCGTTTACTGTTGACGAGAATCTTTTACAGGTGTATAATTTCGGAAATTATAGAAACACCGACATAAAGTGGAAAATATTAAATTCTGAACTCTATTACATATTGGGAAAATAAAGTACTACAATAATCGTAATAGTCTTTTTAATTTTATATACAAAATGAAATATTACGGCACTGAATCTCTAAAATTATTAGCATAAGGTCTGTTGAAAATGTCTCCAGATTTCTCTGTAAACATCCTTAAGTTATTTCTGACATCGAACATATTTCGCCGGCCGCGGTGGCCGAGGGGACTTAGTCTGCACGGCCACTACGGTCGGGGGGCCGGCCGCGGTGGCCGAGGAGACTGAGGCGCTCCAGTCACGGTCTGCACGGCCACTACGGTCGGGGGTTCGAATCCCCCTTCGGGCATGGATATTTGTGCCGTCCTAGTTCGTAAGTAGTTCATAAGTAGTCTGTAAGTTTAAGTCCCACATGCTTTACAAACATTTGAACAAACATTTTACGGTCGGGGGTTCGAATCCACCCTCGGGCATGGATATTTGTGCCGTCCTTAGTATTAGTTCATAAGTAGTTTGTAAGTTAAGGGACTGATGACCCCATAGTTAAGTCCCACAGACTTTACAAACATTTGAACCTCTTTCCAACAAGTGATAATTTCGTACAACACACCTTAGAACAGAACATTGCAGTTTACAAGCTGGTATTACCTTTTTTTTTTCTTTTCAATCTTTATTTTCAACTTTACACGTTGTCTCAACCACTTCCTAGCTTTTCATTCGGACGCTGGTGATATATTATGTTCCATTTCACTCGCTTTAAGATGGTTATTATCAATAACACTGTAAAAAATTAGTGAAAAAGTTAAGTACGGCCTAATACATCTTAGTTCCTCGGACATACTGTCCCCATGTCTAATTTTCGAGGTTATGTGATCATAAACTGTGTTCCCATTGGTGCACACTGCTTCATTCGACAAGTGTCCGAATTTGATATCAAGCTCTTATGTAGGTGTCCGCTTTTGATGTGAACAGTCGAATTTAACGTGTGATTTATCATATTCACGTCAATTTTTGGAAAAAAAACGGACTTCACCAATGAAAAAAGCTGAAAAATTTCCTTTAGGATCGACTGCTAACTAAATTTTGACCATTAGGTCAGATGTCCATGTTTGATATGAGGCTACTCATATAACCTAATCAAACTGGCAAGTTCGTTCCACATGCCTCGAAAGACCCAACAGGTACCGACTGGACGACGTTTCAGCCTCCGCCTAAGTCTTCAACGCATGCGGTATGAGGGCGCGTGGTAAGCACCACATACTCACGGCCGTTATCATTTTTCTTGGCCTGAGTCGCTACCTCACAATCAATTAGCCTCATAAGGGGTGAGTGCACCCCGCCTGCTAACAGCGCACGGCAGACACGGACGGTGACCCATTCAAGTGTTAGCCACGCCCGGCAGTGCTTAATTCGGCAATCTAGCAGGAAAACTCTGACACAGCCGTCGACTATTTAACCTACACTACACCAAAACACACAATGAATTATAAATAATTGATATCGACTTGTACCATAACTTACGTTGAAAACTTCTATGACAATATTTTTAAGCTAGTAAATCAATTTTTTATACATCAGTGTGGGTAGATTATTAACTGTTCAAATGTTTGTATAGCTTATGGGACTTAACTACGGGGTCATTAGTCCCTAAACTTACAAACCACGCCGGCCGCGGTGGCCGAGGGGACTGAGGCGCTCCAGTCAAGGTCTGCACGGCCACTACGGTCGGGGGTTCGAATCCCCCCTCGGGCATGGATATTTGTGCCGTCCTTAGTATTAGCTAGTTCATAAGTAGTTTGTAAGTTTACTCCTATAAGCTATAAAAACAGTTGAAACAGTTACAAACTACTTACAAACTAGGACCTTTCCACTTAAAATGCTTGACTGCCACTGCCATTCTGTCACCATTTGTGGACTAAGTTTCCGTATTTAACCATTACGATGGGGTCGTAGGTAAAATGAGGATATAAAGATTAATAAAAGTGAAACTTCCTGGCAGATTAAAATTGTGTGCCGGAACCGGGACTCGAACCTGGGACCTTTGCCTTTCGCGGGCAAGCGCACTACCGACTGTGCTATCCCGACACGACTCACGATGCCGCCTCACAACTTTACTTCCTCCAGTACCTCGCCTCCTACTTTCCAAACTTCACAGAAGCTCTCCTGCGAACCATGCAAGACTAGCACTCCTGGTAGAAAGGATATGGTGGAGACATGGCTTAGCCACAGCCTAAGGGATGTTTCCAGAATGAAAATTTCACTCTGCAGTGGAGTGTGCGCTGATATGAAACTTCCCGACAGATTAAAATTGTGTGCCGGAACCGGGACTCGAACCTGGGACCTTTGCCTTTCGCAGGCAAGCGCACTACCGACTGTGCTATCCCGACACGACTCACGATGCCGCCTCACAACTTTACTTCCACCATATCCTTTCTTCCAGGAGTGCTAGTCTTGCATGATTCGCAGGAGAACTTCTGTGATGTTTGGAAAGTAGGAGGCGAGGTACTGGCGGAAGTAAAGTTGTGAGGCGGCATCGTGAGTCATGTCGGGATAGCACAGTCGGTAGTGCGCTTGCCCGCGAAAGGCAAAGATCCCAAGTTCTAGTCCCGGTTCCGGCACACAATTTTAATCTGCCAGGAAGTTTCATATCAGCGCACACTCCACTGCAGAGGGAAAGTTTCATTCTACTTACAAACTAGCTAATACTAAGGACGGCACAAATATCCATGCCCGAGGGGAGATTCTAACCCCCGACCGTAGTGGCCGTGCAGTCCGTGACTGGCGCGCCTCAGCCCCATCGGCCACCGCGGCCGGCGGTAGCTTATGTTAAACTGATTTGATTGCCTACATTTATACCACTTGATAATTAGAATTTATATTTACTAAACAATAAACACATTTTGCGTAACTGGTGCGAACTTCCGCAGTACTGATTTATTTTGAATATGACGAAGCATAAACGTTGTTTATTTTTAATGAGTTCGAAAATCATTGATTCCTATGAGAAAAGCATCGATCTGGTGTAAGATTCGAAATGAAAATGTCTCGTTCGCAAAAAGTTTTTTTTTCAGTTTATTTATAATGTGACCGGTTTCGATCTACGCAGAGCATCATCAAACAGAATTAGTCTCAAAGTTGGTACCGAAGCGATGAGCGTGTGGCACCAACGTTGAGACGAATTCTGTCTAATGATTATCTCTGTGTAGACCGAGACAGGTCACCTTATTATAAATAAATTGTAAATACTTTTTGAAACCTATGCTGATGTTTCATTACGAAAAATTTTTGTTACGTGTTGTACTGAACTGGACTGAAAAATTCTTGTAGTACTTATTTCTTAAAACATTTTATATACCGATAAAATTGAGCGGCTTGTGATTTCCATACTATGGTTGGCTGTGAGTGACTATAATCCCCATAACCATCTTATTTCTGGTCACTTTAACAGAGAAAAATATGGTAAAAATATTTTAGAGGGCTACTTAATATTGTACACAGTGGTTTCAACGATGATTGATTCTAAAGTTTTTAGTTCCAAACCTGTGACGTTCGTTTATGTATGTGTTCCGTCCATAACTTTTATTAGTCCACGATCTGAAACGATCTAACGTTTCTGTGGAACGCAGGATCTTGTAATTTTTTACATACATAAATGAATAATGAATTGCCATCTAATCAAGCAATAACGCCGAAAGCAATCTCCATTACTTCACATCATCTAGCATGTCCACATACTGGAAGAATGAGTCTTTTGACAAAGAGCTCTCATAGGCACAAAAAATGTAATTTTACGGTCGCTTCATGTTTTATATTAAGTCCCGAAATCTTCCAGGACAAGTGACAGTGAACTGAAATAACTGGAAGTGATAGGACTCATTTTTCTGTTAGTAACTAGATCCTTTGCGAACGCGGCATTGTTTGTTCTTTGTTGATCGTTGAGTTCTTAACTCTTTGTATCCTAAGGCTACAAATTGTAGTATAGAAATTATAAATTTTACCGAATGCCGTAGTTTTAGTCCATGAACAGCGGAAAAGTAGTAAGGAACTTTTTCCTTCCAATATTTTGCCAGCAAGAAGGTTAATAAAGGTCTGAAATTACGTTAGAAGTTTGTTGCAAGTAGATAAGTACTGTCATTTTCATGTAGTGTATTTATATAGTTTCATTGCATTATGTGGCAGTTTCTTGCAACTCTTATTGTTTATGACGTTATATATCCTGAACCATGTGCCATATGTGGTTCGTACTCCTACAGCAATTGTTATGTCGTGTAAGGAATGTGTGTACCAAATTCGGTTGAAATCGGTCTACTGGTTTAGAAGAAAATGAGAATTGTCGCTTAATGCAGCAGTTTTCCGCGAATCTCATTGTTTATGACGTCATACTCGTGAACTGTGTGTCGTACGTGTTTCTTACACTTATGAAGACCCTCCTCATGGATTGAAGCTTACGTGTGAAAATTTCATAAAGATTGGAACAAATCGGTAGATTTGAATGAACACGTACATGCACACACATGGACACTCTGCTTTATGTAATAAAGATTGGTTTGATCAAAACTGCTAGAGTTCAGTATTGGATACCTTAATGTGATACAATTTTGGTTTTAAAAATAGTGTATACACAAGTTACATTTGACACAGAGGTAAATTTCATGCATAAAATTTTGGTAGAAGCAACTGCGACCAAAGCAGCTACTCTTGATGAAGATGAGAGTAACCGTCGAAAGCCAGAATTGTATCCTGAATGGAGGTGGCAGGAATAAGATGATTTATTCAACAGTGTAGTCGTGAAAGACGTGGTTCTCATACGGCTGTGTTGTGGTATCAGTTCGTTTGTCTGTTGCGGGGTGAACAATGACGCGGAAACCTACCTACAACACTGAGAAATAATTTTCACGAGATAAACCCACATGTGACGTCTATGTCTCACATTTACTATTGCAGATTCAAAGGAGAAAGTACAAAATATATCTGTGCTGAGTGGAACTGTGAGGCAGCTCAAAACACCATAATAATCGTCACTGCTAGTACTGAATTATCAAATAATTATGGTATTATGATCCTTAGAAAATAAACGGTTTTTCATATTAGGTGCATTGTGGTGCCAGCCTCAGTAGTCATTAGACATCGCGAGATTGCTGAGGTGATTATTACTTGTGTCAGAAGTCTGTACGCGAGATTGCCACACTCATAAACATATCTACCTCCATTGATTTTAAAGTGACGCCGGCCGCGGTGGCTGAGGGGACTAAGGCACTCCAGTCACGGTCTGCAAAGCCACTACGGTCGGGGGTTCGAATCCCCCCTCGGGCATGGATATTTGTGCCGTCCTTAGTATTAGTTCATAAGTAGTTTGTAAGTTTAGGGACTGATGACCCCGCAGGGTAAGTCACTTAAGATTAACAAACATTTGAACGTTTTGAAGTGGAAACTTGAAGGGACACGTACAGAACGAAACCATACAGATCGACCTCACCTGTTGAAAAACAGAGACCGCCAACGGTTAAAGAGGGTCGTACAGTTAATAGACAGGCATCTATCCAGACCATAACACAGGAATTCCAAACCTTATCAGGATTAAAAATTAATAATTCATGGTCCGTTTCGGAGTGGTCACATGCCTATGACATCCCTGTAATAGACTGGCTTGCACAGAGACCTGACTTGAATCTTATAGAACACGTATGATATGTTTTTAAACATCGAGATTCGTGCCAGACCTCACCGCCCTGCATCGATTCCTCGCGTCAGTGTAGCACTCCGTGAAGAAACGGCTGCCATCTACATCTACATGGGATAATCTGCAAATCACATTTAAGTGCCTGGCAGAGGGTTCATCGAACCACAATTATACTGTTTTATCTCCCATTCCATTCTCGAATAGCACCCGGGAAGAATGAACACCCGAATCTCTCCGTTCGGGCTCTGATTTCTCGTATTTTATTCTGATGATTATTTCTACCTATGTAAGTGGGAGTCAACAATATATTTTCGCATTCGGAGGAGAATGTTGGCGATTTGAGTTTCGTAAGTAGCCCACGGCGCAGCCCTAAGCGCCGTTGTTGTAACGATTCCTATTCCACGTACTGTATCATTTCCGTGACGCTGGCTCCTCTGAATCGTGACAATATAAAACGAGCTGCCCTTGTTTGGACTCTTTCTATGTATTCCGTCAAACCCACCTGATAAGGATCCCACACTGGGCTGCAATACTCCAAAAAATGACGAACAAGCGTAGTGTATGCAGTTTCTTTAGTAGTTCTGTTGCATCTTTTAAGGGTTCTGCCAATAAAACGCAGTCTCAGGTTCCCCTTCCCACGACATTATCTACGTGTTCTTTCCAATTTCAGTCAGAAGTAATTGTAATTCCTAGGTATTTTGTGGTGTTCACGACCTTCACATTTGATTGATTTATCATGTAAACAAAGTTTAACGGATTTCTTTTCGTACTCATGTGGACGACTTCACACTTCTCATTACGTAGAGTCAACTGCCAATTTTTACACCATACTAATATCTCATTCAAATCGTTCTACATTTGGTTTTTGGTCTTCAGATGATTTTACTAGACGGTAAATGACGGCGTCATCTGCAAACAACCTAAGAGAGCTACTTAGATTTTCCCCTAAATCGTTTATGTAAATGAGGAACAGCAGAGGACCAATAACACTACCCTGTGAAACGCCCGATATCACCTCTCTTTTAGTTGCTGCCTTACCATCGATTACTACGAACTGTGTCCTCTCTGACAGGAAATCCCCCATCCAATCGCAAATTTGGGGTGATATACCATAACCACACAATTTGTAAGGTACGGTGTCAAAAGCCTTCTGGAAATAAAGGAATACGGAATCAATTTGCGAAGCCTCGTCGATAGTACAGATCACTTCGTGTGAGTAAAGAGCTAGTTGTGTTTCGCATGAACGATATTTTCTTAATCCATGTTGACCTTGGGCCAACAGATAATTCTGTTCGAGATAATTCATAATATTTGAATACAGGATATGTTCCAAAAATCTGCTGCAAATTGAAGTCAATGAAATAGGCTTGTAGTTTAATGGGTTACTCCTACTGCCTTTCTTGAATATAGGTGTGACCTTTGCAACTTTCCAATCTTTTGGTACAGCTATCGCTTCAGCATAATCAGATAGGAATGTAATGGGTATACAATCCGGACCAGAAGACTTGTTCTTTTTAAGTGATTTTAGTTGCTTCACTACTCCGATGATATCTACTTCTATGTTACTCATTACGGCCTCTGTTAGTAATTCGAAATCTGGGATATTGATTTCGTCTTGTTTGGTGAATGAGTTTCTAAAAGCAATGTTTAGTAACTCTGCTTCAGTAGCGCTGTCATCGGCAGGATCGCCATTACTACCACGTAGTGAGGGTATTGTTTTTCTTTTACCCCTAGTATATTTAACATATGATCAAAATCTCAGTGTTTTCAGTCAAATTTCGAGAGGGAGTTTCGTTAACACAGGAATTCAAAACTGCATCAGGACAAAAAATTAATAATTTACGGCCTGTTTCGGAGTGGTCAAATGTCTATAACATCCCTGTAATGGACTGGCTTGCACAGTCCTGACTTGAATCCTATAGAATACGTATGGTATGTTTTTAACGCCGAAATTCGTGCCAGATCTCACCGACCTGCATCGATACCTCGTATCAGTGTAGCACTCAGTGAAGAATGGGCTGCCAATCCCGAAGAAACCTTCCGGCGCCTGATAGAATGTTTGCCTGCGAGAGCGGAAGCTGTCGCAAGGCTAAAGGCAAGACAATACCATACTGAATGACAGTATTACCTATGGAGGGCCCGCGAACTTGTTCGTCATTTTCAGCCACGTGTCCGGATACTTTCGATCACAAATTACTTTGCTGACCGAAAGATAACAATGTCAGCCAGACAGGACGAAGCTGTTTAACTGGGTCAAAGTATCTCGTTAGTATCAACAACAGAATGGATTGCAGCTAAACTTTACGTACTAAGAAACATGCTGCAGGCACTATTTAAAATATTGCTTGGAATATGTTTCCAAAAGGAATACTATTGGAAATTAACGTTCCTACATACCTGCCCGCTGCATTCTGACAGCATCGTTGGTCCCTATCGGAGTCATTGATGTTTTCGAGGTCTCGTTTGATGGATCAGCCGTCACTGGAACCAGTAAACGCTCTCCATGATAAACCGATTTGTAAGAACTGGGCGATGGTTATACAGCTGTCTGTGAGAAATAATGTTGTAAATATTCTCCCTTCACACAGAAGACCCTAGGTTAGTTTTTGGTGACGACCACTTTAGACACCGGCTTCGATGACTGTTGGTCACTCGTCAGTGGTTCATATCGTACTCGCAATGGCGATGTTTGACGTGCATCAGGAGAGCTGGCTGCACGCGTAATTCAGCTGTCCGAAGTGTTGCGACGTTATTAGGCGAATCTCCGGCATGGCACTTCTCCTAACAACGTCTTCGAATTACCGAAATGGCTAACTATATATTTCTTCAATAAACTAGTCTTGGTTGCAGAGTGACTTATTGTTGTTCCACGACGCGTTTCGTCCTTTAGCAAGACATCCTCAGATAAATCTGCGTGGCACAATTTACACAATCATTACAAAACTGGGAGGGGGTATGGGAACGTGGGCTTATTTTGCGCTAAATATGCAGTATAAATGGTAAAAAAAAATCTTAGAAGGCGCTCTCAGTGGTATGATACCGTACGCTGGTTTGTGGTATCTGAACGTTATTTGCATTTCTGGATGTTTTCGTAGCACTACAAATTATAGAGTAACTTAGAGATGGAGGAGATGCGGTAACGATGCGATAATAACAAAACCGATTTTTCATAACCATAAAAGGTCCTGTGGTCCCTGAAGACACAAGATAAGACCATATTTACAGTTTGTCACGGGCAGTGGGCGGGCGTGGTGTGCTGCTCCGACGTGTGTAAACAACTAAGGAAGTGAGGGTAGGGAGAGGTGTAGAAGAGGGGTTCTAGCTATTTGGATAGAAATGTAATCAGGAGGAGGTTATTAAGCAGACCAGAAGTTAATAGATTGTTTTCGTACCTAATAAGTAAAAGAAATTAAAATATTTTTAAGTCGTCATAATATCTAGAACAGTTTGATCTCCGAATGCCTAATGACCATTTAGGAAGTGCGGGTGTACCCAGTAAGTGTGCTCTGCTATCTCGAACTCTTCTAGTAAATTTAACTTCCGCCCCTGCTGCACAATGCGTTAGAATTCGCATATAATCAAGGGTCCGACGCTGATTTTCGGAGGCCTTAGTGTGTTCCTCAAAAGGAGAACATTTTTTAAGCTGGCCCCTTGCTTATAAGAAAATGATCCACAAAACGTAGTCTGAAAGTTCGGCCTGCCTTATACAGCGTGTTACAAAATGGTACGGCCAAACTTTCAGGAAACATTTTCCATTTTAGAGCTCATTTTAGTATTTCTGTTTAAATGTAAATTGAAATAATTCGTGCAGACAGTTCTCAAAATACCCAATTGCTTCGTTAGTATGTACTGTACTTGCTCGATTCACCGCCAGTTGGCCCAATTGAAGGAAGTCAATGTTGACTTCAGTGCTTCATGTTCTTCCACCTACCCTCACTGGAGCACGTTATTATGATTTCATACGGTAACATGTGCCTTTACAAGTACGACACATGTGGTTCATTCACGATGGACCTCCTGCACATTTCAGTCGACCTGTTCGGACGCTATACATTCGGTGACCAATGGATTGGTAGAGGCGGACCAATTCCATGGCCTCCACGCTCTCCTAACCTCAACCCTCTTTACTTTCATTTATGTGGGTGTTTGAAAGCTCTTGTCTACGGAACCCCGGTACCAAATGTAGAGACTCTTCGTGCTCGTATTGTGGACGGCTGTGATATAATACGTCATTCTCCAGGGTTGCATCAGCGCATCAGGGATTCCATGCGATGGAGGGTGGATGCATGTATCCTCGCTAACGGAGAACATTTTGAACATTTCCTGTAACAAAGTGTTTGAAGTCACGCTGGTACGTACTTTCGCTGTGTGTTTCCATTCCATGATTAATGTGATTTGAAGAGATTAAAATCAGCTCTAACATGGAAATTAAGCGTTTCCACGTAACATATTTTCTTTCTTTGTGAGTGAGGAATGTTTCCTGAAACTTTGGCTGTACCTTTTTGTAACACCCTGAATATGTGTACTGAGGGACTACGTGGGGCAGCTGAAAATACCATGATAATCGTTACTGGTAGTATTGAATAATCAAATCATTACAGTATTATGGTCCTTCAGCAATAAACGTTTTTCCTATTAGGTGCATTGTGGTGCCACGTACTGTCAGATACTCCGTATCAGCGACCTCAGTAGTCATTAGACATCGCGAGACAGCTGAATGCGGCGCTCCGCGGATCTCAAGAACTTCGAACGTGCTGAGCTGATTGTCAGAAGTCTGTACGCGAGATTGCCACACTCCTAAACATAGCTACCTCCACTGCTTCCGACGTGATAGTAAAGTGGAAACACCGCGGCGGAGCGGCCGGGCGCATTGAGGCGCTATGCTAGATGCGCGAGGCCGTTCCCCGTCGGGGGTTCGAATCCCCCTTCGAGCATGGATGTTTGTGACGTCTTTAGTATAAGGTAGTTCATAAGTAGCTTGTAACTTTAGGGACTGATAACCCCGCAGTTAAGTCTCTTAAGCTTAACAAACATTTGAACATTTGATGCGACTATAACAAATCCGATGTTGCATAACCATAAAAGGTATTTACAGTTTCAGTCACGGGCAGTGGGCGGGCATGGTGAGCTACTCCGACGTGTAAAAACCAACTAAGGGAGTGTCGGCAGGGAGAGGTGTAGAAGACGAGTTCTAGCTATAAGTAATAAAAATGTAATCAGGAGGTTATTAGGCAGACCAGAAGTTAATAGACTTTTTGTTTTCGAGCTTGCAAATAAAAGGAATTAAAATGTATTTAAAAATGTTCAGTCTCTGTTATTGCAATATAATATCTAGAACAGTTTGATCTTCGAATGCCTAATGACCATTTAGGAAGTGTGAGTGTCGCAAGTAAGTGTGCTTCGCTATCTCAAACTCTTGCCCCTTCAGCGCAATATGTAGAATTTGCATATAATTAAGGGCAGGCCGCTGATGTTCGGAGGCCTTAGTGCATTTCGCAAAAGGGGAAAGTTTTTTAGCTGTTCCTTTTTTGTAAGAAAATACAGGGCAAAACGTACTCTGAAAGTCCGGTCTGTCTTACATATTCAACTGGGATCTCGGAACATTTTAGTTTATAGACTCCCGAGGACTGGCGCGGAAGAACGTGCTGGATGCTCATAACATGTAAGCTTTCATGGCCGGCGTCTTCATTAATGAAAACTGCCGGGGTGAGATTAAATTTGTTTTCTTTGAGGTAACGTAATTTTCTTATGATTCGTGAATAGGTCGGGTGGGGGGGGGGGGTTGCCAAAATATTCGAAAGATTGAGAAGCACTGGTCTAGTGCACCTGCTGGTTGCAGGAATGTCTGCACCTTGCTTTCTACTGGTATCAGTCGGTACCCCTGCTGCAGCCCTCCTTAGCCCCACACACAATCTCGCCATGATGACGTGGCCTCCTGGGGCACGCCGCTGCCCACAATGGCAGCAGAATCCTGGCTGTGCGCGCTAACGCGCAGTCCAATTCCGGACGTTAATTAAATCTAAAATATCTTGCGCTCTTCCACTCGGATGAAGAAGCAGTGTCCATCAAAATTACACTGATAAAATTCTACCTACATAAACATGACCCCGCCAGGTTATATCTCTCCTTTTTTAATTTATCAACTAATTAAATTGAAGTTCCGTGAGCGTACACAGAGGAATTGACCTATCAGTGCCACGTCTCAAACCGATACATCTGACGAAGCTGCGCTGTAAATGTCAGACTCGCAACGGATCTAACACTTAAAAAATGCTATAAAAGTCCGTAGTACTTCAACACAAGGAAAGCAAAGTTTCATAATATAGAAATGTTCTGAAGCACTATATAAAAATTTCCAAAGAAAGTGAGGACATACATACTCCGCAATCCACCCAAAGGTGCGTGGCGGAGGGAACTCAGTACCACTAGTATTTACTTGATTTCCTGTTCCACTCCCATATAGAACGAGGAAAAACGAATATTTGTATGCATACGTGTGAGCCGTATCTTATTCTTGTTTTTACGCGAAATGTACGTTGGCGGCAGCTGAATTGCGCCTAAAATTCCGGCCCTATACATTTCTTCAACAGTGTTTCTCGAAAAGAACGTCGCCTCTCCTCCAGCTGCTCCCAGATGAGTTCCCGAAGCATTTCGGTAACAATCGCGCCTTGATTGAATCTCCCAGTTACAAACCTCGCCATCCGCCTCTGAACTGCCTCTATGTCCTCCTTTAAACCGATCTGGTGCGGATCCCAAACACCTGAACAATACTCAACACGGGTTCATATATGCGTTTTATATGCTGTCTCTCTTACAGACAAATCACACCTTCCCAGAATTCTCCCCATAACATAGAATCAACCATTTGTCTTCCCCACGACTGTCTTCATATGCTCGTTCCATTTCATATCGCTGTGCAGCGTTACGCCTAGGTATTTCAGGTGAGTCTGCCAAGCTAATGTTGTACTCGAATATTTCAATGTTTATTGTCCTGCTCATCTGCATTACCTTTCATTTTCCTACATTTAGCGCTGGTTGCCATTTCTCACAGCACCTAGTAATTTGGGTCAAGTGACCCTGCATCCTACCACAGTCGTTCAATGACGAGACCGTCTTGTACACCACAGCACCGTCAGCAATCAGCCGCATATTGCAGCTCACTTCGTCCATCAGATCAATTATGTTGATAGCAAATGAAAACGGTCCTATCACTCTTCCCTAGGAAATGCATTGTACACTTTGCTGTCATGCAAAATTTAATTTATTGAGCTACCGGTTTCGGGAGTGTCCCATCTTCTGTTTCTATAATAGTACAAAAATCAGTTAAGCTTCAATGTGACACAAATATTAAATATAAAGATCTTCGTTCATGATAGAAGTACTTACAAAATTACATGAGCAGTTCAGTTTTATACGTTTTCTGAATAAATTGACTGTGTCGTCATATCATATAAAAACAATTAAAATACAAGTTAAAAGTGATAGTGATAACGACAACATCAAGTGGTTCCTGCACTTAACGTAAATAAAAACAGTACTATTTCGTAATACAATTCAAAGATAAAATGTAACACTCAGAGAACAGGGTATGTCAAAGATGTAACAAATTGCCATTGTGGTCGCTTCTTGTATCGTTAACACATGTGTAACGAAATTTACACAGTAACAGTAATAGGTTTTTTATAATACATATATGTACGGTTACAACAAATGAAAGCAATCACATTTTAAAATGTACTGGTAGATACGACGTACCTCTGTTACAACACCTATGGTACTATGTGAATTACATAATGGTGAACAGTGTCGTCAATGAAGATGTTAAAAATTACCAAAATTCTACATGTTAACAGGATTCATATGTTGGGAAGTTGAACCAGAAGCATTCACCGTCTCTGGTCATTACTACAGTACAATATAAGCATCTAGGATACAAATGTTAAGTCATCGAATAAAAATATAAAAGTCTGACGAAATTGGTGATATTAAAATCATAAAATAACATAAAACAGAAAACTAAGCAGTAAACAAAATCACCTACTACAGGTCTGATGCTGTAGTCAATTTACAAACATACCGGTAGCACAATAAACAAATGTATTACTGGAATGAAACTTTCACTCTGCAGCGGAGTGTGCGCTGATATGAAATTTTCTGGCAGATTATCCTTTCTTCCAGGAGTGCTAGTCTTGCATGGTTCGCAGGAGAGCTTCCGTGAAGTTTGGAAAGTAGGAGGCGAGGTTCTGGCGGAAGTGAAGTTGTGAGGCGGCATCGTGAGTCGTGTTGGGATAGCACAGTCGGTAGTGCGCTTGCCCGCGAAAGGCAAAGGTCCCAGGTTCGAGTCCCGGTTCCGGCACACAATTTTAATCTGCCAGGAAGTTTCAAATGTATGACTCTTCCCAAGAGCACCCTGACGATACCCTAGTCTCTGATAAACACTAACCATCGAGAAAAACGTACTGGGTTCTATTAATTAAGTAGTCTTCGAGCCACACACATATTTGGGTACCTATTCTAGAACATCGTATCTTCGTTAGAAGCCTGCAGTGCAGTACCGTGTCAAACGCCTTTCGAAAATAGAAATATATGCAGTCTGCCTGTTGCCAATCACGCAAGATGTCATGAGAGGAAAGGGCAAGCTGGATTTCACACGAGCTATGCTTCCTACAGCTGTGCTGATGCAAGGATAGAAACTTTTCCGTCTCAAGGAAATTTACTATATTAGAACTGAGAATATGTTCAAAAATTCTAGAACAAACGTATATTAATGATATGGGTCTGTAATTTCGTGGGTCCATTCTTATGTCTTTTACACGGGAGTTAACTGTGCCTTCTTTCAGACGCTTGGTATTTTGCGTTGGATCAGTCACGATGAATGCAATCTAAGTAAGGACCCAATGCCGGAGTAACATCAGGCCGTGGACATGGACCATAAGCCGTGTCGGAATCGCTCAGTTGGCAGAGCGCTTGTCCGCGAAAGGCAAAGGTCCCGGGGTTTGATCCCGGTCTGCCACACAGATTTAATCTGCCAGGACGTTTAAAAGAGGTGAAAGCAAGCACAGCCTATCTGCAGAATACGGCATGTATATACTTTCCATTAACATCAGAGAATAAGACACCGGAATGTGCATGTAAACACACATTCGACAAACGACCGTTCGCCTATTTCTTTATTTTATTGAAAACTAGCTGTACCCCCGCTGCTTCGCATACGTAGGCTGTTTGGTCTGCACCATTTGTTTCTTTTTAATCCTGACGAAGAATCCATATCTTAAGTTTCGTAGTTATAGCTTGAAATTTGAGTTAACAGCACCAAAATTGGCTTAGTAGCAACGTATTTTCAAAAAATGTTTCATCCCCTATTTCACCACCTAATTGATTAATTTTCTGAAAATACCGAAACACGTGTCTTTTTAATACTGACCAAGAAAACATATACCAATTTTTGTGGTTGTAGCTTCAAAATTGCCTTATTAGTACAAAATTTTTGAATAACATCCCCTCTCCAATTTTACCCCCTTGATAGTTGAATTTCCAAAAATACCGAAACACGTATTTTGTAACGTCTAACCAACTATGCAGATATCAGTTTTTGCAGCTCTAGCTTCAAAATTGTATCAATAGCAACGTGTTTTCAAAAAGAATTTTTGATCCTCTATTTAACCCTCTTACTTGTTGAATTTCGAAAAATAGTAAAAATCAAGGATTTTTAATCCTGACCAGATTCCATATTCGAAGTTTCGTAGTTGTAGCTTAAAATTTGAGTTAACAGCAACATATTATTAAAAATCAATTTTTTGCGTCACCTATTTTACCCACTTATTTGTCGAATTTCAAAAAATGCCGAAACATGGGTCTTTTAAATTCGAACCCTGAATTAAAATCCGAAATTTTGTAGTTCTAGCTTCAAAACTGCCTAAATAGCTACGTATTTTCAAAAAACGTTTGATCCCCTATTTCACCTCCTTACGGACGGAATATCAAAAATCGCTTCTACAAATTTCAAGTTTCTATCTTCAGTGGTTTGGGCTGGGCGATGATGAACTATGGAAGGAATATATAGTGAGCCTTTACAAAGGCTATAAACGTGAAGGCAGTATTCCAGAAATGGAAGACGAATTGGAGGAAGATGAGATAAAAGATATGATACTGCAGAAGAAGAAATTAACAGAGCGTTGAAGGCCCTTGGAGTAGATGATATTCCGTCTGAACTGCTGATATCGTTAGGAGAGCCACTCGTGAAAAAATTGTATCACCTGGTATGCAAGATGTATGAGACAAGGGGAAATACCCTCCAAGAAGAATATCGTAATTCCAATTACAAAGAAAACAAGTGCACACAAGTGTGAAAATTATAGAACTGTCAGTTTAATAAGTCATGGTTGCAAAATACTAACACGAATTATTTACAGACGATTGGAAAATCTTGTGGAATCCGACCTTGGGGGAGATCAGTTTTGATATAGGAGAAATGTAGGCTAAGGAAAGGGAAACCTACGTTTTTAGCATTTGTCTATTTGGATAAAGCTTTTGACAATGTCGACTGGAATACACTCTTCCTAATTCTGAAGGTAGCAGGAGTAAAATATAGGGAGCGAAGAGTTATATTCAACCTATACAAAAAACAGACAGCCAGCTTTTATTAGTCGAAGGGTAAGAAAGGGACGCAGAGGTTGGGAAGGGAGTAAGACAGGGTTGTATCCTTTCCCCAATGTTGCTCAATCTGTAAATTGAGCAGGCAGTGAAGGAATAGAAGGAGAAATGTGGAGAGGGCATTATATCTACATCTATACTCCGCAATCCACTTTAAGGTGCGTGGCGGGGGGTGCACTGTACCACTACTAGGCATTTCCTTTCCTGCACCATTCCCAAATAGAACAAGGGAAAATGCCTTTATGCCTCCGTACGGGCCCTAATTTCTCTTATCTTGCCTTTGTGATCACCACGCGAAATGTAAGTAGGCGGCAGCAAGATCGTACTGCACTCAGCTTCAAATGCCGGCCCTCTAAATTTCCTCAACAGAAATTCACGAAAAGAACGTTGTCTTTCCTGCAGTGATCCCCAATTGAGTTGTCGGAGCATTTCCGTGACACTCGCGCATTAAACTGCAGGGAGAAGAAATAAAAACATTGCGGTTTGCCGATGACATAGTAATTCTATCAGAGACCACATAAGATCTGGAAGAGCAACTGAATGGAATGGACATTGTCTTGAAAGGAAGATGTAAGATGAACATTAATAAGAGTAAAACGAAGGTAATGCAATACAATGTCAGAAAATCAGGCGATGCTAAAGGAATTAATTACGTAATGCGACAATAAAAGTAGTAAATCAATTTTGTTATTTGGGTAGCAAGATAACTTCTGATGCCCGAGGAAGATATAAAATGCAGAATGGCTATGGGAAGAAAAGCGTTTCTAATGAAGCGAAGCGTGTTAACATCCAATATTAATTTAAATGTTAGGAAGTCCTTTCTGAAAGCATTTGTCTGCAGTGTAGCATTGTATGGGCGTGAAACGTGGACGATTAGGAGTTCAGATAGAAAGATGATAGAAGCTTTTGAAATGTGGTGCTACAGACGAATGATGAAAATTAGATGGGTAGATCACGTAAATGAGGAGGAGCTTAAGTGAATTGGGGAGAAAAGGACTTTCTGGCATATCCTGACTAAGAGAAGGAATAGATTGGACACATTCTGAAAAATCAAGGAATTGTCAACTTGGCATTAGAAGGAATTGTGTCGGGTAAAAATGGTAGAGGGAGACAGATGGACGAATACAGTGAGCAGATTAAAAGGGATGTAGGTTGCCGAACGTATTCTCAGATGAAGGACTGAAGACGACTACTACAACAAAAATTCTCAATTTATTCTTAAGATGTGGATATCTAAATTTCGCAAATCAGTCTTTCCAGAGAAGGTTTCATCAGCATTTTCAACTGAAATAAACAGTTTTAGTACTCCTTCATTAGGTCAAAATAACTGATTCATACAGGACGAATCTCTCTGTTGTCGTTATTGGTACGTTTGGGCCAATGAAACAAATTACGTTTTTAGATACCCTTAAAATGTTGAATATTTCATGCGGCCCTCACAAATTTCTCCACATTCGTCCGTCCACAAAAAATCCTTGATGCCGTCGCAAAATCTCTGAAAATGTGTGGAACATATTTTGGCAGTCCAAGCTAGTCTCCGTAACTCACTGCGTGATAAACTAAGGCCAGTTCACTTTGAAGCGACATTATGATGTATTCTTTTTAGTTGCTAATTATTTTTAAGGTTCTATTAATTGAACGCTCTTTTAAACCTTTCAGACCGGGTGTCAAATGTATTGGACACGGACTTTTTATTACTTTTAGAACATTATTAGATTTTGCCTTACTTAGAGACCCTGGGCCCTGTTAACTGGACATCTGTGGCATTTAGTTTCGTGCTTCTTGGTACCATCTGCCACCATAATAGCATGATACAGTGAAAAGCAATGAGTATGGCGGACCAATTGCAGAGTTCTTCAGACATACCAGTTGCTGAAATTAACTGAATTTTGCAGAAATTCCACTTTGAGATATAAGTTCCACGATAGACTTGGAGTGACAAATATAACTGTTGACTTAGTCCCGGCATGCAATTTGATAGTTTTTTTGAAACCAATGATGAACAATTTAAGTTTGCTCAAATATGCAATAGATTCGGTCTTATTGACATCAAAAATTACAAGAATAGGTTTTAATCTATTGTCCTTTGTAAGTGTCTTTTGCGAACGTTCAATTCCACTTCCACTTATTCTAAAACTAACAACCGTCTTTTTACTACCATAGCACACAAATTAATTATTTAATGTTGAAGCTAAACATACGAGAATTGTACTAGCAAGAAAATCAGTGAATGATAAATGCGTCTAGCTCTTCCTACATGTGCAGAGAAACTGGTAAACCTGTTGACAGCGCTTTTTAATAGCTATAGGCTGCGTAACCGTGGTTTGTGGTTGCTGCATACAGTGCACTTAGCCCACCCACGAATTGCGGAGAGGAAGAGATAGATGCAGCGAAACGGAGTCCTCTCTCTTTCTCTCTCTCTCTCTCTCTCTCTCTCTCTCTCTCTGCTCCCATCGACCGTCCGACATAACCGATCTGTGTCTACGGTATTGTTTCCTGTGTACGCAACTCCACCAGTGAAAGTCCCGTGCAAATTCTCGTCGGGAGATACCAAAGCGTTCCTTGCTGGATCTCGAGGCAGAGTTGCTGGACGCAGCGTATACTCCGGCAAGAAGGAAAGAAAGGGACACTGGGGTTTAACGTCCCGTCGACTTTACAAATGGTCCGTCCAGAGTACTTTTTTTTTTCTTCAATATATCTTCTGGGTTGTCAGGCCGTGTTCTAAGAAACTTGCTCCTTCCTTACGTTTCGTCCGATGCTGCGCCAGACTTCCTGGTAGGTTGTCCGTCTGTTGAGTCTTTGCAAAAGCTCACCCCGTGCACAACTCGAGAATGCGTTTCTGCGCTCGGCCCACGACTTCTTGCGCGAGTTTTTTTTTTTTTTTTTTTTTTTTTTTTTTTTTTTTTTTTTTTTTTTTTCTGGCCCAAAGCATGATACGGTAGGCAGAGTGTATGCTGCCATGGACTGGGCTGGACACTTGCGGTGCAGACAGATGGGCGGCCTCACCGTGGCAAAAGAAAACAAAAGAAAAGAAAAGGCTGCCGCTCTCTGCGCAGCGCACGCAGGGCGGGACTTCACTTTCTTTCTGTATACTATTTACGTATCTGTTTATTAACTCGGGCACTACTGTACATCATACTCATGGTTACAGAGATCATATACAATTTCACAATTATTAAAAGAGCTACGTTACTAAAACTTTCACTGAATGCAAAAATAAAAAATTAAAAAATGTTCAAATGTTTGTACAGCTTATGGGACTTTACTACGGGGTCATCAGTCCCTAAACTTACAAACTACTTATGAACTACTTACGAACTAGGACGGCACAAATATCCATGCCCGAGGGGGGGATTCGAACCCCCGACCGTAGTGGCCGTGCAGACCATGACTGAAACGCCTCAGTCCCCTCGGCCACTGCGGCCGGCAATGCAAAAATACATGTACATGTTAAGGCTTCCCGGCGGGGTGTTGTCATCTTGGAGAATCGGGTTTCTGCCGGTAATCCGCGTCGTACTTGCACGATATTTCGATCGCGTTACTCACGATCTTCATCAGGTGCTTCCTGAAGCTGAATCAGTGTGGAACGTGTCCAGCACTTATGCTTGTCTGCGGTGGCTAGGCGTTCTGCCATTGGTCGGCGCTGTGGGAGGCGCTCCATCCGACGTCCGCGCGGCCACTAGCCGCAATACTAGCATTTATTAGGTGTGCCTGTTCCGTCTGCTGAGTGCGTGCTTTTTGGCTCTTGTCAGTCACTAATTTCGTCAAGTTAAGTTCCGTTCCACCTCCAAGTTATACTGGGCGTTCAATCTGCCGTCATTTAAGCTTTCTAGTGCACTATACTGTTCTGTTACCGTAGCCGGCCGGGTCGAGTGCTCCCTATGCGGTCCGCGCCCGCTAGCAGCGCCTGCCGCATCGTTCTCTGGCTCCTGGTGTTGGAAATGCCGTCGTTTATTCTCTACTAGCTGAAAACCCGGCGTTGCCCGGGTATTTATTTATTTATGCCTGCCATTTGTCAAGTATATATTCATTTGTATAATGGCTGTATGCCTGTAAAATCTTTTCAGAATACAATTAGTAATAAAGGAGTAATAGATTAAAACTTGGTGCGTGATGGGGCGGTTTTCCATGAATGTTACTGTTTGCCGCGGTGGAATAGCCGAGCGGTCTAAGGCGTCTCGCTGCGGAGCGCGCGGTTGCTCGCTGTGGAGATTCGAGTCCCCCCTGGTGCATGGATGTGTGTGTGTGTGTGTTGTCCTTAAGTTAGTTTACCGAAGTTTAAGTAGTTTGTAAGCTACGGACTGATTACCACGCTGTTTAGTCCGATAGATTTACAAACATTTGAACATTTTTGTTACTGTTTATGTGCTCATATCTCAACAACTAAGTGTCTTACCGTGATATAATTTACAAGGTACACTCAAATATATGTTTGTATACTGTCTGTAAGATTTGCTGTACCTACAATTTGTAGTGTAGAAATTAAAAAATTGTAACGCCATACCGAATGCCGTTCTTTTACTCTATAAACAGCGGAAAAGTAGTAAGCGAGAAACTTTTTCCCTTCATCATTTTGCCATGGCTGTCAGCGAGAAAAGTTTAAACATAATTTCAAACCTTTAATAAAGTTTGTTGCAAGTCGCTAAGTACTGTCATTCCCATACAGTGTATTTCGAAAGTCTCGCCGCATTATACGGCATTTTTTGCGATTTCTATTGGTTATAACGTAATATCTTTCGAACCATGTGCCGTGTGTGATTCTTAACCATGCAACAATTGTTACCTCACGTTAAGGAATGTGTGTACCAAATTTGGTTGAAATCGGTCCAATGGTTTAGGAGAAAATGAGCATCATTGTCGCAAAATGCAGCAGTTTTTCGCGCATCTCATTGTTTATGACGTCATATCTCGTGAACTATATATCTTATGTGATTCTTACACTTACGGTGACCGTCCTCATGGATTGAAGCTTACGTGTACAAAATTGCGTAAAGATTGGAACAAAACTATAGATTTGTACGCAACACGGACACTCTGCTTTATATATTAGATGTGACCGTCTTCTGGTGCTTGATTTGATATCTGATTATGCACCATTTGTTCAGCCTGTGTTATCTGTGCTGACTTATTCATTCTGTCATATGTAGAATTATTGCTCACAGGTGGGCTGTTGCCTACGTTGCGTCTTTAGGAGATAAAGTGCTGGATTCCAGGCGGAACTAAGCTGATATTCTGTGTCACGGTTGATAAGATTTTGCGTGACCTTCATTTCAATTGTTTTTATGGCACTATCCCAGTATCTGGGAGTTTGTGCCAGAATCTTGACATCATCGTAATTCATCAAATGGTTTAATTCCAAACAGTGCTCCGCTATAGCTGACTTAGGAGCATTAGTCTGGTGCGTCGTTGATGCTCGTTACACCTGATGTCTACGGTCCTGGTTTTTTCGTCAGTGTATGACATACCACAGTGGCATGGTATGTGGTAGATTCCCGACTTCTGTAGGCCCAGATCATCCTTTACGCTTCGTAAGGCATAAATACTCGACGCGTTCCACACTGATTCAGCTTCAGGAAGCACATGATGAAGATCGCGAGTAACGCGATCGAAATATCGTGCATGTACGACGCGGATTACCGGCAGAAAATCGATTCTCCAAGATGACAAAAATACATTCTTATCGGACACTGAGATTCATCCATTGGCCTGCTACATTTTTTTTTTTTTTTAAATTCAGGCAACAAGACGTTATAGTGAGCTAGGTATCAGTTGCTGATGGACCTCTGTGAAGGCGCAATCTTGGTTACGTTGGTCGCGAGTTTGTAAAGAAGTGATAAGTGTAACAATTGCTCTGTGATCATAAATAGTGAGCAGCAGTAGCTCTGGTTAACTGTATGTTTTGCGTGCCGAAATATTGTCACGTTGAAAACTCAGGTGATGCGGGATTCGCAGATTGCACGTTAACCCTTGGCGTACAACTGGTTTTACAGAGAGACCACCTTTAATTTAATATCTCAAAAGCGGCTCACTGGCTGCTCTGTAAAACCGCCACGGCACTGGTGTGTGCTACCCTCTTTCGTCAAGAAAAACAACACTGCTGGCTCGTGCACTACGTTTGCGCGGAAAGGCAACAAATGCAGTCAGATTATGTACACAGTGATTTTTTTTTCTTCGGAGGTTAAGAGTGGAAAATTTGACGTAAATTGGAAGAAAATTGTAGGTTAGCGTCGAGGTCTGTCAAGATGTACCATCCGCTATGCATTGTACGAAATCATACGTAGACAATGAGCTCCTCCTGAAGCTTAGGTGTGTAACATTTCCTCAATATCGGAAGAAAACTATAGATTAGTGTTGTATTGTCTTGTGTAATACCCGTAATACCCTTTGAATAATAATTCGTATGGTGTAAAGCAGACACTGGAATCCCTCTTGATTGTAAGGACCAATTCTGTCAAATTTCATCGTAATCAACGGTATTCCAGCACAAAAAATTCAAATCTAAAGCGATGCTCACACAAAATTAGCCATGTTATAATTTTCGAATGTTTAGCTTTTGCTTTGGGTTTTCCCCACTATTTTGTTTATTTAATCCACCCCTGTAATAAAGCGAACAACAATAGATATTAAAATCAGTCAAACCATTTGTGAGTTAGAGCGAGAGAAAGACATACATATTTATTCGACACGCGGTACAAGCAATTACGTCCATTCGCACTGGGAATCGTGCGTTCATATATCGGAAACGGTTCAAGATATCTAAACGAGGATTTTTGCGGATGATAGCTAAGAAAGAGCCTCTACGTTGAGTGATAATCACAGAGATACGAAAGTAGGACGTCTGCCGTAGTAAGAGGGTCAGCGGAATAGTGCGTGTAAACGCATCCAGAGCTCCTAACAAAAGGACCGAATACCCTCTTGTCCAAAGTACCTGGACGCAGTAGCAGGCATTGCGTATTTGATATAACTTCCTGTTCTTTAAAATATTGATGATGATTATTTATGTTAGGCAATTGCGTATCTTTAGTCTTCTTCGGTTTGATAGTCTAATAGGCTCTCAAATTTTACTTAGCTTGTGCTTCAGAAATTTAGGTTGGTTCTCCTGTTTGATCGATCGAATTATTGTTTCTTATTTTACCTGAACGTACTGCGAAGTATTTCTTTCCTGAGCTTATTTAAGGTCCTTAGCTTTATTAAAATGTTTGAACATATAGATTCCTTATCTCATGGGCTATAAATAGTTTTGAAAGTTTTTTTTTATCTGTCCCGGCTGTTCACTAAAACGAAGTCAGTTACACAAGTCTTAATTTATTTAGACCTTTCATGAAATAGTCTTTGGAAGTTTGCTTTTAATACGGTTCATCTCACAGTCCACGTTACTCATTTAAGCACTGTTCAAAATATCGTTGATTTGGTAAAGGTTCTAACTACGGAAGAACTCCGTTAAGACACTTTTTTCTTCTTAAAATGTCACTGTCATATATATATATATATATATGACAGTTACATGAGTTACAATAAGTACACTCGAACAAAGTCACACGTACGTATTCACAGTTCTGGAATTTGATTCCTCACAATAAACTTTTATCACAATATCTCTGATATAAGTTAGCGTTCATAATATTTTCAAGTCTGCTGAAGCAAAGTGCATAGCTTATACTTCCTCTTTATGAATGAAAACAATTAGTATGCTATCCCCAGTAATACTGAGATTATCTCGTCGAAAGGCAGAATTTAACTTCCTTCTGTAGCCTAAACCCGATGTAGAGTCCATAGATGATGATATCGCGAAACGCGTAATATTTCGATATTTCATCGCTCACTATCAAAGTCTTTACACCTTTAAGAAATGACTTAATCTCTAATTAATCAATACTGAACTAGCCCAGTCACTATTCCTCAATAGCTAGCGAACTGAACATATCTAGATCTGAATACATAGAAAGCTGAATGCACAGAGATCTTAACACGACTGATGGTACTATTTAAACTAGTGTTCCAACAATAGATGACTGTAATTTAGGGTGTTCTGGCTAACTTATTCTGTGGCCTTGACCATTCTCCGTTACAAGGATATGAACAGATTTCTTTTAAAATTAACAAAAACGTGAATTCTGCATCGTAAAAATTAGATACAATTCAAAATTGACGGAAATGTCGATTCTAATGTTACGATCGTGATATAGTGTTACAGTCGACTTGGCTGTTGTTGTTGGGGTCATAGGACTGGTCTGATGCTGCTCTCCACCCTAATCTAACCTGTGCAAGTGTCTTCATCTCTTAACTTGTTCACAAAAATAATCATTGTACTGCTTAAAACCTGTAATCTTAAAAGTCATATACGTATATTTTTCATAATGATGCAACTGATGCAAATTTCTGGAGGTCCTGGGCTGCCATTGCAGAAGATTGCAAGATTTACGAACTACGTAACTTACAGAACCCATGCCCCAGGGAGGCCTCGAACCCCCCTGACGGCAGGCTGCCGCGCGCTGCGCAGCGAGGCGCCTCACTGCGCTTGGACACTCCACCGCGGCTACCGCACCTCTGTCAGGTGTTGAAGCGCTTTGACACTCTTCCTTAATGATTATAGTAGGTATAAAACATTTCTTAATAATAAAGAAAATTTTGCTGCATACTATAAAGTCGTTGTTCTTGGTTGTTGGCACAAGTAACTACGGGGCATGTAGTTTGAAGCATTTTTTTTTCTTTTACTACTAACAGCGGACGTTTTGTGTATTTTAATGCCCAACAATAAGTGACCTCTTATCCGTAGCATTTGGGTCCAAAGGAGCGGAGCGCATCAACAGGGACACCAGTTGACCGATAAATTGAAAACTTGATAACTTTTTCGTGCTAACTTGTACACGCATATATATAATTACACTGGTCAAAGCAATTATGGGATCAGTTCAGATATCTCGTTACTGTCATCGACAGAATGAACTAAAATTGTTCGGTGCCTTTCTGTCGGTTCTGCAGAGAAAGATAACATTACGGCAACCGAGATAGTGGGAATAACAGTAGATGCAGAAGGGGTTGCCTTATGTTTACCAGACGAATTATACGATTAGTTGGGTTCAGATAGAGCAATGTAACAACGTGACCTACCAGACGCTATGGTATAGAACGTTGGAAGCGGGACAGACACAGGGGTAGGTGGCTGCAGATGTTGCAGTGTCCCAGAGTGTAATTTCCAAGCCCTTCCCAAGGGGATCCTTTCCAAGCTCTCCCCCTGCAACATCAGTGAGAAGTGACCGTTATCTACTGTTGACAGCCCATCGAGGAGTATTAATGCAACTCAGCTGCAAAGCACACCCCAGGCAGAAACAGGACGGGGCCGGCCGCAGTGATCGAGCGGTCTGCGGCGCGCCAGTCACAGTCTGCACGGCCGCTACGGTCGAGGTTTCGAACTCCCAGTCGGGCATGGATGATTGCGTCGCCTTTAGTATAAGCTGGTTCATAAGTAGTTTGTAAGTTTAGGGACTGATGACCCCGCAGTTAAGTACCTTAAGCTTAACAAACATTTGAACATTAAAAACAGGACGCGCAATATCAACTCACACAGTCCATAATCGCCTTCTTGAATGTGGCCTCTACCCTCGGAGGCCTGTGGTGTATGTTCCATTAAATCCATGAGACCGTTTAGCCTCCATAAATTGGGCGGAGAAACATGAGGATCGGAGTCGCAATGAATGTCGCTCACAGATCAGTCAGGATCTTGTGTTCAGACAGACAATAGTCGTTCCCTAAAAAAACAAAAAAATATGTTCAAATGTTCGAAAATCTATGGGAATTAACTACAGCGGATATCAGTCCCTAGGTTTACAAACAAAAACTAACTTAAGGACACACACACACGCACGCACACGCATGCACGCACTCACGCACGCCCGAGGGAGGACTCTAACCCGCGACTGCGAACAACCGCGCGCTTCCCAGCAATGCGCTTCAAAGCGCTCGGTCACTCCACGGCAGCGTCGTTCTCTCATCTGGACAGGACGTGGAACTGAACAAGCCTGCTTATGTGCATGAAACACCGCCATAATGGCGCTTTGACCGCTCAGATATATAGAGACTTTTTGTTGTGCCCTACTCCGGTGCCAAAGGACATGAGTTCCTTGTGGTGGACGATAACGCTCGTCCTCACGGAGCTGCACTAATGAACAACATGTGTGAAGCTCAGGTAACTGAACGAATGGAGTGGCCAGCTTGTTCACCAGATTTAAACCTGATTGAGCAGGTCTGGAAAGCACTTGGCAGACGCATTGCAGCAAGATCAATACGTCCCACAACCGTTGCAGAAATGGATATTCGACTCGTGGAAGAATGGCCAAATAAATAAATTCCACCGACGTTTCGGCCGCTGTTGCAGGCGGCCTTCATCAGGGTCTGTGTCTGACAAGAAACGGTACGAATCCTGTCTCAGGCGAAGCCACCAAAACAAAACATTAGCAGGGAGGAACGTCAGGCCATAATGGAGTTGAAGAAGAATCCTGACTTAGTAGTAATACAGGCAGACAAAGGCAACGCCACTGTCGTCATGGACACACCAGATTATAATAAACGAATGGAAAACCTTCTCGGCGATCCCATCTACAAGAAACTTAAGGGTGATCCGACGGCTAAGATAACCAGATCGACGCAGGCGCTGCTGAAGCAAACCAGGATGACTTTTGACACAGCCGGAAGACTCATCCCACAAGTTCCACAGGCACCGAGGATATATGGTGTGCCGAAGGTCCATAAAAAGGATTTTCCTTTGCGTCCCATAGTGGCCAGCATTAATTCACCCACGTACAAGCTGGCCAAAGATCTGGTACCAAAGCTCCGACATCTAGTGAGCCACACAGAGACATATGTGAAGGATTCTACCCATTTCGTGGCACTTTTAAAAGAGAAGAGTGTATCAGCTACGGACCTGATGGTTAGTTTTGATGTGACTTCGTTATTCACTAACGTACCAGTGTCAGACACAATGAACATATTAGAAGAACGCTTAGCACCTGACACCTGTGACCTAGTTCGCCACTGCCTGACGACCACTTACTTCAAGTGGAAAGAAGAATTTTACGAACAAACAGACGGTGTAGCTATGGGCTCCCCACTTTCTCCGATTGCAGCTGACATCTTCATGCAAGCATTTGAAGAAACGGCTCTCCAGTCAGCGCCACTACGCCCAGCATGCTGGCTGCGTTACGTTGATGACACTTTCGTCATCTGGCCACATGGGGAAGAGGAGCTAAAGAACTTTCATCAACATCTCAATCAGCAGCACAGCAAAATAAATTTCACGATAGAAGTAGAAAAGAATGGGGTGCTGCCTTTCCTCGACGTCGAAGTCTACCGAAAATCTGATGGTAAACTCGGCCACAGGGTGTACAGAAAGGCTACCAGCACGGGAAGGTACCTCCACGCCTCCTCCCACCACCACCCCATGCATAAGAAATCCGCCCTACAAACACTAACAAGGAGGGCCCACAGGATCAGCGATGACGATCACCTACAGGCGGAACTACGACATCTCAGATCCACCTTTGCGGCTAATGGCTACGGACTGGGCGAGATACATAAAACAATGTCCAGGAGGAATGAAAGGAATAGAGGGGAGCAAGAGGAAGCACAAAGCATCGCCCTATTACCTTACGTGCAGGGCGTCACTGAGCGTGTGGGTAAGGTTCTACGTCGGGCAGGCCTCAAGCCAGTCTTCCGCAGCACCAATAAGACCAAAGATGTTCTAGGTTCAACTAAGGACGCATTAGACAAACTGAGCAATGCCGGCGTGTATGAAATAAGCTGCGAGTGTGGGCTGGTTTATATAGGAGAGACCGGGCGAGCAATCTCCACGAGGCTTTCATAACATGAAAGATACATACGTCTTGGACAGCACACGAAGTCAGCGGTTTCTGAGCATCACAATCAGTGCGGAAAACAGTTGTCCTTCAGCGAGGCCCGCGTGCTGGCGAAACAACCATTCTCAGCGAGGAGGAAAATTAGAGAGGCTATAGAAATAGCGAAGCGTCCCGCCAATATGAACAGGGAGGATGGCTACAGGCTGCCGGCGTCTTGGCTGCCAGCAGTCGCAACGCTACGTGACGGCACCGCGCGCGGAAGGACTCGCGCAGACTGCCCCGGAGACCACAGCGGCCGCGAACACCCATAGCACCGGCCCGCCGCCGTCTGCGCCAGGCGACAAGTCAACAGCGGCACGGCACAACCGCCGTCCGTTCTCTCAGGTCCATTCCGCCAATAGCAACTTCTAATACAAAAGCCAATCGAAAACGTCCATTTTGACCAATAAGGGGGAAGAATGTAACCCCCAATCACATGGAAAACTAGCCTCTAAAACACCAATCATCATTGCCGATTTCCACCAATGGCGTGAAATAATATAACCACCAATAAAGGCAAACCAACGTCCCCCTTCCTTTCCCTCATCCGCAGCTATATAAATCCCAAGATATCGTATATGCAGCAGTCAGACACAGACCCTGATGAAGGCCGCCTGCAACAGCGGCCGAAACGTCGGTGGAATTTATAAAATTACGACGCGGTTTCATATCCAGAAGAATTTTATTGATAGTGACAACAGCCGCGGAAGCCTACGTTTGCAATTATATAAGAATCTCTAATTCCACGTGTTGTCACTTTTTTATGTGTATGCAGACGAGTTGAAATCGTTGTCACGTAAAACGATAGTTGAGTAGGTTAGCTTCCTAGACAGCCATTAGTAGATAGGGAGATAACTTTCCAAATACAGCGTCGTAGCTCATCAAAAGCTGAACAATCATAAACTATAGTCGTCAACCAATAGTGAAGCCAATACTGTAAAAGAATGTAACTTATGTTTTTTGATTGACCATCGAGCTTCCATAAAATATACAAAATTACAAATAAACAAACACGTGCACTTTTCGTAAAAATTAGCGTTAGATTTTAAAATTGTGGTAAGTATTTGAACATAACGGAAAAAAAACAAAAAATATGACGTGGCAGATTTCCATCCACCGACCCTAGTGTTGGAAGGCCAGAACGCTACCACCTCAGTTACCCTAACAGATGCTGCAACCGTTTTAATTATTGGAACTTATATGTACTTTGCAAAACACAAAGTCAATTTCTCGAAAATTGTTGAGAGTTGTGTCGAATGGCTTCGCCTGATTGTTATTTAAGTTCCGAACTTCATCTACCAAAAATTTAAAGAAATTCTAAAACCTGTTACCCATTTGCTCTCCTTGTCAGTACCTACTTTCCAGAAAATTACTTCACAAGGAAAAGAGGGCCAACGTATACAATTCATACGCTGCCAGACGATAGGACAGAGCAGAGAAGCGTTATGTGAAGTATACTCGGTGAACTGTCCACAATACTTCATTACAAATATCTCTGTCTCTCTCTCTCTCTCACTCTCTCTCTCTCATAGACACACACACACACACACACACACACACACACACACACACACACACACACACACACAGAAAATCTGCTGTGTACAGACTGGAAATAAAAGTCGAAGAGAAGTAAGAGCCAAGGGCCCTATCCCGTATCTTTTCCGCACGCCCCTTTTCGGTTTGGTAAGTGAGCGGTGAGCGCATCGCGCGCTCTAGTTATCGAAGCGATTCAATTCTGCCGTCCTTTCGGTAGCGATTCGGACCGTCTTTGACGACATTGAGGCGCTGTTGCCAGATCAGCTCGCATAAGCCAATCAGAAGTTAGCTTCTACGTGCGTGCGCACTGCTGGTCAACAGGAGATACGGTAGCCGTAGACGGCGAATCTCTGCATGAAACTTTTACCTACGACTCGGGGACAGTCTGTCAGAATGTAAAAATATAAAAGTAGTGTATTTTATAATTTGGCGGCACAACTCGACAATGTTCTAAGTACTAACTTCACACACTTTAAAAAAATTAAATTTTTGTTTCTGTAAATGACAAATAATCAAACTTTTCTTAACTGAACTGTGTGTAACACAGCAAAATAATTTTGTAATTGCCTTCAGTGGTATATACTGACAATGTCTGCGAACTTTCCTGCCAATATATTTAGTGATAGTGAAGTAATACATTAAACTCCCATGTCTAATGCAAATCTTTTACCAAACCAGAGACTGAAATGTACTAAGCGAGAACGTTTTTTCCGTTTACATTTTTGTGGGGGTGTAAGCGAGAAAAAGTTTCGGAAAGGTTTTAATTTATTTTTGCCGTTTGTTGCAAGGCGTTAGAAGCTACCGTTTGTCCTATACGAGTGCAGTATTCATTGGCGACGCACGAGTTCAGCGCGTTGGGAGGGACAGTTTACTAGGCGCGGCCCAATGCGGCGAGGCGGTAGCAGCAGAGAGAGCGCAGTGCTGCCAGTGGAAAACTTTTCATTTTGGCACTACGCAAGTAGATGCAAATTACGGAAGAGGAAAAAGATTACGTATTAGTCTAGACTGTTCTCAGAATCACAAATTAGACTAATGTTTTTACCGAAGAGAGAGCGTAAAATAATTCAATAACAAAACTGTTGCTTGACGATGAGGACAAGTTTAAGGAACGTTTTACATTCACTCATCAGTTTTAGTATCTTCTGTTCTTAACTGAACAAAACCTGAAAAGTCAGATTTGATTCTATGTTGAACAGGCCTACTCAGTGCCTGTTAACGTATATGGATTATGAACAGCAGGCGCAAATATTTCTTTACTGCCGCAAAATTTGATTTCGCTCGCTGTGTGACTCTCATCAGTGCTTAAAACGTAGTGTGAAGCGTGTAAAAAGTTTCAAGATTACAAAATCGTTTCAGTATTTTTTCTTATTTTCTTTCCCACTAAACTGATAGCCTATTTACTTCCTAACTATGATTACAAAGAAAGGTGCTATAATAACTAGCAGTTTTACACCTCCGGTAAGGTACAACGAAAGAATGAGGTCTATATTACATCGTACTTGAGAATTTACTGACGTTGGTTTTGTATTTTTTCATAAATTACATGGCGAAAATATGACACTGACCTTTTTACACAAAAGGTCATTTTATAACAATAATTTTCGTTCTTTTTCATGCATCGTGTATATTGGCCTCTCATTAGTGCCATTTTCAATTGTATTATATTACACTGTAGAGAGTAATCTAGTAAATGTGTGCTAATTACTTGATCTTTTTAAACACAGAACAAGTGGCTTTATTTTGACGGTAATTACGTGGTTGGGCCCACAATAGCTTTTCAATCAAGTCTTAATGAGTACCAGTGTCATCTTTTTGCTGTTCCACGCAACACACGAGAAGAAGAAAGGAGCTTCATTAAAGACATAATTGAAGGGAAAATCACTGGAGTACAAAACTACTAATACGCTAATACAGAGTCTTGCAGAGTAATTTTGTTCCCATCTTCCATTTTCCATTTTGCCACCCACAACTTTTTTACTGCCTTCAGATTACAAGCAGTCATATATGGGTCTACATCGCAAATCATGACACGAAAAAACGGTTGGATATAAAGAAGAGCAATTAACATTGTAAGTAAATTGTAAAGTTTTTTTTCTTATAAGGATTCAACTTCCATGAAAAGCTTAAACTATTTCTCATCACTATAACTTCATTGAAAATATTATGTAAAAGCGTTTTCTGTGAATAATAAATTATCCGTTTGTACGAAAGGTACGGTAAAACACTAGCAGATACCGTTTACGTACATCTCTAACTTACTTGTGGGCACTACAGGACTTAAAATCGCGATGAAAAGGCATCATTTTATGAAGATCATTTATGCGGTGTAGTATCCGGACTGTGTGTTTGAATAATTCTTAAGTTAGTATAAATATGAAATTTGCCAAATACGGCGTACAGCTTAGCGAACAGTGAAAACGAAGTGACGCCATATTTGATGGAATTCGTATTTACACTTTCATAATACAAAACTTTGCAAGGTAAATAACACGGCGCATTGAAATGTACGGCACACTGAAGACATTTCCGAAAAACGTATTTTACTACGATAAATTGTGTTGCAGCTGACTATCCAAAACTACTACTACCTTATTAAGCAAACTCCTAGGACTTTCAACAAAATACCCTAGTAATATTTGTGAACAATCGTTAAATTTAACAGAGACGGAACAGCGTCACACCGTTATGAGATCTGACGTGAGGGCCGATCCAAAAGACATGGAGCCTTACGACAGATTTTGCACGATTGGTGCGAACAATCCAAATGTTCAAAATCAAATGTCTGTAAATCTATCGGACCAAAGTGAGTGGTCACCAGTCCGTAGCTTACAAACTACTTAAACCTAGGTAAACTAACCTAAGGACAAACACACACACCCATGCTCCAGGGAGGACTCGAACCTCCACGGCGAGCAACCGTGCGCTCCGCAGCGAGACGCTTTAGACCGCTCGGCTACTCCACCGCGGCCGCGAACAATCCCACAATACCTTTGATTAATACGGAGTACCAATGGCTGCAGCTCGTCCAAAACAAAGGGACAAAATAAAACAATTTACACATCTTGCTGGATGCGATTTCCTCAAATGTGAAACCTCTTTTACTGTTTTGCCAAGATCGCTTATTTTTTACTACATGACCGGTTTCAACTGATCTCGTAGTCAGCATCATATCTATAAAAGGAAAAGTCACGCAACGTACCGGCCACAAACTACACATGAGCGCAAAAAAACCACAGCTGATACATTTTATTTTGATATATACATACCTGTGGAACTGTGGTGTTTCTAATCACGACAGATGTGTGGCTCTGTCTATCCGGCGTTACGTGGGGTTTTCAAACACACAAAATTGCGTAGTCACAAAATAAAATCCAAACATGGCCCCCAAAATATAAACGCCGTCGATACCCTTCTTACAACACATTACTCACGTTAGACTTACGGAAAGCAGTTAGCATACAGACTGCTAAGTGGTGTTCATGGTCACCAGCACATTATTTACGGCAATAGTATCTGTGGTTGGGGTACCCCTACCTCACAACACTTTATCAAAAATATTAAAGCTGATTTTCGAGAACATTTTTGCTGTTGTTGTTGTTGTTGTGGTGGTGGTGGTGGTGGTGGTGGTCTGGTTTGATGCAGATCTCCACGCTACCCTGTCCTTTGCAAGTCTCTTTACTTGAGATTACGTTCGGCAACTGACATCCTTTTTAATCTGCTTACTGTATTCGTCCCTAGGTCTCCCTCTAATTTTTACCCCACACACTTCCTTCTAATGCTAAGTTGACGATTTCTTAATGTCTCGGAATGTGTCCCACCAACCTATCCCTTCTCTTAGTCAGGATACGCCAGAAACTCCTTTCCTCCCCAATTATGTTGAGTACCTTTTCATTAGTTACGTGATCTACCCATCTATTCATCACTCTTCTGTAGTACCACATTTCAAAAGCTTCTATCTTCTTTTTGTCTGGACTCCTTATCGTCCACGTTTTACTCCCATACAATACTACACTCCAGTCAAATGCTTTCAGAAAGGACTTCCTAACATTTCATATTGGATGTTAACAAGTTTCGCTTATTTAGAAATGCATTTCTTCTCATAGCCATTCTGCATTTTATATGTTCAGCCATCATAATTTATTTTACTACACAAGTAACAAAACTCATCTAATACTTTTATTGACTCATTACATAATCTAATTCCTTCAGTATCGCCTAATATTCTGACATTACATTCAATTAACCTCATGTTATTCTTAATAATGTTCATCTTATACCTTCCTTTCAAGACAATGTCCATTCTATTCAACTGCTCTTCCAGATCCTCTACAGTCTCTGACAAATTTACTATGTCATCAGAAAACTACAAAGCTTTTATTTCTTCTCCCTGAACTTTAATAACCTCTCCAAATTTCCCCTTGCATTCCATTCACTGCTTTCTCAATGTACAGATTGAACAACATTGGGGAAAGGCTACAACTCTGTCTTACTCCCTTCCCAACCTCTGCGTCCCATTCTTGCCCTTCAACTCTAATATCTGCTGTCTGACTTTTGTATAGGTTGAATATAACTCTTCACTCCCTATATTTTACCCCTGCCACCTTCAGAATTTGAAAGAGTGTATTCCCGTCGACATTGTCTAAAACTTTCTCCAAATCTACAAATCTAAAAACATAGGTTTGCCCTTCCTTAGCCTATCTTCTAAAATAAATCGTAATGTATTGCCTCCCGTGTTCCTACTTTTCTTCTAAATCCAAACTGATCTTCCCTGAGGTCAGATTCCACAAGTTTTTCCATTCATCTGTAAATAATTCGTGTTAGTATTTTGCAACCATGATTTATTGAACTGATAGTTCTGTAATTTTCACATTTGTCTGCACTTGCTTTCTTTGGAATTTGTAATTTCAATATTCTTCTTGAAGTCGGAGGGTATTTCCCCTTTTTCATACGTCTTGCATACCAGTTGGAACAATTTCTTCATGACTGGCTCTCCTAACGACATCAGCAGTTCAGACGGAATATCATCTACTCCAGGGGCCTTGTTTTGACTCAAATCTTTCAGCGCTCTGTCAAATTCTCCTCGTAGTATATTATCTCCTGTCTCATGTTCCTCCACTTGGTCTTCCATTTCTAGAATACTGCCTTAAAGTTTGATTTATATAGGCCCTCTATATATTCATTCCTCTTTGCTTAGTACAGGTTTTCCGTCCGAGTTCTTAACATTAATAGCGCTTCTTTTCTTGTCTCCAAATATCTTTTATTTTCCTGTAGGCGGTATCTATCTTTACCCTAGTTATACATTATTCTACAGTTATGTTTTAAATGTTTATAAACATGCATATTACGTAAAATCTTCATTTTATGTTGAATATCTTGGATTTTATGTTTTTCTCATAACTGCTCAGATTTTTTAATTATAGCTTCGTTTGCTCTGGGTGTACAAACCACATTACGGCGTCTGCGAAGGTTTTTATGTTGCTCAAACCAGTAGTTTTTTGAGATTTCGAAAGCATACAGTTAACCACAGTAAAACTTCGTACTTACGAGAAAACAAACATAAAATCCAAGATATTCGATATAATATGAAGATCGTACGTAAAGCGCCCAAAGGAAAGACTACTACCTAGAGACTGTACAGATTTATAAACATTTAAAACATCATAAGAGAAACGATTTCTACGATCGGACATAGTTGATGGACCTTGGAGAAAAATGTTCCAACGGTACCTAAAGAGAAATAGAACTGTAAGACACAGTGCTCATGAATTTTATAAATTTTTCATGTAATATAGAAACGAATATTACAATTGCTCCAGTACGAACAGCAAACGTATCCAAAACTACCAATGTGGACAAGTGATTGTGAACAATCACACCTGCATCTAACTGATCATAGTCCATGTCTTACTAAAATACCTAATAGTAGGCATTCGACCCCAGATTGAGCCGTTGTAATATCATATACGATTATTTCAAACGAATGTCCAGAGAATCCAACAATGCTGAAAGAAAAGCTTATTTATTATATCTCAGCAGATGGCCAACTACTTGATCATCGATCGATAATTCGATTACTGTCTTTTTCATAATTTTTATATTTTTAAATATTGTTCATTATGTTGCTCCCGTAACATAAACAAACACACATGACAATTGAGTAATAATCTGTGAAAGGTGTATTATGGTGGATGTGTTGGAATACCAGGTAAGTTGAGGGGGGGGGGGAGAAAGGGCGTTATGCAAATGGTATGTTCACTTGATATTAAATGACTGTCGTGGCTGACCCACCATCGAACACTTAATTAATTCATCCCATAGTTTCCAATTAATAAAACCATCCAAAATTGTGTAAAGGGGGGTTAACTAATTTCAATGATTTGAGTAAAGAAATTTGTTTTGACTCGTTCTATTGTCTGAAGTCAAATGAATGTCAGAGTTGAAAGCAAGATACATATACAATTGAGCACAGAACAAATTATACGAATTTACAAAACAATATAAACACTCCTACAAGTGACTGGTTAGTCGAAGAAACTTGTATTTGATTCTAAACACTTACGTGACAACCCACATTTAACTGGAAACCGTGGCGTAATCGAGAGGAATCGATACCAGATTTTTGTGACTTCACCTAACGTTCTCAACAATTCGAAAACGTGAAACACTATCAACTGCACGCATCACAGTACAACAACTGTGCTGGATGGCAATGTCAGCAACACGACGGGTGGGCGGTGGCTTAGAGTGTCGACAGCTGCAAGTCGCGGACCCGGAGATAATTCAGCTTCGTATTCCAGAAGCAATATTCAACTAATATCAGCCAACTTCGATCCCGGCGGATCTTAGTGCCTACGATCTCACTCGTTCGACTATGTCGTGCCACTACAGAAATTTGCGTGTGAAACACGAATGTACTGTAGGCAGAGATGACACCACAACTGTGACAATCGCAATTAGCTCATGGGTGCGTCTAATATCAGGCAGGCTGACATTGCTCTCGACTTGCCAATACTCAGCGCTATTAGCACAACTTCTGAAGCAACTCCAAACGTTGTACCACAAACTAAGTACAGCTCCTCGAAGACAAGTATAAGACTGGGAGCAGAAGAGAAGTGTCTGCTCTCCTCGCCTGCCCAGTCAGCAGTCTCCTACCCCTAAAATCTCCGTCTTCCCATTGCAATGCCTCCAGGCTTCGCCCATATCTATTGAAACGCCAATCGACAGGTAGGCACCAAAGTACGGCCAATCACGGCTTGCGTTCGGGAGTCGGACAGCCGAACCCCCTTACTATAAAACAGCAACCAATAGCCAGCTCTCTCGCATTTCCACCTCGCCCTTACGTCTAGCGCGTTTTCACGGTAGCGGCGGATGGCCTTCAGACACCTTCGAAAACACAGCCAGCAAGTTGTTCCCAGCAAACGGCCAACTCCCTCGCTACTGTATAATTGCGGCGCCAGCCAGCTTGGCGCCAGAGACGTAGAATGTCCTAGCGGGTGCCACCCTGGCGTGCGCCAACTCGGCGCAAGACTTCTCAGCTCTCCCTTCGGAAAACACCGTACACCGCCCATGGAGATGTAATGCATTGCTCCGAACGCTCCCGACTGATGAAGCCAGCGTCGGTGGCGACAGATACTTCGAAGGCTCACGTCTGTCCTACCTGCCGTGGCCTTCGGTCATAAGGCGTCTTCCGAGAACCGCTGACCGAATAACAGAGCCAACCTCGTGCTCACCGCCGGTCGACTTTAGCTCTGAATGCGTGTTTTTTCCCCCTGCTACAAAAGACGTTCAAACGTTTGTATAGCTTATGGGACTTAACTACGGGGTCATCAGTCCCTAAACTTACAAACTACTTATGAACTAGCTAATACTAAGGACGGCACAAATATCCATGCCCGAGGGGGGGATTCGAATCCCCGACCGTAGTGACCGTGCAGACCGTGACTGGAGCGCCTCAGTCCGCTCGGCCACCGCGGCCGGCCCCCTGCTACAGGCCTCACACAACCAAATAACAGAATATTTATCTTTTGACACAAGTTATTAAATCGATAACCTACGAATAATATAATAAAATTAACAAGGTTGCGTTGTTCTTTTATTGTTAGAAAGCAACATGGCAGTACGGAAACCTCTCAACTGTATCGCAACATTCTGAGGAAATTATTGTTGTCTGCCAGTCTTACCCATAACAACGAAAATATACTGATAATACAAAACGAAACATGTGCCACAGAGAATTGTGTTGCATAAAATGAATTTCTTTAAACTACTGTATCCAACCCATAATTATATTTTAATTCCGCATCTTTCAATAAAGAGGCAAAAGCAACTTTTTTTGTGTAAGCAACGTTAGGGCAAGAATTCAGAATAACGGTGAGTGCATCCCCAGACATTACGGAGATCTTTCGGCGTGAGTTTGTCACTGAAGAGTGTCAAACACATGACGGTTCACATCCTAATCAAGAACTTCAATCCGCCAAACCACCCCCACCTAAGAATACATCAAGCAGGAATACCTCCGATCAATCACCTAATAAGTGCTTTTCCAAGAAGCAGGCATTAATCTGATACTGCGATCAGCGAACCCAAGAAAGTAGAGTAACTTTTAACATCTCGAAACTAAAGGTCAACTGTTGGTATTTCTCAAGAGCCTTACTGTGTGAAGATAAGAAGACAAATAAAGAAAAAATAGAGTAAAAGATTCGAATGCAGATCTCTTGGATTTACAAGCCGAAGCCGTTTATTCTGATACGAACGCTAATATAGTAGGACAACATTACACACTGATGGGTTTAAGTTAATATGCAGAATACAAAACTACGGTTTTTCGACAAATGCTAAACCTCTAGAAACAGAGTGAGCCCTCCACGACGAGTCGCTGGGGGTGCTACACACGCCCTCCAATCAGCGTGCAGCAACTCCAGAACTCCTGTCGCCAAGAGGACGAGCCCACCGTGAGGCCTCCCCTCTAAAAAGCCAACGCGTAGGCGAGTCCACCTCCCTTTCATCCCTCGATCCGCGCCCCGTGCGGGCGGACGAATGAGCGTTCTCTTGTCCAGGCGAAAAATTGACCAACATAGGCAGCCCCGTCAATATTAGCGTATGAATATATCCCAATAAAATAAATGTGAGGGTGCTTGCCACCTTACAGTACCAGATGACTAGGAACATGTCACGATCAACTCAGTTTGTTGTCAGAAAAGGCATTATCCGTATGGTTACAGAAATGGAGGCATCATTGATATTTATTTATTTATCGTATGTTATAGGACAGCAGCATATATACAAAGAACGACAGCAGCATATACACAAAGAACATGAATATATATATACAAATAAAAAGTAAAAGGTTGTACAAGAGCTCATTCTCAGTGCATGTGATATATATGACAAAACACATGGAATTAGGACATGTATCATGCGAGACAAGCTTTTGGCTACACATCAATGTCCAGAATCCACTTCACAGCCTCAGGTGAGACGTGTAGACAACCTCCAAGATGATACACCCCGAGCAACGTCCTTCGAAAAAAGGACGGCGGAAAGTCTACAAAAATGGCGACCATACCGGATCAGCAATCTCTTACGGTCTTTAGCAGCAGCAGCCTCATTGCTGAACATTCCCGAAAGAACTCAACAGTCCATCGCAAATCAGCGGCTATCATATCACGAGTTGTCCCCATATAGTAACCAAACCCCCAATCCGTCGCACACTACTTTATCATTTCTATCACATTCCAACAGTCCATCCCAAACCGCACAGGAGAATCGAATTTCAACAAAGCACTACAGGTACGGATGAAAATCGACATGAGTTGCTTACATTTTATTAATGGTTTCTCTGAAAAGTGAACTTTTGGTAGTAAAAAATTCGAAATTTTACATTTGATGTACTAGGAAGTTTTTGTTATTAGAGAACATTTTGACTGTTAGAATTTTATTATGTTTATTCAGTAAAGATTTTTGTACAAACGCTGAATTGTTACTCTCGGCCAATGTGACCGTAATATTACTTTACATAATGCAGTATAGGCAGTATAGGTGACGAATTTATTATCTTAAAAAGACAGATAGTTTCTCCTCAGTTCCAATCGGCTTGATGCATTGCATCCCTCACTCTCAATTTGACTCATGATGAGACCATGTACTTCTTAGGATAGATCACGGTTTAATCTAAAATAGGTCTTGAATTTTTTATCATATATTTCCTTGGTTAAAGCGAATTCCCCATGATTGTCTTCATGCATGCACATTTTATGCTTTTTGTTTCATCAAAGTGATGTTTCAAGCAAACAGAATCGGGATCTTATTCTGAACTTATATCTAGGGCTGGGCAAACGAATACTCGCGTTCGAACATGTTCGGGATTTCCCGATACAGAAGAGAACTTGATACAGTATCGAACTGTTCGAACACTCATATAATAAATGACTGGCGCTTGTTATCTGCCAAGGAAACGCGGGAAATTTTCAAGTTGGTGGGCTATCGCTTTGCTCAGAACTAATTTCAAGGAAGTACAAGTACATGTAAAGTAAAAGAAGTGCAACAGTATGAGAAACTGTATATTTTGTTTAAAACAGTGCATAAGTGACGTGTCTGGTCTCACTGCAAGATATGATAAAAAAAATCAAATGTTCGTAAATCTATCGGACCAAACTGCGTGGTCATCAGTCCGTAGGTTACAAACTACTTAAACTAAGGTAAACTAACCTAAGGACAACACACACACACACACACACACACACACATGCCCTAGGGAGGATTCTAACCTCCACGGCTATCAACCGCGCGCTCCGCAGCGAGATGCTTTAGACCGCTCGGCTACTCCACCGCGGCATGATATGATCCATTGATAAATAAAATATCTGCTATTAGAACAGAACTACTGCACCTCATTACTGATGGCTAAAATTCAAAGGGGAAAAATGTGAATCCTTCACAAGTAGAAGTTACATTTAATGTGATTATAAGAGATAGGTTGCAAATGACCATTCCATTCCCTTTTAATACAGTATAACAACAGATAAAAATGTTACCATCTTTTAATTGCTTTGAAAACAAGATTAGAAGAGATGAAATAGGGAAAACTTTAGAAATTTAATACCCAATAACGGAAATAAGCCATATGAAAATAAACTGTAGTTGCAATCTCGGAATAAGCGGTGCACGAACTGCTCTGTACGTAGTTTCAACATGAGTCGCTAGATTGCAGCGCTATAGTTTTTAATCGCAATCGCTATCTTTTACTTATAGCCAATATTCGCTACTGTTTTTAGTTATGACCTGCACCCTAGAAGCTACTATAGTCGAAATTTCATACTTATTAATCCCCATAGTACATTAATGACACCTTATCTTCGTTATAAATCGTTTACTGCACAGCACAGAAAAGATTTATGAATATCATCGTTGTAAATCGTAGAACTAGTGCCTCCTAGCATTGCTAGGTAGCGATGTGATCGAAAGTTCGAACATTTTCCGAGATTTCCCGAACCGTGACGTAAATTGTTCGAACAGTTCGAGTCATGTTCAAACCTAGCTCAACTTACATCTATTAACACAGCAGAAGAACTGGCCATCTTTTCTAGGTGCACGTGAGCCGCGTCCTCCCACCCTCCCCCCACGCCACTTTCACACAGCGCAGCTGACGTTACGCAGGAAACTGCGGCGTGGAACTGCGATCCAACTTGCGGCGATTGTCGCCGTGACACACACTCCGTGAGAAATTTGGCGTGAATCACCCTGCGTCACGCCACGGATGTGCGTCACGTCACGGACGTGCGTCACGTCACGGACGTGCGTCCCATCTTGCGGCCTGCGTAGTGCACAGGATGAACATCATCACAGACCCGGAGAGTTTGTCTGCCGACTTGTTCCATATGGAGGTCACTTTTGCTGGAATGGTTGTAGTGAACAGATTAAAAGAACTTTACACCATCATCCAAATGTCCTCCGGCACAGAATGGCGCCGTAGGCATTAGTCTGTCATATTTTGGCAACATTTCTAACAAAATGGGCCGTATTTTATGTAAATATGACCTGAAGTTTGTGATTCGACCACCTTCTAAAATTAGGGCTCAGTTAGGGTCTTTAGATTAGATTAATACTTGTTCCATAGATCATAGATACGATATTTCGTAATGATGTGGAACGTGTCAGTTTTAGTAAATGTTGTTTACACTTGACAATCAATATTTTAAGAATTTTTATCACATTTTTGTTGTTTCTTATGTTTTATTTTTATCTTTTTTTTTAAGTTTTATCTAAAAATTATCTACATTCTAGAAGGAGTTGATATTCACAAATTCCTTAAATTTCTTTTTAAATAGTAGTTGGCTGTCTGTCAGACTTTCGATGCTACTTGGTAAGTGACGAAGACTTTTGTGGCAGCATAATTCACCCCTTTCTGAGCCAAAGTTAGATTTAACCTTGAATAGTGAATGTCATCCTTTCTCCTGGTGTAGTAGCTATACACTATTACTTTTGAATTGGGTCGGATTGTTAATAACAAATTTCATTAGTGAATATATATATATATATATATATATATATATATATATATATATATATATATATATATATATTGTGAAGCTACAGAGAAGATCGCTAGATCCCTGTAAATGACGATTTAGGTTTCCCTAGGCCGGTGTCTCCTTCATCCCTTGCAGGTCATGTATTGGTCAAACAATTAAGACCGTCGAGGACCGATGTATTGAGCATAAACGTCACACACGTTTGCAACAACCTAACAAGTCTGCTGTTGCTGAAAACTGCTTGGACACAGGCCACCCGATGGAATATAACAAAACGGAAATTTTGGGATGCACTTCCAGCTACCAGAATTGTGGGAATTTTTCAGCAATCAGTCATAAAAGTATCTATTTATTTGCAGATCTAGATTTCGACCACTGTGTGGTCATTATCAGTGCTTAAAGACGATTAAAATACTTGAAACATCTCGAACTCCATGTCGGAGGTTAGTACAAACTCTGCCGCGATATAATAATGTTCGCTGTCAAATTTTCTGAAGAATAAGTTTAAAGATACAGGTTGGTTCTCTAGATGCGTTTTTCCTATTAACGTCAATTTATAACACTTTGAATTCTCAAAACACTAGTCGTAAACTTCTGTCACCAAGGCAATCCAGCGATGGCGATGAAGCCCACAATTGTGATAATTATATTTCTCGTTAACGTAAAGTAAATACTACAACAATATTCTGTTAAATCTTTTACCACTTTTAAAACACATGAAGGGTTGGTTTAGTACCTCAAAATAACACTCTGTTCATAACAGTACTCAGTAAGACAGTTAACAGACGTAGCTAACTAAAAATTCACTTTCATGTGCAAAATCGTTACTCGACTAAATTACTCTGCGACTCATTATTTCAGTAGCACGTACCTTTCATTTATAATTCTTCAAAATAGTAAATCATTTTCCAAAACTGAAATTTGAAATACTTTCAAGACAATGATTCTTTTAACATCAGTATTTTCAGTTTTCACATATATCCTTTTTTACGTTTTATTAATCACACTTCAATACGAAGTCAATACAAACAACACACCGTATCAGTCTCCTCTAACACATCGAATGTTATCACTATAAATTACAACTTTAGTAGAACTTTTTCTTTCGTTTTTACAGGAACACTGTCAATAGAAGATATTACATATTATCTCATCTTCTGGCGAGGCATGGCTGTCGGATGCTAAGATATAATGGCCGGAATCCCTTCGTTGCTGCACCTTTCTGCTACCAGTCGTCGTCGTCGTTGACTCAGCGTTCTCGAACACGTTAAACAGAAGGGGAAAAAAACGCAAAACACAACATAGTATATCATGTATAAAGAAAAAATCTCGTCACCATATATGTATATTTACAATAACTACCATAGATCAAACGACGTCACTGAGGGGAATAATGCCAACAGGCTCAATGTCTGATATTTAAGAGTGTTGTGTTGTTGTGGTCTTCAGTCTGGAGACTGGTTTGATGCAGCTCTCCACAATACCCTATCCTGAGCAAGCCTCTTTAGCTCCACATAAGAACGGCAACCTATATCTGTCTGAATCTGCTTACTGTATCCATCTCTTGGACTTCCTCTGCGGTTTTTACCCTACACACTTCAATCGAGTGCTAAATTAACGATTCCTTGATGTCTAAGAATGTTTCCTACCAATCGATCCCTTCTTTTAGTCAAGTTATGCCAGAAATTCCTTTCCTCCCCAATTCTGTTCAGTACCTCCTCTTTAGCATCGGTAGCACCACATTTCAAAAGCCTCTATCCTCCTCCTGTCCGCACTCTTTATCGTCCATGTTTCACTCCCATACAAGGCAACACTCCTCACAAATGCCTTCAGAAAGGACTTCCTTAGGCTTAAATCAATATTCGAGGTTAACAAATTTCTCTTTTTCAAGAACGCTTTTCTACCCAGTGCCATTCTGCATTTTATATCCTCTGTACTGCGACCATCATTTGTTAATTTACTGCCCAGGCAACAAAAGTCATCTACCTCCTTTATTGTCTCATTACCTAATCTAATTCCTTCAGCATCACCTGATTTTCTTAGACTGCACTTCATTATCCTTGTTTTACTCCCTTTCATGACCTTCAACTCTCACAACTACTGTCTGATTTTTGTACAAGTTGTAAATAACCTTACGCTCCCTATATTTAACTCCTGCTTGCTTCAGAACTTGAAAGAGTTTATTCCTATCAACATGGTCAAAAGCCTTCCCCAAATCTACAAAAGCTAGATATGTAGGTTTGCCTTTTCTTAATCTATCTTCTAGGATAAGCCGTAAAGTGAGTATTGCCTCCCGTGTTCGTACATTTCTCCTGAACCCAAACTGATACTCCCTGCGATCGGCTTCTACCAGCTTTTCCATCCTTCTGTAAATAATTCGTGTTTAAATTTTGCAACCATTACTTATTAATCTGATGGTTCTGTGGTTTTCACACCTGTCTGCGCCTGATTTCTTTGGAATGGGGATTATAACATTTTTCTTAAAGGCTGAGGGATCTTCGCCTGCCTCATACATCTTACACACCAGGTGAAACAGTTTTGTCATGGCTGGTTCTCCCAGAGACGTCAGTAGCTCTGAGGGAATGTCATCTACTCCAGAGGCCTTGTTTCGACTTAGGTGTTTCAGTGCTCTGTCAAATTCATCTCTCAGTATAGTATCTGCTATTTCATCCTCATCTACTTCTTCCTCCCTTCCTACAACATTGTCTCTGAGTTCATTTTCTTCGTAGAGCTTCGCTATATACTCTTTCCACATTTCAGCTTTTCCTTCTTTGGTAAGAAATGGTTTTCCATCTGTGTTCTTGATATTCATAGTCTTGTTTTTCTTATCTCCAAATATCGCTTTTATTTTCCTGTAAGCTGTATCTATTTTTCCCCTATTTATACATTCTTCTACATCCTTGCATTAGCATTCTAGCCATTCCTGCTTAGCCATTCCTGCTTAGCCATTCCTGCTTAGCCATTCCTGCTTAGCCATTCCTGCTTAGCCATTTTGCACTTCCTTTCCATCTCATTTCTTAGTCTTTACTACAAATTTATATTTTCTCCTTTCATCGATCAAATCCAGTATGTCCTGTGATATCCAAGGACTTTTTGTAGGTCTTGCCTTCCTACCTATTTTGCCCTCTGCTGCCTTCACTATTTCATCTCTCAATGCTACCCATTCAACCTCTACTGTTTCATTTCCCCCTGTTTCTGTCAATTGTTGCCTAAAGCACCCTCTGAAATTCTCAAGAACTTCAGGTTCCTTCAGTTTATCCACGTCCCATCTCCTTATTTTCCTACTTTTCTGCAGTTTTTTTCAGTTTCAGCCTACAATTTATGACCAATTAAGTTATGGTCATCTGCCCCTTGGTATTTCTTACAGTTCAAAATCTGGTTCCGAAATCTATGTCTTACCATTATAAAATCTATCTGGTATCTCCCACTGTCTCCTGGGATTCTTCCACGTATACAACCTTCTTTTGTGATTCTCAAACCAGGTGTTTGTTATAACTAAATTTTGTTCCGCGCAAAATTCTACCAGGCGGCTTCTTCTTTCATTCCTTTTGCCCAGACCATATTGCTGCGAGAGACCTCGAACGCCAACAGCCGGCGTGGCGCAGGGGATAGCGTCACGGACTGCGGAGCAGAAGGTCGCCGGTTCAATCTCGCCCACCGGCAAAAATGTATTTCTTTGTAATTTACAATTCCAGAAGGTTCTACATCTTTCTTATGTTCACTTGTAAATTCTACTTGTTTCTTATGTAAACTGTTCGTCTAATTTCTGGTAAATTCTGTCTGTGTATAAATAGCAGAGCACTCTGCCTGAGAGGCAGTCAGTGCTGCGTGTATGTTGAGTTCGTAATAAACGTGCTTTCAGTATAAGTGCTGTGGGAACAATCAAGTTTTCCTCTCCCTTAATTGTCTGAATAATTTTCTTTAGCTCCTCATATATTTCTTCGATCTCTTCATCATCAGCAGAACTAGTTGGCATTGGTCGGTGTTGGCTTCGTATCTATCTTGACTACGATAATTCGATCACTGTGTTGCTCATAGCAGTTTACCCGCATTCCTATCTTCTTATTCATCATCAGACCTACTCCTGTAATACCCCCAACTGATTTTGTATTTATAATCTTGTACTCACCTGACCAGAAATCCTGTTCCTCTTTCCACCGAACTTCACTAATCCCCACTATATCTAACTTCAACCTATCCATTTCTCTTTTTAAATTTTCTAATTTCCATACCCTATTAAGAGATCTAACATTCCACGCTCCGATCCGTAGAATGCCAGTATTGTCTTTCCTGATGACAACATCCTCCTGAGTAGTCCCCGCCCGGAGATCCGAATGGGGGACTATTTTACCTCCGGAATATTTTACCCGAGAGGATGCCATCATCATATGTTCATACAGTAGAGCTGCATGTCCTCGGGTAAGGTAACGGCTGTAGTTTCCCCTTGCTTTCAGCCGTTCGCATTAACTGTGTGGCAAAGCCACATTAGTTTATGTTACAAGGCCAGCTCAGACAATCATCCAGACTGTTGCCCCAGTAACTACTGAAAAGGCTGCTGCCCCTCTTCAGGAACCACACGTTTGTCTGGTCTCTTCACAGATACCCCTCCGCTGTGGTTGCACCTACGGTACGGCTCTCTGCATCGTTGAGGCACGCATGCCACCCCACCTCGGCAATGTCTGTGGTTCATGCGAGTGTCATGTGGTTCATGAGAGTATCAGTACAAAATGCAACCTACAACATGGATGTAGAGATGTTTCAAGTATTTTAATCGTTTTTTAAGCACTGATAATGACCACACAGTGGTCGATATCTAGATCTGCAAAGAAATAAATATTTTTACGACTGATTCCTGAAAAATTCCCACAAGTCAAATACAGTGGTGGGACACAAATTCCAGCATTGTGTTATCAAGGAAGTGACTGAAGTAAAACTAGGGGATAGGCTGCTCAATACGGATGGAGAGTTTTGTTTGAATTCTGCATGGAATAGTGCTCTGTCACTTGTCCAAAAACAGAGGGACAAAATTAATGCCACCCCATACGCTGAAGACCGATTTAGCTGTTGATTTTCATCTTTGGTCGTGTGGTCGCGCTCTGAACTTACTTGCTCGGTGTGTGTTGTCTTTCTATTGTCACTGAGAACCGATGTTTTAAGCGTCATTGCATATTGCTCCCTCGTAACAGTATTGCCTTCGGAATGTCAGGGTGTGCTCCTGCAGATACATCGGCCGACGCCACCTTTCATACCTGGCTGCATATCCGTACGTTGTTTGAATACGCCATAAGTAGGAAGTAATTAAGGAACCACAAGTTGAAGTAAACCATCGAGGAGTTAGGCCGGATCCAGGCTTCTTCCTGTGGCAAACGATGATCTTCTTCCAGTATTCTTCGTAGTTCAGCAATATAGCGATCTTCCGAGAACGGTGGCTTCCTTCGCTAGGTAGTATCTGCCCGTGTACTCGCCGAGCGCGTCCTTTATAACCGGGGGTAGGAACATTTGTTGTAATGGAGGAACGCCGACCTCCGCAAGAAAAGATTCATAGTAATCTCTCGAAGGTCTGTTTTATTTTTGGGATGTTTTTCAATAAGTGGCTCCTGCAGCTATCCAGGTATGCTGTCAGGTACACAGGGTGTTTTTCGTGGAGTCTGTCTGGCAGGGGCTGTCTGTAGGCAGATAAAGCTTTATATAATCTGAGACTCCCAAATGTGGAAGCAGGATAGCGCATTCAGGAATGAATGAAGCAGCCACAGTCGTCCTGATGCATGATCGAAGTGAGAACGTCAGGGAAGACCTGACCAGGTGACGAGACGATGATTAACAATGCTTAGATGAATTTTTCGTTCCAGTTTAACCAAAGTCAGGAGATCCACGTGAATGTAAAACTTGCGTGCTTATGGAATATCTACTCAATTGTGCGACTGGATTCATGATTTCCTATCAGAAAGGACACAGTTCGTTGTAACTCACGGTAAGTCATCGAGTGAAACAGAAGTGATATTTGGCGTTCCCCAGGGAACCTTTATAGGTCCCCTAATCTTCCTTGTGTTTATAAACGATTTAAGAGACAATCTGAATAGCTCCCTTCGACTGTTCGCGTATGATGCTGTCGTTTATCGGTTACTGAAGTCAACAATCAAAAGCAACTGCAAAGTGAATTAGACAAAATTTCTACATGGTGAGAAAATTGGCAAGTAACACTAATAAAGAAAAATGTGAAGTAATGCACATGACCACTAAAAGAAATCCGCTGAACTTCAATTACGCGATAAATCAAACCCGAAGGTCGTAAATTTTACCAAATACCTAGGAGTTACAATTACGAACAATTTAGACTGGAGAGAAAATATTGTGGGGAAGACGAACCAAAGGTTACGTTTCATTGGCAGAACGCTTCGAAGATGCACGAGCTCCACCAAAGAGACTGCCTACATTACACTTGTGCGTCCACTCCTGGAGTACTGTTGCCCATTGTGGGACCCTCACCAGGAGCGACTGACGGAAGATATTGAGAAGGTTCAGAGAAGGGCAGATCGTTTTGTTTTATCGTGTTACCGGGGGGGAAGCGTCACAGAAATGTTGCGCGAATTGGGGTGGAAATCATTAAAAGAAAGATGTTATTCTTTGCTGCGTGATATGTTTGCGAAGTTTCAAACACCGACTTTTACTTCTGAATGTGAAAATATTTTGCTAACAACCACCTAGTTAGGGAGACAAGACCATCCCAATAAAATAAGAGAGATCAGATCGAATACGGAACGATTTAGGTGTTCCTCCTTCCCGCGCGCTATTACAGAATGGAACGGTAGAGAAAGTTTATGAAAGTGGTTAATGAATCCTCTGCCAGGCACATACATGTGATTTGCAGGGTATATATGTAGATGAACTAGGTGCATAGTAAATACAAAATGAGAGTAGATGTATTGATGTACCTTCCACAGATCCAAACTACTATTGCTCTAGTGGATGTGGAATTTGTCAGAAAAATAGAAAATCTTAAGAATATTTAAATCTTAAATCACATAAAACTTATTACTACATTAAAAAAGTTAAATATAATAGGTACATATGAAAATTCTTAGGCTTATATTTTTAATATTTTTAAAACACTTTTTACAATGATCACATTACTGCAGAAGTTAAGTACTGCAGTCTAACTGAACACAATATTCAAATTTTTCAATACTGTATACAATAAAATACACACATCAATCACTTCTGCCAAGAAATTCATAAATGGAGTGGAAGTAGCTGCCCACGAATATATTCTTTATACTCTTTTGTAACAGAAATTTTATTGTGGGTAAATTTTTCATGGCTGCTGGCATGTTTTTTAACCCTCCTACTACCAGAATTTTTTTGTTACACTGAGTACCGTTGGGGTCAATATGACCCCAAGTAATTATCACGGGATACATTGGCAATATTTAATTTATTTTAATGAACTAACACAAAAGCATACATTAGTGATTGAAACCAGGTGAAGTAGATATATAAGCACTTAAAGATCTTGTCTCAACACTTGATCTTATAGATCCTTACATGTGAAACAAAAAATCTCTTTACATTTAGAACAAAGAATGTCTGAATGGTGTTTACAGACAAAGGAAAAACATCTTTTGCACGTTTCTGGATGTTTTCTATCCAATGAACTTTCGCACAGGTAGCACCGTCCACGTTTTACCCCCATATCCACTTGTGCTGAAGGAGGAGGAGGACGAGGCAGAGAAACTTTGTTGCGCTGACTTCTGTCTTTCTGTACTAGACTTGTTCCCGGTTCCAGAAGAAATTATTTTCTTTTGTAGTTGGTTGTTTTATTCCAGTCAGGATTGAAGTTCAACCAAATTATGAAAGCATTCAGGGCACTAATATCCAAAATATTATAGAAAAATCACCATGGGCCATCTTCTTGCCATACATTTTGTAGTTTAGGTTCTGACTAACTTGTTCATAGTGTCTACACCTGATTTTATTGCATTATAGTCTAGGATTATAATAGGTTTCGCTGCTTTGCCGTCACCTATTTCCTCCCTGAAATGCATAGTACTCAGTAAATCTCCAACGTCTTCATCAGAATCTTCAGTTGATTCACTACCTCCAGAAATAACACCATCAATCTCTTCGTCGTCATCAGACGCTGTATCTCCTAATTCCTCTTCTTCATTCGAAATTGCTTGTATTTCAACACTACTCAGACGTTTTCTAGACATAATGTAGTTCTTTCACACGCTGCGACAAAACACTAGCAACAACTGAGGCAACACACAACTGCTGGGGAAAGAAACGACAACAATGGGTATAAATAAGAAGTGGAAAGTGTTAGTTTCATTGTTGCAGATGTTTCCTATAACATCTGTTCAACGTAATATTCGCTGTTCTGTTTTTATAATGTTACATCCAAGAAACAAAACAAAAAAATTAGATTGGGGTCATGCTGACCCCAGTGGTACTCAGTGCATAGTCCATGAATAAATTTTGATATGTTGTAAATGTAAAACTGAATATGATGTCATTGCATACAAGCAAGTTAGAGAGACAAAGTCATAAATTTTGAAAATAATCGCATTGAAAATAAGGGAGATATAGATTTCAAATGTGCTTATGGGGTCATATTGACCCCAGTGGTAGTAGGAGGGTTAAGTAGTGGACACCTTTGTGAGCCGAAGAAAGTGACATTAAATCTTTGTGAAAGTTATTATTTTTTTATTGTATTCATCTCACGGCCTGAGTTGTTTGTTTGGAAAAAAAAAAAAAAAAAAAAAAAAAAAAAAAAAAGACATTTCATTTGACTTTCGATTTATTGGGCAGTAGTAGTTAGTATCCAGCCACGGTGGAGTAACAGAGCGCTCTAAAGCGCCTTGCTGCGGAGAGCGTGGTTACTCGTCGTTGGATGTTAGTCCACCCTGGGGCATGGGTGTGTGTTATCCTTTGGTTAAAGTTAATTCAAGTAGTTTGTAAGCCCATGGACAAATAACCAAACAAGTCTCATAGATTTACAAACATTTGATCAGTAATTAGTATCATCCCTCTGCAGGATATTCTTGAGTTCAAACCGCAAATGATTCTTCTGATCTGTTACTCCAGAAAATAAATATTAGGGGACGAAAGTACGCATAATATGCAAGCTTTTTTAATTTTATATATCCAATGTCTAATAACATTCGAACAGCAAATGGGGACTAGTTTCGGCACTTCAGCAGTTCTGTGGTCTACTCCTACTAGTTAAATTTATTGCTGCGGTCGAGTGGCCGAGCGTTTAAAAGCGTCATGCTACGGAGCGCGCGGTTGTTCGCCGTCGGGGCTTCCAGTCCTGCCTTGGACATGGCTGTCTGTGTTGACTTTAGGGACTGATAACCACAGACGTTAAGGCCCATAAGATTTACACACATTTGAAATTTATTATCAAGCTGAAATCACAGAAATCTGACACTATGAAGTTATATCTGCTAGACCTAATTTAGGCATATTCTGGCAGAAAGCAGTTTTAAAGTCCTAAACTGCATATAGCGTTCAAATGTTTACTGTGATGTGTGGTAACAGCCGTAATATACGTTAAAAATTCATACTGACAACCATCAGCTGTTTATTATATTTACAACTTTACCGGTTTCGGTTATTAACCAACAACAGAAAAGTAAATTAAACAGACCGATTAGGCTGTTACATTTTCTGTCACCATATCCATGTTAAACAGTAAAAGATACGTAAAATGGTGTTTGACATCAGGTCTTTATGATCAGTAATGATTCATCAAGATCTAATGTCAACCTTCTGATGATGGTTAATAACCGAAACCTGTAAAGTTGTAAATATAATAAACAGCTGATGGTAATTTAAATGCATAGTATGTTTTTATCAGGTAAAGAGACAGAGAATTGGCTAGGAAGTATTTACGCTGGTCAATACAATTAGGGGATCAGTTAAGATGTCTAGATTCTGAAGTATTACCATAGGCAAAAACAACTAAAATGGTTAGACGTGTCTTGTCTGTTCTACAAAGTGAAAGAAACAACATTACGGTAAATGAGATAGTGGTAATAACAGAATGTTTCTGCAGTGGGGGTTGATGTTTGGTGTTGAGGTTTACTCTACGAAACGAATAACAGAAGCAGTTTGCTTCAGATTGTGTAGTGGGCTGGTAGTACAATAAAACAGCAATGACTTTTCAAAAGCTATGACATATAGAGCCATAGGAAGGTAGGAAACGGGACAGACATAGAGGGAGGTGGCGGCAGCTGTTGGAATGTCCGAAAGTGATTTCCAGGAACTGGACGCGATTTCAGGCAACAGAAACCGTTAAAAGAAGTCAAGGACAAGGTCTTACACAGGTAAAATAAGCAAGTGATGACCGTTATCAGTGGTAACAATCCGTTAAGACAAGAGGCTTACGCCATTTCGGATGCAGAAAGTTTGACGCAAGAACTAGATCATCTAAAAGTTGTGTTTCAACAGAATGGCTACACAGATAAGCAGATCCGCTGTGCTTTACAGTTTGGTCCTTCACCTGAACCATTAAATGAGACCCATAAATCAGTTGCTTTCCTACCTTTTGCCGGGAGTATCTCATCAAAGATAGGAAGAATTTAAAAAAAGTATGACATTAAGAGTGTTTTTCGTCCGCCAGTAAAGACGAGAGCACTTCTTGGATCTGTGAAGGATGATTTGGGTCTGAGGAAGCCCGGGGTATATAAGATTCCGTGTCAATGTGGGATAACGTATATTGGTCAGACTATCCGCACCATTCAGGACAGATGTATTGAACATCAACGGCACACACGTTTGCTCCAGCCCGAGAAGTCGGCGGTAGCTGAGCACTGTCTCGATGAGGGACATAGAATGTTATACAACGAAACTCACATGGTTGCTTCAGCATCTCGTTACTGGGACTGTGTCTTAAAGGAATCCATAGAAATTCTATTATCTGACAATCTGATTAACAGAGACAAAGGCTACCTTCTTAGCAAATCCTGGAACCCGGTGTTATCAGATGTCCACATAGATGTCCAAACGGACATACTAATTCAACCGTTTATCGCTAGAAGGCGTGGAATAGAAGTACCGTGATCGAAAAGAGGTGGTTAGTAACACTAACCACCAAGACTGAAAGAGTTAAAGCAACGAACCTATGCTGTTTGAAGAGAAAATCTGATCTGTCGTAAAACGTATAATACCGTTAATTATTTAAAAAAAAACACATAACAGTTTATATAAAAAGCAGGGTGAATACTTCACGTCACTCAGCTTTATAATATAAAAAGTGTGTGCTGATGTGACATGCGAGAAAGGAGAGGCTTGAGACAGTTGCACGAAAGCTCGAGAGCGTGATGCGAGTAGCAAATGTCCAACGAAAATTAAGTTCGCCGAGGTCCCATTATGGAGCGGAAATTAAAAAATAAAGGGCAGTGGGAAGGGTGGAAGCAGGTCGCAAAGTGTGTATAAAACCTGGGCGTGGCGGCTCCCAGCATCTGAAGTTTAGGGATCGCACCACTACAAGAACGCAGACTGAAATGTCCCAGACAAAAGTATAATCGTTGACACTTTTCTTATTCACAAGCGGTTTTTTTTTTTTCATTTTTAACGAAGATGTAATTACACATGTAAGTAATTGCAGCTTTTTGAACTTTTTATCTACGTGTTACTGTGAAAACTTCACCTTTTAATAATAGCTTCATTAATGATATTTTCAGTAGGCCTATTTTCTGTTAAGTCCATATAGTAAAAGAAAGAAAATCTTATATAAATCTGTAAATGTAAGCCTGTCGCTGTTCCCTTCAATCTCCAAAACTACTTGACGAATATTCATGGGGTTTTCACACGTAACTTGAGCATATCGTGCGGTTACATAAATGCTTCAATAATTAAAATCGGACCAGAGAAAATGAAGATATCATAATTTAACTATTTGTTTAAAAGTCTTCGTGTATGTCCTTTTGTTTAAAGTAATCAAAAGTACTACACGAACTTTCACGGGTTTCCACAAATAAATTGGGAATAGTTTGTAGAGTACCATAGGCTACATTTCATCAAAATCGGATCAGAGGAAGGAAAGATATCGTATTTTGAAGTTTTATGTGCATACCATGCTTATAAGTATGTTGTAGTTCAAGAGTACTACACGAACTTTCATGAGGTTTCATAGGTCAACTGAGAGTACCTTGGGGCAACATATAACCTTCATTTCATCAAAATCGGATCAGAGGAAGCAACAAAATCGTAATTTATAGTTTCCGGTGTATGCTGTGCTTGAATTGCAGCGTGAAAAACTATAGCAAAGATCCAATATAGACACTGTTCGTAATAAGGTATACCAAATAACAAATATATGACGATATTGCGATTTTTTTTTTTTATTTTTTTTTTTTTTTTTTTTTTTTTTTTTTTTTTTTTTTTTTTTTTTTTTTTTTTTTTTTTTTTTTTTTTTACATAATAAGGGCTACGATTTTCATTACGGCCGCGGTATTGATGTGGGCAACGGCCGTTGAATCCTTTTGAAAAATCAGGCACATACAATGAGGGGAATAACTCTTTGTGTTGATGATTAAATAAATATATAATGTTGTTCCGATCAGTAAATTAATGATCCCCCTAAAGCGAATATTTAGTTACCAACGTTAACACACTAATGTCAGGTACGATACAAAAAATCATTTTTACTACCTGTATCCCGCATGCCTTGTAATGCCATGGAAAGAAAAAATTGCTTCTTTCCGCGGTAATGATCTTCATTTAAAACATAACGACGATCCTTCGCGTCTATCGATGTTTCCATTTACTAAAAATTTCTTTGCTAGGAAACACTAATTTATGTAGTTTCCTTTCTGATTTCGGTGTTTACTTATTACATCTTGAATCCATTTTATTTAGTAATACGTAGAAAACTGGATAGTACAGTACAGTACAGAACAAACAGAGGCCCTGTTAGTTACGTAGTGCACCAGAGAACTAACAGTTGGCGCTGCTGAATTTTACTTTTTTTTTTTTTTTTTTTATCATTTCGATGATTATGCCATTGAACAGCAACGAACCACTATAGGTGCTGTTAGTTTTGTAGTGCTCCAAAGAAACAATACATGATCGTGTAGTGCGTATTCCCTCAGTGACAGACGTATTTTGAATTAAGAGCCGCAATCTTATCTCTGCAAACACAAACTAACATTGAACAGCGAGTTGCTGATTACACTTTGTATAGTCATAGCTTAACGATGTTTCTTTGCTTCTTTTGACAGGGAACATTTGAATTAAAAATATAATGACATTTCTTTCGCGTCTATCGATGCTCTAAGTTACATAAGAATTCTTTGCAAGAATAATAGATTTTATGTAGTCCCCTTTTTGATTTCGTTGTATCCTCATTACATTTTGAGTGCGTTTTCTTTAGGAATGCCTCGAAAACGCCATAGTACAGGAAAGGACAACGTGAGGCGACGTTAATTACATAGTACACCAAAGAAGTAATTATGGCGTTGCTGCGTTTTTCTTTTTCATTCTCATAAGTATAGTGTAACAAACTACAATAAGGGGTAGGGGAGACCGGGGCACATTTTCCATACGTGCAAGTTTTCCAACTCGCTTTAGTTTCGAAACATTCCGTTAGATGGTACCACCGGCCATACTGTAGGAAGCAGCAACAAAGCTCGCTTCATTTACGAAAGTTTCAGGGTTGTACCAGCAGTCACATTGTCGGCAGGGCTGTTTTTGTCATTTCTGCAAAGGTGAGTAAACTTTCACGTTTTTATTGAAACTTAAAATAAACATAGTAGCGTTAAACTTATTATTTTGACATTGAACGCACTAAAAGTGGGTCTCTTTCTTCACGTAACTCTACATTTATTTTGTAAATAGCTTACACCGTTACTCGTGGACGTAGGGTAATAGTTCCGAATATGGCGACGGGGCACGTTTTCCTGCACATATCTCGTTTTGAAACGTGTCCCGGCATAGAACATCTATTTTTTCCCTTAAGTCCCTTGTCTAATAAATTCTGCCAAATAGGCCTCGTTCAAATGGTTAATTGTTTCTTACAGACTTAAAATGGTTCGAAATTATACATAGAAGACCGATAGCGGCTCGTACACTCTTGAAGTAATAAATGCTGCTCTATTAGCAATTAGACGCTGGTGCAGTATCAGAAAAGCATCCATGGACTTCAATTTTCCACGTAGGAATAAAAATATCTGTATTTGTAAAATATTTAAGTGAGATATTTTGTAAAACCTTTAAATAGCATTTGTTTTTATTTAATATGGTTGCTTTTGCTATCCTTCCTTTGTAATGTGTTGTAAATTCATAATGAAAATACACAGTCAGTGAAATCAACATAGTTATCTGTTTTACTATTTAAAGTATAGTTGGAAAATTACCCCTGTACATTTTACGTAAGCTGGTAAACTTTCCCCGCGTACGGGACAAATTTTCCAACGCAACGTGGTCAGAAAAAATCATTTTCTGCTAGGAAGGAAATTTACTATTTTCAAAAATATTCCTGTTTGCTTGTAAATCTAGCGGACCAAACAACGTGGTCATCAGTCCGTAGCTTACAAACTACTTAAACCTAGGTAAACTACTCTAAGGATAACACACACCCATGCCCCAAGGAGGACTCGAACCTCCACGGCGAGCAACCGCGCGCTCCGCGGCGTGACGCTTTAAACCGCTCGGCTACTCCACCACGGCAAAAATATTTCTATAAGAATGTATACAAAGGTGTAGAAAATACAATGATCCGCTGTTTACCTCAAAACTGATAAAAATAAAAAGTACAAAATCAAAAATGTAAAATGGTGGAAAACGTGCCCCGGTCTCCCCTACAATTTATGGCGGCGGCGTTGTGTTCTGATGTTGACAAGAACCGTTGAATGCTTTTTAAAAACTCAGTCACGTAGAATGAGGGGAATAATTCTTTTATGTTCCCGACGAAATAAATAATTTATGCTGTCCTGGTCAGTAAATTAATCATCCTCCTAAAGCGAATAGTTAGTTGTCAGCGATAGCAAACTAAATCGCTGCCACTGCAAGTAAAATTGAACCCAGGTAGGGCACATTTTTTTTTTATTCCTACCTATATCCCCTATGATTTGCAATGTCATGGAAAGAAAAGAAGTGCATCTTTCGAAGCGGTATAACCATTAATTGTGCATGGAAGAAATATCTATGGAATGAGCATTGCGTTCTGTGCATCTTCTCAACATTAGTTGGAATTACCACGTGATATTGAGACAAATCCACACTTTCCACAAATTTATTTGCTCTTAAGATTAGTTTGTACTGCATTGGCTGCATAGGAGCCCCCCCCCCCCTCCTTTTAGCAGAGCAACCACATAACATGAAATAATATCTAAATAAATGTGTCACAGAGGCAACAAGAAAGTTGAGTAAGCGTCGCTAAACTAGCCATTTACACATAGTCACCCGTCTTAACCGAAAAAAAAAGGAGCAAGTTAAAGTCAGCGATTAGTATATTTTTCCCAATATTACGTAACATTTCCACCTTAATGTTTAGAGCACGAAAACTGTTCTGCGCATCTGAATGCTCACTCTAGAGATATTTGTGCTCTGTGTCACCACTAGAGATAATATACACACGCGATCAACAAACTCATCAGAAACCTCTCTGCTTTCAAAATTGTTCCGTGCAATATTGAGCTTATAATTTGACATTACTTACTTTTCGTGCGGACTACATTAAGATAGATACAGACGTCTTCTTTTGCGGAGAAAATTGTACTTAGTATTCTGAATGTATAGTTTTATTACAGAAGGTCGATTTCAATGTCGTGCTTTACGAAGTAATCAAATGTTCAAATGTTTGTATAGCTTATGGGACTTAACTACGGGGTCATCAGTCCCTAAACTTACAAACTACTTACAAACTAGCTAATACTAAGGACGGCACAAATATCCATGCTCGAGGGGGCATTCGAACCCCCGACCTTAGTGACCGTGCAGACCGTGACTGGAGCATCTCAGTCCCCTCGGCCACCGCGGCCGGCACGACTGCAGGACATGGGGACATGTATTAGCTGAAAGAGTGGCCGATGCTGCTAACACAGTCAAGACAATTCACTGGAAATACTATATTTAATGGAAAGTTCTATACAGACGGTCAGCTGACGCCATTCCTTCAACGATTACCCAGACTTACTTTATCGCACATTGACACCAGACAATTTCACACCGTAGTCTTAACTTTATAAACACAAACTAACTTTAAATTTACATCGTTCCGGAGTACGGACTTAAATTAATTTTAGTTTTTGTACGAAGAACTTTATGAACATACTGCGTTTTCGACAATGACTTCTACTTTAATTTGACATCTTGGCTAAATTTAAAAAAATCTTTGGGAGGTGCTGGGGGTTTCAGCCCCATTACGCCCCCCCCCCTCCTCCCGTGGCTGCACCACTGGCCACCATTAACTATTGAAGGCCTCGTAAAATACTGCCACAAATTATGAAATAACAGCATTTGTAGATGCCCATTGCCACGCCGTTTACAAGGGCTCCAAAAACCATATTTAGGGAAACCGATTTTCCAATTCCGATATTTGTTGGTCATGTAAACACTCCAAAATCAATTCTGGAAATGTTAAAGCGGGTTTCCAGTTCTACAACAATTTTCGTAACCATGTAGACGCTACCGTTTTTTGAAGCGTTCTGTCGTGTCCTACATAGGAAAGAGGGAAGAGGTAGCAAGGTCAGTCTGCATATCCCGAGTGGAAAGGAGTGATTGCAGAGAGACAGTACAGGCATCTACTAGAGATGCGGATTTCGGGACTCGAGAGGATACTTGTTCAGGTAACTTTATGGAACTCCTAGGTACCTTGCATTGAATTGATTGCATCCCATACTAAGGGATAGTTATTTAAAAAAACAAGAAGTATAAATCGTTTGCCACAATAGAAGCCAGTAATTACGTTCCCTAGCAGCATCCCCTAGACAGACGCACTCCCCGCGAGAAACAGACTGTCATGGAGCAGCCCGAGGCCGACGGCTATAGTCACGGGCTGGCGCCCGACTCGTCTGACTGAGAACTCCCCTCTTCATCCAAAAACCGGGGGTTTTAACGGCCGGTGTGGGCGCACCTCTTTTCCCCACTTTCCGACAGTTAACAATTTCTTATTGGCCGATGCTTGGTACAACCAATCTAAATTGTGGCTTGCCCTCTCTCTGAGTCCTCTAGCGAACCACGTTTCAGCCCTGTCCTTTCTGCCATTCCCCAGGTGGGGAGGTGGCTTGTTTGTGCACTAACAAAATCCATACTTGGTAGCAACATTGTTCAGCTGAAAGTAAAACGTCACGACGCTACCCAATATGGGCAACAACAACAATGTTTTACGTCAGTTGGCCACGCCTTAGGCTCCGCCTTTGGCCACGCCTCAGGGGAGCTGCTAACTTGCAGTTTTGCTTCTTTACCCTCTCGCTCTAGCCTCGTGAAACCACTGACATTGCTGTTCCCAAGTGACTGGTATCAACTTTGCTACGTACACTCTTTGACAAAAAACCTGGCCGCCGGCCGGCCGCCACTGAGCCTAAGTCCGAGCCGATCGCGACATGGGACAATAAAAGTGGCCGCGCTGATTCGCTCTAAGTCCAGCTATCTGCACAATCTGGCAACACTGCAGACTGCGGGAGTTCATACAGTACTTCTTGTGTGCAGTTAGAAGACAACTGGATCAGCTACATCCGTGGTCTTGCGGTAAAGTGCGCGACTTGCGTGTGTACTATTAGCGATCGAAACCGACTGTTAACAAAAATTTTAAATTCATGTGACTCGTGCATGCTGATGCCACATGTGTAAGGGGAGCATATGTGTAACGTATTTCACTTTTTGGTACACTGGTAATAACATTCCGGCCCAATAACATTGCTGCCTCTGGCCGCAGCACTTGGCAGAGCTCTCCGCGGCCCATATACCTCGCCGGCAGCAGCGGTGGCGGCGCTGCGCTGCCTCGCCCTCTGCCCAGAGCGCCTGCTGCCGCTCATCGCCCTGGATACGTAGAATGCTGTAGTGTTGCTGAGAGGTGATCCACGGAAAAGGTTGTGATTCGTATTTCACACATGATATAACGAAGCAGACCACCTATTTACCTATAGTACTTTAGAGACGCAAAAAATTGTCATTGTCCAATCCAATGGCACTCTACGATGGTTAACACTTATTTGTGGTTTAAATCTCGATCCTTTTCCTTTCAGAAAAGCCTATCATGTAATTTGTTGTTGTCATCAGTTCATATGTTGTCATCAAGACACAATATGTAACTCACTAAAATGTTTTAGTGTCGATGTTTCATTCCTTACGGTAAATGTATGAGCTAAATCATGTGAATACGTTTCAGTGCACATTCTAAAGCAACACAGGCACACTGCAAGGTTCGTGTCTTCATGTCTCATTTCTACTGGAGATATTTCGCATCAATGGAGGTGAATTCGAATTTCTTCGAAGGTGTTTGTATGGTGAAGCAAAGAAGACATCTAATACCATTTCCATAATTTGAAGTCGACCTGTCTGAAAGACTTATTGTATAAAGCTTTTCTTATGATTCCGTTAAAGAGTTTCTTCTGGCAATCTGCAGCGAATAAAGTAAAATGAAACAAAATAGATTGAAATTCCATCCCCAAACGCAATTTCTCCAACCAGGATTAGAACAGCCGCCTCACACCAGGCTTGCATCGTAAGACCCAAGCAGAACCACACAGCCAACCACACACTGCCGCCTGGTGCCCTCAGTCTCTCACATATTCAATGCTGAGCCTCTAACGCATCGTGAAAGATAACCTGAAAGTCACCCCACTACATTCCTTGAGTGCAAAAGTTAAATTTCTGTCTCTCATTTCACGTGGGCATTACACATCATGAGTCATGAAAGTAGAAGAGGAATGTCAAGTGAACTTAGTGAGTCAATTCAGTACCGCTTGCGGAAGTAACTGCACTGTCACAGTGTTGCCAAATATCAACAACGATGTTGCCAGTTCTTAGCTGTACTAGGAAGACCTGAGTAGCGATAAGCGATGCGAAATCGCGTTCGTCTCATGCGGGCTTCTAGAGGGAGTCGCGCATTTTGGTTAATATGCGGCGCTCTCTCCTGATAGATTCCGTCGTCACATTTAAGATGCAAATATTTAATTCGTCCAATGAGGCCGAAACTAGCGTTTAAATTTTTTGAGGCTTTACAGCATTATGATATATTTTCAGCAAATGACTAGAGAAGTTAAAAATAAGGGTGCTTGCAACATACGGCAGGTCAAAGACTGAGATATATGAACTTCCATCACGATTTCAGTTTCACCCTCCCTCTCCCCCCAAAAAAGACTAAAACAATTACTTTTTTAGATATCTACAAAAGCTATTTTTTATGAGTTACTGGAAATGAACGTCGCATCATCCGTCACTAAACAGTAAGGTATCAAATACTTCACATCTTGAAAGTGACAGCCCACAATATTCTCAATCCTACTAGCATCTGGCGTCAACTCGCTTTTAGCCATGCATTGAGAAGAAATGCTGATGAATTGATAACTTACCCTCATCAACTTTCAGTGAGAGCTTTTTGTAACAAAACGAAAAAGTAGTGCATACCATCATTTTCTCCAATGATACTAGGCACTGTTGTCCGAAGGTGGACTGTATCTACGTTGAGTCTTGTCAAACGCGTCTCACATTCAAGGAATATTACCTAAACGAATTTAGTCCTCATGAAGCTGTAACAAAACAGAGAATCTGGGTGGTTGTGCATATTCGTAAGTATTCTTACTTTGCCGTAATACTTGATGCAAGATGAGCAAAGTACAAATCCACCATCTATTGGTTTCTTCGATTCTGACTGATAACCACGTAGTTTGGTCCGATAGATTTACAGACACACACACACACACTCTTCGATTCTTTGGGCAGTCTTCTTTGGTTTGTACTCCCTCACTTCGTAGGCGATCTACTGGTTTTATTGAAAATACAGTAATCAAAATTACGCGACTATTTGTCCCACTTTTAATGTCTTTGGCTTTTATTCTGAATGACAGTGTTGATTTCTGTTGGTCTGGTTCCATATATCGGAGCCTAATTCATGAAATTTTATTCCCATTACGGATGAAAGCAATTAGAACCTTGTGTCTCTATAATGAATTTTCATATGAAAAAAATTAACACCTGAAGACGAGTCTTTAAAAACGTGAAAACGGTCGTGGACCTGTAAAGCAACGTTCTTAATAATAATAATAATAAAAAAACCAGCTGACGCGGCTTCAGAATTTATTATTTACTTTATGGGATGATTGAAGTGATTTCCAAATAAGTTATTCTATCTATATTTAAAATTTTACCATCATTTTAGAACAATTGATAAATTCATTTAAGAAAATGTTCTTTCGTTTTGTTTGTGATGTCACTTGATATTCTTGAAGTAGGTGGCTACAGCATCTGCTATGAGGTTTCCAGGAGACAGTTGGCAGGGTGATTTTGTTTGACAGCAAGCGGGTAAATTTAAGACGTAACGAAACGATATGATGAGCTCCAGCTTTTGCGACAAAACTCACCCGATTTCTAAATTGGCTAGGTTTTCAGAAAGGGACTATTATACAGCTAGATATTACTGCTATAAACCCTACCTCATTGATTTACCCACAGCTGAGGCAGATTGCTCGCAATGTGAAAGAGAGTAGGAGTAGTTAATGTATGAAACGACCTTCTTGAACACAAATTCAGTTAACTACGACAATGAGCATATTATGATGTTAATTTTTCAAAATATTTAATGTAGGTGACAAGAAAAAGTCAACTGACTGCAGAATTACATATCAGACTCACATCTACATGATGCCGAAGTTGCGAAACAATAGGCCCTACTACGACGTTGGAAAATCTTGATTACATTGATGGCCTGATGAACGAGTTTTTGTAGCTGGCGTCCTGCATATTAGGATCCGGGTCCGTAATTCCACTCAGGCTCGAGATTCTGTGCTCTCCAAATTGCACATATGTCACGTGGCCAGTTATTAAAAAAAATCAATGAATACCTCATTGAGTGTATTACCAGTTTTGTTTCTCGGTTTATGGTTGATTCATAAGCAGGACTTATAGTTATGTTTACTGTACTCCATTAACTAACAATAAGACTCACAATTTGTCGCAGAAAAGTCTTCCTAAAAACTCAAATTTTGTCCAGTTTCCTTCGAGTTTGCTTCCTGATAAAATAAAATGTCCGCAGGTCAATATGGAAATTACAAGCGACCTGTTATTGACAGAACATCTTGCTACGTTAAATAGCGTTCCATTTGAATTTTTGAGCACGTTCCTTGATGAGGTACTCAATGGATTCCAGACCTGTTTTTGTTGCCTGCCTCGTTGATTTCATAAAATGTTACGTAATCTCATAGCCGGATGCGATGCAGACATAGTTTTAATTGCAGTGTGTTCATTACAGCGCGGTGATAGGTTTCAAAGTACAAACTTAATGGCGACTTTTAGGTGCCAGGTATCTCAAGTCGATAGATTATCATTCCATCGGTGTCGTCGCAGATAGCGGACGACATTAATTTACTAACCATTGCAATGTTCAATGCAATTCGTGAATTTCATTTATTTCTTATGTTACAGTCAAAACGCGTAAGTTCGGGGAGGTCTACCGAACATCTGTTAGACTCTGTTTGATGGCTTCGTCTATTCAGAGCGACAACTATCCTTTCCCTCCAGCAGGCGCGCTCCGCCTTCTCCGTTTCCAGACGCGCGCGCCTTCGCTCGCTCGTTGTGCCGCATTTACCAAAACGGCCGTGGCTGCCCCCACCGCGTCATACCTCTTATCGATTTCAGAAAGGTAATGAAATAAATTACCCTTCAATTTGGTGGCCACTAAACGCTACTGTTAGCATTACTCATAATGCAAGAACACTTTATGTTACAGTGTTACTATGATGTCTGACATAGCTCTTAAAAATTCGAAAATTTATTGGAACTATCCTTAACGCGGTAGGAATTATCGAGTGGACAAAAGATTCTTTTTACGTCTTAGTCTATTTTAAAACCACGTTTATATGCATTTTCCATTTGAATGATTGTTTACGCTTTTCAAATTTTGTATGTGTGAAATTTTTCATTCAATTTCAAACATTTTTATGAGAATACTACAGAAACATTTGATACATTTGTTTTATTTCTATTTCACCTGACCCCTCTTATGTATTAGTCACGCAAAGATCGCGAAGGTAAAAGATAGGGCAATATGAACTCACACTAAGTCTTACCAGAAATAGTTTTAACAGCGAACCATTCACGACTGGAAGAGAAACAGGCGGAAACAGCAGTTGTATAAAAAGTGCCCTCCACCACACACCAATTAAAAAATGGCGTTAATGAAGCAGTGTCAACCAGTTCTAAGTTAAGTTGATAGTTAAGGTCTCTTGTTCAGAGGGAAGTTGGTTTGAAATGAACTGCAAAATTTGTACCAACACACGGAAACATGAAAAAAGTAAGCTCTATTGCACACGAGACATGAAAGAAAGAAGGAAGATTACGATTTAACGTCCCCTCGACAAGGGGGTCATTAGAGCGAAGCAGAAGTTCGGATTGTCATGATAAGAATGTGGAAGGAAATCGTCCGTGCCCTGCCGCAGGGACCATTCCGGCATTTGCCTAGACTGATTTAGGAAAATCATGGAAAACTCAAATCCAAATGGCCGAAGGCCAGGTCGATGCGCCGTGCAGACGCATATGAGTCCCGTGTGTTACCACTTCACTAACTCGCTCCGCAGCAAAAACGAATGCGAGTAAATATTGCATTATCACACGATTCTGAGTTACGTTAATTAAGTTTCTGGCCTATCGTTAGTATAAAATCAATTGTAAAATTGACAATAGACAATAGACAATAAAGCAACCTAATAAACACGTGTTACAACGATTAAAATTGATCGATGAATTGTGCCATGGTTTAAAACAATATTAGGGAAAGCAATTGCACTGTTGCTTGTTAAAAGTTAGTAAATAAAAGTATTGACATATCTCTTATTCATTGATTTTCAACAGATGCGCGTAGAATGCGCAAGGCTGTAATTTTATCGCTATTATAAAAATTAAGTTCAACCACTTCACGAGAAGAATTATAGGGAAAATATGTGTTTAACAATATTAAGGAGATGAACAGCAAGAGCAAACTGTTTACGGTTAAGAACAATATTCGTACAAGTAAATATACCAACGGTGGAAATACGACCGCCTACTGCGAAATGAATTATGTGGAGCACATGTTTTCTTTCAAAGTGAAATCTGGGACCGGCAGAGAAAGTATTATCCATCTAGAGACAACGGAAAATGTAATGCGGTCGGAACCGTCCGCTTCTCTGCCTTTCGTGGAGATATTTCAGATGAAAGCGTTCTGCCCATGGACGATAGACCTGAAATAACCAAACGGTTTGGTTTATAGGACAATTTCACTTTTGGCGGTTGCAATTACTTTACAAATAATAGATCGAATGAATGGAGTAATTTGAAGGGAAACGAATTATTACAATTACTTTGAATCACCTGCAAAGATAAAAATATTTAAGACAAAAAGTACTTCCGAAGCAACATTAAACACTAACATTATAATTCACCCGCCAGATGCTTATTTTGGTGATATTCCTGAACTGTGAGCCGCGTATGACAAGATTGAACGTATATACGTCCAATTTGGGACAAAAATGCGTAGGAACTTTGGAGAAAGTAGTCATTTCACACTTTATCCGTTTCCTTAAAAGAAACTCTCCCTGGAAGTTGATGAAGGTAAGTCATCTATTCATCAGCATTTTCAATGATGTTGTCTGCTTTTGGACTGAAGCCCTACTTAGAATGGGCTTTGGCAGCGCAGCATGGATAAAAGCCAGTTGAAGCAAGCTGTTTGTAGAAATGAGGATATTCTGGAATGGGTAAGAAATTCTTCCTATAGCTTAGCAGTATTGGCTACGATGATAGGCAACTCTGATCGTTCCCTTAGTACCAGAATTAGAGATATTTTCCAATATTCATGAGGATATGAGATTAGTCATTGAATTTAAATGACTCTGTTATCCTGAATTAAATTTTCGACCGCAGAAAGGTCTACCCCTGCTTAAATTGCAAACAGTTTTGTGTTTTATGTCGGGACTATGTATGTTAACTGCAAACAAATGTCAGATAACTGAACGAGTAATCTCATTTTAGCTCGTCAACGCCATTCTCAAAAAAAAAAAAAAAAAAAAAAAAAATGTTTGTTAAGCTTATGGGACTTAACTACGGGGTCATCAGTCCCTAAACTTACAAACTACTTATGAACTACTTACGAACTAGGACGGCACAAATATCCGTGCCCGAGGGGGGATTCGAACCCCCGACCGTAGTGGCCGTGCTGACCGTGACTGGAGCGCCTCAGTCACCTCGGCGCCATTCTCGTTTTCTGATCTACAGCAAGCATAATTGTTTAGTGAGGTATCGTTGTACTAGTGGTGTGTGTGGCTTCAGGTCTGTTTTTCTCCTCTGAAAAATGTCCTTAATGGTATTCAGCAACGAAATACCAAAACTCATTGCAGTCTGTCAACCAAGAGATCGGCATTTTCTATTGTTATTGTAATCTTTATCATTCTGCAGTAACGCCGTAAACATCATTGATTACTATCATTATTATCATCATTATTATCATTAATTCAGTTCCAAAAGCGTTCTTTCCCATATGGCCAAGAGACCAGAAAGAATGTGTGGTTTGACGAAAAATAGGACCATAGGAAAAAGTAGGTAAAAAGTTTGTAACAATATCTGTTGATTTAACATCGTGACGACAGATACTAAGCAACAACACATGCAAGTCATAGGTTGCAACGCTCGAAAAATCCATCAGACACATGGGTTCGGATTCTCATCATCATTTGTTGGCCCAACAAAACTATAACACTACGAAATAAAAAGCTGCTTAGTAGTCTATAGATTATATGTATATGTGTGCAGAGGGAAAACCTCAGAATTGCACATTTACCACATATACAGTTTAGTATCTGTGTTCACGGCCGTAATTTTAAATATACAGTCTTCTGAATACTGAAATGAAATAATTACTGTGTTGCACAAATAATCAGTTAACTATGTTTCTTCTGGCTTTCAAGCAAACCAACACATTTACGTACTCACGTAGAAGACATGAAATATTACTTGTACAGTCGTAAGGCTGCATTTTGAAACGCAGTCGCTTTCAAGTTGCAAAGTTTTTCGAGATGGATGCGGCATCATTGATTTCCAGTAACTTTCCATCAAAAAAATTAGCTTTTGTCGAAATGTTACAAAGCAATTCTTTTAGTCTCTTTTTTTTGGGGGGGGGGGGGGGGGTGAAACTGTAATCGTAATGGAAGTTTATATATCTCAGTCTTTGATCTGCCTTATGTTGCAAGCACAATATCCGTATTTTTAACTTCTCTAGTCATTTGCTGAAAATATATCATAATGCTGTAAAGCCTCAAAAAATTTAAACGCTAGTTTCGGCCTCATTAGACGAATTAAATATTTGCATCCTAAATGTGACGACGGAATCTATCAGGAGAGAGCGCCGCATATTAACCAAAATGCGCGACTCCCCTCTAGAAGCCCGCATGAGACGAACGCGATTTCGCATCGCTTATCGCTACTCAGATCTTCCTAGTACAGCTAGGAACTGGCAACATCGTTGCTGATATTTGGCAACACTGTGACAGTGCAGTTACTTCCGCAAGCGGTACTGAATTGACTCACTAAGTTCACTTGACATTCCTCTTCTACTTTCATGACTCATGATGTGTAATGCCCACGTGAAATGAGAGACAGAAATTTAACTTTTGCACTCAAGGAATGTAGTGGGGTGACTTTCAGGTTATCTTTCACGATGCGTTAGAGGCTCAGCATTGAATATGTGAGAGACTGAGGGCACCAGGCGGCAGTGTGTGGTTGGCTGTGTGGTTCTGCTTGGGTCTTACGATGCAAGCCTGGTGTGAGGCGGCTGTTCTAATCCTGGTTGGAGAAATTGCGTTTGGGGATGGAATTTCAATCTATTTTGTTTCATTTTACTTTATTCGCTGCAGATTGCCAGAAGAAACTCTTTAACGGAATCATAAGAAAAGCTTTATACAATAAGTCTTTCAGACAGGTCGACTTCAAATTATGGAAATGGTATTAGATGTCTTCTTTGCTTCACCATACAAACACCTTCGAAGAAATTCGAATTCACCTCCATTGATGCGAAATATCTCCAGTAGAAATGAGACATGAAGACACGAACCTTGCAGTGTGCCTGTGTTGCTTTAGAATGTGCACTGAAACGTATTCACATGATTTAGCTCATACATTTACCGTAAGGAATGAAACATCGACACTAAAACATTTTAGTGAGTTACATATTGTGTCTTGATGACAACATATGAACTGATGACAACAACAAATTACATGATAGGCTTTTCTGAAAGGAAAAGGATCGAGATTTAAACCACAAATAAGTGTTAACCATCGTAGAGTGCCATTGGATTGGACAATGACAATTTTTTGCGTCTCTAAAGTACTATAGGTAAATAGGTGGTCTGCTTCGTTATATCATGTGTGAAATACGAATCACAACCTTTTCCGTGGATCACCTCTCAGCAACACTACAGCATTCTACGTATCCAGGGCGATGAGCGGCAGCAGGCGCTCTGGGCAGAGGGCGAGGCAGCGCAGCGCCGCCACCGCTGCTGCCGGCGAGGTATATGGGCCGCGGAGAGCTCTGCCAAGTGCTGCGGCCAGAGGCAGCAATGTTATTGGGCCGGAATGTTATTACCAGTGTACCAAAAAGTGAAATACGTTACACATATGCTCCCCTTACACATGTGGCATCAGCATGCACGAGTCACATGAATTTAAAATTTTTGTTAACAGTCGGTTTCGATCGCTAATAGTACACACGCAAGTCGCGCACTTTACCGCAAGACCACGGATGTAGCTGATCCAGTTGTCTTCTAACTGCACACAAGAAGTACTGTATGAACTCCCGCAGTCTGCAGTGTTGCCAGATTGTGCAGATAGCTGGACTTAGAGCGAATCAGCGCGGCCACTTTTATTGTCCCATGTCGCGATCGGCTCGGACTTGGGCTCAGCGGCGGCCGGCCGGCGGCCAGGTTTTTTGTCAAAGAGTGTACATTAAAACGTGCCTGTTGGCCTCCAGTACTAATGTAACATCTTACACAGCGTCTATACGCTACATGAGGTTACGCCCATCTTTTCCGTAAGATAACCTCCACCCTGAGGGTATCAGCAGTTCGCTAGGAGATTTCTTTAGTGCCTACATCCCTTAAGATATACGTGTCTGTTTTAGCATGTTATCTGCAATGGTCTTTATTTCTCAGCCTGGAATGCGGCTCTGTGGCTCATACAGCCTCTCAACAATTCCAACAGTAAAATCAATATATGACAGTTCTTCGTTTGTCAGATTGTGTTTTCTTGTCGAGACTGGAGAGACTGTCATTTTCTACCGTGAAATGAAAGTTAGAGTGAGTAAAGTAAATATTAGAGTAAGTAAAGAAAAATAGCTATTGTGTAGACTAAATCAGAAACTGAATCAGCTGTTGTTTTCAGCCGCCATATGGAGTGGGTTAGGAAACCCGCTCGGTTACTCGTTGTGGTCTAATAAAATGCCCCTCAGCGGCTCAGCATTAATTTGCTGAATACAGGCTTGGCGAACCCGAGGTCCTGAGCCGTGGGCTGTGTCGCGCCAACAGTAAGCTCCGTGACTACTTCAACGACCATTGTTCGGCGTGACGGTGGAACGTTGTACGTTTCTTGACTTAATCGCCCGGGTCACGAGGACGGTACAAACCTGTAAAAAAACCTCAGTCTCAAGGTGTACTACTTGCCGAGGAAATGCATGGCTGTTGAGGTTGAACAGTCGCAAGCGAGCAACCTCTGAGGAACCTGCCACGCCTCAGTTGTGTAAGGTTTACCCAGGCTTGTGTGAGTAAGGCTTTCCTGGGTGGACCTTTATTTCCCTAGCTGCTCGTGGGAACACCAACATCACAGAGTAACACAGGTGGGCGTTTATCCACCGTCTCTAAGGAGGGAAAGGTCGACTATAACGGAAAGATATATGACCCCCAGTAGTTCCCATGGGAGGAACGCAGGGCTAGAAATCAGGGACAGCAATATGCACCGCGGTATTTAGTTTGTTTTCGTCGATAACTTAGAAGACCGGAGAAGTTGATGGCATGTCAAAGATGCGATCGGGGTCCGTACTAATAACGTCATCCCCATCTCAGTCACGGGGCACTACTTGCCTGTGACAAACTGCGTGATGTTCCCATTGCGATTACTCCGCACAAGAAGCTCAACATGGTCCAGGTCCGAAGACAACAGGGTTGCAACTGGTGCCTTCTTCTTGGTCTTCGAAGGCAATTCATTGCCAGAGAAGATCAAGGTGATGATTTACCGGTGCGACGTAAAGCCCCCCGTTCCTCCCACTATGCGCTGTTTTATGTGCTGGAGGTTTGGGCACGTCCTCCAGGTTTACTGCCAACTCAACCTGTCGGGACTGTGGCTGTGACTCACACCGAGACCTCCCTTGCACACCTCCTCCCATCTGTGTAAACTGTGAAGAACATCACCCTACCCACTCAGATCTGTAAAAGGAACGAAAGATCATGCAGTACAAAACCCTGGATTGGTTGTATTATTCAGAGGCTAAACGGAAATACGACAAACTCCACTCGGTCAGCAGCAAAAAGTCAAACGCAGCTGTCATGACGCCATCTTTACTCCAGACAATGTTTGCCTCTGTTCAGCGAGACTTGGTGGGCCCTGAAGCCAAACCGTCAATATCGGCCCCCTTGGTGGTTGGGGCGCCTCTCCTTCTGTTGCCCCCAAAAGCCCCTGCTTTGGGAGCAAAAACGCCCCAACCAACAGGGACATTGCGCCCCAACCCCGAGCCAGAGACGCAACGGCATGCTCTGGCTCGTCTCGCGAGGATCACTTCAATCCCTTTCTCCCACTGTTTCTCCCAGTGGCACAGTGGACGCCAGTAAGTGGCACAAAGTGCCTCCCAAAGATGGTCGAAGGGCCTCGAGGGCAACCTCAGTCCCTGAGACTGAGTCGCCCAAGCCTTCCCAGCGCGAGAAGCTGAAGGATCAGCGAGAGAAGAAGGTGGCTACCTTCTGAGGACGTGGTGGTGATCCTCGTGTCCCCCGAGGACTTGGCAATTGCGAAGACTTTGGAAGCAATGGACTTCGAGGCTCTGCCTCCTGAGTTAGTGACAGCAGATAAACCACTGGGCCATTACCCTCTTCTTAAATATGCCCTGTAAGTCGGGTTAATGTGGTGCTGCAATGGAACTGTGACGGTTTCTTCCGTCACTTTGCTGAGCTACTGAAGTTGTAGTGTCACTTTCCCTCTCTCTGTGTAGCCCTACAGGAAACGTAGTTTCCTGCCGAGTGGATTCCTGTGCTTCGTGGGTATAGGGGCTACTATAAAAATCGCACAGCATAGACAGGGTATCCGGAGGTGTCTGTCTATACGTTCTTGCCACTGTCCCCAGTTCATCTGTGCCACTTCACATGGCGCTCAAGGCAGTGGCTGTTAGACTCTAGACATAACACGACATTCATTACCATCTGCTCAATCTACCTTCCTTCGGACGAGGCAGTGTCTCCTGCAGACCTTGTGAACTTGATCGCACAACTTCTCCCGCCATTCCTCCTTTTGGGGGTATTTCAATGCCCATAACCTGTTTTGGAGTGGCTCTCAGATCTCAGGTCGTGGTAGGGACACTGAAGCCCTAATAGCACAGCTGGGCTGCTGCCTTCTCAATACCGGTGCCCGCACACATTTCAGTGTGGTGCATTGCATATCCCCAGCCATTGATATTTCTCTCTGCAGCCCAAGCCTTCTAACACAGCTTAATTGGGTGGAGTACATGATGACCTGTGTGGTAGCGACCACTTCCCCATCCATATCTCTCTTCTCCAGTTTCAACCTCCAGATCGCTTGCCTCACTGGCCTCTCTGTAGGGCTGACTGGCCTGCTTATACCTCGGCTACTAGGGTAACACCTCCAATTCCTGACAAAGGGGCAAAGAAGTTGATCAGGCTGCTCATCAACAAGTGCCCTCTGTGCCTGCCCCGATAACATCCCAGGGCCAGATCGAATCGACAATCAGTTCCTGCACCAACTGTCAAAGGACTTTCAACACCAACTTCTCGCCCTGTTAAATCGCCACTTAGTTGAGGGTGTCTTCCCATCTCAGTGGCGGGACAGCATCGTCATCCTGGTGGTAAAAACTGCCGCTGACCCACAGATGGCTGACAGTTACCACCCAATTAGCCTCACAAGCGTTCCTTGCAAGCTCCTCGAACGTGTGGTGAGTCGGCGGCTGATGTGGGTTCTCGAAGACCGTGGACTCCTCGCCCCACAACAGGGGGGCTTCCGCTGCCGTTCTGAATTAGACAATTTAGTACCGCTGGAGTTGGCTATCCGCACTGCTTTCGCCAAGCATGAGCACTTGGTTGCAGTCTTTTTCGATTTTCGACAGGCTTATGACACTACCTGGCGCTATCATATCATGGCTACGCTGCATGGCTGGGCTTGACGATTTCTGCTGTTCATTCAAAACTCCTCTCGCTTCGCACTTTTCGGGTTAGGGTTGGTACCCACCTCAGCTCCCTACGCACTCAGGAGAATGGAGTACCATAGGGCTCCGTTCTTAATGTTCTGCTACTTCTCGTTGCAATCAACGGACTTGCTGAGGCAGTAGGGTCATCGGTTTCCTCCTCACTGTATGATGGTGATTTATGTATGTATTACAGTTCTGCAAGTATTGGTGTCGCTGAAAGGCGACTACAGGGAGCCATTCAAAAGGCGCATTCCATGGGTTTCGGTTCTCTGCTTCCAAAAATCCGGTTACGCACTTTTGTCGCCATCGGGCATTGCACCCAGAACTGTATTTGGGTGCTGACCTTCTTCATGTTGAAGATACGCATCGCTTCTTGGGCATGCTGTTTGATGCCTGGCTCACGTGGGACCCCCACGTTCAACAGCTTCGACAAAAGTTCTAGCGGTACTTAAACATATTGCACTGCCTCAGCCACACTACTTGGTGAGCTGCCCGTCCAACCCTCTTAAACTTTATAAGGCTCTCATCCAGTAACACCTGGATTATGGGAGCCAGGTGTACGACTCGGCAGCTCCTTCTGCGCTTCGGGTCTTAGACCCCATCCTACATGCTGGTTTTTGCTTGGCAACAGGAGCTTTTCGTACAAGCCTGGTGAAGAGCCTCCTCGTTGAGGCTGGGGTTCCCCCACTGCGGTTCCTTCAGCAACAGTTGTTGGCCTCGTATCTTGCCCGTGTCCACACCTCTGACCGTCATCCGAATCGCAGGCTCCTCTTTCCGACTGCTGCACTCCTGTCCCCTCAAAGACGGCCTTGATAGGGTCTCCCGAGTGCAGTCCGTGTCCATTCCTTTCTCTCTTCCCTTGAATCACTACCCTTCCCTACTAATTTCCACTACTCTATCCATACACCTCCTTGGTATATTCCTCATCTGCAGCTAAGGTTGGACTTGTCCTGGGATTCGAAAGCCTCCATTTCACCATCAATTGTTCGTCACCAGTTCCAGGAACTCCTTGACACGTTATATGGTGCAGAAGTCATCTACACCGATGGTTCCCTGGTACATGGCCATGTTGGGTACGCCTATCCCCATGGTCACCTTTTTGAACAGGGTCCTTGCCAAGTGGGAGTAGGGGAGCTGGTCGCTAAGTCGTTTGTCATCTGTAGTGACTCCCTAAGTGGTTTGCAGGCACTTGACCAGTGTTTTTCCAAACACCCATTGGTACATATAATTACGTAGGCTTCCGCGGCCAGAGCCCAGATGAAGGCCACTGTAACGTTGGCCGAAACGTCGGTTATTTAAGTAATAGCCTTACATCATGTTGCGGTACAACACCCAGAAAACTTTGTCACCCATTGGTACAATCTATCCAAGACTCTGTACAACACTGGTCAAGTCAGGCAGGTCTGCGGTCTTCGTTTGGACCCCTGGCCATATTGGCATAAGAGCGAACGAACGTGTTAATCAGTTGGCCAAGCGGGCCACCACATCTCAGCTTCTGCAGATCGGCCTCCAGGACAGTTGAACTGCAAGATCCTAGGACTTTGGAACACTGAATGGGCTGACTTGAGTGTACCAATAAGTTCCGTGCAGTTAAACCACAGGTGTATGGAAGTCCTCCCTGAGGGCCTCTCGTCGGGAATCAGTTCCTTTTTGTAGACTGCGTACTGGCCACACGTGGTTAACCCATGGCCACCACCTTCGCCGAGAGGTCCCACCAAAGTGCCGTCGTGGTACTTTTCTGACAGTGTTCCACATTTTAATGGACTGTCCGCTTTTAGCTGCTTTGAGGCACTCCTTCAATCTTTCAATTGCGCTTCCATCAATTTTAGCTGACGATGCCGCGATGGCTGACCGTGTTTTAGGTTTTATTCGCGCAGCTGGCTTTTACCATTCTATTTACTACTTAGGAGTGGGCCCATTTGCCTGAATCCTCACCCCCCCCTACCCTTGACGAACTTTTGAATCTGTTTTTTGTGTGTGTGTATGTGTGTGTGTGTGTGTGTGTGTGTGTGTGTGTGTGTATGTCTGGTTCTTAACTGACGGTTTGAAGTGTGTGCAGAGAGGCTGGCTAATCCAACATTATCGTCGTGATCAGCCAGTCACACTCTTCTGCTGTAATAATTTAGTTTTGTTGCCTATTTTGTTAACAATCAATGTGTCTTAGGTTTTACTTGTCATTTTACCATTGACTGACACTTTGTCCACAGTGTGTACTAAATTACTACATTATAAAAGGCTGGGTTTTATGGGTGTGAACTCTTCGTCTTCCGGATGTTGCATGAAAACGTAGTGTGTGTTTGTCCGTTGCATACTGCCGAGTGGTAGCCGGCGGCCTATTTGGTAACACTGCATCGACTCATGACAAACGCCAATTAGTAAGTAATTTTAGTCGTAGTCACGTTATTTCTAAGAACCATTAACTTACGGCAGCAAGTGTAGGCCAATGCCAAAGGGGACTCAGCCTGCTGCAACTCGATACAAATCGAGTTCATAAGATATACGTGAAAACCAGCTCTGTCGATAGACCCGCCGACGGATGAAACTTGGCATGCACAGTATACGAGAGTGACGTCACAGAACAGTGTGGTGGAGGTGAATCCAGTTCCGACGCCATCGTCCGTTGCTCACCGGGGCACGCGTTCCACACCAGGAATGACTCGCAGCCTGTGTGTGGCTGCCGACAACCCGGAGGGAACTGCGGCGCGGGCAGTCTGCTGTTTACCGAGTTCCGCTCTGCGTGAAGCAGGGGCCGCGCCTGGCTCACAAACAAGCTCTAGCTCTGCGACATTTTGCCCAACCGAGCGAGGGGTGCCGTGTTTAACGCACAGCCAAATTTAGCTTTTCCGTGATTTCCCGAAAACATCCCACACAAATGCTGCTGTGGTATACTTTTATTCACCACTATTTCCCCTAACAATCTGAGCGTGTTGGACCTTAAACCCTAATCCACCTTTTTGCCTTTTTTTCCCCATAGTTTAACCGCATCTCGCCTGCTGCCACTGCCCCCACTGCTGCCAAGTGGCCCGTAAGGATAGTGTAGAATGTGAAAGAAGTTACTGGAAACTTTCTACAACGGTGTCGAATATCATTTTACCCTGCGATGTTCATCTCAACTTGGCATGAACTCTATAATTCGTTGCACGTACCCTGCAGAGATATTCAGCTATGTTGCTTCTATTGTTTTTCATAACAGCGAAAGTATTGGCAGTGTAAGACTTTGTGCACGAACTGACTTCTGGATTATCTATATATATATATATATATATATATATATATATATATATATATATATAAATTAATGTTTATATGTCTTCTGTTTGTTGATAAACCATTCATTCGATTGAATGAAACTTTGATGAACAGTTCACCATTCTTCCACGAAGGTTCCTGACCCAAAAACAAAGGAGCACGAGACGTAGCTCAGGAGATATGACGTCATAAATAATGAGAGGCCACCGCATGAGAATACACAGATTTATGCGTAGTTTATGAGAAGTTAGGGACCTGAAACAAAATTTTCATGAAATTTCGGACGTAACTAACCACCGCCCCCCCCCCCCCCAAACACACACACACACACACACACACACACACACACACACAAAATGATGAAACGAAATCTACCGCTCACAAGTTTCCTGTAGATGCCGTCAAACTGTCTGTGGTGCGCGCCACGTACTTTCTCCGTGCGCCGCCATGCAAGCACGGCGCGGCGTTCTTACGACGTCAGCCACGAGCGCCCTCTGCTGCAACTCTGCTCGTGGCCACCCCTAACTGCATCGTAACTTGGGAATCAGATAGGCACCAGTTAAGACTTGGCTATCGGATAGGCACTAGGACTCATCAGAAGGCAGGCCTCTCTCTAGTTTAACTATGTATCAGCATTCTGCAGTCTTGAACTTTGTAAAAGATAAGTATTATCTTATTTCTACGAAATATACAACTTGTTCTAATTTAGTGTAGAGTTTGTAGTTTCTGCTGTCCCACTGGCTGGTCACCTCCGTACCTGTTCACGCGTGCATTATTTATTCCTGTGTTGGTCTCTCTCTCTACTCGGCCACCGACACCTACGACAACCGGCAGAAACGAGACACTAAAGTGGCGACGAGGCTGGGACACAAAACTGTCACATCAGGCATGACCCTGTATCAAATAAAGTTAGCAATACAGATTAGCATGTTACTGTTTATTTTTCTCTGAAAGTCTCACTTAATTCTCTTGCATCCAAAATTAAGCAATCTGTTTTCTTAATATCTATAAAAAAAGCGAAAGGACACTTACTCACTAAACACGAAATCTCAAAAACCACTTCCCCTATGAAGCTGAAAATTGGCAGGAATGTCGTTTATAGGTAGAAAACGTCAGCTAAGAAAGTATTTTGTGGCAGATGCATGGCGGTGCACACTTCTCCTACAGACTCAGGAAATCTACAGGTTCCTTTCCTTCTTCACGAAATTTCGCACGCTTGACCTTCAAAAGAAGAGGAAGGTCACCGTCTACGTTACGTTTTATACGGTGCATGGGGGAGGGTACTTCGCAACATAAAAAGTGGATCTGTAAATACCTTGGTCGCGCCATAACTTGAGAACGGGTTGACCGATTTCAAAGATCCTTTACTTGTTGTTTTCGTTATTCTCAGAACATGGGTTGTATGAAACAAAACTGGAATATTTGACAATAACAAAGTGCGTTTTTCCATGTGACCCTGCGTTTATTTTGCATAGAAATCTATAGTTTTTTTTCCGATATTGATGAAATTTTGACCACTCTACCTTAGAAACAAGAGGAATGTCAATCTCTATATAAAATGGTGGAGAGTACTTACGGAATTTCACAAAATGCATAGTTTTGCTCCAATCTTTATGAATGTTTGCATACACGATCCTTAAATCAAGAGGAAGGTACATAGAACGGCACATAAATATTTGTATGGTACAGGACAGAGGGTACCATGCAGAAAACTGCCGAGAGAGGGGAAAGTTGGAAACAGGGAATAGGTGGATGCACAGCGAGGGGGAAGGGGATGTGAAGTACGAAAGTGCAAGATAAATAAACACCCGGGCAACACCGGGTTTACAGCTAGTATTCCATAAATTTTCTATGTGGTTCACCTCAGGCCATTTGAGTGATCACACAATTCGCTAGAACTGTCCAAAATGTTTCTCACAGCAGTCGTGAACAACTGTGACCCTGGCTACTGGCAAGTGTCAGCTACTGGGGGATGTAACTGCAGCGGGCACTGAAATAACGATGCGACTGCAACATAGGTCGCGCACCGACCATAGTTTCATCTAGAAATTATAAGACTGGAAGTCCAAGTGTTACTACGCTTCGATGTGATAATGCACAGCTGGATGTAGAAACAGCACAAAGAGCTGTTCTGGAACGGTCAGCTGCGCAAGCCTTACAACACAGTTACACTCGCTGCCGCAAGGTACAACATCGGGTAAACAAATGCGTTAATGCGTATATATATATTACTGTGTCGTTTGAGCTAATGCATGTATTGTTAGCACCACAGCTCCACCGACGCTGCGGGCCTGTGGCGGATGCCAGTGGAGTCGACTGCTCGATGACGCGCCAGGGCCGCCGGCTCTGACGCCAGAGTCCTGGGTTCGCTCCTAAGGTGGCCTGGAGGCAGCTACGAGAAGTACGTGCACGGTGCTTCGCCAGGGCCGCTGGCTCTGGAGTCCTGAGGTCACCGCTCGCCATCAGACGACGCAAGACCGTCGCCGCACCCGGCGCGCCGTGGGGCCGTTACGGAGAGCAGAGGGCGTTGGAAAAACGATTTTTAAAAACAGTTTCGTAGGCTTTCCCGGCGCAATAGTTCTTCATAGTTTGTTCGGATTTGCTGCCGGATTTTGAAGTCGAAATGACCCAATATTTCGGCGGAACACCTGTCCGCCATCCTCAGGGGAACTGCTGCTGCTGGACTCGCCGACAACTGATGCCGAGGGCATGGAACGCCGTCCTATATAGGCCTGCGAGTGATGAAGGCGCATGCGCGGCCTGCCACAGGTACTGCACATAGACAGGTCTTGCGGCGCCGCCGGTGGCGGAAAGGCGGTGCTCGCGATATATCGCAGTCATGGGTTGTCTTCCAGCAATCTGGTGGGTTGCATAAAAGATCGATGTTTTTTCATGTGTGATAAAACCGGGTTCCACGCCCTGCTAAGCGGAAAACCCTTGTCTCTGTTAATTAAATTTTCAGACAGCCTGATTTCAATAGACTCTTTATACACATTGTCCCAAAAACCGGACGTGCTGGCCACAATACGAGTCTCATCGAACAACATCCTATGTTGCTCGTTAAGACAATGTTCCGCAACTGCTGACTTTTCGGGCTGTAGAAGCCTGATGTGACGGCGATGTTCCACGCATCTGTCATGAACAGTGCGGATCGACCTGCCAATGTACGCCTTCCCACATTCGCATGGAATCCTGTACACACCCTGTTTTTTAAGGCCCAAGTCGTCTTTAACGGATCCTAAAAGTGTCCTGTCTTAACGAGCAACATAGGATGTTGTTCGATGAGACTCGTATTGTGGCCAGCACGTCCAGTTTTTGGGACAATGTGTATAAAGAGTCTATTGAAATCAGGCTGTCTGAAAATTTAATTAACAGAGACAAGGGTTTTCCGCTTAGCAGGGCGTGGAACCCGGTTTTATCACACATGAAAAAACATCGATCTTTTATGCAACCCACCAGATTGCTGGAAGACAACCCATGACTGCGATATATCGCGAGCATCGCCTTTCCGCCACCGGCGGCGCCGCAAGACCTGTCTATGTGCAGTACCTGTGGCAGGCCGCGCATGCTCCTTCATCACTCGCAGGCCTATATAGGACGGCGTTCCATGCCCTCGGCATCAGTTGTCGGCGAGTCCAGCAGCAGCAGTTCCCCTGAGGATGGCGGACAGGTGTTCCGCCGAAATATTGGGTCATTTCGACTTCAAAATCCGGCAGCAAACCCGAAGAAACTATGAAGTATTTTTAAAAACACTTGATGAAGGCAGCATTCAGTAACAGCACCATTTAATTTTCTAACATCTCGTAGCTACTGAATTTATATCATCTAAACATTTATAATGTACGTTATTCTGTCTTTGTTTCCCATTTTGTGCGCTCATATCGTTATGCGCGCTTTTATATTTAATCGTGTCAGAAACGTATATTACGAGGTATGTCCACAAAGTAAGTTCCGTTTGGTTATATAAACCACACTTGAACAGACACAGAAAAACTCTGCAACTGTTAAACTACTTTTCTACATAACTTCCGAAATTTTGTAGGCACTTGTCATAGCGTGGGACAAGTTTTTGTGTGCCTTCTTCATAGAAGGTTGCCGCCTGTGTATTCAACCATGTGGCAAACATGTTCTTTCAGCTCATCATCGTTGAAGTGTTGACCACCAAGGACAGATTTTTAGGTGTAAGAAGAGATTAAAGAAGTCCTCTTCTTCCCTTTACGTTGCCGCCCGACCTCACAAGGCGAATGTGACCAAATTTCATTGGGACGTGTTTGATCATCTTCCGTACAGTCTCGCTGCTAGCGACTTTCTTCTTACACCTAAAACCTGTCCATAGTGGTCAACACTTCAGCTATAATGACGCGCTGAAAGAACATGTTACCACATGGTTGAATACAAAGGCAGCAACCTTCTACGAAGAAGGCATACAAAGACTTCTGCCACGCTACGACAAATGCCTACAAAATTTCAGAAGCTATGTAGAAAAGTAGTTTAATAGTTGTATATTTTTGAACAATAAATATTTTTTTCTGTTTCTGTAAACGTTTGTTTTATATAACCTAACGGAACTTACTTTGTGGACATACCTCGTATAACTTACAAGATACAAAACAAGATAATAAAATGCAGAAAGAAATATTCCAAAAATAGTACTAATAAATATGCAGCTGCACGCATACTTGATAACACGTGGAAACTTTTACAGAGCAATTTTAGACAAGTCTACCACTTTTCCCCATGAAAATACGGAACACCTGACACTGGACCAACCTCCAGTGATACTATTTTATCTTTCGTTATGATAATTAACGTAAAAGCTCCGTGATCCTGAATACGAACGATTATGTTTTATGATAACACTTCAACAAAGTATGTTTACACTGGCAATATTATACATGCTTTTAAATGCATGTTTCATAGAAACAACGTAACTAGAAAATCGACCTACATCTTTTCATTTTTGGTATAAAAATATGTTCTAGTTTTAAACACAAGGGATAAATTCAATTCTCATATTTTTGGTAACTCAATACAATCAGTACTTCAAATAATTACTATATAGTGGTTTTGTTAAACACACGAATAAAATCTAGTGGTTTCAGGTGGTTTTCAGTGTGCTATTTAGTGGAAAATCCCATTTTACTGTAGGCAACACTGCAATCAGCTGATGCACCGCCAAGCTGCCATAGTAAAACGACGGTGTATAACGGATGTTTCACTCGCGTCGAAAGGCGTACAAACACCCGACCCGCGACAACTAGGACAGCCATACTGAATAATAGAAAAATTTATTTAGTGAAGCAAATAACTTTTCCTGGCTTGTAGAGGAGCTATAGGAAGTCTGGGCAAACAAACATGAATCAGAAAAGATTCTTCTGATTCTTCTGGCTGCTGCTAGTGGGTATGGGCGGCGCCTGTCTAGGCTCGACCAGCAAGTGCGGATGGTTAATTCCGTATCATGGAGGTCGCTGCTCTCTATGGCGGCCTTGGGCGTGGCCACACGTCCTGTCGTAATTTGCGCGTGTAGCAGCGTCTTCTAAACTCTCATTCTGGCATTGCTACATTCGTTGGTGTGCAGTCAATACGACAGGACTGCACACACAAGACTGCAACGTTGTTTGGAGACTTGATGTCCACAAATGGCTGCAAATGCTCGGCATGAGGCTAGATATGTCCAGCCAATGATCGGTTCAACGTAAATAGAACCCACTCCATTCCAAAATGGTCCAAACTATTATCAAGCCACCAGCATCTTGTACAGAGCGTTGTCGACAATAACAGGCAATGGATTGTAGTGACCTATGCTACACTCGAACTTCTTGGGATCAGCTGTTATGTGGACCGTAACGAGCAAGGATGTGGGCATGGATTTGTAACTAAAAGAGTTGTTTAGCACTTACACTTTTATTACAGACTAACTAAACACCCGGCATTCAGCGGGTATTTATTTATTTATTCCTGCCGTGAGTTAGTACTTCCCCTATCCCTTCTCGCTGTCCATCTCTTTTTTTCTAAAAACATGCTATATTTATCGGAGAATATATAAGAAATAACGCTATCTTGCATAACGTACAAAATTATACGTGCAGTATCCAAACAGAGCAATCAAAATACAAATGGCTTTTAAAATTCGCAAGATCTTACATTTATTGAGTCATACGTTATGAAATTGAAATTTTTTCAGGTATATATTTGTACAATTGCTGTATGTTTGTAAAATCTGTTGCGATTATAATTAGTAGTAAAGAAGTAATAAATTAAAACTCGTGCCTGATAGGATGGTTTTCTACGAACGGTACTGTTTATGTGCTCATCTCACATGAACTAAGAGTTATATTGTGGTACAATTTCGAAGGTACATTCAGTTATATATGTGTACACTGATGGTAAAATTTCCCGTCAATTACAATGTAGTATAGAAATTATATATTGTAACGTCATACCGAATGCCTTAGGTTTAGTCCATGAACAGCGGAAAAGTAGTAAGCAAGAAACTTTTTTCCTTTCCTAATTTTGCTATGACAGTCGGCGAGAAAAAGTTCAATAAAGGTAAACATCTTTTCGTTTTATCATGTGTGTGTGTGAGGGGGGGGGGTTTAGTTACTAAACGCTTCATAAATGTCCGAAATTATATGCAAAATTTGTTGCAGGTCCCAAATAACTACTCCCATTTTCCAATAATTGACGCGTAAATCTGGGTATTCTCACGCGGTGGCCTCATTATTTATGACGTCATATCCTCTGAGCTATGTGTCATGCTCTTTTGTTTTTGGGTTAGGAACCTTCGTGGGCGTACGGTGAACAGTTCACCAAAGATTCATTGCAATCGAATGAATGGTTTATGAACACATGGAGGACATACAGATAAACGTTCATTTTTATATACATACATGAAATGAATACTTTACTGTGCTTTTGGTGGTCCAAAATACTTGCTGTTACACAGTTCTGCAATGTATCACTAAGTATACTGTTCCAGGTTGTGCTAAGATAGACTGCTGGTTCGCCTAACTCAAGCTCTTTTGTTGACTCCTGGGTCGGAACATTAGAACTGCCTTCTCTGTGTAGTGGTGCGATGGTGCGCTGTCACATATAGGCGAACTTCCTTCCTACTGGCGACACCGCGAAGCAAACAATGGAGGACAGAGACTGCGGGGGCTCCCGGCGGCCGAAGTACCACAGAGCGACTAACCGCCCGTCATACACTGGTGCGGCGACTTGGGTGGACGGCCTGCGTTGTGGCGAATATCGACGGCACAACAGTTACGAACTGGAATCGAGAGTCATCTTAGCAAGTCACGGTTTTCTATACCAACCGATATCGTAATGAGAAACACCCCAGCTATTATCCTGCTGTTATCAACGGCGCTCTACCCGGTCAGCTACTGCCATAACCCATTAACGACAAAGTGTGTCGCTCTGTTGTAATTGATACTTTCATCGTATGTCTCACTTGATTTCCCGATGTATTTCACACAGATTCGCTCGTCTTCTAGCAATAAGAACTGTGGTTGTTGGAATATTGGATTCTTTAACGATTTCCGAAATGGATTCTCCCGTGCATGTAGGCTCCCTAAGGGCCACAAGAGACACTGAGGTATTCTTATTTCCCAAGCCCCCTTTCAATATCGACTTTGGTAGTAAGCATACTGCCCAAGAACCCCAAAAACCGTTATTTGGTGGTATATATACTTCCCACAGTCCTAAAAGCTATATTTAACGACAAACGGAAACCGAAGCTAGTACAGCGGACAACCACTAAGGCCCAGAAGTCTACAGAACAGCTGACACGTATTCCATGAAAGCAGTAAAGGAATACCGTTAATGGGAAGTATATTCACCATGGCCCGCGAAAGGGTTAATTTATAGCTGAAAACTGGCTTTGCTTGGTGTACACTTATTTATTACTTCTCTCATCCCTTCTCTCTGTCCATATCCTTTTTTCTAAAAACGTTTAATATCTCTGGGAGAATATGTAAGAAATAAGGCTGTCTTGTGTGATATACAAAATTAGATGAGCAATATTCATACAGATAACGATACTCATCAAAATACAAATGACATGTAACATTCATACATTCATTTAATTCAAAACTGGCCATAAACTGTGCTTACTATTATATATGAATAAGATTTTAGATGAGCTCACCCTTGAGCAAGTTGTGTGAGGAACGTAGAGATGTCAAATCCACTCCGCAGTACCGCAGTATTTAATAGATTGCCCTGTGATTTATTAATCTGACTGGAAATTGGAGTCTTTGAAGTTAAAAGGTAATCTGTCGGAAATAATGGCTATTCGTTGGATGAACACTGTTTCATTCTCTTCTTTTACCTATTGCTCTACAGCAGTGTATTGCTTCCGCCTAAATCCGTGTGGGCTTCACCGTTTTAATTTGCTTCAAAGCTGTCAACAGCACTGTCAGCTTTCAGAAGTTTTCTTAGGCTGACTGGAATAAATGAGAAATGTATTAGGACGTGCTTTTATATGGGACAAGTTTTTACCCAACGCAGTACATATGTTCTCATATTGACTTCCATGTTGCACAATTGTATAATTTAGCAAGTATATATTTATTTGTAAAAGAGCTGTACGTCTGTAAAACCTGCTGGGAACAGTAAAGAAGTAATAGATTAAAACCTTGTGCGAGGGGGGCGGTTTTTCATGAAAGTTACTATTTAAGTCCTCGAACTCATGAACTACATATCATACTATGATAGTTTCGAATATAGGTTGCGCTGGTTTTTAATTTAGTACTTTTTTTTATTCTTTTTGCACTGTGCAATACAAAACACCTCTAAACATATGATACACTTAATTCAATATTAATCAGCTTCCCGATGCTCTACATCAAAATAAGGCAAGGAAAGGTATAAAAATGAGGATATTATGAAATTACATTTTCAACAGAGAGGAGGCTCCTGCGCAGTTTCATGAGGATGGAACACAGAACACCCAGAGCAGAAGTATATGCTACAGCAAAAGTCATCCCCCTACAAACAATGCTAACGACACTTAGAGCAAAATACGGCAAAAGAACCTTTGAACATAGGCCAGAGCTCGAAGAAATCCTAACAAACAAAGTACCCAAAACTCGCAAACCAAAATACAAATACATACACCCAAACAAAACAGTTGCCAAGAACACAACGAGAAGATACCCTGATCTGACATTCACAATGCTGCCACTAACACAAAATGAAGCCACACCAGCACATCTCGACGACATCACATAACTCAGACAAGACACAAGCCAAAGGAACGAAGACAGAAGAAACCAATACAAAATGTAGTAACCAACCACTGCATACAGCAGTTGAACTTGTAACAAGTAGAATTAAGATTAAAACCGACAATATACCTTGTAAATAGTATTTTTTCCTTTCAATAACAATATACTTGTAAATAGTATTTCTTTTCTTTTTAATTTTTTTCTTTTTTGTAACTAAAATAAAATTGTTAAAAAATGTAATGTACATAAAAATATTTTGTAATATGAATATATATACGTAAAACCCTCTGGCTGAATAGAGCATAAAGACGTTCTCGATCAGCCCGCCACTTCCCCTTAAGGGAGTGGAATGAAAAAATTTAAAAAAATCAAATTACATCGAAACAAACCTAGCAAAAAATTGCCACGATGGAGGTTCGAACCTGGCTCTACAGTTTGGCAGCACAATCTGTGGACCGCTCGACCGGCAACGGCACTCGGAATGTCGCTCACATTCACGAATACCCAAGCTACAGAGTGAAAACACAAAAACGTTAAATACTAAGAATGTGATTAACTTTTGACCACATATATATTAATAAAAAATACTCACTTTTAGACGATCTTTCGAGGTATAGCATTGAAAATACGATTTTCCACCTCCAACTTTTATCTTGATTTTTTCAAAAAGCCTAAACACGTTTCTCTTTATATGAAATAAAGAAACTTCATGTAAAATTTGATCGAAATCGGTGACCGACATGTCAGACCCTCTCTTTGTAAGGCACGACATAAGGAAAAGCCGTGTACCCAATGTGTTTATACGAAATTCAATGAGTTGTGCGCATGACAGGTGTTTTCACTTACATATTCTAACACATACAGTGCCACCTATTGATAAGTTTTCTCACTATGTTTCTTCTGTCACAAGTTTCCCCCCTTCTCCGATAATATTCCGTTGCAATTTGGCGTCAATCTTACCAGTGTTGTTATTTTTTCAGCGTTTTGAAAGGTTAACGTTTATTATAATCACCGTGCATATTGCTACCTTATTCCAAAAATATAGACTCTAAGGAAGAGAAAGAAAGAGCGATTTGGGACGCCGTTCTTACAGCTTGTGCCACTGGTGTTGGCCTATCATCTCCGTGACACTTTAACGGTTGATTAAAAGAAAAAAAAAAAAAAAAAAAAATAGCACGCTGCCCTTCTTTCGATCTTCTCCATCAATCCTATCTGAAACGGATCCCACATTGATGAATAATATTCAAGTATTGGTCCTACGACTGGTTTTAAGCTGCTTGCGTTGTTGACGGACTACACAACCTGAGAACGCTTTCAATGAATCTAATGTCTGCCATCTGCCTTACCAACGATGAATGTTATGTCGTCCTTGCAATTAAAGTCGCTCCTTATGCTTACAGATATCTTACGGAAGGAGCTGCTTACGGTGATTGTACTGTTATTTGGTAGTCGTCCAATGTATATTTCTTCTTATTTATGAGCAATTAGATATACTGCCAATCGCTGCACCAACAGTCAATTCGCTACAAATCCTTCCGTATTTCGCTGCAATTAAGCAGCGTTTCGACTTCTTATACAACCGCATCATCTACGAAAAGTGCCATTGAACATATAACGAAAAGTAAGGGTCCTTAGAGTAGGTTAGAGATTAAAGTGGGAAGAGTTCTCTTCCTTAGGAATGACATGATCCACTATGTGAGGATCGTAGTATCAAAGACAGCTAAATAATTTTTTTCTAATATCATTGGTTTGTAATTGTATTTTCTGTACCGAATTAGATGGTATTTTTACTGAACTGTCAGATTGGTCTGCAGCCTTTGCAACATTGCGTTAAAGATTAAAGAACGTCTGGAAAATGAAGAACGCCCTTAAACTACACATTTTTAATCTTTATGGAATGCTCTTTTTTGCACAGTGTAGAATATTGTACACTTTTATTACGCTAAAATCGAAATAGACATCTCGTCCGGATAGATAGTAAATAAAGACATGGCAACTGCAGCTGGAAAGTAAAGATTACCTGCAGCCCACGTCAGTCAAGAGGAGGAGGGAAATAAACAGTGCTTCGAAGATTACCCAATCTCGCCTGGACTCATGAGCAAGTCGGCATGATTTCTTGTCGTTTGGTTGTCAGTTCAGATGTTCAGATGTTTGTAGAGCTTATGGGACTTAACTACGAGGTCATCAGTTCATAAACTTACAAACTAATGAACCAGCTTATACTAAACACTGCACAAACATCCATGCCCGATGGGGTATGCGAATCCCCGACCGCAACGGCCGTGCAGACCGTGAGTGGCACGCCGCAGACCGCTCGGCCTCTGCGGCCGGCCCATTTTGTTGTGAAGTCTGCTAAACTTTGAAGAAGTGAACGCATGCAATTCCTTTTAGATATTTTGTTTATTATTGCGAGCCCTGGCATTTGAAATTCCGCATGGGAAGTGGGTGACATTTTCTTCACTTTTAGGGCGAACACTACTGACTTCAGGTGGGTGACATTCAGAACAGGAAAGCAAATTACACGAAAATTGGCTTAGAATACAGACCCGAACTGTTCCGAGAGTTGTTTAGACAGGAAAAATTTACAGAAAATCAGAGATATGTGATTGTTTTTTCGAAACAAATTACAAATTTATAAAGATCTGTAGCCATTCAAAACTCCCGTGTTAGATTTTTTCTAACAATGGAATATTACACCTTTTTTATCGTTTTGTGTCAGACAAAGACACGTTTATACAATAAATCATTTCTTTATTATTACCAAAGCATTATACATTAGCATAAAATGGTACGGAACATGTAATTTGCTAAAATTAAAAATATTTCAACGTGCAAAGATTTCGCAAACGTTTTTGATTACAAACACCTGTGTGAACAGCAGTTTGAAATATTTACAGTAAGTGATGAATTCAGGTTAATCACATTCCTTTTTACTTATCAGATAGGGATTTGGCTTCTTGTAACATACACTACTTGCAAAAAAGAACACTCGATGCTGTATTTTCTTTACAGACAGTTGGAATAATGGTGGCAGTGATGCTGTGTGAATCTGTTTCTCCTTTTAGGAGATTAGTGATATTTTGTTTTGATTCATTTTCTTCTTTAGCTGTCCGTAGTTTGCAAATTTGTATAACACCTTCTATTTTCTCCTTCAAGCGATGTGATATCCTCGGAATCGAAATGCATCCGATCATAGGGGCTTTTGTAATCATCATTCTCAATTCTGTGATGAATCTTCTCCGTGTAATTAAATCATTTGTACTTACCTTGTATATTATTTGAGAATTTTTTTGCTCCAATGATCAGCAAGGTGAAAAACAGTGAAAGAGGCCAGCGGATGCATATTCTTGAAACAGAATATTCTGAATTCAAACGGTCGACAACATCTTCACCTTTTTTGAGATTGTAGAATGTAATGACTCAGGTTTCTTCGCTTCGCCACTGTCAGTCTATAGCAGCGGTCGGCAACTGGTGGACCGCGGTCCCCGGACCGCAGCAGCCCAAAAGCTGGACAAAAAAAAAAGTTACCTATTCCAGTTATTTTTTTAAAAACCTTTTTTTCTGTTGATAACAATTCATATGTGAGCCACTCTCATATTTCTTTATAGAACTACTGAATGATAAGAATTAATAGGTAATATGCGATTTTACTTATGGACCTCTACAAAAATTTTCAAAAGTATCCGGACCCCATCTAAGGCTACTTGCCGCGCTCTGGTCTATAGCATCGTCGCCGTGCATGGAGCATAACATTAGAGCATTTTTTCTGTTTCTTTTTTTAGGACGTATGAGCAAATCAAGCAGTTGTTTGGTTTTACTCCAAATTCGAATATGCTGCCGTTTAGTTGCCAAAACTTTACGTCCAGAAATTACGGTAAAATTTCTCTTTTATTCTTCCGTAGAGTACGTACTGTTATGAGTCGGTTATGGGCGTACATTTAGTTAGCCAATGTTATAGATGTTAAATAAATGTCCATCTTAACGTTTTTGCCTGTCCTGTCAATCGATCGAATCAATCGTAATATCACATTCTCAGCATCACTGTGGACTTGATATGGCCCAGTAGACTATTTTTCTGCGTGTACTTCCATATTTAGCGTATAAAACGTTGTGGCATCACAGAACGCATATATATCCTGATGCCATATTTTGTAGGCTTGTTTGTTATATACCGTCTGAAATTGAAACGTCCAAGGAATGGTTCCAACATCTCGTCTACCGTTGTAAATATACCGGAACCATAACTCTTCTTGCAGACATCCACAAATTCGTAAAAAAATTCTGTAATAGGTGCCAGATTATCTGTTTCCTTTCTCTGAGCTCTCGTAGATTTGTCGCCTAATCGTTTGCCGGTCGTTGATTTCATAAGTTCTATTGAACAGGCTGTTTCCAAACTACCTTCCGATTCTGCAGAAGAGGCTAGGAGGGAAGCTTGTCGTGTGTTGACTGGGGCCCGTCCACCCAAGTGTAATATAACAGCAGCTGAGGCGTCTGCTTTACGGTCTCTCAGAATGGATCCTGATATTGTTATCTTGCCTGCGGACAAGGGAAACGCCACAGTTTTGATGAATAAAGATGATTACATTCAAAAGATGCAATGTTTACTTTCTGACTCGACATATCGTAGGATCGGTGCTGACCCCACAAAGAGTGTTGAGAGAAAGACTAATAACCTCCTGAAGAAAAGTCCTTTCTCACCTGAGACCATCAAAAGTCTTAATTCTTACTGTGCTGTTCCACCTAGATTGTATGGCCTTCCTAAGGTTCACAAACAGAACATTCCTCTGAGGCCTATAGTGTCTAACATTGGTGCTCCGACATATCGTGTAGCTAAACATCTTGCTAGTTTGTTGAGTCCAATGGTGGGCAGGTGTGAACACCACATTAAGAACTCGGCGGATTTCTTACGTCGATTGCAGGGATTGCGTTTGAATGAATCTGATATTTTAGTGAGTTTTGATGTTGTGTCTCTTTTCACTCGCGTTCCTCTGTCAGATTCGTTGCAGCTAATTGAGGTTAAATTTGGTGTCGAGTTAACAAACCTTTTTCGACATGTGCTGACTTCCACTTACTTTTTATTCAATGGTCAGTACTATGAACAAACTGATGGAGTTGCAATGGGAATCCCTTTGTCACCTATTGTGGCCAATTTGTTTATGGAGGATTTTGAGGAACGTGCTTTAGCGTCAGCGACTCTGAAACCTGCGTGTTTTCTCAGATATGTAGACGACACTTTTGTTGTTTGGCCTCATGGTAGTGAGAATTTAAATGGTTTTTTGGAACACCTAAATTCAATCCACTCGAATATTCAGTTCACAATGGAGGTGGAACAGAATGGCTGCCTTCCTTTCCTTGATGTGTTGGTCAGAAGGAAGGTTGATGGTACATTGGGACATTCTGTTTATAGGAAGCCTACTCACACAGATTTTTATCTGCGAGCTGATAGTTGTCACCATCCAGCTCAGCGTGAAGGGCACATGTCATTTCAGACCCTGAAAGTTTGTCAGCTGAGTTGCCCATCTCGAGGTGACCTTTCGTCAGAACGGTTATAGTGAGAGACAGATAAAACGTGCATTGCGCTATCAGTGACGATAGTAATGAAGTGGCACCTAAATCTATGGCCTTTTTGTCTTACGCAGGAAATATTTCCAACAAGATTGTTCGTATTTTACGGAAATATGATGTGAAATGTGTTTTTCGACCACCTTCTAAGATAAAGGCCCTGTAGGGGTCCGTAAAGGATGATCTTGGTTTGCGTAAGGCAGGTGTATATCGTATTCCTTGCAGTTGTGGCATGTCATATATTGGTCAGACAATCAGGACTGTGGAAGACCGGTGTATTGAACATAAACGTTACACGCGCTTACAACAGCCCAACAAATCCGCTGTTGCAGAACACTGTCTTGACACCGGTCATCCTATGGAATACAACAACACGGAGATCCTGGCATGCACCTCCACCTATTGGGATAGTGTTATTAAGGAAGCTGTTGAAATTAAACTAGCAAGCGACCTTATAAACAGAGATGGTGGTTTTTGTTTAAATTCTGCTTGGAATCCGGCACTGTCTCTCGTCAAAAAACAGAGGAATAAAATAAATGTTGCCTTACCTGTTGATTAAGTCACTATCGATATTTTTGATGTTTGGTCACCTTTGGTTGTGTTGACTCTGCTGTGACTTGTACTGTGTGTGTTATCTTCCTTGTTTACACTTTGCAAACCGAGGTATTAAATACGCTTGCACATTGCTGCCTTAAGTGCAGTTGTGCCTTGAGAATGGCAGGGTGTTCTCCTGCCGAAATATCGGCGGTTGTCGAGGACGTCACCTGGCAGCATACCCGTAAGTTGTTTGAACACATCGATATCTGTTCCTCTGACATATTTTCTTCCCTGAAAAGTTTTGTATATTTTCATATACGAGAGAGAATGTCATGTACTACGTATAACGAATTGCTTCATCCAGTTCGTATACCCAATGAAAATACTTACTTTGCTTATAAAAAACCTTAACAAACGCCGAACACGTTCAGGAGAAAACGAACATAGCCGCATGTTACAAGTACAAGAAACAGACTAAAAGTGGTGCAAGGCGGTATTCCAGGAAAGAAGTAATTTGTACGTACAGCCTCACGTGTCAGAAAAATTCTAACACTGCGCTACTTCAGATAATGGCATAACAAGCAAGCTATTGTTGAAATTTGACTGGCTAGTCACAGATTAATTGAATCACGGGATATGAAACAGCATTTCTAGATCGGCTGTTCATTAGCTTAGAAACGTGCTAGAATATTTCACTAAAATCATAAATGTTGGATTTTTTTCTAACAACGCGAGTGATCTCGGGTTAATAGTGCCGATGTTAGATACCTTGGAATAAAGCCGTGGTGCAGGGTATAATAGTCTCCCTGACGTTTAGGTTTCTACTGCTGAAGACATCTTCGGAAGCTGTGCAGTCACTGCTTCCCTATAAAGTCAGTTTATCAAGTCGTACTGTTTATCCGTTTTCACTCAACGGTCGGCTCGTGACGTCATGAGACAGCTGCGTACAATAGCTTAGTCTAGCTGGTATATAGTTATGAACTTCTGGCAGAGAGTTCGTATTAATTAATTTATTATTGAGGTCCACAATTACTCTAATTTAAGTGCATCGTCCTTTCTACTTATTTTCGTACATTAGAATTTCGAGGCTTCTCTGTACATCATTGCTCATTTTGGAACTATGATATCAGACAATAGAATTTGGTGGTTTTCAGGTCCTAATTCATGTTTTTTTATTGCTTACTAGCTTAAACCCGCGGCGCCGCTCGCGTGTTGGTTGATTATGATAGATAACCTATCTCTCAATAGTGTGCAATGAGACTGGTTTTGAAGGATGAAATGAAATACAATACCTTCTTTAGCAACAAACATTTTTAATCATCATTCAAATAAAAAATAAAATTATGTGAAGTGCTTAATGATTTACAATAAATAATAGATACATTATACCTTATGTTGCGGTATCTCAACACGTATGGTGAGAGTAATGTCCAAATTCATTTTAATTTCATTTTAGGGCATTCTGGTAAACTACGTTATTTGTAGTATTGTATTGCATGAAACGTCAAATCGATTTTTTTTAAAGAGATGTATTAAAAGAAATTTCTTTTTTACTGCTTTATTTATTTATTCTTATATTTCCTTATTCGTATGCTTATCCTGACAGAGAAAGAGCTGAAGACATTGTAGCACGCATAGACCAAAGATATGGTTTGTGGCATCACGTTTCGCTGTAGCCTCCTTGTTATAGAGTCGCAAACGTCATCGCTGGCCTTCAGTGTGAATTTTTTTAATAATTTGACAACTTTCTGTACAGCACTTAAACTTTATCACACAGATGATAGGAAAATTATACAACTCATTCCAGTGCTGCATAAATAAAATGGGTTGGAAGCGTTGTCAGGATGGAAGGCGGAGCGGTGAAGGCTTGTGGGCGCCATGGGAAAGGGTGGCTAAATGGCAAATAAAAGATAGAATTCAAGTTAATATTTGGTATATTCTGAAATACGGGATACATATCGGGACTCGCCCTGGGGTCGGATGCAATGAATGAGTGCCAGTCTAAGTTAGAAGATTAGAAAATGGAAAAGGATGCGGTAATGGTAATGGTTCACATAGTTGGTGGCTGATATCCGAACAGCCGCTAGGCGGGAGCGGACGGCATGCGGCCTTTCGCCCTGCACTGAGGCTAGGCCTCCGGGGTGCGTCTGTTCTGTACGAGAACTCAAATTGAAGAGAGCGAAGGAACTGATGCTCTTCTCAGTCCTCAGGCAGTAGCACACGTGATCAAACGTGGGTATCTGCTATTGGCTCCACGGTAGCATGGAAACGTTAGTTTCTGCACGGACGCCAGAAGGGTGGCGTGATCTTAGAAGCAGTCAATACTTGTTCTGGCCGGCTCTGTCCTGCAAGGTGGACAGCCATGGTCACGTTGTCAAGCCGTATGTTACAGTGGAAGAACACTTGTAAAAATTAGGCGAACTTTTGAAATAATTTTTTTGAATTTTTTCCTAAACTATTTAAGATGTTGTAAAATGTTTGTAAAGTCTGTGGGACCTAACTACGGGGTCATCAGTCCCTAAACTTACAAACTACATATGAACTACTTACGAACTAGGACGGCACAAATATCCATGCCCGAGGGGGGATTCGAACCCCCGACCGTAGCGGCCGTGCAGACCGTGACTGAAGCGCCTCAGTCTCCTCGGCCACCGCGGCCGGCACTATTTAAGACTGGCTGGTCATCCTGTACCTTTCAACCACCATATCTTCCACCCCGTTATAGCTATGGGCATGGAACTGCTATGGTGTACAATGGGAGACTTCGGAACAAGTACACACAGACCATTCGTTTGCGTTCTGTAGTTATCGCTGCAGAGCGAAATATTAACACACACACAGACACGTAGAATTTTATATACACCGATAACTTTCCATCCCAATATACTCCACTCTTTTATCATTATCAACGCTCAAGCAACAATGCAACCAATAAAACCATTTTCAAAGAGTAATTATTGTCCCGCATTTCGCGTTATATTCTTCAAATTACTAAATACCTATCAGATCGCAATAAAACCGTGCTTAAAAACTTCCTCAGGTATAAATTAGTAACTGTACAAATATTTAAGTCTCTGCGTCTTGTCGTTTGGGCGTGATAAGCGTACACCGAACAGTCACATTACTATGTATATATATAGATAAATAGCTATCCGATCGCTATAAAACCGTGCCTAAAGCCTTCCCCGGGTAGACATCAGTAACTGTATAAATTTTTAGCTCTTTATGTCTTGTGGTTCAGACGTGATAAACGTACACCGTACAGACATTCACATTTATAGATATCGATTTTTTAAAATTTATTTATTTGTTTACTGCAGATTTATCCGTCTTGCCTAGGTGAAAGTTACTTCGGTGTTCCTTTGCGTGGGCATTTATCCTCCTTTTCGTAGCTCCTATGTATACCTAGCCGCAAGTGCAAGGAGTCAGATAAACTCCTGTTGTGGCAAGTGGTGGGCGTAGGTCCTTGGTGGTGTCTAAATACGAGGTATCTGCGATCGTAGGCAGCGGTCTCATGACGTCACGAGCCGACTGCTGCACAGCATGGGTTTTGGGCAGTATTCGGTGAAGTAATGGCAGCAAAGCCTTCGAAGATCTAATAAAACAAGAAATATTTATTGAAAAAGATTACATATCGATTTCGTTCCCATGATGGAATATCATCGGTGCAGATTTCGAGTCGTGTACCTACTCCGTATAAAACACACAAGTCAGATCCATAATATAAATTGAAAAGTCTTCCTAGTACATGTTACAAATTTATATTTAAACATGTATTATTTGTTTTATGGATCTATTAAATGTGCTGGTGGGGCAAAGGTGTCCAGCACCAAAGTAGCTAGTGTTGTTTTTATAGAATAGTTAAATAAAGGCACACATTAATGTGTTATATATAAATTTGCGAAAGAAAAGGAAAAATATAAATAGTAGATAACTCCAGAGAGAGAGAGAGAGATACAAAAAGTTTTTTTATTTTATTTTGTAATTGTAACCAAAATTGATTGTGTTGGCAAAATACTGTCAGATTATACGGCGCGGCGGAGCGTATTGAGGCACTATGCTGCGATGCGCGAGGCCGTCCCCCGTCGGGGATTCGAATACCCCCTCGGGCATGCATGTTTGTATTGTCTTTACTATAAGTAGTTCATAAGTAGTTTGTAAGTTTAGGGAGTGATGACCACGCAGTTAAGTTCCATAATCTTCACAAAAATTTGAACATTTCAAAGATTATATTTTTAGGAGAAATAAGTTATTGTGACTTATTAATACGAATTACGTAAGTTTAACGAGATTTGACATATTTGAAGTAAGATACTTATAAAAGATTTCGCAGTAGAGAAGTAATATTCTCTATATGATAAATTTTTTTGGAAACTTTTATTTAATGTGAGAGTATAATGTAAAGAGGAAGAACAGTGTCAGTATTAAAAGAGGTCAATATCTCTAACTTTGGTTGCATAACATACATTCGTTGGAATCGTAAACAAGTTTAAGATATATTTGTACTGTATAATTTAAAGATTCCTTTAAACCTTATTCGACGTATTAACCTCAACTGGTGAATGCAGAAAAAGAAATCTAGAGTGAATAAATAAATAACTATAAAATATTTATCTAAACCAAAGTCCGATATATATATTAATATTATTTGGAAGACCTGTAATAAAACTTACCGGTACCTATGTGAAGATATAATACTGAGTGACGTAAATGACGATCAGTGCGCAAGGTTTTAGAGAGTATTAAACCTTATATTAAATATATCGTGTAATCAAGGTCATAGTGACAGTGATGCTCAGGAAACTATATCGTTTTGTATCAAGGGTGTGAGTGTAGGCTTGGGTCTTCGAACCTGAATTCTTCATAGTAAGCAGTTACATCATGTTACAGTTAACATCCTCGCTCAAATCTAATGTTCACTTATTGTACTTGTCGCTGGTAGTAATCGTATTGTGCCTCTAAAACTTACTGAATTATATAGGCTTGTTACTTATCGAATTTTACTTCATTCATTGACACCCGCGGGCCGGCCGCAGTGGCCGAGGGGACTGCGGCGCGTCAGTCACAGTCTGCACCGGCCACTACTTTATAGAGGTTGTTGATCCCCAGAAAATAAAATACTATTGAGCTAATTCTGTTGTATCTTAAAAATGTGCAATGAAGTTGCGTATTTACTAAGTAAATGTACCTAACTTATTATTTATTAAACATAACTCGATTACTGTCTTCATTTCCTCTGTGAAAGTAGCCAAACGTTTACTCATACAGTACAAGATTCATCAAAGTTACTTAAGAAATAATAAAGTAAAAGTAAACTGAAATAAAAATAGAAATATAGTTTGTAATTTATGCGTCTAGTGGCAATGTAAGTAACATTTTATTGCTCAAATATTTTCGCCGATTTCTGTGAGATTTTCCCGAAATATGGTTCCATTACCCAATAAAGTCTTCTTTAATATCAACATTCCACTTTCCCCTGTGAAATACTGCGATTCACCACGTAACTCTTGTTTACTGCTACTTGCTTAGTAATAATGTTTAACTCATTAGTTCTCTAATTCCTAGAAAGCTTGTATAAAATTGTTATTTCACTCGTGGATTTTGTATAAAATGAATTGTGGCATATTTGTTTAGGTATCACATATTCAGCTATTTGCATTCAAAAGATAATTACGCAGAGTCAGATTCATAATCATTAGGCTAAGACACCCAATAAGCCGTCCGAGGTGGCCGAGGTGACTGCGGCGCGACAGTCACGGTCTGCACGGCCACTACGTTCGGGGGTTCGAATCCCCCCTCGGGCATGGATATTTTTGCCGTCCTTAGTATTAGCTAGTTCTTAAGTAGTTTGTAAGTTTAGGGACTGGCGGCCCCGCAGTTAAGTCCCATAAGCTCTACAAACATTTGAACATTTGACACCCGCGGCAAAAAGACACGTGTCAAACTGTACTGAGGGCGCTCTCCAACTGACTGGTGGAGGAGGCAACTTTACCCTACGGCCAACACGGGCTATGGAAGCAGATGAGGACGGTGCGTCAACGTCGAAACGCGCCTACGTCAGAGCTGCGCGCGCACTCATCAGTTCCAGCAGCCCCCCCTCTCCAGCCGTCAGCCATTACTCCAGCAGGCGGTGCACGTCGCAATCATGGCCTGGCTCCTGCATTACATCGGGACACGATTGCTGCTAGTACACTGCGCTTGCATAGCACGTCTGTTTCCGGGAGTACTGTGTCAGCCTCTAACAAGCTCTCCGTCTCACTAACCGCAACTGTCTCCTTCCCCCACGCGGATCCTATACGACCATACTCCTTTTACACACCTCCTCAAATTCCTCGAGCATATCTGTATCCCCTACATTTCCCGTAAAATAGAATCCCGCCTCCCTTTGGTTTCACGCCTCCTCTTGAATCCCGGGTCTCTGTCGCACCCTAACAAACATATTTCTCTTTTCCTCACTCCTTCTTCACCTCCACACTCTCCGTATCCTTACATAGGATAACTTCTGTCAGCTTCCTCTCGTGGATGACGCCTTCCGCCCCGACACCCATCCGTCCTACCCATATAAGGGAGGCCTCCTCTCTCTCCATCCCCTCCTTACCTTCCCCGCTTGTCTCTCCCTTCCTCTCTCCTCATGGAGTCTTTACGCCCAGTCTTCCCCCACCTCCTACCAATCCTCATTTTCCCCTTTTTCCGCCACTCCGTTCCTCCCCTTCCTGTCCCCTGCGGGGTATTCTGTTTTAATTAGTATGCCTGTTTTATAGTGTTTTAGTGTCTCATTTTCATGTTTTTGTCGTGGATGGCTCTCCCAGTGATTTCAGAAGCTATGAGGGAATGTCGTCCACTCCAGGAGCCTTCTTTGGACTTACGTCTTTGTGATCTGACAGATAATCTTAGTGTTTCATTTCCTTTTATAGCTTCTGTATATATTCTTTGTACGTTTCAGCTTTCCCGCCCTTCAGAACTTATTTTTCCAAGTAAGTTATTGATGTTCATACGGCTCTTTTTCTTGTCTCCAGATGCGTTTTTCCTGTAGGTGGTATCTGTTTCGTTTAGTTATATATTCTTCTACAGACTTTCATTTGCCCTCTAGCCATTACTGCATAGCCTTTTTTGCACTTCCTGTCATTCATTTTTAATGGTCTGTACTCAATTGTACCTGTTTCATTTACGGCATTTTATATTGTCACCTTTATCAGTTTAGTATTTCCTGTGATATCTAAGGATTTTTTTAGGTCTGGTCTTTCACTATTTCATATCTCAAAGTACACACACATCGTTTAATGTAAACGAAGGCTTCCGCGGCCGTTGTCATTGTTGATAAAACCTTTCTGGTTATTGGACCGCATCGGCAATAGATCAAATGTTTCACCGACGTTTCAGCCAGTATTTCAAGCGGCCATCTTCTGGATGTTACGTTTACTGCTGGATGAGGAAAAGCTGATGTCTTAAATATTGAATGTTGCCAGTTATGATTGGTGGTTTCAGCTCTCTTTCATTGGTGTTTCCTTTATTTCTTCCTATTGGTGGAAGAGGAAGTCCTTGAATGGTGATTACATTACTATTCTCCATTGGTTGAAACTGGCGAATGAGGAGCGGTGGTAGCAATGACGTAGCACTGGTGCATATCGCCGGCTAAAGCGTGCTATTTCCTGTGTGTACGCGTGGCCGCTATCGTCTCTGGGGCGGGCCCCTATGGACTGCAATGCGCGCGGTGTTGTCGCGAAGCGCTGCTACTGCTGGCAGCCAAGACGCCGGGAGTCTATACCCGTCTTCTCTGTTCATATTTCCGGGTCGCTTAGCTATTTCTATTTCTTCCCTGATTTTCCTCTTCAAAGTGAGGGGTTGTTTTGCCAGTACAAACCTATCTGTTTGCCGCACTCTTCCTGGTATTCTGCTACTGCCGACTTCGTATGCTGTCACAGCCGAATGTACCTCTCGTGCTCGCCTATCCTTGTGCTAATCGACCGCCAAGTTTCTCCAATGTACACCTGGCCTCGCTCATATCCGATTTCATAGACTCCGGCTGTGGGCAATTTTGTGTTCCAGCCTCGTCGCCGCTTTTGTGTCTCGTTCCGTTGTAGGTGTCGGTGGCCGAGTGGAATGAGACCGACACAGAAATAAAGATAGCACGCTGGTGCAGGTACGGAGGGGAGCAGCCAGAACTAGAAACACTAGAGTAAATTAGAATGAGATATATATTGAACAGAATTTATACAATACTTAACTTTTACATAGTACTGCAGAATGTTGAAACATAGTTGAGCTAGAGTCCTGCCTAGTGCCTAACTGATAGCCAAGTCTTCACTGGTGCCTATCTGATTACGAAAGTCCTAACTGGTTGCTATCTCAGTCCCAAGTGAACGATGTCTTTCACTGGTGGCCACGAGCGGAGTTGCCGCAGAGGGCGCTCGTGGCTGTCGTCGTAAGAACGCCGCGCCGTGCGTGCATGGAGGCGCGCGGCGAAAGTAGGTGGCGCGCACTTTGGACTTGTGCGACACCACACCCCTCCCCCCCAAACCGCCGCGCCGTCGTGGCGTAGGGCTGAGGGCCACGGCGACGGCACTGGGAGAAGGGCCTGGGCGGGGGCGTTACTGGTGGGACGGACGTCGTAGCTGAGGCTGGGATCGAGACGCCGTCCGCGCCCCGGCATCCGCCTTACGATCCTCCAGGAAACCCGGCGAAACCTGAGAAAGGGCGAACACCCCCGCCCAGTGGGAGCAGGTCATCTTCTGAGGTGCGTGGCCCAAGCTGGGGGGGGGGGGGGGGACGGTCCCGGAGTCCCTCTCGGTGACGCTGTCATCTGCGGCGACGACGGAGGCGGAAGGGCCGACTGCGTAGGAGGCGCGTCGACATCCATCGGGAGCTCGTAGCCCGGGGAAGCTGGGCCCGGCGGCGAGCGATGTGGCTGTGCTCCCTGGCGGTGAACTGGGTCTGGAATCAAGAAACCGGAGACAGGATCGCGCGGCCTGTGCAAGCGCAATTGGTTTGCGTGGCGCCGCAGCTCCGACCCTGTGGAAGAACGTACAACATACATATTGCGACCGAGCACGCGGTGAATGGTGCCTGTCAACCATGTCTTTTTCATACCAGCAAACACCCTGTACAGCACCGGCGTAGAAACCTGAAAACGCGTAGCGCCATACGAACCGACTCGGTGCGTGGGAGGCTGCAGCAGGTGAAGGAGAGTGCGGTGACGGCGGCCGTGTAGCAGCTCGGCAGGAGACGGGCCGTCACGTGGCATGCATCGATACGTAGACAGGAAAATTTGAAGAGCTTGCTGCCTGGAGTGCTGACCTTTCATCTTTTCCATGTGAGACTTGAATGTTCGAACGAAACGTTCTGCTTCACCATTGGACTGAGGGTGAAAGGTGCGGTGGTGATATGCTGAATACCATTCACACGACAAAACTGTTAAAATTCCGCACTAACAAACTGAGGTCCATTGTCACTGACGATAGTTTCAGGCAAACCTTCGATGCAAAACACTGACGTTAAGGCACTGATTGTACTAGACGCCGTCGTTGAGTTCATGGCAATCACAAAAGGAAACTTGCTGAAAGCGTCTACAACGATTAACCAGCGCGTATTCCAGAAAGGTCCGGCAAAGTCAATATGTAAACGTTGCCATGGCCCCTTGGGGCGTGGCCAGTCTGAGAAACGCTGTGGAGGAGCCGCATGATGCTCCGCACAAACTGTACACTGTGATGTCATGCTCACTATCTGAGCGTCCATACCAACCCAGGTACAATGACGCCTGGCCAGTTGCTTTGTCCTAACAATGCCCCAATGTCCTTGATGCAGGAGGCGTAACACTTCTCGTTGCAGGGAACGAGGAACAATCACTCTTCCTTGGTCGTTGTCGGTATGCAACAACAGTACCCCTAATGCATGACGTTGTGCAAAATAACGTCGAACCAGAGGCCGATCAATGTCTTTGGCTCTGGCAGGCCACCCTGAGCGAACAAAACGTGCCACCACACTTAAGTCTGCATCCGCAGCTGTTTCCTGTGCAACCCGACGAGAGTTAAAAGGGAAGTCGGCGACAGCGGTAGCATCTCTGGAGTCTATCTGACAACATGCCATTTCTGAAGAATCAAATGACACATCCTGGCCCACCGGAAGTCGGGAAAGTGTGTCCGCGTTGGCATGTTTAGTGGTAGGTCGGTACAAAATCTCGTACTGATAATTAGACAATATCAAGGACCCTCTCTGAAGCTTTTGTGCCGTTCGTGGCGGAATTGGCTTTGTGGGTGAGAACAACGACGTGAGAGGCTTGTGATCTGTCAACAAATAGAATTTTCTGCCATAGAGATAATGATGAAACTTTGTGACGCCGTAAATTATTTCTAAGGCCTCCTTTTCTATCTGACTGTAATTCTGTTGCGTCGGCGTCAGTAGCTTGGATGCAAAGGCAATAGGACGATCGTAAGAACCAATACGATGTGAGATCACTGCACTCAGACCGTACGACGAGGCATCGACTGCTAGCACTACAGGCTTCTGGGGGTCAAAGGGAATCAAACATGCATCACTGAGTAGTGCAGACTTTAAGTTGTCAAAGGCAACCTGACAATCTTTGGACCATACAAAAGGAACATTCTTCCTACGTAAGTGATGCAGTGGAGCTGCAATCTGAGAGGCATTGGGAATAAACCGGAAATAATAGTTAAGCTTTCCCATTACTGCTTGCAATTCATGCACATTCTTAGGAGGAGGCAAGTCTTTGATTGCTCTAAGATGTGACTGTAAGGGATGAATTCCTTGGGCATTAATCACATGGCCTAGGTACTCTATTTCAGTTTGAAAAAACGAACACTTTGCTTTATTACAACGTAGACCTGCTGCAGTCAAAACTTTGAAAAGGCACTCCAGGTTTGCTAAATGTTCTTCAACTGTACGTCCGGATACCACAATATCATCTAAGTAGTTCGAGCAACACGGTACAGAAACTGTCAGCTGTTCCAAAAAGCGCTGAAAAATAGCGGGTGTGGAAGAACTGCCAAAGGGTAGGCGTTGAAATTGAAAAAGGCCCAAGTGAGTATTAATGACGAAAAACTTTTTTGACTCGTCATCAAGCGGAATCTGTTAGTATGCCTCTGCTAAATCAATATTAGAAAAGAAGCGAGACTGACCTAATTTGTCCATCAGTTCCTCAGGTCGTGGCAGGGGGTAAGTATCTACAATTGTTTGACTGTTCACTGTCGATTTAAAGTCCGCAGAGAGACGAAGTTTTCCTGACGGCTTGCGTATAATTACTATAGGCGAGGCCCACTGACTCGCAGAAACATGAGAAATCACCCCACTATCTAGCCAACGTTTAAGTTCTTCGGCAACTGTATCACGCAAGGCGATAGGCACTGGTCTAGGTTTACGAAATTTTGGAACTGCAGATTCTTTTAAAGTTACATGTGCCAAGAAGTCTTTTGCACAACCTAGTTCTGGCGAAAACAAGTCACTATATTTGTCACACAATGCATTGATTTTATCCTGAGGCACTATTGACGAAATTTGAAGCACATCTCTTTGAATTTATAAACCAAACAAGTCAAAAGCATCTAGACCAAAAATGTTCTGTGTCGATTTGGCCTGAAGAACTACAAAAGCAACTGTTTTTGTTACACCTTGAAAAGAGGCGGGCAGGCTACACGTTCCTAGCACGGGAATATTTTGACCTGTATAAGCTTTTAACACTTGCTGTGACGGCGACAATTTTGGCGAACCCAGCAGTTCATAAGTATCTTTATTTATTAATGTGACAGCGGAACCAGTATCAAGCTGAAATTGCACAGTCTTATTTTCTATGGAGAGATTTACAAAAAGTTTGTGCTTCTGGCGCACGACAGGTGCGCGAATGTGGGCAACGTCTGCTACGGTTTGTTTGCTGCGTATGCGCGGGCCGCATAGTGAAGGAAGCGGCGCAGACTCGGCACATAGATTAATATCACTGTAACTAGATGGCACTACCGCCGGATCGGCGTCCGCGCAAGCATGCGAAGCTACTCCAGATTTACTAACTACTGCACTACACTTTTCAGTAGCTACACCAAGTCTACTGTTACTAGCTACACAGTACTGGGCACTTTTACAATAAGAAGATGCAGAAGGCACTAGGTTCACTACAGGTTTGCACTGTACATTGTCACTTTGCTTGTCCCGAACCCTTTTCCGTTGCACTGTTTTACGCGCTCGTCGGCGCTTGCTACGTGGTGCACTATATAGTTTTGCCATAGGCGCAGAACTAATTTCTTGCAATTGAGATCCAAGGAAAGCACTGTTCAATTCCACAGACTGTATAACATTTACAGAATGAACAGTTCTCGCACTCTGCGAAGCACTGTTTCTAACGGTACCGTTCTTTGAGTTTTTAACTTGCATACACACCGACTGTACATGTCCTGATTTGCCACATTGATAACAGGTTGCGTTGCGACTAGGGCAATGAGCACGCTTGTGGCGAGATACACACTGGGGGCAAGATTTACGTACATTTTTCTGAAATGAGCGTTGGCGCCCGTTATTCAAATCACTGTTTCTAACACGACGGGGCGACCTTTGTGTCGCACTTTTACACTGGCTACTGTTCACTGTCTGTTCAGCTACACTGAGAACTACGGCTAGGAAAGCGTCCGTTGCGGCGCACTGAATTTACACTGTGGCTTTGCATTTCTACATCTGCTAAGTCAAAAGTATCATGCGCTTCTATAAGCTGCAGTACACTGTCTAATGAGGGGTCAGACTGTTTCGGAATTGCTGCTCTAATTCTGGGGTCCTGAATGTTCTGCGTAATCGCATCCCTCAACATCACGTCACTATACGAAAGTCCACAAGAGCAAGTAAATTTACATTTGCGGGTTAAGCCCTTCAATTCCGTAATCCACTCTTGGTGTGACTGTTGCGGTAATTTTTTAAGTCTGAAAAATCGGTACCGAGCCGCAGCTACGAGAACTTTTCTCTCATAATAAGCATTTAGTGCCTCTACTATTTGTTCAAAGTCTACATCACGAGGAGATACGTCGGGGAAAAGTTTTTTCAGTAACACGAAGGTGTTGGTGCCCACCACAGATAATAGCAGATGCTTCACTTTCTGACCTGTAATTTGATGAGCCGCGACGAGTTCTTGAAACTGTGCGAAGTAGTCGCTCCATTCTTCCTCACGTTCGTTGTACTGGCGAAACGGAGGAAGCGTTGCGGCGGCAGGTGTGGGCTGCTGAAGCGGCGGCTGTTGTTGTTGGTTAGCTGCTTGCGCTGTGAGCTGGGCCACAGCCTGCAGGAGTTGTGTTATTTGCGCCGTCTGTAACTGAATAATTTCCATTAAGTTTGGGTTCGGGGTAGTGGCCATGCTGACCGATTCGGCGCCGCGCATACAAGTAAATTATAACAAAACACAAATGCAATATGAAAGGAGGGCGCGCTCTGCAACAAAAAAGTCCACAAAACACGTAACTGATATTCTCCCCCAAAATTCTTATAATAAGGGTGGGTGGGAGGAAGCAATTTCTGCGTGCTCCGACTGCTGCTGTCTGGCTGCTGTAAGCGGGCTGGTCCACGGTTCGTCTATCACTCCTTGTCGCCACTTTTGTGTCCCAGCCTCGTCGCCGCTTTTGTGTCTCGTTCCGTTGTAGGTGTCGGTGGCCGAGTGGAATGAGACCGACACAGAAATAAAGATAGCACGCTGGTGCAGGTACGGAGGGGAGCAGCCAGAACTAGAAACACTAGAGTAAATTAGAATGAGATATATATTGCACAGAATTTATACAATACTTAACTTTTACATAGTACTGCAGAATGTTGATACATAGTTGAGCTAGAGTCCTGCCTAGTGCCTAACTGATAGCCAAGTCTTCACTGGTGCCTATCTGATTACGAAAGTCCTAACTGGTTGCTATATCAGTCCCAAGTGAACGATGTCGTTCACTGGTGGCCACGAGCGGAGTTGCCGCAGAGGGCGCTCGTGGCTGTCATCGTAAGAACGCCGCGCCGTGCGTGCATGGCGGCGCGCGGCGAAAGTAGGTGGCGCGCACTTTGGACTTGTGCGACACCACAGGCAACTTATCAGTTTTGTCCATCATTGAGCCTATGACATCTCTTATTTTATGGTTGCTGCGAAATATATGTTTGATGTCCTCTCGACGAAGAATTTTGCCCACTCGTTCTGTGACTCCTTTTACATATGGCAATAGGGCGATGGGTTTTTCTTCCTTTTACTCTTTCCTTTTGTTTCCATCATTAGATGTCATAGTTTGCTCAATCATCCTCTTCCCACAACCGTTTGCTTCGAAGATGGACCTGATGTTTTGTAACTCTGCCATCAGGTGTTGTTTATCGCTAATCCGATGGGGCCTCTTAGAGTGTGGAGCACGGATTTCTTTTGCGTGGGATGATGGTGGGAAGTTGCGTGAAGGTATCTGCCTATGCTGGTAACTTTTCTATATACCCGATGGCCTAGTTTGCTCTCTGGTTTCCGTTAAACCTCTACAGCGAGGAAAGGGAGCACCTCGTTCCTCTCAATCTCTATGGTGAACTGGATCTTGTTGTGCTGTTGACTGAAGTGTTGATGGAAGATCTGCAGCTCCTTTTCTCCACGAAGCCAGATCACAAACGTGTCGTCTACATAGTGCAGCCAGCAGTCTGGGCGTAGTGGTGCGGACTGGAGAGCTGTTTCCTCGAATGCCAGATGAACAATAATTTTTAAATAGGGGTCATTGTGACAACCGGCTGCCGTCGAAACCTTCAGAAGGCATGTGGTTACTACATGCCGTTTAATGATTCGGGTACTCAAATGGAAATTTATGGAGTGAAGGCGACGTAGTTTTTGACGAAGACTATTGAGAAAATGTAGAGGGTCTGCATTTGAAGCTACTTCGAGAATTGTTCTCACACACCCACTGTGCGTTTCGCTCGATCACTAAGTTGATTCACATAGTCAGTAGACAGTAGTTATTCCCTCGTTTGTGAGTGGAAGTAGTAGTACTATGATACGTAGCCAGCCGCGGTGGCCGAGGATACTGAGGCGCTCCAGTCACGGTCTGCACGGCCATTACGGTCGGGGGTTCGAATCCCCCCTCGGCCATGGATATTTGTGCCGTCCTTAGTATAAGGTAGTAGATAAGTAGTTTGTAAGTTTAGGGACTGAAGACCCTATAGTTAAGTCTCATAAGCTTAACAAATATTTGAACATTTGAACTATGATACGTAAGGTAGGCCAATAAGTCACCATCCACTATGCCATCCACTATATTTCGAGTATGTATGTAGCAGTAGATGTAGGGACGCGTTAATACAGACGTTCTCTGAACGCAACCGCTGCAGGAAGGCGAAAGGAAGTTGAGTGAGAACAGGAGCCCTGTCTCGCGCACAGTACTGGAGGGGGACACGTCGCGCGTCCTCCTGCATCCATGATGGATGGGCCAGGGCCGCCCACTCCGCGTCCGTGCGCCACTGACGTCATTTTCGCGGCGGCGCTACACCTTCATGTATGCAGGTAAACTGTCCATGAGCAGCCAGGCACTGACACAACTGCACCTCAGTATTCGCATATCTATGCTACCTTGCCCTTATAACTTGCGTATATATTAAGAACTAGCTTATATGCCTGTGCTTCGCAACGCTTTTTATAGAGGTGTATATCATGGTTTTTTAGGGTTCCGGACCTAGGTCAGCAAAAAAACCTACCTGGAATTTTTACTTTCAGTAGCAGCGGTTTAGTTGGTCATCGTTGGCAACGAACTATTCACTTTATGAGGATGATTAATTTACTGACCAGGACGGCATAAATTATTTATTTCATCGTGAACATAAATAAGTATGCCCCTCATTCTACGAGACTGATTTTTGAAAAAGCATTCAACGGCAGTTGCTAGTTTCAGTGTATTACACCTTAGTTACGTGAATAAAAAAATTCATCAACGCCATTTTAGACATTTGGTATACCATGTAAGTAACAGCGCCTCTATTGGATCTTTGCTATACTACGCTGCAATTCAAACATAGCGTTTACCAGAAATTACAAATTACGATATCTTTTATTCTCCTTGTCCGATTTTGATGAAATAAAGCTTATATATTGCCCCAAGGTTCTCTCAGTTGACCTATGAAACCGCATGAAAGTTCGTATATTACCCTTTGAGATTTGCTGTACTACACCGACGGGACGTTAAACAATAATATTCCTTCCATTCTTCCGGACTGTAAACAATATTTCTTGTGAGTTGTCCAGGATATAATATGAATATTTTCTATGGAGAGCCCATGCCTGAGCAAACGATATCAAGCTGTCCCGGTGAGAAACATGGAGATTTCAAATACATTTCACAGTATTCAGTAGATTGCTCTGTGAGTTATTAATCGTAATATAAAGTGCAAGTCCCACTGCAAACTGCAGTCTCTTAAAGTTAAAAGCCAGATCTGTCGGAAATAATGAGTATTCGTCGGAAGTACACTGTTTCATTCTCTTCCTTTTCTTGTAGCTCTATGGATATCTATTGCTTCTTCCTACAGCGGTACCCCCTTGACAGTTTAAAGTCGCTTCAAAATTTTCAAGAGCACTGTCATCTTTAAGGAACTTCCTTAAGCTCACTGGAGTGTTTTAGCAGTAAAATAAGAAATATAATAAAACGTGATGCCTGATGTGAAAAGTTTTACCCATAACAGTATACATGATCTCATATTTACTGAGTTATATGTTGTACAATTGTATAATTTTTCTGGTATATATTCATTTGTATAAGTGCTGTATGTCTGACAAATCTGCTGTGAATGTAATTAGTAGTAAAGAAGTAATAGATTAAAACTTGGCGCGTGACGGGGCGGTTTTCCATGAAAGTTACTGTTTGTGCTCGTATCTCATGAGCTATGTGTTGTGATACAATTTAGAAGGTACATTAAACTATATGTGTGTATACTGTTTGTAAAATTTCCTGCAGGTACAAATTATAAATTTCAACGTTATACCGAATACCGTAGTTTTATTCCTCAAACAGCGGAAAAGTAGTAAGCGAGAAACTTTTTTCCTTTCATTATTTTGCTATGGTTGTCAACGATAAAAAGTTTCCTAAAGGTTTGAAATTATGTTTAAAGTTTGTTTCAAGTCGCTAAGTGTCCGCCTTCTCAAATAGTGGACTGATAAAGTCACAGTATCACGTGCCGCAAGACTGGGATGTTTACATTATTTATGACGTCATATCTCCTGGAACTATCGGTCCCATCGCAAAATCGGTTCTTACCTGACGTCTACTACCTATAAACTACTTCCCTGCCAAATTTAAGCTTCATAGGTAAAGTAGTTTTCGAGATTTCGTGTTTAGTCCGTGAGTGAGTGAGTGAGTGTATTAATAAGTGTCCTTTCCCTTTTATATAAATATTTATTAAAGCTGTCCAAGTAATACACTGAATGATGCTATCCCTATTCAAATTGCAGCTGTGCAATTGATAAACATGCTCAATGATGCTGTCCGCCTTTAAGTAACATCGAAGTATCAAAAGAAATTTCAGCACTGGTAGTAAATTAACGTTTATTTGTTATTGCAAATCGATTTCGACTATTGAGGAATCGTCCACAGTGCAACATGTACAATGGAATTCAAACATTTCAAGTTTTACATATCAAGCTGCAAGGCATAGCTACAAGATGATTCACAACTGTGTCTTTCAGAGTGTAGAAGCGTGAAATGTTTATTTAGATTGCGTATGTTGTACTGAGGAAGACTACTCCATAGTCCAAATAGATTTTCAATAACAAGTAACTGTTAAATTATTACAAATACTGAAATTTTATTTATTTATTCATATTTTATAGCTGCGGCTACTCTTCCATAAATTGTAGAATCATATTACTCTGCTAATAGTATTTTATGAACAGACATTTTGAAAGAGAGGAATGTAGAACAAAAGGGAAGGTACGTAATTACTTTAGTAGCACGTTCGAAAGGAGAAACATCTGTTGCGAATCCAGAGGATGGTCTATGGGGCTGCAGCCTCCCTCGTAAATTCTTTACTATTAACCTACGAAAAATAAAGGAAGAGGGAGAGAGAGACAGGAGGGGGACGGAGGGAAAGAGAGAAAGAGGGATAGGGAATGAGGGACGGATCATACAAATCGTCTCCATAATGGTATATTGTAGAATAACAGAATAAGAAAACAACTTTTTTTAGTTTAAAAATAGCAATGGCACAGTGACATACTTTCTGTGAGCTTATCCTCCCTCATACTAAAATCCTGACTTCGCCACTCACAGACACCACAACAACTATATGTAGTCCTACAGCATTTGTTTCGTTATTAAAAAATTGAGCTCTTAAAACTATATACATAGAGCAACATAGAAAAAGAAGGATACCACGTCTACAAGGAACCAAAAATGTTTGTATAGCTTATGGGACTTAACTACGAGGTCATGAGTCCCTTATGAACTAACTAATACTAAGGACGGCACAAATATCCATGCCCGAGGGGGGATTCGAACCCCCGACCGTAGTGGCCGTGCAGACCGCGGCCGGCCCAATCTACCCAAACAAAATTTAGAGAGATAGGTTACGCCGACCGCTGGCTCGGAGTGGGAGAAACAGGTTCGAATCCCGGCTCAGGTAGTGTAGTTACCCAATTCCTATGATTTCCTTCTCCCTTCCTGTAATTAAAAATTGTGCAATTGCGTTAGGAGCTTTGAATCTAATGTGGTTTCCATTCTTCCGTGCACACAACACTACCTATGCAAATATTTTATATATTTCAACTGCAGCAGTCGCATGAATTCAACTCAAGTACGATCGTCAGGTGGTTATTAACTAGGGATACAATGTTAAACTACACCATTAATTAGTCACAAAGTGAGACACCTTGTGGTGTTGCATTTTCTTATTTTGTTCCCGATTTATGAATTTACACTTTTCGCCTGGGCTGCTTTCGGCAGTCCAGCTTTTTTATTGAGAGTAGCTCGGTACTACAGTCGGAAGCGCCCAGCCATGGCAGATGGACGGCTAACGTGAGAAGGCTTCTGCGTCGCGCAGGCAGCGCAAGGATTTTAAGTCGTCTGGATGATGGGAATCGCCACCGCTTTCCATTTATTTAGTAATAACTCATTGTTTCTGTTGTATCATCCTCGATGCCATTTGTTGAGTTCTCGTCCCAGTCTAGCTGTCAGGAAAGGTACGGTGCAGGATTCGTAGCTAGAACAACTATTCAGAATAGTGATACACGTTTTATTGACTGAAGAATACAATGATACTCAGCTTCTATCTGTTCTCCTCGCTTCTCGTGTAGTCGTCTTCTGTACGATGCTAGCTTCGCTGAGACCTAGTTACTACCTAGTTTGTAGCCCAGTTCTGACGGCTCGTCCAGACGCATGTAGAGCTTGTAGAGGGCGCACGTCTACGGTTACTTCTTCCAAGAGGCGCGACGCCGGCGTGCGATAGGCTCTCGGTCGACCACTGCCTTCTCCACGATCGTTCTCTTGCGTCTGGCGTGTGGCGCTGACTACACGCCACAACATACCCTCTCCTCTCCCCCCCCCCCCCAAGTGCCGAACCGTTGTCGTGTAGGAAGTTCGATAACGGGGAAGGAGGCAGCATTGTGGACGTACTGATGGATCGAAGTCTGTAGCTTCAGAGGACGTCACACTACCGGCTGGTCTACATCTACATGGGATACTCTGCAAATCACATTTAAGTGTCTGCAGAGGGTTCATGGAACCACTGTTATACTATTTTATCTCCCATTCCATTCTGGAATAGTGCGCGGGATGAAAGAACACCTGAATCTCTTCGTTCGAGCTCTGATTTCTAGTATTTTATTCTGACGATCATTTCTACCTATGTAAGTGGGAGTCAACAATATATATTCTACATCTACATCTACATCTACATGGGATACTCTGCAAATCACATTTAAGTGCCTGGCAGAGGGTTCATCGAACCACAATTATACTATTTATCTCCCATTCCATTCTCGAATAGCGCGCGGGAAGAAAGAACACCTGAATCTCTCTGTTCGAGCTCTGATTTCTCTTATTTTATTCTGATGATCATTTCTACCTATGTAAGTGGGAGTCAACAATATATTTTCGCATTCGGAGGAGAATGTTGGCGATTGGAGTTTCGCAAGTAACCCACGCCTCAGCGATAAGCGCCGTTGTTGTAATGATTCCCATCCCAGATCCTGTATCATTTCCGTAACGCTGTCTCCCCTGTATCGTGACAATACGAAACGAGCTGCCCTTCTTTGGACACTTTCGATGTCCTCCGTCAAACCCACCTGATAAGGATCCCACACTGGGCTGCAATACTCTAAAAATGGACGGACAAGCGCTGTGTATGCAGTTTCTTTAGTAGTTCTGTTGCATCTTTTAAGGATTCTGCCAATAAAACGCAGTCTCTGGTTCGCCTTTCCCACGATATTATCTACGTGTTCTTTCCAGTTTAAGTCTGAAGTAATAGTGATTCCTAGGTATTTTGTGGAGTTTACGGCGTTCACATTTGATTGATTTATGTTGTAAACAAAGTTTAACGGATTTCTTTTCGTACTCATGTGTACGACTTCACACTTCTCATTATTTAGAGTCAATTGCCAATTTTTACACCATACTGATATCTTATTCAGATCGTTCTGCAGTTGGTTTTGATCTTCAGATGATTTTATTAGACGGTAAATGACGGCGTCATCTGCAAACAACCTAAGAGAGCTACTTAGATTTTCCCCTAAATCGTTTATGTAAATAAGGAATAGCAGAGGACCAATAACACTACCTTGTGGAACGCCCGATATCACCTCTGTTTTAGTCGATGCCTTACCATCGATTACTACGAACTGTGTCCTCTCTGACAAGAAATCCCCTATCCAATTGCAAATTTGGGGCGATATACCATAACCACGCAATTTGATTAAAAGCCGTTTGTGAGGTACGGTGTCAAAAGCTTTCTGGAAATCAAGAAATACGGAATCGATTTGCGAGCCTTTGTCGATAGCACCCATCACTTCGTGTGAATATAGAGCTAGTTGTGTTTCGCATGAACGATATTTTCTAAATCCGTGTTGACCTTGGGTCAATAGATCGTTCTGTTCGAGATAATTCATAATATGTGAATACAGGATATGTTCCAAAACCCTGCTGCAAATTGACGTCAATGAAATAGGCCTGTAGTTTAGTGTGTTACTCCTACTGCTTTTCTTGAATATAGGTGTGACCTGTGCAACTTTCCAATCTTTTGGTATAGATCCTTCTATGAGAGAGCGGTTGTATATGACTGTTAAGTAAGGAGCTATCGCTTCAGCATAATCAGATAGAAATCTAATGGGTATACAATCCGGACCAGAAGACTTGTTCTTATTAAGTGATTTTAGTTGCTGCACTACTCCGATGATATCTACTTCTATGTTATTCATTACGGCATCTGTTCGTAATTCGAAATCTGGAATATTGGTTTCGTCTTCTTTAGTGAATGAGTTTCTAAAAGCTAAGTTTAGTAACTCTGCTTTAGTAGCGCTGTCATCGGCAGGATCGCCATTACTATCACGTAGTGAAGGTAATGTTTGTGACTTTCCCCGAGTATATTTAACATATGACCAAAATCTCTTTGGGTTTTCAGTCAGATTACGAGAAAGAGTTTCGTTGTGATAAATGTTGTAGGCATCTCGCATTGAAATCCTCGCTAAATTTTGAGCTTCTGAGTACAATCGCAAATCCTGGGGATTTCGTGTTCGTTTAAATTTAGTATGCCTTTTCCTTTGCTTTTGCAACAGTGTCCTAACCTGTTTTGTGTACCAAGGGGGATCGCCTCCTTCTTTTATTAATTTATTAGGTATAAAACTTTCAATTGCTGTCGATACCACTTCTTTGAATTTGAGCCACATCTGGTCTACACCTACGTTTAGTGTTAGAAACGAGTAGAAGCTGTCTTTCAAGAAGCAATGTATTTTGTTTCTATCTGCTTTTCTGAACAAATATACTTTGCGTTTATTTTTGTTAACTTTGGGACTTTCGATATTCAATTTCGCTACTACAGCTCTGTGTTCACTAATACCTGTATCCGTTTTGATGCTCATTATGAGCTCAGGATTATTTGTTGCTAAGAGATCAAGTTTGTTTTCACATCCATTTGCAATTCTAGTTGGCTCATGAACTAATTGTTCGAAGTAATTCTCAGAGAATGCGTTGAGTACAATTTCGGACGATGTTTTATGCCTACCTCCTGATTTGAAAATATAATTTCGCCAACAGATCGAGGGTAAATTAAAATCACCACCTACTATTATCGTGTGAGTCGGGTACGTTTTTGTAATTAGACTCAGGTTTTCTTTGAACCTTTCTGCTATTTCTCATTCGGATGAGAATATTGTCGTTTGGAGTTTCGTAAGTAGCCCACGTCGCAGCGATAAGCGCCGTTGTTGTAAGGATTCCCATCCCAGATCCTGTATCATTTCCTTAACGCTGTCTCCCCTGTGTCGTGACAATACGAAACTAGCTGCCCTTCTTTGGACTCTTTCGATGTCCTCCGCAAAGCCACCTGATAAGGATTCCACACTGGGCAGCAATACTCCAAAAAAGGACGGACAAGTTTCGTTAGTAGTTCTGGTGCATCATTTAAGGATTCTACCAATGAAAAGCAGTCTCTGGTTCGCCTTTCCCACGATATTACCTACGTGGTCTTTCCAGTTTAAGTCTGAAGAAATTGTAATTCCTAGGTATTTTGTGGAGTTTACGACCTTCACTTTGGACTGATTTATCTTGTAAACAAACTTTAACGGATTTCTTTTCGTACTCACGTGGACGACTTCACACTTCTCATTATTTAGAGTCAATTGCCAATTTTTACACCATACCGATATCTTATTCAGATTGTTCTGCAGTTGGTTTTGATCTTCAGATGATTTTACTAGACCGTAAAAGACGGCGTCATCTGCAAACAACCTAAGAGAGCTACTTAAATTTTCACCTAAATGATTTATGTAAATAAGGAACAGCAGAGGACCAATAGCCGGCCTCGGTGGCCGAGGAGACTAAGGCGCTCCAGTCACGGTCTGCACGGCCACGGCGGTCGGGGGTTCGAATCCCCCCTCGGACATGGATATTTGTGCCGTCCTAGTTCGAAAGTAGTTCATAAGTAGTTTGTAAGTTTAGGGACTGATGACCCCGTAGTTAAGTCCCTTAGACTTTACAAACATTTGAACATTTGAGAGGACCAATAACACTGCCCTGTGGAACGCCCGATATCACCTCTGTTTTAGTCGATGCCTTATTGTCGATTACTACGAACTGTGTCCTATCTGAGAGGAAATCCCCTATCCAGTTGCAAATTTGGGGCGATATACCGTAACCACACAATTTGATTAAAAGCCGTTTGTGAGGTACGGGATCCAAAGCCTTCTGGAAATCAAGGAATACGGAATCAATTTGCGAACCCTCGTCGATAGCACACATCACTTCATGTGAATAAAGAGCTAGTTGTGTTTCGCATGCACAATATTTTCTAAATCCATGTTGACCTTGGGCCAATAGATCATTCTTTTCGAGAAAAAAGCCTCCGAAGGACCCACGTCCATGTCCTGCGGCCCAGGTGATGACGTGGATGGTGACGTCGTTGGCGACATCGGCGTCGGATGCTGCGTGGCGTGCTGTTACAGTTTCATCGAGATGGCGAGTAGAGGCGGAGAGGGCAAGGGCTCCGTCTCCAGGGTGTGGTGAGATGGACATCTGCTACGGGGGTGACCGCCAAAGACGCAAAGGCGGCAAAGGCCGCGCTGTTTGTGTGTTGCATGAATCTGACAAGAGAAACGCAGAAGTATCACAGAGTACACTACAACGACGAATTTTATTGTGGTGCCTGAGTACGATGCCATCGAGACCTGAAACTTCAAAAATGCTAGCACCGCAACATTGGATGATCTCGCCACGCTCCCACTGTCTGCAACCGCCAAAAACTCTGAAAAAGACTGGGTTACGTGGAGCGAAGCGATACTTGTGTGTCGGCGGTTGCTGCAACGGGCGGCTGTAACAGGGTGCGGTGGCAGCGGCCGTGCAGAAGTTTGGCCGGCGTGATCCTTCTCGTGGATGCGAAGAGGCGAGGAACATTTGCAAATCTGCCTCCCATGAGTGCTCCGAACGACGTTTGCACATCTGGAGTTTAAATGTACGAACGAAGCGTTCCTCAGCGCCCTTTGACTGTGGGTGAAACGGTGCACTGGTGAGATGCTTAATTCCATTGCGTTAACAAAAGGAGCGAAATTTTAACGATGTGAACTGAGGGCCGTTGTCAGAGACTATCAGTTCAGGGAGACCATCTACTTGAAGTCTTGGAAGACATTGGCACTGCAAACGGGTAACCACTAAACGCGTCAACCTCAATAAGCCACTTAGTATTCCAGAAGGGACCAGCATAGTCAATATGCACTCGTTGCCATGGTGAATCTGCTTTTGGCCAAGCAAAAAATTTCTGAGGTGAGGCTGACTGGTTTGTAGCAAACACTGTACACTGTGACGTCATCTGTTCTATTTGGGCGTCCATACCCTGCTAAGTACAGTGTCGCCGTGCTAATTGCTTTGTGTGAACCATTCCCCAATGTTCTTGGTGAAGTACGTACAATAATTCTTTCTGCAAACGTCACGGAATCAACACACGCGACTGTCCACTGTCATTTGAAAATATAATGACACCCCTATGGCTTGAAAGTTTATTTCTTCTAGCAAAATAGGGACGCGCCAGTGAATTTTGAATGTCACGATGTGCACGAGGCCATTTTGTGCGAATGTAGAGCAGCAGATTACGTAGATTGGGGTCTGTTTCTGTAGGCCGAGCAATTTTCCTTTAGTCCAACGGGAAGGATTGCGGCAAACTATCTTCCTGTGCGTCTATCTAACAACAAGACGTCTCAGAAGCAACAAAGTCTTTGTCAGAGACAATCGGAAGAATGCAAAGTGCGTCGGTATTTCTGTGCACAATCTCATACTGATACTGTGAAAGAACAGTGCCCAGCTTTGCAATGTGTCTGTCGTGCGCTTAGGAATCGGCTTGGCTGGATGAAACGACTGGAAAGGCTTGTGGTCAGTTACTAAATAAAATTTTCTCCCATACAAGTAGTGATGGAATTGTGTAACATCATACACCATTACTAAAGTTTTTCTTTGAGAAAAACGGCAGTGTGTGTCTGTCAAAAGTTTGGAGGCAAATGCTATTGGACGGTCCGTATCAACATGTCTTTGTGGCAGTACTGCTCCTAGACCAAACGAAGACGAGTCCACTTGCAAGGAACTGCTTTTTCTGGATCACAGCAACATCGATCACTGAGCAATGCATCTTTTAACTGTTGAAATGCACGTTGGCATTCTTCTGTCCAAACACAATGAGGAAAAGGGGCTGTAATTTGTGCTGCATTGGGAATAAACCTAATATAGTACATTAGCTATCCGAAGACTGTAATTCTTTCAAATCTTTCGGTGCTGGCAAACAAATGTGATTGCATGGGGCGCACACTTTGATTGTTTATCACGTGTCCTAGATACTGCAGTTTCGGTTTGAAAAAGTCACACTTATCTAAGAGACACTTGAGACCTGAATCTGACAAAATTTGAAATAATTTCCTCAAATTTGCAATGTGTTCTTCTGGGGTACAGCCTGACGCATCTACGTCGTCCAAGTAGTTTGAACAACAATGCACCCGAGCTGTAAGCTTTTCCTAATATCTTTGAAAAATTGCGGGCGCGGATGCACTGCCAAACGGTAGACGCAAATATTTAAACATGCCCAGATGAGTATTGGCAATTCAAAATTTCTGTAATTCTTCGTCGAGTGGCTGCTGAAGGTGGGCATTGCGCAAATCTATTTTTGATATTTGAGAAATATTTTCCTGCACCTAAACTGTCCATTAAATCTTCTGGTCACGGCAAAGGATAACTCTCTACAAGTGTTTGTAAATTCACTGTAGCCTTGAAGTCAACACTGTGCTACCTGACGACTTCGGCAAAATTAGAAGCGGACTCGCTCACTGGCTAGCTTGTATTGGTTCAATTTTACCATTTTCTTGCAGTGTGCGAAGTTCTTGTGCCACTTTGTCGCGTAAAGCAAGCAGTACATTACGAGCTTTGCAAAATTTTGGTACGGCATTTTCCTTGAGAGAAATGTGGGCAGCAAATTCCTTAGCTTTCCCTAGTTCTGGAGAAAATTAAATCTGGAAAGGCATTCAGCAACTTGTCTACACTGTCTTTAGCATCAAAAGTGTTCACAACTAAAACATTGTCTTCCACAGTAAATCCAAAAATATCAAAATAATCTAAACCAAAAACATTATCTTCTTCGTTAGACTTAAGCACTTGAAATGTAACTGTGTGCAATTGCGATCGGTATACTGCAGGTACTGAACACTGTGCGAGTACAGTAATTCCATTGCCATTGTATGCTGTTAATCGTGTATTAGTGCGAGAAAGGCGCGGCGATCCTAACTGTTCGTAAGTTTTTCGATTGAGCAATGTGACTGATGCACCTGTGTCTAGTTGAAATTTTACAAAAGTATCATTCACACGCAAATTGACATACATTTTTCTGGCCTGGCGTACAACTTGTGCTTCTTCCGTGTCCTTGATGTTATGAGGCGCAGCCACAGGTTTTGAAAATACTGCATTATTGAATAACTATTGTCCTGTCACTGTTTGGGCTGGAAGGTCAAATTCCTTTCTTTTGCTGTATATGACCTTTCTTGCCTAATGCATAGCATTTTACTGACTGGGATAGGCAGTCCTGCATTTTTGCTGTGACAAACACTTCGGGCAAGACTTCACTTCACTTATTTGGCAAGGCTCTGCGTCTAGCAACTTGGTGACACATTGAGCGGGCAGGCGGAAATGCATGGCGTCTGACCTCACGCTTGCTGGCACGTGACGTATGTAAGGTACACAGTGGAATTGAATCAAAGTTTTCTGCTGCCGTGGCACCTGAATCGTACTGTTCCAAAAATGTTCTATTTCATGGAAATACAGATCTGACAATTTAAGAATCTGCACTTTAAGTCTTCTGTCAGGAATATTATAGATAATTGCATCACGTAACATCACATCTGAATTCGAACCTCCAAAGGAAAATTTAAATTTACAGTTCCTGGTGAGACCTTGAAGATCTGTTATCCACTGTCTGTATGTTTGATTTTCACGTTTCCTACACCGTAAAAACTGATACCAAGCGGCCACTACATTGATTTGCTGTTCATAATATGTCGTGAGATCTATCACTGAATCATTAGAAAATTCAGAAGGCTCCGCTGTAGAAACAGTTTCTTTACAAGACGGAACGCTGGGGGGTCTACACATGACAGGAAAAAGTGAAGTTTCACAGTACCTTGTAGCTTGTGAATTGTGTCATAGACTTCAAACTGTTTCAGCCATTCCGTCCAGTCTTCTGCTTCTTCAAACCGGCGAAACTGTGGAATTACTGTAGGTGGTGGCTGCTGCTTGTATATTTTGTTGCACAGGTGCGACCATAAGTTATTGTACCGTTGACAGTAGAGTTGTAATTTGTTAGCTCTGAAACTGAAACATGTGCATCAGTTGCTGTGCATCGAGCGCAGGAAACTGTGGCGCAGTGGCAGTAACAAGGATACTTGTGTTAGTAGGGGTAGTCATTTAGCAAAAAACAGTAACAAGAAGAAACAGTGCAATAAAAATAGAAATATAAACTATTCCCTGCAATAGAATCAGGTCATATACGGGTATCGCCGAGATCTGTAATAAAGCAAAATAATAGCTCAGCGTAATGTCATGGTAATTTTAGTATCTCGTCGCCATGTGGGTCGTTCTAGGCCTCGTCACCATTTGTTGTAACATCATCGATTCCATTTGTTGAGTTCTCGTCCCAGTCTAATTGTCAGGAAAGGTACGATGCAGGGTTCGTAGCTAGAACTACTATTCTGATTAGTGATACACGTTTTATTGACTGAAGAATACAATGATACTCAACTTCTATCTGTTCTTCTCTGTTCTCGCGGCGTCGTCTTCTGTATGATGCTATCTGTGCTGAGACCTCGTTACTGCCTAGTTCGTAGCCGTGTTCTGACGGGTCGTCCAGATGCATGTCGTCCTAGATACAGCAGCTTGTAAAGTGCGCGTGTCTACCGTTACTCCCTCCAAGAGGCCCAGCGTCGGCGTGTGATTGGCTGCCGGTCATCCGCTGCCTTCTCCATGATCGTTCTCGAGCGTCTGGCGTGTGGCGCTGACTTTACTCTACAACAGTTTCATACATTTCAAACATTCAAAGGATTCCGATCATGTACGATGAGATTAAATACAGTTTTATTAATATTCCATGGTTTAGTTTATTCCATATTATTTAAAGGTATCCAAATCTTTTGGCTGTTATGAATCAGCCAATCGTGTGGCAGGAACTAAAATTCAGGCGCCAAGCAAGCAAGCGAGTGGGTTCAGAACCCAGTCCACGATGGGCCAGTGGATGGCCAACAGGTATTTCGTTGCCGCAGGGTTAAAGCGTAATAGTGGCCTTTGTAAGCGGCTTGTGCTTCGACTGGCAGGCCTAAGTCGCTCTACGAAAGTGTTATTTGCGTGTGGAGGCATCGTGTCGACGTTTGGCGACCCTGTGACAGCGGCGTGTTACGGTGTGTTTTCATATTGCAACTAATATTCAGAGTTATTAATTAGAGAAGGTACTCGTTCGGATAGTTTCTTTATTACCGGCATATATTTATTTTTATCTGTGTATCTGGCTCCAAGATATTTCATGCCACGCTGATAGCAATAAAGGACATTGGACAAACCGTTTTAATTTTCAAGTAGGCAGCGACATTTTTCTGTACTACCAAATTTTCCAGCATCACACATCGAGATCTTCATACTGGAAGACTCTGTGATCCGAGGAGGGGAGACATCCAATGGGAATTAATATTTCGTCATCGTGAACAGTTGTGGAAAGAAGAGGCAAGAGAGGGTACACGTCACGGTGTTGAAGGAACTTGTATTGATATTTGTTGTGACCACATTTGTTCCCGTGCAACACTCACGTGGCAAACTGATTATATACTGCTATTTAGAGTAGACATAGCTGCCATCCCTTCAAGTGTACATTGTGTTATTGGGTCACTGAATGGGATTCCAAAGTTACTAAAACTCCACTGTCCGGTGCCGCGGTGTAGTAGCCCAGTGGTCTAAAGCGTCTCGCTGCGGAGCGCACGGTTGCTCGCCATGGAGGTTCGAGTCCTTCCTGGGGCATGGGTGTGTGTGTTGTCCTTAGGTTAGTTTACCTAGGTTTAAGTAGTTTGTAAGCTACGGACTGATGACTACGCAGTTTGGTCCGATAGATTTACAAACATTTGAAACAAACATTTCCACTGTCAGGTAGCCGCCCATGCGTTATACTCAGCATCCTGATGGGGACCTTTATGGTAAATCTCTTTTTTTGGATACTTAGTGTACTACAACTGGAAACTTTATGCTAGATATACTTGTGTGTGCCAGAAGAAGAGACGTTGCTGCAAATGTTAGTGTAAGAACTGTAGTAAAACGACATTTACCAGCATGTGGCATTTTGTGCATATGAATGGTGGACACGAACCAGAAGCAGTTGATTTACCGGGCGGGAGTAGCCGAGTGGTCTAGAGCGCCACGTCTGAGGTTCGAATCCTTCCTCGGGCATGGATGTGTGTTTGTAATCCTTAGGTTAGTTTAACTTAGTTTAAGTAGTTTGTAAGACTAGGGACTGATGACCAACGTAGTTTGGTCCCATTTGATTACAAACATTTGAAAATTTCTTGAACAGTTGATTTATGACTGTTTTGTATTGGAATCTTGGATTATTGACGGAAACGGAAATGGTGGACTGCAGATAGCGTTATCTCGAACAGAATGATCTATTGACCCAATGTCAACACGGATTTCGCAAATATCGTTCATGCGAAACACTACTAGCTCCTTATTCGCACGAAGTGATGGGTGCAATCGACAAGGGTTCGCAAATCGATTCCGTATTTCTTGATTTCCGGAAGGCTTTTGACACCGTACCTCACAAAAGGTTTTTAATTAAATTGCGTGGTTATGGTATATCGCCCCAAATTTGCGACTGGATACGCGATTTCCTGTAAGAGTGGACACAGTTCGTAGTAATCGACGGTAAGGCATCGACTAAAACACAGGTGATATCGGGCGTTCCACAGCGTAGTGTTATTGGTCCTCTGTTGTTCCTTACTTACATAAATGATTTAGGGGACAGTCTAAGTAGCTCTCTTAAGTTGTTTACAGATGACGTCGTCATTTACGGTCTAGTAAAATCGTCTGAAGATCAAACCCAACTGTAGAACAATCTGAATAAGATATCACTATTGTGTAAAAATTGGCAATTGACACTAAATAATGAGAAGTGTGAAGTCCTCCACGTGAGTATGAAAATAAATCCGTTAAACTTTGTTTACAAGATAAATCAATCAAAAGTGAAGGCCGTAAACTCCACAAAATACCTAGGAATTATTATTACTTCAGACTTAAACTGGAAAGAACACGTAGATAATGTCGTGGGAAAGGCGAACTTGAAACTGCGTTTCATTGGTAAAACCCTTAAAAGATGCAACAGAACTACAAAAGAAACTGCCCACACTTGTCTGTCTATTTTTTGGAGTATTGCTGCCCAGTGTCGGATCCTTATCAGGTTGGTTTGACGGAGGACATCGAAAGAGTCGAAAGAATGGCAGCTCGTTTCGTATTGTCACGACACAGGGGAGACAGCGTTACGGAAATGATACAGGATCTGGGATGGGAATCATTTCAACAACGGCGATTATCGCTGCGGTATGGGCTACTTAAGAAACTCAAATCACCAACATTCTCCTTCGAATGCGAAAATATATTGTTGACTCCCCTTAGGTAGAAATGATCATCGGAATAATATAGAGAAATCAGAGCTCGAACGGAGAGATTCAGGTGTTCTTTCTTCTTGCGCGCTATCCGAGAATGGAATGGGAGATAAATGGTATAACGGTGGTTCGATGAACCCTCTGCCAGGCACTTAAATGTAATTTGCAGAGTATCCCATGTAGATGTCGATGTAGAGTTGTGGGAGCATTAACAGCGCCTGTAACGTCAGAAGCGAGGTCGGTGAGCATTGGTGACAGAAGCTGAAGCGGTAGTGGTGCCTGGGCGTCGGAGGCAGAGGCAAGGTCGGGAGGCGCGGCATGCAGGAGACAGCAGAGCGGAAGAGAGGTCCAGACTGTCGACGGGTTGTGCAGCGAGGTCTCTACAGCGGCACGCCGGCACTGGTACAGAATTTGATGAAGTCATAAAAATTATTTTTCCATCATATGTAAGTACTCTGTATCCTTAACGCCAAACTGCGATGATATGTCGTAATGAAAACGTTCGTCCTACATCACAGAGGGTATTTCACAAAGCGTTGTCAGTGCTAAATCTCTTTGCAGACGCCCACGCTATCGCTCATTAAGTGCCGATCGTCAGCCACTGCATTTTCCATTGTGAGAGTCCGAGCCTGAAATTTCGCCTAATCGGCAAACTATTAATGCGGCTTTCTGAGAAATGAATGGCCTAACTGTGGTGTCGCACAAGTCCAAAGTGCGCGCCACCTTCTTTCGCCGCGCGCCGCCATGCACGCACGGCGCGGCGTTCTTACGACGTCAGCCACGAGCGCCCTCTGCTGCGATCCTGCTCGTGGCCACGACTGAACGACATCGTTCACTTGGGACTGAGATAGGAACCAGTTAACAATTCGGAATCAGATAGGCACCAGTGAAGACTTGGCTATCGTACAGGCACTAGGCAGACCTCTAGTTCAACTATGTATCAGCATTCTGCAGGACTGAGCTATGTAAAAGTTAAGTATTGTATAAATTCTGTGAAATATATATCTCGTTCTAATTTACTCTAGTGTTTCTAGTTTCTGGCTGCTCCCCTCCGTACCTGCACCAGCGTGCTATCTTTATTCCTGTGTCGGTCTCATTCCACTCGGCCACCGACACCTACGACGGAAACGAGACACAAAAGCGGCGACGAAGCTGGGACACAAAACTAACAATTTAGGAAATGGAATGTCTAACTTCAACTACCTGATCGAGTTCAGATTCAGTTAATTTTCGTTGTGCGGCCATAATCACATTATCCGCCGGATTACAGATGCCAGCACTGCAAATGTACAGACCTTCGTACACAATACTGCTGCCGTCTGTATATCACTATTCCTGATCGCATGTCTGTACTCCCCTATGTGCATAAAGTGAGAAACATTTCGAGCATTTTGCCATTTAATTACTATGAAATATATCATCGGTAGTACGGAATGTTGACCCACGTACAGTAAAACTGATGGAAAGAAAAAGTCCTGAATGGAATTCCCAAAGGAATGGTCTCAGCAACTCTCGTTTGCTTACTAAGTATGATAGCAATAGAATTCAGCGCAACTGTATTTACTGAAGTTGGAAAAAAATGTTTTTCAAGCTTATGAAATTTAACTGTGGGGTCATTAGTACCTAAACTTACAAACTACTTATGAACTAATACAAAAAGGTGACACAAACATCCATGCCCGACGGAGGATTCGAACCATCGACGCGGGAAGCCCCACGAACCGTAACGTGGCGCTCCACATCTCTCGGCTACTCGTGCGCGGCGAAGTTTAAACAGCTCTGTAAAATACACTTATCCCGCCTTATAGTAAATCTTTTCGAAGCGTTTGTAGTAAATGCCTCGGTATTCAAAATATCACGAGTGATTAGAACTTAACGACTGTTGTTGCTGTTGTTGTTGCTGCTGTTGCAGTCTTCAGTCTGGATATTGGTTTGATGCAAATCTCCACTCTACTCTATCCTGAGCAAGCATTTTCGTTTTCTCATAAGAACGGGAACTCACATCCATTTGAATCTGCTTACTGTATTCGTCGCTTGTCCTCTCTCTGTCATCCCCCCCCCCCCCCACACACACACACTTCTTTCCAATGCTAAATTTATGATTCCTTGATGTCAAAGAATGTGTCGTACCAATATAGCTCTTCTTTTAGTCAAGGAATGACAAAATCGTCTTTTCTGCCCAATACTGTTCAGTACCTCTTCATTAGTTACGCGATCTACTCACGTAACCTTCAGCATTCTTCTGTAGCACTACATTTCAGAAACTTCTATACTCTTCCTGTCTGATCGTCCATGTTTCACTTCCACACAAGGCAACACTCCTCACAAATTCCTTCAGAAAATAATTCGTTGTATTTAATATTCGATATTAGCAAATTTCTCTTTTTCACAAACGCTTTTTTTCCTATTGCCTTAGTGCATTTTATATCCTCCGTACTGCGAGCATCATATGTTATTTTACTGTCCAAGTAACAAATATCATCTACCACCTTTATTATTTCGTTACCTAATGTAATTCCTTCAGAGTCACCTGATTTTCTAAGACTGCATTCCATTACCCTTGCTTTGATCTTTTTAATGTTCATCTTATACGCTCCTTTCAATACACTGTCGATTCCGTTCAACTGTTCTTTCAGGTCCTTTGTTGGCTCTGTCAGAATTACAATGTCATGAGCAAAACGCAATGTTTGTATTTCTCCACCCTGAACTCTAATTCCTTCTCCAAATTTCTCTTTGAGCATTCTGTGAAGCAAAGCAATGTACAAACTGAATAACATTGGAGAAAGGCTACAACCCTGTCTTAATTGTCTTGGCGATAACATTGTAAAAGCAAACGTATAACAAAAGGTAGAAAGGGCTAAAGGAATCTACTCGAATAAAAGCAGGCAACGCTGAACGTTTTAGATGAAGAAGCGAGACAATAAACGTGGTAGATAAACTTTTGTTACTTGAGCAATGAAATCTTTTAGCCGCATTAGATAAGATAAAAATAGCTGAATGGATATAGAAAGAAATGTATTTCTGAAGATGATATATGTGTTGATATCCGATATTAATAGAAGTCTTAGTCTTTTGTAAAAAGATCTAAAGAAGCCAAGATCGCTGATAATCAATTTTATATTTACGACGACCGGTTTCACTGAACTATGTCAGCATCATCTGGTCAAATAAAATATTTTACAACGCCATAATCTTGTAATGTCAATCAGTTATTATGTAACAATTTACAGTGCATAGGTGCACTATGTCATTATAATAAAACATAATTATCTACGTCATACCGAATGCCGCAGTTTTGCTGCATGAATAGCAGAAAGTAGCAAGAGACAAGCTTATTTTCATTCATCATTTTGCTGGTGTTGTCATCGAGAAAAGTTTACCTAAACGTTTGAAAGTGCGTGTAAGGTTTATTGACTGTGATAATTATGTTTTATTATAATGATATAGTGCACCTATGCACTGTAAATTGTTACATAACAACTGATTACATTACAAGATTATGGTGTTGTAAAATATTTTATTTGACCAGATGATGCTGACATAGTTCCGTGAAACGGGTCGTCGTAAACATAAAATTGATTATCAGCGATCTTGGCTTCTTTAGATCTTTTTACAATATTATAAGTGGATCGCCTTTTAGAACATAAACCAACTTAGTCTTTCGTGTAGCCACTTGTTCTGAGTATAGTAAAACGTGGACGATAAGCAGTTCAGGCAATAACAGTATAAAAGCTTTTGAAATTTGTTGCTGTTGAAGAATTTTGAGGGGCAGGTGGATAGATGGAGTAAGTATTGAGGTACTGTAGAGAACGTGGGAGAAAAGAGTTTTGTGGTATATCTTGACCAAAAGAAAGGATCCATTGGTTCTGAGACATCGAGAAACCGTGGGTTTGGTTTGGATGGAAGTGTAGTAGTTAAAAGTCACAGTCGGAGACGGGAATGATAAACAGGCTTAAATGGATGTGGGGTGCCGTTACCGATCATTTATGAATAGGCTTGCACAAGATAAAATGAAAAGCTGCGTCAAACCTGACTGAAGACCATAACAACAGGAAGCAAAAATATTTCTTATTACTTTGCGGTACAACTGGTATATCGGTGTTACCTTGGGTACCGATATACCCGTATCATTACCTAGGTAGGTCATTGGTGGCCGGCCGAGGTCCTGCTGTACTTGCGAGAGCTGGAGGTAGGAACGAAGGTGTACAGTTGAGTGGAGTGTACCGATGGGACTGCTGTGGTAAACTTTTCTGATGAGTGCCGGCAGCGGCAGCCGATGATTGGGCGGCAGGGAGGGGGCCACGCGTAATTGTGTTAGCACTGCCAGAACCTGGGGCAAGTCCTCGCTGCCCTCTAATGTAGGCGTTGAGTTGCAAGCCTAATGAAACTCTCATATTCAGAAATACGAAAGTGTCAAGCCCATGGGATCCGCTCGAGTTGCTGTTTAACACCTGTTTAACACTGTAAGTGCATCTGCCAATGTGTTATTTGTATAATTTCTGAGACCATAATATGTGAAAATGGTGCTCAAGCTGGAGGAATGAAACCTTAGTTCGCGCAAAGAACGAATCATTACCGCCATGTATATACACTGCAGGAAGTAAAAATTAGTACAAGATTATACAAGTCCCTCTAGATTTATTCTTGAAACATTTACATTTACATTTACAGATCAATAGCACAAGCCTTCTTGAGGTACCAAGTGTCGATCCACACCAGTACGTGGTGTGTCCTCCATAGCCGTCATCGCAGGCATTTAGTCTGGCGTCAATGCGATCATACAGAGGGAGAATACTGTCTTGGGGTGCGTTACTTCACTGTGCCAAGACCTGCTCAATTAGTTCTGCAGGAGTATTGGGATGAGGAATCACACGTCTGTTGTTACCATCATACAATGTCGAGCCCGGTGGTCTTGGGGTAAAGTAGCCGACTGGAAACCAAAGGGTCACGGGTTCAAAACCCGGCCGGACCTCGGATTTTTTCAGTCTGCACTTTAACCCATCCATCACCTCTCAACGATGTGAGGAGTCGCCAGAAACGTCGTGTGGTTCGAATTCCACATTAGGCTGTAGGTCCCCTTTCCCCGGTTGGATAACTGGGGTAGGCTAGCGACACGTGAGTCGCCGAAGTGACGTCCAATTGAAAGACTTGCACCAGGCCAATGAGCCACACGAAATTAATATTATACCATCATATAATAGTCGTGCTCGACTCGAATCAAAACGGAGGACCTGCAGGCCAGGGAAGTTCCTGGAAGTCTAGCGGAACACATTAAGTTTCCTGCGCAGTGAGTGGGTGACCATCATCCTGTTGGAGCAACACATCACTTTTCTGTTGCAAAATCTTACAAAACTCGTACCGAGCAGTAGTCAGCGCAGCGTTCCCTCCACAAACACGAAGTGTTAAAGTAACTTGCAGCCTAGCGCAACCCAGACCAAGAGGCACGGGTCGGAGCCAATGTGGCGTGTAGTATATGAGACAACCCTCGCCATACACGCAAATGATCACAAGCGTACAGGTACAATCTGGTTTCATCCCTGAAGATTATCACCACTCTCTCTATTCCATCTTCGAAATTGATGGCTGGTACCTCAGGTATGCTTAACGTTGGCCTGAGAGATTCATGGAAAGGGAAGACGAAATGGAACCAAAGAATAGATATTTCCAGACGGCATTTTCAAGATCAACAAATGAGAAACTTTATTTAATTCAACAGAACACATGTACTAAGACTGGTGGCTTTACTGGATAAGAAATTGAATATTAGATAAAACCTGATGGGAAGAACATGATAATAAAATTAAAGCAGATTCGAAAACCTGAAGGGCTAAGCGGCACATTCCAAAAAATCACAAGGGCTTAGTGGCACTTTTCAAAGAATCACTTTACAATGAATCACTTTTCAATAATTGAGGTAATCACGGTTACAGACTGAACATTTGGATATTTACAATAGTTTTAAGACGTACAAACTGCGCTACGGGAAGTAGCCACCTTTTATAGCACCCGACAAACAAGTAACGTACTCTCAAAACTGTAACCACGACCTCACTAAAAAAAATTGGATTCAGATAAGCGATTCACGATCAACCGCTAAAACAGATGGGTTACATTCTCTTTAGAATATACTATTAGCTCAGGGCTAGATTGTCCATAGCTCCGACAAATTGGGCAATTACAGTCTTTCAAGGCATAAACAAGATAGCACATTGCCAAGGGCCGAACAAATTCCAATGTGCCAGTATTTTAACAGGTAGCCGGGAAGACGGCCGACAAGGGTGATAAAAGATTCCACAGTATACTCTACAGGAACTTCACTACATTAACCAGTCCATACAAAAGCAATGCTAAATGGGAAAAGCACACCTGCTATCTACAACCGTTAGAGTACAGGTAACTCAGACGGAGGGAAAAATGCAGAACCGAAAAAATATACGACCGCACCTGGGGAGCAGCAACTAGAATGCGAAGGCCACCGTAAAAAAAAAAAAAAAAAAAAAAAAAAAAAAAAAAAAAAAAAAAAAAAAAAAAACTTACGTCAAACCGCTAATGAGCCGGCCCATCACCCAAGTGGTCCAACGAGTGTAGGCGCCGTCTCGGGCAGGAGGCGTTCCTGAGTTTCAAACCGCCTCTGGCCCGCGAGGGCAGACACAGGTGTGGGTGACGAAGAGGGCTGCTAGTGCCGCCGAGTCCAGTTACGAACTAGGAACCCCAGTTACTGCGGGCAATATGAATCGAGGCAGGCCAACGGTTCAGAAATGATCCGCTGATAGCACCAGTCGAGCCGTGCATGTAGATGTGACGTGAATGGAACGCGACCTACAGGTTTACGTGCTCAAAGTACCGCTACTTGTAACCGGTTCGAAACACCTTACGTTGACACTTTTTGCCACACAAATGCCCATTGCGTGGTATCTATATTATCTGCCAGTGCTGCCCTTGTAATACGACTATTTCAGGGAACGTCTGTGCTGTATGAACGTCCAGAACCTCGCCTAAGGGTGTCAAATGTTTGTAAAGCTTATGGGACTTAACTACGGGGTCATCAGTCCCTAAACTACTTATGAACTACTTACGAACTAGGACGTCACAAATATCCACGCCCGAGGGGGGATTCGAAACCCCGACCGTAGTGGCCGTGCAGACCGTGACTGAAGCGCCTCAGTCCCCTCGGCCACCGCGGCCGGCTGACCGTTGCTACCAGCATCGTTGCTCAGCTGTTGCAGTTCTCCAAAAGGAGAAGGGCACAATCCTATCCCTTTAAAACTCACTCATTTAGCTGTAGGAAGGGCATGTGCGTCTGTGTAGCACGGTGCCAGTTGGCTTCGAGCGTTGACATCACACTGCTCCCCACTGTCAGTTGGGGGACGACGCTGATACCATTATCAGAACATTTAATATACCCCAGGTGGTGTCTCCCGTTACCGGATAAATGGGCATCGTCTTTCCAGGTGTACATTTTGGGGGGGGGGGGGGGGGGGGGCAATGTAACTTGTTTCATTCTGCCCTTGGAGACGTTTATTTATTTATTTATTGTTTTTTTCTGTTCCATAGCACCCAATTGAGGAGTGAGATTCCATGTTCATGGAACTGTTACACAAGAATGGTAATAGAAAATTTTTAAATAGTCCTTTGCACACAACAATCTTAAGACAAAGTGAAAAGAATAAACAAAGAAAAAAATGAATTAGCTTAACTGTTTAACTTTTCTAGGAGTTCCTCGACAGAATAAAAGGAGTTAGCCATGAGGTAACTCTGCAATTCAGATATGAAACCGCCTGGATTCTTTTGCTCTTTTGGCAGCTTATTGAAAATGTATGCCGCAGAATACTGTACACCTTTCTGCACAAGTGTCAAGATGATGTGATGCAAATGTGGATTTGACGTCTGTCTAGTATTCAACGAGTGAAAGCTACTAACTCGTGGGAATAAGCTGATATTATTAACAACAAACGATATTAAAGAAAAAAACGTATTTTGACGACAGTGTCATAATTCCCAGACTACTGAAAAGGGGTCGACATGACGTTCGTGAACTTACACCAGATATTGCTGGAACCTCCCGTTTTTGAGCCAGAAATTTCCTTTTTGCATCAGGCGAGCCACCCCAAAAAACAATGCCGTACGTCATAAGTGAGTGAAAGTAAGCATAATAGACTACTTTTCGATTTGAAAAATCACTTATTTCAGATATTGTTCTAATGGTAAATATAGCAGAATTTAGTTTCGGAACAAAATCCTGAACATGGATTTTCCAAGACAGTTTATTGTCTATATGAAAACCTACAAATTTGAATTGTTCATTCTCACTTATCATATGCCCACTATGTCTAATCAAAATGTCAGTTTTCGGTAAATTATGTGTTAGAAATTGTAAAAATCACTTATTTCAGATATTGTTCTAATGGTAAATATAGCAGAATTTAGTTTTGGAACAAAATCCTGAACATGGACTTTCCAAGACAGCTTACTGTCTATATGAAAACCTACAAACCATTAAAACCAACAAACCATTAAAATGTTCAGTCTCACTTATATACCCATTATGTCTAATCAAAATGTCAGTTTTCGGCAAATTATGTGTTAGAAATTGTAAAAACTTAGTTTTACTGTGATTTAACATCAACTTGTTTTCTACAAGCCATGGACTTATCTCTTGAACTGCATTATCTGATACTGTGTCAATATTACGAGCAACATCCTTCACTATCAACAAACAAAATTAATTCACAGTCACCTGTTATACTCGAAGGCATATCATTTATATAAATAAGAAATAGCAATAGTCTCAAAACAGACCCTTGGGGCACCCCACTCTTAATTTTGCCCAATTGTGTTTCTCTATTATTGTTTCATACAAAAAAATCTTGTGTGTGCATACTTGTAAATATCAGGTGACATTTAATTTGGTGCAAGAGATAATGGGTCAAATATCCATGTTAGAATTATTTATCTTTTTTGTGTCCCAACTTCGTCGCCGCTTTTGTGTCCCAGCCTCGTCGTAGGTGTCGGTGGCCGAGTGGAATGAGACCGACACGCTGGTGCAGGTACGGAGGGGAGCAGCCAGAAACTATAAACACTCGAGTAAATTAGAAAGAGATATATATATTGCACAGAATGTAACAATACTTAACTTTTACATAGTACTGCAGAATGTTGATACATAGTTGTTAGAGGCCTGCCTAGTGCCTGTACAATAGCAAAGTCTTCACTGGTGCCTATCTGATTACGAAGGTCCTAACTCGTTGCTATCTCAGTCCGAAGTGCCCGGTGTCTTTCCGTGGTGGCCACGAGCGGGGTTCCAGCAGAGGGCGCTCGTGGCTGTCGTCGGAAGAACGCCGCGCCGTGCATGCATGGCGGCGCGCGGCGAAAGTAGGTGGCGCGCACTTTGTACTTGTGCGACACCACAATCTTAGTTCTTGGAAGTCTGTTAATGTTCCATATGCGGAAACTGCGTATCTTAAGGTTTTGGCTACGGATGTTAGTACTTAGTGCTACGATGTTTCTATTTTACTTAATTGTCGTAATTCTCTGGGTATTCCTGTTCGAGTACAAAAACAGTTCTACATCACCCTGGATACTCTGCAGGTCACATTGAAGTGCATGGCAGAGGGTTCATCGAACCGCTTTCATGATATCTCTCTGTAGTTCCATTCTCTAATAGCTCGCGGGAAAAAGGAACACCTGCAGCTTTCTGTTTCAGATCTGATTTCTCTTATTTTATTATGATGATCATGTCTCCCTACATAGGCTGGTGCTAACAATATATGTTCGCATTCTGAAGAAGAAGTTGATGAAAGAAATTTCGCAAACATATCTCGCCGCAACGAACTCGTGCATCATTATCGTGACACTTTGTCTCCTACATCGCTATAACACAAAACGAGCTGCCCTTCTCTGAAGTTTCTCTAAATCCGTCTGTTCCACCTGGTGTGGATCCCACAACGCGCAGAAGTACTCCAGAATAGATTGCACTAGTGTAGTGCAGGCAGTTTCTTTAGTAGAACTGTTGCATCTTCTGCGCTGCCAGTGAAATGTAGCCATTGGTTCGCCTTTCCTACAATATTTTCTAATGTGTTCTTTCCAATTTAAGTTGTTCGTAATTGTTACTCCTAGGTATTTAGTAGAATTGGCGGCCTGTATGTTTGACTGATTTGTCTTCTGACATTTAAGGTATTTGTTTTAGTGGTCATATGGATAACCTCACTCTTAAAGGTCAATTAACATTTTTTGCACCATACTGATTTCGTATCTAAATCATTTTGCAGTTGCTTTTTATCTTCTGATGACTTTACTAACCGATAACTGACAGCATCATTCGCGAACAGTCTAAGAGAGTTACTCGTAAATCGTTTGTAAAAATAAGGAACAGTAGGGGCCCTATAACTCTTCCCTGTGGACGCCAAATATAACTTCTGTTCTACTTGATGACTTACCGTCAATTACAACGTTCTGTGTCCTTTCTGACAGGAAATCACGAATCCAATCTGGCGATATTCCATAAGCATGCAATTTGATTAGAAGACGCTTCTGAGGTTGGCGTACAGTGTCAAATGCGTGCAGCTGTTAGCTGATGCTCCAAGTAATATGCAAGGCAGAAAACGCACGTAAAACATGGAACTTCATACATGTGGATGTTCTTGAAGTAATGTGATAGCACTAACTTCCTCCTCTGCGGAAAAACTATTCGATAAAGTCTCTAAGTATTCAAACATCGTGTTAGGTGCTGTCATAAAATTTCTTGTTGTAGACAGCAGCCATTTCAACTTTCAACTTTCTATCAAATTAAGAAAGAAACTATTATACGTCTTCGGCAACTGAATTTTTGTGTCGTTTAAAACAAAATGTGTCTCCCATAAAAATCTTCAGTTATCTACAGTTCTTTCCAGAGAACTGGATTATAACAATCGTTATATTCAAAATTACAAATATTTTATTTTTAATCGTTTGAATTCTCATGTGTAAATATTGTGAAAAACTTACCTTTATGTTTACTGCGTTTTATAACACCAAGCAAAGGAATTATACATCGCTTTAACAGATTCGGACACGTATGAATTAGTGGTAAATGTGGTAAATATAATTTGTATTATTTCTTATATATTCCATTACTAGCTGAAAACCCGGCGCTGCCAGGGTATTCATTTATTCATTCCGGCCATTTTTCAGGTATCTACTCATTCGTATCACGGCTGTATGTCTGTATAATCTCCTATGGATTACAATTAGGAATAAAGAAGTAATGGATCAAAACGTGGTGCGTGATGGGGCAGTTGTCCAAGAACGTTACCATTTGTGTGAGCGTACCGCATGAACTACGTGTCGTTAACTGGTAGTGTATACTGTCTGTAAAATTTCCTGCGGCTAAAATTTGTAGTGTACAAATTACAAATTGTAACGCCATACCGAATGCCGTACTTTTAGTCCATAAACAGGGGAAAAGTAGTAAGCGAGAAACGTTTTTCCTTTCTTCATTTTGCTATGGTTGTCAGTGAGAAAAAGCTTAATAAGGCTCTGAAATTATGTTTAAAGTGTGTTGCAAGTCGCTAAGTTCTGTCATTCTCATACAGTGTACTTCGAAAGTCTCTCGGAATTATATGGCATTTTTTGCGATTTCTATTCGATATGACGTAATATCTTTTGAATCATGTGCCGTATATGATTCTTAACCCTGAAGCAATTGTACCTCACGGCAAGGAATGTGTGTACCAAATTTTGTTGAAATCGGTCCTGTGTTTTAGGAGAAAACGGGCAGCATTGCCGCTAAATGCAGCAGTTTTTCACGCATCTCATTGTTTATGACGTCATGTCTCGTGAACAATGTATAGTACGTGACTATTACACTTACGGGACCGTTCTCATGGATTGAAGCTTACGTGTGCAAAATTTCATGAAGATTGGAACAAAATTGTAGATTTATATGCAACACGTACAAATATACGGACACTCTGCTTTATATATTAGATTACTTGGAAAAAAGTATGAATTGTGTGACGTGGAGGCACAGTTCTTCCGATTTCAAAGAAAAAAGAAAACAGCGTAGTAAAACTGATTCTGGAAAGAGATAAAAGTAGTACCTGAGAAAGAATCGAGAAAACCCTTTGTTTTACGGGCGGGAGGAGCCGGATGTCTTCAACGGAAAGAAGTGTTACGGAACAGACTGCTGACTACGGTCTGCTGTGTCTTTTGCAAACTGATGAGGCGTTACTTAAGTCTTCAGACGGGGCCGACCTGAGCGTCTGCAGAATACACGCGGCAGGCGAGAGGGTGCTGGAAGTGGTGGAGGGGGAGGGTTTGTGGGCCACGATGGAGTCCGGCGAATCCGAAGCCCAACAGCGACAGAAAGGACGGCCATGTAACCGTATGAAAACCTCCGTGCAGGTAATTTTTCCATCCTGTTACTGTTGGGTTACAGTTCGCATGGAGGAACATCGCAATTAAAATCACGGGAAGTCATAATCGGCAAGAATAATACAGAATGAAATCTGTTATGAGTGGTAAGTAAATATCTAAACGAGACAGAAGGATTATTTGTTAATAGACTATTGGCCATTAAAATTGCTACACGAAGAAGAAATGCAGATGATCAACGGGTATTCATCGGACAAATATACTAGAACTGTCACGTGATTACTTTTTCACGCAGTTTGGGTGCATAGATCCTGAGAAATAAGTACCCAGTACAACCACCTCTGGCCGTAATAAAGGCATTGATACGGCTGGATTCGATGGCGTGCACAGGTACAGCTTCAACACCATACCACAGTTCATCAAGAGTGATGACTGGCGTATTGTTTCGAGCCAGTTGCTCGGCCACCATTGACCATTCGTTTTCAATTGGTGACAGATTTGGAGCATGTGCTAGCCAGGGCAGCAGTAGAACATTTTTTGTATCCAGAAAGGCCCGTACAGGACCTGCAACATGCGGTCGTGCATTATCCTACTGAAATGTAGGGTCTCGCAGGTATCGAATGAAGAGTAGAGCCAAGGTTCGTAACAAATTTGAAATGTAACGGCCACTGTTCAGAGTGCCGTCGATGCGAACAAGAGGTGACCTAGACGTTTAACCAGTGGCATCCCCATACCATCTCGCCGGTTGATACACCAGTACGGCGATGACGAATACACGCTTCTAATGTGCGTTCACCGCAATGGCGCCAAACACGGATTCGACCATCATGATGCTCTAAACAGAACCTGGATTCACCCGAATAAATAAAGTTTTGCCATTCGTGCACCCAGGTTCGTCGTTGCGTACACTTTCGCAGGCGCTCCTGCGTGTGATGCAGCATCAAGGGTAACCGCAGCCATGGTCTCCGATCTGATAGTCCATACTGCTGCAAACGTCGCCGAACTGTTCGTCCAGATGGTTGTTCTCTTGCAAACGTCCCCATCTGCTGACTCAGGGATCGAGACATGGCTGCGGATAACATGCCTATCATTTCGACTGCTAATGATACGAGGCCGTTAGGGACCATATTGCCCGTATTGCCCTCCTGAACCCACCGATTCCATATTCTGCTAACAGTCATTGGATCGCGACCAACGCGAGCAGTAATGTCGCGATACGATGAACCGCAATCGCAATAGACTACAATACGACCTTAATCAAAGTGTGAAACGTGATGGTACGCATTTCTCCTCCTTATACGAGGCATCACAACGACGTTTCACCAGACAACGCCGATCAACTGCTGTTAAGGTATGAAAAATTGGTTGGATACTTTACTCATGTCAGCACGTTGTAGGTGTCGCCACCAGCGCCAACCTTGTGTGAATGCTCTGAAAAGTTAATCGTTTGCATATCACAGCATCTTCTTCCTGTCGGCTAAATTTCTCGTCTGTAGCACGTCATCTTCGTGGTGTAGCAATTTTAATGGCCAGGAGTGTATATGGTTCCTGCCTGTAATTGTAAAGTAAAAATATTGAAGTATGTAGCATCTAATGTTGATTAGAAGTATTATAGACAGGTATGTAAGTGTGAAAGCGTCAGGGTAATGTGGAAACATCTAGTATCTCGTCTATAGTGTGCTGCACAGAGCAGAGTTAGCCAGAAATTGTTGAAATTGTTCCGATTCGTTGAGGTATACGATTAGCACTCAGTTGATCATTAGTTGCCGTGACAGTAACGCAGTTTACATTCATACATCTTCTAAACTGTTTTGGAAGTAAAATTTTGCTATCAAATTGGTCTGCCTACCTTATAGTTATAATTATTTAGGTCAGGTATCTTACAAAGGGCGGTGCGCATAAGATTTTAAGTCCTCTATCGCCCATAAATGGATAGTTGCGTAATGTAATGCACCGAAAGATAAAATGGTTATTGGGTAGGTAAAATAGAAGCATAGGTACATGGCATTGTGGAAACGGTTCCAAAGCTCTTTGCGGAGAAACATGGAGTAAGTGTGCAGTGTGTGAACAGTGGAGTCACTCTGTGTCTTGGAAATGGACACATTTTAATATGCGATTATTGCAAGTGAACTTCGTGTATAAACTATTTTCCTATGAATTTCTACAGTTTAAACTGTATTTTGTTCTTTATATTTGGTGTAAAATACGATCGTTTCTGCCATTATTCGTTTCGTCTTGAAATTATCATTTCCCACAGATTTAAAGTGTTTCGACATTACACACCCTTTGTGAAAAACTGAAGATTTGCTGAGAAACCAGAAATATTTTATAATTTTTTTCAGATTCAGTTTTTGTCTTTGATCATATACAATTTATTTCTAAAACTTCATACATTAGCTTTGGGCATATTTCAAGATAAAAGAAAAGTAAACATATGCCTCTGTAACAAAAACAAATCAGATTTCCCCATTTACACTCCTACCCTTAATACACAGCTAAAACAGAATTGATATTCTTAGAAAATTTTATACATTGTTTATATTTGGCACTTTCTATTTATTTCTAACCATTCAGTGTTAAAAGTGCACTGATAACCCGTTTTAATGTAATTTTACCGAATAATTACTTGTTAGTTTATCCATAAAATAATGTTCCCACTTGTATTTCTTGCTATAATATTTACCTCCATCAACAGTTTTATATCGTTTAAAGTTGTATTATGTACATGTTCACTTTACCTTTCAATCTCATTTGAGTTATTCATCTGTGTAAAAGTAGCATTATTACATGCAGAGAAAGTATATAACATTTTATTTCGTGACTTTAACGTACGACTTAAATAGACGATAAGTCTATAATACTAAGAAAAAGAAAAACAATTTAATTTTTATTATTTATTTATTTATTTATTAGAAATTTCAGAAACTTTTGAACATTTTCATGCTGTTTAACTGATCAGGAAATTAGAGGAAAGTAACATTATTTATTTTGTAAATAAAAAATTTTTGACTTTGAATACAATTGTAGCTCGAAGTAACGAAATAGCAGTGTGAGAATCACAGTCAGTCTACAAGATGACCGAATACCACAGATAAATCTAACAATCTTTCTGCAGTAGAATGGTGTAAAAAAGTAGACAAACAGACATGTGTGAGCAATATCAAGTTCCTTTCATAAAAATACAAACCCTATGACATAACAAGAATTTTGCGAATATTAATGTTTCAGCGTTATTTGTTTTCTTCAGATGTTTATAATAATGTTCAGATATTTGTTAACTAGGGTCCGTCTATGAAACTGAAAAACGTTATTACCAGATGCGTGTATTCTATTTTAATTTCAAGGCATCTTCAATGGCAGTAAAAAAGAAAAACAGCCAAGCAGAGGCAACAGGACATACGTAAACCATCTCCTACAGTAACTGCAAAGAAAGTTAATGGTAAATGAAGACGAAACGCGTATAGCCGGAATCCGTATACGGATTCAAGACAAAAAAATTATCACTCCTTAAATTTTTTCAGAGCTTAGCATTTATAACATCCTTAGATTGAAACACCAAACTGAAGTTTTTCAGAAATCCTTTCACTTGCTTTCTGGAGTGCATCTAAGAAAGTGTTTCAACACATTTTGAAGGGATATGCTCTTGAGCTCTTCTCTAATTTCATCTACCACCACAACTGTCTTGTTATCCTCTTTCCTCATTTTTAATGTTCATCTACAGTTTATCCACCTGTAAAATCCCTTTCACACAATTGTTTTTTGATCTGCCTTACACTGACTCCGACAGAACCGAATTGACATTAAGAACATGGATGAGACGATCGACATTACCGAAATCACTTTATTCAAGCAACAGATAATCTTGAGAACGGATGAATTAATTTCTAGTGTTTCTTCGAATTGTGACTGATTTAAATTTTTTATCGTTTAATCCTAAGTTTTAAAGGTACAAAAACAGTCCGCTACGCATCGAACACAACGGCGGCTTATTTAATAGGTACTTTGAAGACAACGTTTTGATTGTGACAATCATGTAACAGAAAGTCTGTAATTTATAAAGGTCGTGTTAAGGAGATACCTCGAACAAACTGAGGTGTACCGAAGGTAAATTTACGTTATTGAGGAGCTCGGGAGTAATAAGTTATTCGGTGTCTTGGCCAAATATAATGATATCTGACTCTGCCTAATTATCTTTTGAATGCAAATAGCTGAATATGTGATGCTTGAACCAATATGCCACACTTGATTTCATACCAAATCCACGGATGAAATAACAATTTGTATATAAGCTTCGTAGGCATTAGAGAACTAATGAGTGCGGTAGATAGGCTTAATGAATTAAACATTATTACTAAGCACGTAGCAGTAAACAAGAATGACGTGGTGAATCGCTGTATTTCATAGGGGAAAGTGGAATTTTAAATAAGAGTTATATATTAAAGAAGACTTTATCGGGTAATCGTACCATATTTAGGGAAAATATCAGAGAAATCGGCGAAAATATTTGAGCCACACAATGTTATTTACATTGCCACTAGAGGCATAAATTACAAACTGCATCTCTATTTTTATTTCCGTTTACTTCTGCTTTATTATTTCTTAGGTAACTATGCGTAAACGACTGGCTACTTTTACAGAGAAAATGAAGACAGTAATCGAGTTATGTTTAGTAAATAATACGTTAGGTACATTTACTTAGTAAATACGCAATTTCATTGCACATTTTTAAGATACAACAGAATTAGCTCAATAGTATTTTGTTTTCTGAGGACACACAACCTTTATATATTTTACAATAGAAAATATTGTGTGTTGTTGGCTGTATTGTAAATATTTTATTTGACTGGAGAATTAGCTCATTTCTACCGTTAGTCATTCTCAGACACATCTATTATTAGTGCAATTAACGTACATTTTTGTGTTACAGCTAGCGAAACCAGTTGACATCTTCCATCATCATAAGTTTGAGGGACATTATGCCTTTCAGAGTTCAGTCTGGAGCATAGACACCATAAACAAAATTCTCCATGATCCCCTATTCAGCATGATGTCTCGTCTGATGTTAATCTTGTTACTTTAAAATCTTGCTTGACAGAACATTTTATCTACCCAGCTTCCACTCCCATACAACGAAGTTGGAAAAAAGATAGAACGATGCTTAATCAGGTTAAATAACCAAATAAATAAAATAAATAAAATGTCGGTATTGACTTCCTTCCTGCAGAAGAGAGTAGATCGTAGCTGAGAACTCACTGCTTTAGATTTGCTATACCATGATTCCAGTTGTTTCTCCATGTTGCCATCGTTCTTTGATCCTCCTTAGTGGCACTCAATAGTTAAATCTCTTTCCCACATACATTACTTTCGTTTTTAAGATCATCTTCATACCATAATCCTTACATCCCTAGCTCTGAAATATTACATTACAACCTTTCAATCGAATCAGCCATGTTCGAGATTACTTACTTTGTTTTCACCTACATTCTCACCCAGGCAGTATACTGTTCGCAAAATATGATCCATAAACAGTATCAACAACAGTGGTGATAGGTTACAGCCTCGTCGTGAACCATGAACTCAATATACCATCAACTCTGTTATCTACGTAAGACCTTTAATTTCCTAACGTTGTAGAACAGACAACGGCTTCTCCGTAGGAACATGGTCTTAAGCCTTTACTAGATATATAGAAGATAGATATAATTCTCTGTTCCACTCATAACACTTCCCTATTATCTGCCGTAAGCCAAAGATCTGGTCCTGATGGACTGAACTCACACTGATTTTCATCTAACCTTTCTTCAACTATTACTCGCACTATCCGTTCAACAATAACTGAGAAGATTTTGCCCACAACGCAAATTAAAGTGATATCTCTGAACTTGTTACAACTTTTCTGTTTCCATGCTTGAAAAATATCTTCCATCATACATTAATTTTATTTACATTAAAGTGTTGCTATTTATTTTGTTTTATTAAAATATTCCGTTTTATTCTATTATTCACTAGCGAATCCGGCAGTGCTTCGCAGTTGCTAATATATATGGGAATTATATTTACACCCTAATCTCTTCTCCTTTTCGCTCTTTACCCCTCTCCTCTTTCCTCCACCCTTTGTCAATCTCCTCCTCTTCCCCCTATCTTTGTTCAACAAGTTACCACATACGTAAACAAATTAAGTAATGTCAAAACGTTAGTTGCATACTGTTCAACAGACCACAACGCAAATTGAACAACTGACACTTAGCAACAAATCTATTAGACACTGATTTAGACAAAGGTTGCTGAATTTGAAGAAATAAAGAGAAATTCTAGTATCGTTAACGAAACCGATACCATAAAAGCCAATGAGAAATTAAACTGAAGCGCATAAAGTCTATTGGAAATTGAATTATTAATTTTTGCGTTAGCGATGTGACATCATCAACTAGAAAGTGTAAATAATGAACTGGGTGAGTTAAAGCAGTTGAAGATGATTACTGATAAAGGATGACACTGATCTCGCGGTACAAGATAGATTAGATCATTGGACAAAAATAAATAAATAAATAAATAACGCGCCAAATTTAAACACACGCGAAGTCTCAAAGTTTGGCGGTGTTTTTCAAAAACTGGAAATTTAGTGTGGTCGTCTATGCGAGTGGCTCCAAAGCCACCTCCTGCTACCTCTGCCTCTGAAGAATAGTGGAATACTTGTTTCTTTCGAGGATTTCACCGGATCTCTGGAACCAATGGTTCTAGACAGTGTCGACTCCGACCCATTTGCATCAGATTATTATTCGATTTGACATCTGTATCTCACCCATCATGGCTTTTCGGCAAAGGAATTGCGGCGGTTTCTTCAACCGTCCAGCCGAGTTGCAACAGTTGTTGTGGCGTTTCCCCGTGCTGTGTATGGCCCTGCAGGGAACTTCGTTTCCTGCTCAGCGGACCCTTTCGTGGCTGTTGGGGCTACTTCAAGAACCGTGCCGACTGTCACTGGGCCTCTGGCGGTGTCAGTATATGCATTCTTACCACTGTCCCAAGTACTGCTGTGCGTCTCCACAAACCTCTTGCGGCCATTGCTGTTCGTATTCGGGCCATGCAAGAATTTACTGTTTGTTCAGTATAACTTCCTCCAGACAGGGATGTCTCGCCCGCAGATATGTGCCTTGGTGGCCACAAGAGATCGCAGAAGCCATTCAGGATCGTCGAAGGGCACTCCAGCGCCACCGGCGTCATCCCGCCATAGATCACCTGATTGTCTTTAAACGACTCCAGCCCTGAGCTGGACAAATCATTCGGCAAAGCAGGCACAATTGTTGGAAGAGGTACGTAGCCTCTATTCGATCTCGTGCCTCTCCTTCTCGGGTGTGGACCCTTTTCGGGTACCGCCCACCAGTAACAATCCCCTGCCTTCACATGCAGGGTACTGTCTGCACGGACCCTATTGCTGTCGCCGAGCACATGGCACAGTTTCATGCAAGCATCTGTTCGACTGAAGCTTACAGTGCAGCCTTCCGCACTTTGGAAGAACGAGCGAAAGCCACTAACATTCCGCACACGTCACCAGGAGCAGTACATTGCACCCTTTAGCGAGTGGGAGTTTCAAAGTGCCCTTGCTGCATGCCCCGATACCTGTACAGGTCCAGATCATATCCATAGCCAATTCCTTCGGCATCTTCCTGTGCAAGCTCAAAAGCAACTGCTCACCTTGTTTAATCGCCTCTGTCCATCCAGAAGGTGTTTTCCCCTCCCAATGGCTGAAAAGCACCATCATCCCGGTGATAAAACTTGGCACTGACCCACAGGTAACTGTTAGTTAACGCCCGATTAGCCCAGGCATGGCTAAACATCGCCACCGGCACCCTCGCTGCGCCCGCGTTCCCGCCCCCGGGCACGGACGAAATACCCGCGCCTCTGCCCCGCGCACTGTGCGCAGCGGTGTGTTGGGCAGAATGGCGAGCAGTTAAGTTTCGATTAGTGCTAAAAGCCGTATGATAGGAATACTGGAATACTGTACGACATTGACATCTCCACTTAGTGGACTCACTGCGTTGCAAAAAAAAAAAAAAAAAAAAAAAAAAAAAAAAAAAGCGCGTTTGGCATATAGCCGTCTCCCTCCCACACATGCTGCAGGCAGGCATTGCAGTGGTGAGGGAAGCAGTGCGCTCGTCAAAACGGCTCGCGGCCAAAGTGCGCTAGCATCTTCCAGAGAAACTGGGGGAAAATGCAACTAAAAACAGTCTTTTTTTGTTAGTTTTTTGTGTTTAACAAAAAATATTTACTTCTGAGTCTCCACAGCCCTCACATAAAATAATTTTTAAAATATATTTTATGATACTAGTTCATTTGAGACACATAAATCTTTCAGATGAAGCCTACTGTATATATGACGAGTGTGCATGTACAATACTAATAGAATCAAATTTGGGTCACAAAATTGGGAACTTTTTCTTCGATTCGTGTTTTGTATATTTTGTAAAGCTTCGCGTAGTCATTTTGCCATACAAATACTAATTGTTACCTAAACAATAAAGGGTTTGCTTGTTTTACCGTTACTCGGTTACTTCGCGTACCTTGAATCTGACCGCGGGACAGTCCAGCGCAGAACAGTGCTGTGCGGTCTCACTCTTTCCGCAGCTATCTCTGTAACTTTGTTGCCGACACTAGCAACACACGGTCGCGGCTGGGGCGGTGAACTGCATTGTACTCCGTCCGCGGGGCGCAGGCGTGCCCGCCGGGCGGAAATGTTGGCCATTCCTGGATAGCCTCACCAACGTTCTATGCAAACTCCTTGAACGGCGGCTTACGTGGATCCTCGAAGACTGGGGTCTCTTGACCACATGACGAGGGGGCTTCCGTCAGGGCCACTCCACAGTTGACAATCTTGTGTCATTGCAGTCGGCTATTCGTACAGCTTTTGCCCGACGTGAACAAATTGTTGCTGTATTTTTCGATCTCTGGAAAGCGTACGACACCACCTAGCGCCACCACATTGTGGCTACGTTGTACGATTGGGGCCTACAGGGTCCACTTCCAATCTTTGTACGCAATTTTCTTCCCCAGCGATTTTTTAGGGTTGTTGCCAGTGCCGCTCTTAGTTCAGCACACATTCAAGATAACGGCGTTCCACAGGGCTCCGTTCTCAGTGTGCCTCTGTTTTTGTAGCCATAAACGGTGTTGCCAGCGCTGTGGGGTCATCGATCTGCTCCAGCTTGTTTGACGATGACGTTTGTCTCTTTTTTACTCACATGAAAAGTGCTATTGATAAGGGATCTCACATCAATGCCTAGTTTCTTGATTCAGCAAGGCTTTTGACAGTGTACCTCACAAGCGGTTTTTAATTAAATTGCGTGATGATGGAATCTCGTTTGTAATCGCCATTTCCTGTCACAAAGGACACAGTTCATAGTAACAGAAGGAGATACATCGACTGAAACATGTTTGTTAACTGGCGTTCCAAAACAAAGCATTATAGTACCCCTACTGTTCCTTATTTATATAAATAACAAGATTTAACCTGAGGCTTCTCTCACATTGATGCCCTTGCATGTGTGTCATTTCGCAACTTAGTTCTTGCGTTGTGAGCAGGATTATCTGGATAGACGAAAAGTTTGTTTTACTGTTTAAATATAAACCGTGCGTACAATGTCTGTAAATACTGTCCTCCCTTATCGAGATGAAAATACAGTTATTGTTGAATACGAAAAGAAACTCAATTTGTTACATTGCAAATAAACCGCAGACTGAAGAAGCTATACGTTATACATCGTGTAAATTATGCCGGATTCAAATGTCGTGGAAATTCTTTCGGCGGTTTGAAGACGTTGACGTGTTGTGTAAGTATTTCACTCACTATGTTGAATCGTATTACGTACAACATAGCAACCACTAAAAGTATTTTAATAAATGTGATAATTTTCTAACGTTAAAGAATAAATAACTTTTCCAAGGAGTGTGTTATACGAGAAACGTTAATGCTCAGCTGTTCCACATTTCGAGTTATATACTTAAAAACAACAAATAACTTGAGTAACACACTTCCTAAAGCAACATGTGTTCTCCTGCGGCGTTCAAGTTGTCTACATATCAAATTACACCAAAATCAGTTTCGCGCTTTACTCGCGAAAGCGTAACAGACGGAGCTTCTTTGGAATTTATAATATTTAGAAGACACCTGAGCATCCCTCTTAGGCTGTTAACGTGTAATGCTGCCGTGTATCGCCTAGTGATGTCACCAGACGATAAAAGAAACTGTAAAACTATATAGATACCAATCTTGTGAATAAATTGACAGCAGACCCCAAACGATTAAGTAAGGTAAATGAATTCGGTAAACTTCAGTTTCACGATAAATGAGTAGGGATAAAGGGCGTGAATTCAACTGAATAGCAAGGAATTACAATTACTAATAACTTACATTGGATACGGTACATAGCAAATGTCATGAGAAAGGCAAAGCAAAGCTACGTTTCTTTGCAGAACACTTACAAGATTCAACAGTTGTACTAAAGAGAGTGCCTACACTAACTTGTCCATCACCTTTAGGACTATTCCTGCGCGGTGTGGAATCCTTAACAGGTGGGACTGACGAAGGACATAAAGTCCAAAGAAAGGCAGCTCGTTTTGGAATCCCGCGATGTAGGGGGAGAGTATCACGGAAATAATGCCCGATTTGGATTGGAAACCATTAAAAGAAACGCGTTGCTGCGGCGAACACACTTTTTTGACACTCATATACAGTATAAACACAATAAAATAAGAGAAATGAGATGTAAAACGGATAGATATAGGTGTTCCATTTTTCCTCGTGAGCTATGGGTAGATGAGCTTTCTACCATGCATAGGAGAGTGATTTGCAGCCATTGGTGTATCCTGATAACATGAAACTTATCAGTTGTATATAATATTTTTCATTGCGGAAAATAGGTCAATGTGGTGAAACGTAGCTCATGGCTTTGTAGAAATCTGGATGTCTAGAATGATATTCATTTTGACATAGAAAATTAAGTACTTTCTTCACACATTAGGCGTTAACATCGTGTGAAAATAGCATTTAAGACTGCCATCAAACAGTATCCGAAAACTTCATATATATTGTACTTAATTTTTCAAATGCCTCCTTAGAAAACTTGATAACACCCAACACTACAAATATTTTAATGACCTTCAAGTCAGCCATCGAGTCAAATTATTTAATTGCGTGGTTGTGGTATGTAATATGTCAAAGTTCATCTACCTGTAGCGTTTACAGACTTTTTTGTAGGTCGTTTTCATCTTTTGTTTTCCTTATGTCACTTATGCTTTTAACAATATACCATATTTGTTCAGAACCATTATATTTCTTGCTGCGCAACGTTTCTATTAAGTATTGCACTTTTGGCTGCAAAATCTAATGTTTTAACTGCAGAATGTTAAATGTAGTGTAGGTCAAAGAAAACTGTTTTTCAAAGAGACACTACAAGAAATCTTAAATCTCGTAGTTTAATTAGAAAGCGATGTGCTACATGAACCGCAGTTTCATTGCAAATTTTTGTATTTCAAAATGTACCTGTACAAACCTTGATGTTGAATCCTGTGATTTGCCACAGTTTGTAGCAAGACCTTGAATAACCGCATTTTTAGCGCAATTGTTGGTAACTGTTTTTAACTAATGTATTTAATGGACTTGTTCTAACATCTGTCCAGTTCTAGAAAAGGCCACACGTTTTTCCGAATGCGCAGATATTGGAGTGGTATTCCTGTCTAACTTTCCTTTGCCGACTGTCTCAATGCACCGTCATTCCGCCGCATTAGCATATATGTCTGTACCAACATTACTTTTGCTTTTAAATTATTTCAATACTGCCACTTAGGGCCACTGCCGATCTACTCTATGTTATATGAATACAGATAGTAATTGTGGGTTTCTGACATCAAGTAGCAACAAATACTTCTTTCATCAGATTTTTTTTTTTTTATTTCATGTCGCGAAATTGCGGAGTATTGATTATTAAGCCCGGAATAAACACGACAGTGACCATTTTAGGGATATTTTTCTTTCCCGAGAAACAAACATTGTCAACACAAGAATTGATATACATTTCCCTGCAACCCTACACTAAATTTTTTTCTAAATATCAGATTATACATTCGTGTAAATCATCTAGAGTTATGTGCTGTCTTCAAATCGGTAATAAAATCATCACAACCGCGGTGGAGTAGCCGAGCGGTCTAAAGCACCTCGTTGCGGACCGCGCGGTTGCTCGCCGTGGAGGTTCGAGTCCTCCCTGGGGCAGGGGTGTCTGTGTTTGTCCGTAGGTTAGTTTACCTAGGTTTAAGTAGTTTGTAAGCTACGGACTGATGACCACGTAGTTTGGTCCGATAGATTTACAGACATTTTTTAAAAAAATAAAATCACTTATATCGCTAAACTGGTAGCTAAAATGTGATTATATCAACATGATTATGATTAGATAAAAAAGGTAAAGCAGTCAACAATCCGAAGATTGGTTTGAACACCACAGTGCTTTACTAGGCATGGTCCTGTTTGGAGGTGGTATGCCGTTGCCTTCCTCCGACCTTCGAACTGACTTACCCAGCCAGTTATAGGGGGACCTACAGTTTAACGTGGGTTCCGAACCACGGTGCTACTCGGTATTTTTCACATGAGCAATACTGCCAGAGGTGAAACAAGTGGAAAGTGACAGATAAGAATCCTAGGACCTGGCGGGGATTAGATATATCAAACATATTCATCCGTCGTTGGACTCGGTAATGCACTCTGAAGTCAGAACAGCAGAAGAGAAAACGCGTTGAATGCAATCTCCCTAATGCGTGCGTCTGTCTACCCGTATTACACGCGAGCGTGATGTGACGTCACAAACGACCAAGTGCTAGTCGAGACTACGACAGCGCCTCCCTAATACTTTCCCAGAACTACTACAAGAAAGCGCCCATGCATGAGCGGCATTTATTGTGCAGGACAGAAAGCAGTACTTTCAAAGGATACAAAATTCCGACTCTGAAACACGAATTATATCAACATTCAATTATTCCGTAGGTCTATATAACGATTATTTGTTAAACGTTTCATATATTTCTGAAACTAATTATATTTGCATTTAATTATCACGAGTGGATCTTTTATGAGTATTGGTTACACGCTTCATATATTTATTTGCACGCGCAATGCATGCATTGAATTCATGCAGAAAACATCGCTGATTGCAGAGTACTCATGCAATTGTATCAGTACACTTACGTCTGGTTACGAACAAAGTTTCATAGCTAGATGTACGTGCGACAATATTTTGCACACAACCAGAATAAACCGCTGCATTCAGAATTTCAAAGCTTTATACCCGAAGCGAAAACTCTGCATCCACCATGAACCATTTAGAGGAACTACGCCACAGCGGTAGTTGGAAGCACAACATATAACATTTGGAACCGGACACATTTTAGAAGAGGGAGCAAGAAATGCGATAGAAATGCAGTATGTCAGGCTTATGACGATTTTCAGAAAATGTTTGTAAACATATAGGACCTTATTGCTGAGGTCAAAGGTCCCTAGACTTAGCAACTATTTAAACCAATTTACGCAAAGAACACACACACACACACACACAGACACACACACACACATATGCCGGAGGGAGGACTTGAACCTCCGACCGGGAGCGGCCGTGCAATTCGAGGTAAGACGCCTTAGACCACACATCCATTCCCGCACGGTTATGACTATTTTGCTCAGGCATTTGTGGTTAAGTACCGGTCATTTGCCGTTGAAGAGCGGTTACACGAAGTTGTACTTCAGCCTGAGCTGTATCGGGCGCTACGAGGGAGTTCGCACAAATACTTTGAGAAATCTAATGCCGCGGCGGAGAGGCCGAGCGCATTGAAGCGCTAAGCTGCGATGCGCGAGGTCGTTCCCCGTTGGGGATTCGAATCCCCCTTCGAATATGGCTGTTTGTGCTGTCTTTAGTATAAGGTAGTTCATAAGTAGTTTGTAAGTTTAGGCACTGATGACACCGCAGTTAAGTCCCATAAGCTTTAAAAACATTTGGAGAAATCTAATACGGGTATAAAAATAAATATTTGTTTGTTCGTATTTTATGCGCTACCGTACTGTTCTTCCGGTTGCGATGAAGCGTTGCACACTTGTCCTTCAAACCAAGAGGAAAGTCACTGTCTGCGTAAAATTTGTATGGTATATGTCAGAGGGTATTTTATCTACAAACTTCAAAAAACGTACTGTTTTTCTTTTTTTCTCCGATATTCACCCTCAAAACAACAGGAACACACTGTTAGCTAATATTTCATACGGTGCATGGTAGAGGGTATCTTGCAGTAATCTTAGACAGCACTTAATGATCACCATTAAAAAAGTTGTCTAAGTTTTCACAGTTGGAGAAGGCAGTTGACTGAGTAGATGGAAGAGTTGGACGGAGAGGCTAGGTGGTTGGCAGAGGAAGGAGAGGGTGGAGATGAGCAGAGAGAGGGATAGGAGGAGACGAACATAGAGTGGGAAGATGTGGAGATAAACAGAGAGAAAAAGGGGAGGACAGAGAGAGAGAGAGAGAGAGAGAGAAAATGGAAGGAGAAATTTATTAATTTATGATTAAAATAACTAAGCTCCTGATCGACGGCGGTCTTTTTTTTTTTTTTTAATGTTTGTTAAGCTTAAGGGACTTAACTGCGGGGTCATCAGTCCCTAAACGTACAAACTACTTATGAACTACCTTATAATAAAGACGATAAAAACATCCATTCCCGAGGGGGGATTCGAACCCCCGACCGGGAGCGGCCTCGCGCATCGGAGCATAGTGCCTCAATGCGCTTGGCCACTCCGCCACGGCAGTTTTTGTCGGCTAGTCTATCTTCTAACATATAAAACAGAGTGTCCGTATATTTGTACGTGTTGCATACAACTCTACAGTTTTGTTCCAATCTTTATGAAATTTTGTAGACGTAAGCTTCAATCCATGAGGACGGTCGCCGTAAGTGTAAGAATCACATACGATATAAAGTTCACTAGATATGACGTAATAAACAATGAGATGCGCGAAAAACTGCTGCATTTTGCGACAATGCTGCTCATTCTCTTCTAAACCATTGGACCGATTTCAACAAAATTTTGTACACACATTCCTTACCGTGAGGTAACAATTGCTGCATGGTTAATAATAACATACAGCACATGGTTCAAAAGATATTAAGTCATAACCAATAGAAATCGCAAAAAATGCCATATAATGCGGCGAGACTTTCGCAATACACTCTATCAGAATGACAGTACTTAGGCACTTGCAACAAACTTTAAACATAATTTCAAACCTTTATTAAATTTTTTCTCGCTGGCAACCATAGTAAAATGATGAAAAGAAAAAAGTTTCTCGCTTACTACTCTTCCACTGTTTATGGACTACAACTACGGCATTCGGTATGATGTTGAAATTTATAATTTCTACACTACAGATTGTAGTCGCAGGAAATTTTACAGACAGTATACACGGATATAGTTGAGTGTACCTTCTGAATCGTATCAGAGTACGACACGTAGTTCATGAAATACGAGCACATAAACAGTAACGTTCATGGAAAAGCGCACCATCACGCATCAAGTTTGCTACATCCTATCACCTGTATTCCCAAGAGATTTTACAGACATTTAGCCCCTATACTAATGAATATATATCTGAAAAATGGCAGGAATAAATAAATAAATACCCGGGCAACGCCGGGTTTTTAGCTAATATATATATATATATATGTGTGTGTGTGTGTGTGTGTGTGTGTGTGTTTGTCTGTATGTCGTCTATGTGCTCATAAACCATTCATTCGATTCCAATGAAACTTTGGTGAACTATTCACCCTACGCCCACGAAGGTTCCTGACCCAAAAACAAAAGAGCAGGAGATATGACGTAATAAATAATGAGCGGCCACCGCGGCAGAATACCCAGATTTATGCGTCAATTATTGGAAATGGGAATTGTTAGGAACCAGCAGCAAAGTTTGCATCACACACACACACACACACACACACACACACACACACACACACACACAAAATGATGAAACGAAAAGAAGTCTTCCGCTCACAACAGTTTTGCTGTAGATGCCGTAAAACTGTTGCATCAAGCATGACCTTGTATCAAATAAAGTTAGAATTACAGATTTGTATATTACTATTTATTTTCATTTGCAAGTCTCACTTACTTCTCTTGGATCCAAAATTAAACAGTCTGTTTTCTTAATCTCTATCTATATAAAAGTGAAAGGATACTCACTCACTCACTGACTAAACACGAAACCTCGAAAACTACTTAAACTATGAACCTGAAATTTGGCTGGAAAGTAGTTTACAGCTAGAACACATAAGCTAAGAAGGTATTTTGTGATAGGTGCATGGCGGAGCATACTTCTCCTATAGACTCACGAAATCTTTAATTTCATTCCGATTTTCACGAAATTTCGCACGCTTTCCCCTTCAGAACAAGAGGAAGGTCACCTTACGTCTCATACGGTACGTAGAGGAGGGTACTTTTCAACATAAAAATGGGTCCCTAAATACCTTGGTCGCGCCATAACTTGAGAACGGCTCGACCAATTACACAGATTTTTTTTTGTTTTCAGAACAAGGGTTACATAAAATAAAACTGTAATATTTGAGAACAATAATGTGCGTTTTTCAATGTGACCCTGCGTTTCTATGGCATACAAAACTACAGTTTTGTTCTGATATTATTGAAATTTTGCACATTTGACCTTAAAAACAAGAGGAATATCATAGTCTGTATAAAATTTCGTTCGTTGCATGGTGGAGGGTGCTTAACAAAATTCATAGTTTTCCTCGTATCTTTATGAATTTTTGTACACATGACCTTTAAACCAAGATAAAGATCACTGGTTACATACATATTTGCATAGTACATGACAAAGGGTACCTTGCAGGAAACTTGACGACAGAGGGAAAAGTGGAAACGAACAGAGATGGGAGAGAAAGAGATGGATGCCGAGAGAGGGGGGGGGGGATGTGGACTACGAGAGTGTAGGATAAACAAACATCCGGACAGCGCCAGGTTCACAGCTAGTATTTAAATAAAATGGGATATTGGGATAGCTCTTTACCGCCGTTTGATGTGATTTGCACTTTGAAGGCAAGTTGCAAAGAAGATGATATATGTATCAGAGTGAAATATTGACTAATTTTTGTCGATTCTCGATTCCTTGGATATGATAAACACAGGCGCTAAAGGGTACTACCAAAATTGTAAAATAAATGGTAAAGATGCGAATCAGAAATACACAATAACGGAGAGCATAGCTACAGGCGGAGAAAGAGCAGAAGGCGGAATCAGGGAAATATGTCGAACACTTCGACAGGAATTACAGTTCACCCGGAAAGTAGTCACGACACCATAATGGCAAAACAAGAACAGGGGAAAGGAGGAGGAGATAATAGTAAATCTCGGGTTTCTTAGCAGACAAATCGTTTTTCATTAGACCACTGACAGTTAAACATAAAAAGTTGTCTACTTTGATTATTTTGACTCGCTTATGACGTATGGTTTAATTCAGAAAGGGTATTATTGCGCAGCAACGTGCGGATCGAGCAGTAGGCTATGTCGGGTAAACTCTCATTCTTCTTCTCGACCCCGTCAGTAGCCTGGGAATTCTGACAGTGGCCTCTCAGTACATAATTTCTTTAAATCCGTTAGTTGCAAATAATATTTGGTTGCCTGCCATGAGTTAGCAGTTATCACTCAGTTAATGCTAGACAGAAATCGACCCTTGTGCAAAAGGTAAGCAGTATACTGCCGTCTCCATATTTAAGAAGCTATCACAAGAATTACAAATGCTTAATAATCCTCAGGCTAAACTGAAAAGTTACCTCATGGCTCACTCTTTCTAATCTGTCGACTAATGCCTGGGGAAAAAAGTTAATTTCTGTGTTACGAGGAGTTGGACAATATGTTTTTCCTGTTAACTGAGATCAGAACTGTATGGCGGTTGGTGTAGCCGATCTAAGAATATTCAATAAAAATGAAAATAAAATAAAATATAAAATAAAATAAAGGAAATGTATATATATTTTGAAAGTCTCCATATTTAAGATGCTACCACAAGAATTACAAATGCTTAATAATCCTCAGGCTAAACTGAAAAGTTACCTCATGGCTCACTCTTTCTAATCTGTCGACTAATGCCTGGGGAAAAAAGTTAATTTCTGTGTTACGAGGAGGAGTTGGACAATACGTTTTTCCTGTTAACTGAGATCAGAACTGTATGGCGGTTGGTGCAGCCGATGTAAGAATACTCAATAAAAATAAAAATAAAATAAAATATAAAATAAAATAAAGGAAATGTATATATATTTTGAAAGTCGCCAGGTTTGTAAGTTTGCCAGCTAGCTCAGTAAATGAATGGAACTTGAACCTTCTCAGGGTCGTGATTATTCAGGTTAAATTTTAGTTGAAGGTCTTCAACTGGTGCGAGTAGTCCCACCTTAAATGCTATAAAAATAATGTTCAAAGGCAAATGTTATTTCCTATTAAAGTCAATGTGGAACCGATACTTTATATTCTGAATATTATTTTCAGTTACGTCTTTTAACTTTAAGATATTGCTATCAGGAAATTATTTAATGAAATAATATTCACTTCTCACTGAGAATAATAATAATAGTTTGAATAATTATGTATTTCGTAATTTATAGCTATTTGTAAGATACCACATTTTACCATACATTACCTCAGAAGTTGGCGTAATTTTTATGTAAGTCCAGTTTGGTTTTGCAGAGCTGAAATAGAATATTATTTTTATTTTATTAATCCTTATTTTCCACCCATCCTTGCTTTATCAGTTAGGAATTCTATATTTGCCACGTAATGGCGGCGGTTGATGCAATCTGCATCGATAGCTTCTTGCTGAAACAAATGCTAATGGCGTCCTTTAGCATTTCAAAAAAATGTTCAAATGGTTGTAGAACTTATGGGACTTAACTACTGGGTCGTCAGTCCCTGAATTTACAAACTACTTATGAAGTACATTATACTAATGAAAATCCATGCTCAACGGAGGGGGGGGGGGAGGGTTCGAACCCCCGACCGCAATGGCCGTGTAAACCGTGACTGGCACGCCGCAGACCATTTAGCATTTCATATAAATGATCAGGATATTTCTAACTAATTAATGTTCGTACATTTATTTCATTTAATCCATATATTTTAAGACTTTAAAAATGTTCCAACACATTTACAGACCTCATTTCAATGTTTCCTTCATTTTCATCAAAAACAATCTTTTCACGATACATGAATCGACCAGAGCAGACAAGAAACCATACACAACCATATAGGCTACAACAATATACAAGGATATTACTTTTTTAACATTACATACATTTATATATTTTAATTGTACAAAGATAATAACACACATTAAAATAATTATTCTTTGTTAAGAGTGTATACACAGACACCTTTTGTTACATGATGCGTCTATATTGGTGGCACCACTTAACTTTCAAATCGATTTCGGTAAAAATTGGAAGGACATTACAGCGCTCCCAACCATAAGTTCCAATGTGGTTTTGCGTTGTCGCTGAGTGTGGTCTCTCATTGTCATCCAACAGCAGAACGCCGGGTCTGAGAAGGCCAGGCCGCTTTTTCCGAATCACCTCTTCCAGTTTCGTCAGAGTGGCACAGTACCGAGCAGTACCCAGCAGCAAAACTACTTGGTCGTCCCCGAATATGGTGGGTAGCACTTTACCGGAAGACTGAACTTCTTTCGGACACTCCATGTATGCGGCCTTCGATTCGGGCGTGTAATGGTGGACTCACATTTCACCCCCGGCACAATCCCAAACAGAAAGTTGTGGTGTCGCACAAGTACAAAGTGCGCGCCACCTACTTTCGCCGCGCGCCGCCATACACGCACGGCGCGGCGTTCTCACGACGACAGCCACGAGCGCCCTCTGCTGCAACCCCGCTCGTGGCCACCACGGAAAGACATCGGTCACTTCGGACTGAGATAGCAACCAGTTAGGACCTTCGTAATCAGATAGGCACCAGTGAAGACTTTGCTCTCACCTGCTGTGTCGTCTTTCGCCCATAGTCGTTCAACGCTTCTTTCTTATGCCACGCCCTAACTTTTTCGTGGACGGCTTTTGAATCTTAAAAATCAGTTTATCAAATGTCTCAATGTACTTGGAAATTATGTAGAAAAATATAGATATCTCTTATCGTTAATGTATCATTCTATTTTTTTTCCTTTCTAACACAACTCTGCCCACAATTAACACGGGAAACTTATTTTCCCATTCCCCCTTGTTCATTACTTCTTTTTCGTTATGCTTAGGCCTGTCGTGAACATCGGATTGCTGTCTGTTTCACGTTATCTAATATTACTCTTTCGTTACTATTTGATGTACTCATTATTATCTATTACTACTCTTGTTACAATTTGATGTAATGACTCGTTCTATGATCATGGAGACTTTGCTCCTCAGTTTCGTCGTGCGGAACATGATAAAATATAAATAAACGAAATAAATTAGATCGCCATTAGCCCCAAACCGTTGGTCGGAACAGAGAAGACAGTCAAACAAATGTCGTTAATCAGATATGTCAATGGTAAAAATATGTTCCAAAAGTCAACAAAATTCAGCCGACCAGTTGCATAAAAATGGTTTACTTGTATATAACTTGACCAGGTTTCGGCAAAAGAAATTTTGCCTTCTTCATAAGTACTTCCTAACAAAATATAATAGAACAGTCATATAAATAATAGTAAAATACATAAAAGTTTATAAAATAAGTAATAAATTAAAATTACAGCATCAGATGAGAATATACTTACATTTAGCTCGCGTTAAAGTTGCTGTTAAATAAAACATGGCTGACTCCGTCATTGAATAAATAGTAAAATTTAAAACATGTCTACAACATAAAATTGTGGAGCATGTCCACACACAGGTCGAATGAGCACTGCGTACTGGCAGAGGCGTAGGAGCCCTAGTGACGTGCGCCCGCACTAGGTGGCGCCAACAGGGCTGATGGGCGTGCGCGCAGTCGCGGACGCGAAAGCGTTTTGAAGAGAAGAAACTATGTGCATGTAACACTGACAGAAAACAGATAAGATAAAGAAAGATGGGAAATCAGAAGAGACTTAACGTACAATGAAATAAGGAGCTGAGTCATACGCATGGCACAATATATTATATATGTGCATACATGAAAGAATTCAAGATAGAAATGTTAGAATATATACAACGGCCACACATATGGTGCATGAAACACAAACTAAGAATAAACAGCAAGTAGCCGGTGGGAGGGAAGGGGGATGAACATCATGTATCACACATTAGAAAACTATAAACAAGTACACTAACAGAATTCTGAGGACATTAAACACCGTACAGGAACAAGTATGGCATTAACAGTTTTGGTTTGAATCCTTCTAGGTATTGTCTACTTGAAAGTTGCAGTTGGTCATTAAGCATTCTGTCATCGTTGATGATGTGTTTCAATATTTGATATTGTTCCCATAAATCTAGTTTCCTTCCCTTGGCCTCCCTATTCAAAAGCAGTGTCTTCCAACGATCCAGAAACATGATCGGCTACGAGCAAATGCTCGGCAAAGGTCGAATTATATACATTGCATTTGCTCGTGGCAACATTTCCAGCTTCAATTCTTCCGTGTATGCACATATATATATATATATATATATATATATATATATATATATATATATATATATATATATATATATATATTGTGCCATGTGTATGTCTCAGCTCCAGATTTCATTGCACGTTGAGTCTCTTCTGATTTCCCACGTTTCTTTACATCATCTGTTTTCTGTCAGTGTTATATCATGTACATAGTTGTCTCCTCTCCAATATGTTTTGGCGTCCGCGACTGCGCGCACGCCCATCAGCCCTCTCGGCGCCACCTAGTGCGGGCGCACGTCGCTAGGGCTCCTACGCCTCTACCAGTACGCAGTGCTCATTCGACCTGTGTGTGGACGTGCTTCACAATTTTTTATTGCACACATGTTTTAAATTTTAAATATTGTTCTATGACATGGAGTGAGCCACATTCGACCACTTGATTTTATTTAACAATTATTTAATGTGAGCTAAATGTAAGTACATTGTCATCCAATGCTCTACTTTTAATTTCTTACTTATTTTATAAACTTTTATGTACTTTACTATTATTCATATGATCGCTCTATTATATTTTGTTAGGAAATACTTCTGAAGAAGGCAAAATTAGTTTTTCCGAAACCTGGGTCAAGGATTATGCATGTAACCCAATTTTATGCAACTGGTCGGCTGAAATTTTGTCGACTTTAGGATCGTGTTCCACCGTTTCTGAATTGCAGCCACGTTTAAAATTTCGTAAAAATATGTGATGGGTTGTGTTCTGAGAACAGTGATTGTGGAAAACAGAAAGAACTAGCCCGAAAATCAATTGTTAATTAGAAAATTGTGGTGATTCTTATTGTCAAAACTTAGAAACAGGTGTTGCTACCAGTCGTATTTAAATGAACTTATTTGAATGTTATGTCATACGATAACAGTGACAACATTTCCTGGAACTAATTTTCGGGTAGTAGGTGCATTTGATATACAATCCCGAAATGTGCAGTGGCCGACTGAAATCATCCTAACATTAAGAAATGTAGTAACAGTAAGCACTTGCATTGTAGTTTATGGCTTGATTCAGGGCTACATAATTCTGACGGATTTACTGCGTGAGAAAGACTTCTTTGATAATCTCCACTGGAAATTTTAGTTTTTTTAGCGAAGGCCGGGGGGTGCTAATCGTCTACTAAAGACAAATCTCAGTCATTGGTGATTTAGCAAAGGGATTAGAATTGAATTTATTGGTAAAGAGAGGAATGAAAAACATAAATTGCTTTATGAAAACAAAGATAATTCTTGCGGTGAACAGCACACAAAACGCCAAAGGACTGACCTAATTGACATTCTATTGAAAATTATACTTGTATTAGAATAAAAGCCTTTTCCACTTGAATATCTGCCTACCTTCAAACCGTACTCAGTGATCCAAACGAGTGGCTGTTTCACAAAAAATCAGTTAAAAAAGACGTAACACATCAAGGTAGATATTTTGTATTGCACCCCGTGCGAATAGAATAAAGAAACTACACTCCTGATACACCACGAAGATGACGTGCCACAGACGCGAAATTTAACCGACAGGACGAAGACGTTGTGATATTCTAATGATTAGCTCTTTAGAACATTCACACAAGGTGGGCGCGGGTGACACCTACAATGTGCTGACATGATCAAAGTTTCCAACAGATTTCTCATGCCCTAACAGCAGTTGACCGGCGTTGCCTCGTGAAACGTTGTTGTGCTGCCTCGTATAAGGAGGAGAAATGCGTACCATCACGTCTCCGACTTTGATAAACATCGGATTGTAGCCTATCGCGATTGCGGTTTATCGTATCGCGACATTTCTGCTCGCGTTGGTCGCGATCCAATGACTGTTAGCAGAATATAGAATCGGCCTCGTATCACTGGCATCGTATTTCAGGCATCTTATCCGCATGGGTGTAACGGATCGTGCAGCCACGTCTCGATCCTTGAGTCAACAGATGGGGACATATCCAAGACAACAACCATCTTCACGAATAGCTTGACGACGTTTGCAGCAGAATGGACTATCATCTCGGAGACCATGGCTGTATCACAGAGAGGAGCGCCTGCGATTGTGTACGCAACGACAAACCTGGGTGCTCGAATGGCAAAACGTCATTTTTTTCGGATGAATCCAGGTTCTGTTTCAGCATCATGATGGTTGCATCCGTGTTTGGCGACATCACAGTGAACGCACATTGGAAGCGTGTATTCGTCATCGCCATACTGGTGTATCACCCGGCGTGATGGTTTGGGGTGCCATTGGTTACCAGTCTCGGTAACCTCTTGTTCGCATCGACGCGTTGTGCTGCCATGGCCTGCACATACTCCACATCTCTCAGCAATTGAAAACGTCTGGTCAATGGTGGTCGAGCAACTGGCTCGACACAATACGCCAGTCACTACTGTTGATGAACTGTGGTATCGTGTTGAAGCTGCACGTGTATCTCTACCTGTACACGAAATCCAAGCTCAATTCCCAGGTGTATCAAGGCCGTTATTACGGCTACTGATTTCTCAGGATCTATGCACCCAAACTGTGTGAAAATGTAAATACATGTCAATTCTAGTATAATATATTTGTCCAATGAATACCCACCCGTTTATTATCTGCATTTGTTCTTGGTGTAGCAATTTTAATGGCCAGTAGTGTATATCCCAGTAAAGACTTGAAAATATTGTTTTTGTAGCAACTGAAAAAACCAAAAAGAATGTAACTGCATGTACATTACGACGTGGCGAAATGGTAACACCCTGGACTCGCATTTGGGAGGACGGCGTTTCATACGCGCCTGCGGCTATCCTGATTTAGGTTTCTGGTGATTTCCTACTAAATCACTCCAAGCATATACCGGGATGGTTCCTTTCAAACAGAACGTGAGATTTCCTTCATCACAAATAAAAAACCAGGAGTATTTGTCGTTTCTGGTGGTATGCGGTTATGCGCACTAGGAAAATCTCCAAGAAGGAGCACCAGGAGTCGATGCAGGCAATGCTGCTCGTAGAAGCAAGAGACACGAACAAATTTCATATGTAGGTATTGCAAAGTATTGCTACATATTTAGCCATGTTTCGAAAAATTTCAGAAAAATGTTAAGCTCCGAATAAATAAATATGTTTGACATGATAACATCCTAACATTCTTATTTGTACAGATCCTAATCCCTGCTATAAAACATTAATTTCCAAAATTGACTGCTTTTAGAGTACCGTGGGACATACAGGGCGTTACAAAAAGGTACGGCCAACTTTCAGGAAACATTCCTCACAGACAAAGAAAGAAAATATGTTACGTGGACATGTGTCAGGAAACGCTTAATTTCCATGTTAGAGCTCATTTTAGTATTTCTCTTTAAATGTAAATTGAAATAATTCGTGCAGACAATTGTCAAAATAACCAATTGTTTCGTTAGTATATACTGTAATTCCTAAATTCACCGCCAGTTGGCCCAATTGAATGAAGGTATGTTGACTTCCGTGCTTGTGTTGACATGCGACGGATGAGGCTTCATTCCAACGTGATCAAATTGTAAATATTCACAATGAACATGTGTGGGCTGACGAGAATCCGCACGCAATTGTGCCATCACGTCATCAACACAGATTTTCTGTGAACGTTTGGGCAGGAATTGTTGATGTCTTGATTGGGCCTCATGTTCTTCCACCTATGCTCACTGGAGCACGTTCTCATGATTTCATAAGGGATGTGCTGTTAGAACATGTGCCTTTACAAGTACGACACAACATATAGTTCATGCACGATGCAGCTCCTGCACAATTCAGTCTACGTGGTCGTACGCTTCTCAACAACAAACGAAGGTAGAAAGGAAGGTTAGGATTTAACGTCTCGTCGACTGCTTGGTCATTAGAGACGGAGCTTATGCTCGGTTTTTTTGGGGAAGGACATCAGCCGTGCCCTTTGAAAGGAACCATCCCGGCATTTGCCTGGAGTGATTTAGGGAAATCACGGAAAACCTAAATCTGGATGGCCGGAGGTGGATTCGAACCACCATCCTTCCGATACTAGTCCAGTGTGTTACCACTGCGCCACCTCGCTCGGTTTCAACAACAGATTCGGTGACCGATGTATTGGTAGAGGGGGACAAATTCCATGGCCTCCACGCTCTCCTGACCTCAACCCTCTTGAGTTTCATATATGGGGGCATTTGTAAGCTCTTGTCTACGCAACCCCGGTACCAAATGTAGAGACTGATCTCGCTCGTATTGTGGACGGCTGTGATGCAATACGCCGTGCTCCAGGGCTGCATCAGCGCATCAGGGACCCCATGCGACGGAGGTTGGATGCATGTATCCTCCCTAACGGAGGACATTTTGCACATTTTCTGTAACAAAGTGTTTGAAGTCACGCTGGAACGTTATGTTGGTGCGTGTTTCCATTCCATGATTAATGTGATTTGAAGACAAGTAACAAAATGAGCTGTAACATCGAAATTAAGCGTTTCGTGGCACATGTCCACATAAAATATTTTGTTTGCTTGTGTTTGAGGAATGTTTCCTGAAAGTTTGGCCGTACTGTTTTGAAACACCCTGTATACCCATTCCAAAAGCAGGAAACCAATTGTTACAGCAATATGCGAAACTGTAATGAATTCGGTCACGGAATGGTTAAATGATGACCTGCGAGAACTGTCAGAAACTGCACCTAAGTGTAATGCTGAAGGTGTGGTGTCGCACAAGTATGAAGTGCGCGCCACGAACTGTCGCCATGCGCCGCCATGCAAGCACGGCGCGGCGTCAGCCACGAGCGCCCTCTGCTGCAACGCCGCTCGTGGCCACGACTGCTGCATCGGCCACTTGGGACTGAGATAGGCACCAGTTAACACTTCGGAATCAGATAGGCACCAGTGAAGACTTGGCTATCGGATAGGCACTAGGAATCATCATTAGGCAGGCCTCTATATAAACTATGTATCAGCATTCTGCAATCAAGAACTATGTAAAAGTTAAGTATTACTAAGTCTCTACGAAATATATAGCTCGTTCTAATTTACTCTAGTGTTTCTAGTTTCTGCTGTCTCCCTGGCTGGTCACCTTCGTACCTGCACAAGCGTGCATCCTTTATCGCTGTGTCGGTCTCTTTCTACTCGGCCACCCACACCTACCAAAACCGGCGGAAACGAGACACAAAAGCGGCGACGAGGCTGGGACACAAAAGAAGGAACCGAGGAACGACAAACTTGTGTGTAGCATCGACGCTAGTTAGCTTCTATTAAGTGAACAAACGTGGTACGCTAACTCCTGTATTGGGAGGTGGATGATGGCACCTCGTCGTTTCCCGTGTAATATCCGGAGGCGGAGCAGGGGGCGGAACCAATCTCTGGAGTGGTGACAGCTGCCAGCAGCTCAGCTCAGGCAGTTTCAATTATGCGGCCAGCGCGTCAGCCTGCCCTTATATACCGTAGGGCGGGGCGCCGGCTCAGCCAGACAGCCTCATTTGCACATCAAAGCGCCGGGGGCCGCCACCGAAGGACGCCGTATCACATACCGCCGCGTTGTTCGGGTGCTGGCGTAGGTGGTGCAAAGTAATTGCACACGAGGCTCGGTTCTTACACAGATTAACTAACGCACCTGAATAAAATGTTTTCGATGAACTTTTCGCGTCAAATTCGGATAAAATCCAAAGCTTTCGATATCACACATGTTACCAACTTTCTTCATGCACATCCAGCGAAAGAAATTTCAGATGTCTCCCACTCCCGGATCATGAACCATCCTTCACCGTACACCCATTCTATAGACTGCGAATCCACCACAATGTATTCAGCTCCCACGTAACGATACGTAATTAAATTAATATTTTTTTATCAATCAGCGACGCTTGTCGCCTTGTTTCCCTCCTTCTCGAAATATTTTATCTGTGGAAAGGTCTTTTCTCGCTCGTCTTTCGTTTCTTCCGCTTTGACGAGAGGACGGAACCGCGATCATTCACTCTCTCGTTTGAGCTTATTAAGTGTGGGCATTTACGCAGACTGCTTTGTGATGTAAGTGTGAGTTCTGTTAAATTTTACTTTAAAATATACCCTCTTTTGTTAAGAGCCATGTCTCCACCCTGTTTTCATTTAATAATGTCCCATCCTTCCTTAATTATTAATTTTCTTTGAGATTTTTAGGTCGTCCATTTTCCATCGTAACATGATGTTCAGACGGCATCACTTTCGCTTCGTCTATTGCCTTGATTAAATCCGTATCAGTTACTTTAAATCATTACCTTTCTTCCTTTTAGAACCGGCCTTCGTACTAACAGTTTCGCGAAGTCCTATAGATGTTTTTTTGTTTGTTATTTGGGTAGTCAAACTTTAGTACACGGTCCGTCAACAATGACTTACGAGGCGAACAGTCTGAACATTATTTTACTACGGAAACTATCATAAAGTTTATCTAAACCATTCAACAGCTTACCAGTTTCAGATGTTGTGATCAACATTCCCAGGAAGAAGCTACAATGGGTACTTTCCGTAAGTTTTCTCTGTGACATTATTTCTGTGTGGTGCCTCAACCCCAATCTGTATTCCACCATTTCATCTATTCAGTCATTTAGTACATTAATTTCATCCACCTTTGTCAATAGTATTTAATCAGAATTTATTGTCCGATTTTTCTATGGTAAAATTTTAACAAAAATCCTTAATCTTTCAAACGCTGAAAGTAACATTAATGCGTACAGGCAACAACACAAAAGTAATTTTACACCCACCCCAGTCCCCACTGCTCCCTCCATGTTATTTTCCTGTATCATACGAATTCTTTGTTTTTACACCCCAACCGGATATTTATTTATTTATTTAATTTTTTTTTTTTTTTTTTTTTTTTTTTTTTGCAAATTCATAGAACCCTTGCTCTTTCTTCCCTGCCACTTTTATTTCGACTGCACCTCGCACAAATTCTCCATTCTCATCACGACCCTATCCTTCATTTCCCATAACAACTTTCCCATAGCCACCGTCCAGCGATCACCTTCCAACGAGCACCTTACAACAGCCAACTTCCACAGACCACCTTCCAAAGAACATATTGTCGTGACCACCTACCCAGAACATCGTATCACCACCTTCCCGCAACCTCTTCCCCCAAGCGCTTGCCGTAAGCGCTTGCCGTAAGCGCTCGCCGTAACCGCGCGCCGTAACCACTTTCCTATTATCAAGTTTCGCTTCATCAACAATTTGAATTCCTAGCGTAGGTCCTACCATTTGCAGCATGACCTCTTTTTTGAATATCAGCATGTCTTCGTTCGTGTTCCAGTGATATGCAAGTGTTTTCAACTGTTTCGCACGTACTCTACAAGTGTTCAAGTGTTAAAAGATTTCTCTAAACTATCTTTTTCCATTTGTCATTTTTTCATGGAACTTTTGATGGATTTAAAATATAAACCTTTGCTGAAAAAAAGACCGTAAACAACTAAAGCTGTAATTTAATGGAGTCTTTTTAGACCGGTTTCGTAACAACTATCAGTTGCATCTTCTGTTATATTACATAAAATCCTTTGTCAAGTTTTACATAAAAGTTACATAAATTATAAGTTTAATGGTTTTTTAGAATTTCATGAGTCAGCATAGTTGTATGACACCACAATAAATAGATTCGTGTGTCCTTTTGTTGAATTTTAAACAAGTACGAGCAGGTATGCAATTCTTTAATCTAGAAATCGATGTGGACATTAGTCGACGACGTGATATCGAGTATGGCTTGCTAACCGGAAAACAAGTCCCTAAATAGTAGTCATGAAGTGCATTAAATCAGCTACTCCAACATAGTATAAACCAGTTCATTGCGACTCATTTTTATGTTTTTAATGTAATCAGACTTGATGTAACTTTTGAGTAACAATTGACAAGGGATTTTATGTAATACACAAAAAGAAGCAATTTACAGTCGTTGCGAAACCGGTCGTGCAGCAGTCTAAAGGACTCCATTAAACGCCGTGGAGGTTCGAGTCCTCCCTGGGGCATGGGTCTGTGTGTTTGTCCGTAGGTTAGTTTACCTAGGTTTAAGTAATTTGTAAGCTACGGACTGATGACCACGCAGTTTCGTCCGATAGATTTACAAACATTTGAACTCCATTAAATTACAGCTGTAGTGGTTTACCGCCTTCGTTTCAGTATGCCTATGTATATTAAATCCATCTTTTTACTTAACTGATCCAACGTTCCATGAAAAAATGAATCAGTATTTGAGCTGTGGGTGCCCTATATACTAAATTACAAGTTTTCCATTTTGTTTTTCATTTTTGAACTATACAGTTCAGATAGCCTATTCTTCCTATATATGTGAAGGTTCGAACTTAAATAGTGCCCATTATTTACTCACAAACGATGCAAAAGCGTAAAAGGTTGCACCTGTTACGGTCCTTCAAAGCAGCCACCAGCATTGTTTAGAACCCGTTGCCAGCGATTTGGAAGGCGTGATATACCGTTAGCAGAGCCTATTCTGTTGATTCTGTGAATGGAGCGGTCTTGCTGCCGGTCGATTCTCTGCAACAGTTCTGAAGGGAATGCTTCGAAGTGGTTCCTTCATCTTCGGAATCAAATCAAAGTCACAAGGACATAAGTCCGGGGAGCATGGTGGATGGTACAGTACTTTCCAGTCCCATCGACCGAACAGAGCAGCCACAGCTTTCCCTGTATGCGTCCGCGCATTGTCGTTAAAATGACAGGTAGGATCGCGCAGAAAGTGTCGTCTTAAAGACACTGTCGTGCTGCATGACCTCTGGCACATTAAATCTGGATCCAACTCCGTTGTTTATGTTTCGAAAACATAGTGACTCGCTCACAAGTGTTTCCCTCGATTGTGCCCGGTGACGGGTCTGAGTTTATGCTGTGGTGACACAATTTATTGAAGATCTTGGGGTTAAGGGGGGGGATTGGAGGTTTTTGGATTCGAACCTAAGTTCACCAGTTCTTTTCATGCTGAAGTTCGTACTTATTGTAGTTGTTCTTCTGTGTACTGATGGTGATGAAAATCAAAATGAACTATGGGAGGACGTATGTGTTTTCTTCCCCATCGGGAATGTACCAGAGGCTTTTGCCTCCCGGACAAGGTAACAAAATCTTAGAAGTATCTTGTCTGAAGCAGTTTCAGGTGTATCTTACCTGATTAGGACGTTAGCTAATGAGGTCTGAGCTCTGGCATGTTAATTAAACAGTGAATGTGCACGTCTATTCTTCTGACTGGCAAACTTGTGAATTACTCTGTTGTTGATGTTTGCAATATCACTGATTTCCTCCTTGTGAATGGAACAAACAGCCAATTAGTTCAGCCTTTCCTGGCTCATCCTGTTCCTCAGGCAGGTTTTGATTCTTTTTAAGGTGCTGAAACTGCGATTTGCTTCTGCTATTGAAACTGGTGTAGTTAGCGCAGTCTGTAATGTTTTGTGCATTTCAGTGAACGATTATTCAAAGGAATGTTCTACAAAGAAAGTAAACAGGTCACAAACCGCTGTAATGCCCCTAAATCTATCATTGCGATAAATCACTGACACTTCATTTTTCATTTTATAAAAAAAAAATGTTCAAATGTTTATATAGCTTAAGGGACTTAACTATGGGGTCATCAGTCACTTAACTTACAAACTAGCTGATACTAAGGACGGCATAAATATCCATGCCCGAGGGGCATTCGAATCTCCGACCGTAGAGGCAGTGCAGACCGTTACTGGAGCGCCTCAGTCCCCTCGGCCACCGCGGCCGGCTTCATTTTATCGTGGCAAATAAACGAACTGTAGTTAAATGAAAAGGTATTGACCAAAGTGGCTGGAAAATGTTCTCTAAAAGAAGCAAGCTTTTAGGATCAATAATTTCGAAGCTGCTAAATACATGAGGGTTTTGAAATATTCCTTTCAGTCAGTTGGTCATAATGTCACACACTTCTTTGACATCTGCTGTCAATCTTTTCAAAACATTCTTATAAGTCTAATTTTTTCTTTGACAGTATTTGCAAAGTGGGACTAGATGTTCCATCTAGTTGAAGAGACTGGATGAATTCTCTTGTTGCAGACTTTCTATAACAAATAACTGCTGTTAGGAGATGAAGCAACAAAAGTTGAAAAAGCAGCAATATTTGTGAAGACCAACCTTATCGACTTTATGCTTTTACTGCAAGCATTCTGAAGCACCAAATTCATTTGGTGTGCATAGCAGTGAACGTACTTGGCATGTGGGAAAGTGGCCTGCATCAATGTGTGCACGCCACTGTGACTGCCACTCATTACTGGCGCACCATCGTATGCCTGAGCAATGAGTTTTTCTTGAACATTGAAAGGTTCCAGACTTATTTATAAACCCTTATTAAGTCCATATGCTGTCCTATCATTAACGTTTTCAAAGGAAAGAAATGTCTCATCAGGTTCCTTCCCCTTAATATACCGCAGTACAACGACAAATTGATTTTCGCACGCAATATCTGTCCTTTCGTTAGTCTGCATAGAAAAGAAAGTGGCATCGCTAATCTCTTTAATCAGTTGTTCGATTTAAACTAGATACATACGTCCAGCAGCTCATTGTGTATTATCTGTGACGTATATTTACGAACGGAATTACTAGAGTTGCTTAAGTGATCGTCTAGTACACTGTCGAGATTTCCCAAAAGAGATAACAAGTCCACGAACTGCCACAGTTTGCTGACTCTTATGTTCGTGCCTATGCGACGACACGTGTTACATTAACAAAACACAGTCACTTTAATTCAGTGCGATGTACACCTTGTTACACCGGCTAAATATTCACAACACACAGTAGCACTCGATTCAACTTGGTGCAGTCTACGACGAGCAACCACACCTGGCAATTGCCACATAAAAATCTCTAGTCTCCCCCTGGAGATCCACATTCCGACTGTACAGAGCGACGCCGCGCCCGGCCAGCTACCCCACTCGCTCCTGGCTCCTGACTTCCTGGGCCGCGCGCGCGCGCGCGCCAAAAGCCCAACTGCCGGGTTTTTCCCTACGTCATCAACTTCCCCATGTGAGCTCTTCTAACCGACTTGCCAACGTACAGCGCTCAGCCAATACATTTCTAAAACTTTATTTAAAATAAAAATAATTACACTACACATTAAACAAATGTCTTCTTAGGTTCTTATATTGGTATAAACATCCTTTGTACTATTTATTATAATCGTGCAAATTCTTATATCACAGATAAGTGATTTAACTGAATATTTCAAGATAAAATACACAAGATTAATTGAAAATAAAATGAGAAATAGGTAATATATTATTTTTATAAACAAACATTGCCATGCTAGTTGTGTAACTGTCTTGTATTCATTGGTAATATATTACTTTTCATATAATGAAATTATGTTTTCAGTGTCACACATATTACACCAGATGTGACTATATCAGCTAATGTATTGTTTATTTCTCAACAGGCTATTTTGTAGTGAGGGCCTTAAAGGTTCCTAACTGCATCGTATTACTTCAAATTCAAGTAGTATTAGAATATTTTATTTCACGCCGTGCACTGCACTGCGCCTGGAAATCGTCATTGTCGCTCTCTCCCCTCACCGGAAACGAGCCTGGAAAATCCTAAGCTGGAACAAGCCACCAACGTCAGCCTGCTCGCCGCCTCCCCTCAGCTACAAGCACACAGCAAATCTCAACGTGTAGAATTTCTGCCTATGGCCTAACTATAAATGTTGTCACCCAACTGCGTACATACATTGCTACCATTATTATTAAGATTAAAATTGTGTAACATTTGGAACATTGGCATGGTCAATGTTTGCAGTGAACTTCATACTGTTTAATTACAAATGCTATTAATTATCAATATTTCTAATGGGCGGTAATCTCACAAAGGAGTAGGTGGCTGGACCGCCAGCCGAAGGATATTTGCATGAATATAATTAAGACAAGATGTGGTAAGAACAGCGATATGTTGTCAATTACTAATTAGTGAAATAGTACCTGATTACATTCAGCATTTATAACGATAGCCAGATATCGAGTATTTATTGAACATCTAAATATATTCAATATTTACTACCATTTTGTCGAGTTGCGTCGTATATTTCAACACCTGGACCTTCTGTGTGAGGCGTCTTTGTGAGCCGCAGCGCGTGAGTTGCGCATGCGCAATACTGCGGTGGACCGCGTGGCCTCAGAAGTGTGCGAGAGAGAGAGGCCGGCTACGCGAAAATCAAACTGCGGCCGGAAGTTGCGGTTAGATAAGCGCTCGCGCTGTATAACTCGTGTTTCCGGTGAGGCAGCGTCAGTCTTCGTGCGGCTGCCGCACAGGCAACAGCACTGAACGGCTGCAGAGAAGCCTCGTTATACGAGTTGCCAACACATCTGCACACGGATGCCGGACACTTGCCACGCCGGACATTTGCCACACCTGACCCTTCGCCAGGTAGGATTAGCGGCCCCTCAAGCAAGGAACGCCCTTCCCCGTACTCCAATAAAGCCAATACAAAAGAGATATTTTTGTTAGACATGTCGCCGAAATGTACAACTTGTTTTCAATATCCCGAAATCCAAATCTTTATAACTTTTGGGAAACGAAAACAATACCGTCGGCTATGTCAGTGTGTAATTAGTTCTTCCAACCACAAATATGGATCCAGTCTCCCTCCGTTTGTACGGTAGCTTTCTTCCACACTTACTGATTGCGACAGAAACAGTCCATCGCCATGGAAGGAACGATATAAAGACAATTCGAACGTTCGCTTATCATTCAAGTTTGATCACTGCATTTGTACATATATTAATTGCTAAAACTGCGTGTAAAAATGAGAAAAGAAGAACGATACACATCATAAATTTAAACTTTTGCGGCGAAATATTAGTTAATAAAGTGAATTGGGACAATGTTCAAATCAATGACAGAAAATACGTTTACAAAATATAGATAAGAGCGTCTATGTTTGACAGATCACCTAAAGTCGACATATAAATTTGGAGAAATGAAGGAATACAGAATGCTATGCTTGCGAAATATACAGTTCTTCTACATTGTTTAGCTGAATCGCAGAGGAAACACCCTAGTTTTTTTTTAATGGAAATGCCATAATTTCTGTGATCTGCACTACAAAAGAAACAAAAAGCACAATGTTCCGAAAAATGTTCAAATGTTTGTTAAGCTTATGGGACTTAACTACGGGGTCATGAGTCCTTAAACTTACAAACTACTTATGAACTACTTACGAACTAGGACGGCACAAACATCCATGCCCGAGGTGGGATTCGAACCCCCGACCGTAGTGGCCGTGCTGACCGTGACTGGAGCGCCTCAGTCACCTCGGCCACCGCGGCCGGCAAAATGCACAATGTAATTTGTGTACTAGCTCACAAGCGAAACTGAAGTCGACAGTTCCTGTCAGTTAGTGTGAGCAGATGTTATTCTCGACTACCGGAATGAATTAATAACTGCCGCGGCGGAGCGGCCAAGCGCGTTGAGGCGCTATGCTGGAACGCGCGAGGCTGTTCCCCGTCGGAGGTTCGAATCCGTCATCGGTCATGGATGTTTGTGTCGCCTTTAGTATAAGGTAGCTCATAAGTAGTTTATAAGTTTAAGGACTGGTGACCCCGCAGCCAAGCTCCTTAAGCTTAACAAACATTGGAACATTTTAATTTACCGACCCCGGCACTCTCATGATGCAGCCGATGAAGAGTTCATAAAAAGACTTGAGTCTCAACACAAATAGGTACACTACTCATACAATTATAGTTGGCGTTGACTTAAATCTAGCATCCATATGTTGAGAAAAACAGGGTGGCAGATACATCTTCCAATATTGTTCTAAATCCTTTTTTAATTATTTTGAACAATTAGTTCACGAGCCCATTCACATTGTAAATAGTTTCGTAAACACACTTGAACTCTTAGTCACAAATACTCCTGAGCATCACGACGGATACAGGGATAAGTGAACCTAAAGTTGTAGCGAGCTCAAATCCGTAACAAATATATTTACCAAAACTAAACGCTAAATATATCTATTTTAAAAGAAGAAAAGAAAAAAGATAAAAATTAGGTTGACATTTCCTAGGAGACAGTCTCCATTTTTTCTAAATTAACTATATAAGTGAAGACCATATGTGGCTTACATACAAAGAAATGCGGAAGCGACCAGTGTGCATATGTCGGGACACCGTCCACGAAGTTCTCGGGCCGGGTGGTAAGGGGGGGGGGGAGGAGGAGGAGGAGACAAGGGCACCCGACCCTTCGGAGCAGGTAAAAGTGTGGCAAAAGTCCGGCGTGGCAAGTGTCCGGCGTGGCAAGTGTCCGGACACCCTGCACATACCGGTCAACTGATTCCCGGAGATCCCAGGGAGTGGGAGCGATCTGTTTCCACGTACAATCACCTGCCAGATATGGACGGTGTTATGTATAACTAGAACAAGCGCCAAAATTTCATAAGCGAGATAATGGCGTGCAAAGTTACCATTCCCTTAAAAATGTATGTATTGTTGAAGTTACTCAATGTTTTGCACAGGCGAAGTGTTATTATTGTTTCACTTATTAGTGGAAGATCGCCGTAACGAAAAGCTGAATAACACGAAAAAATAACAGAAATGGTCGTTAGACTACTAATGCTTAATTGCTGCTTGTGCAGTTCTGATTATGCAACAGTGTACTAAACAACTTTAACGTGCTTTGGTCTCACTATCCGAAGTGAACTGTGCATTAGGCCTATTATAAAAATAATGTCTTAGGAAGCCATATGCCTTTGATATTCTGAAACAACTTAATAAGGTTACGTTACTGAAAACGAAGCTTAGTTTATAAGTAGTTTGTAAGTTTAGGGACTGATGACCCCACAGTTAAGTCCCATAAGCTTAACAAACATTTGAACGTTTAATTTTTTAATATAACATTTTTTTTCTTGGTGTCTCTGTCTTGTTTTTCGTACTTACGTTTTCTGCCCCTTTTTGGCCTGCCTTGAAATAACCTCTATCTGATCCATGAATGTTATTTTGTACATCGTTGGAACACACATTCTTCTGTGAGATCTCTTCACTTACGTTTATTGGCCTCTCGTCATTGTCTACGCGGCTACTTTCAGATCTGCAGTACTCGCCTTCATTACAAGTTATAGATCCATCATAGATCTGCTTACCCACTACTACATTTGATGTTACATCATTGTTACGGTTATTTGCTTTCAGTGAAAAGTCCCTGGTTGGAATGTCCGTGCTGAAAGATGCATAAGAAGAAGAAGAACGGGTGCGTAAAATAAACGACATTGTGCTTAGGTCCTCATGAAGTAGTTCTGAAGTTAATCTCGAAAGGTAACTTACGATGTCCTACCTTCAAAGCTCCATATCAATTCCACTTACTTGTTGCACTTTCAGTAATGTGTACTTAATTGGCCGAGGGGATTGAGGCGCTCCAGTCACGTTCCTCACGGCCACTACGGTCGGGGGTTCGAATCCCCCCTCTGGCATGGATATTTGTGCCGTCCTTAGTTGTAAGTAGTTCATAAGTAGTTTGTAAGTTTAGGGACTGATAACCCCGTAGTTAAGTCCCATAGACTACAAACATTTGAACATTTGTACTTAATTTGCACGCGTCAATTACCGCACCTGTTAACCATAAACTTCACGATATTACAACACAAAACCTAGTATTACGTCCGCAAACACTACACAGTTCACAGAGTAAGGTATCAAGGCGTTTTGCTAGATCGGTGCACACAGCCGATGTTGTGAACCAGCGCTGCCGCAAGTCCCGTTTAGCATCAGTAGACTGAAGACGAGGAAGGTGGCGCTTGGTCTATTGTTGCAGAACTACAGTTTGGTTTCTCGCATGTGGACTTGTGATGCAAAATTGAAAATCAACGATAGCCGAAGTGGCACTTAGTATTTTTTTTTAATAAATCATGGCAACTACTGCTAAGACGAGATCGGTGACTTTTATCCACATAGATTATGAAGTTTCTCAGTAGAATTCGCTCAAATCAGAAGATATCAATAAATGGCGCTTCGTCTAGTGATGCATAACACCGTCCATATGTTTCGATAGGATTCCGATCTGGCAAGTTGCGGGGCCAGCACATCGATTGCAGCAGACCACTGTGTTACACGAACCACTCAATCAACCTCGCAGTCTTCTGATGGCGCATTATTATGTTGGAATATGCCACCAAGCAGAGAACCGTGTTCGTCATGAAGTGGGTAAACGCAGTCTGAAACCAGTGTACCATATCTCTTGATCGTCATGGTTCGTGCTCGAACTCCACTCGCCCATTGATGTTAACTGAACGTTCCCCGGAGCGTAAATAAGCCGCCGTAAGTTTGTATAAAAAACTTCAATTTTTTGTAAATCTATCGGACTCAACTGCATGGTCATTAGTCCTTAGCTTACAAACTACTTAAACTAAACTAAGCTATGGACAACAAAAACACTCACGCCCAAGGGGGGGATTCGAAATACCGACGGTGATCGGCCGCGCGCACCGCAGCACGGCGCCCCAGTGCACTCGGCTAATCCGCCGCGGCCCACTTTGTCTCCGTCCTGCAGTACAGGAGAAAGGGACAATTCTCCACCAAAACGACTGATTCGCAGCCTCTGATCCGCATGATGAGGAAGATACATCAGACTATGCAACACTCTGACGCAGTGCCAACAACCAGCCACGATGTTGACGTTCCAGGAGGCTTCAGCTGCTTAGAAAACTGGTGTGCTGCCAATTGTACCTTTCGTGACGGAATCGCCATTTCCTTATCTATTATTTGGAAGACATGCCTCTATAACCAACATTAATGAATCGTATTTTACAGTAATATAATAAAAGCAATACCTTACGACAGATTAAGGAAAGGCCAACCTACATTTGTAGCTTTTGCAGATTGGGAGATATGTTTAGACAATGTTGATTGGAATACTCTCTTTCAAATTCTGATGTCAGCACGGATAAAAAAAAAGGGGAACGGAAGATTATTTAGAACTTCTACATAAACAATGCAGTTGTTATTAGAGTTGAAGGGCATGAAAGGGACACAGTGGTTGGGAAGGGAGCGAGAGAGGATTGTAGCCTTTCTCCAATGTTATTCAATCTGTACATCCAGCAAGCTGTGAAGGAAATGAAAAATAATTTGGAGAAGGAATTATTCAGGGTGAATAAATAAAAACATTGCGTTTTGCTGATGACTTAATAATTCTGTCAGTAAGAGCAAAGGACCTGGAAGAGCATTTCAACGGAATAAACAGTGTATTGAGAGGAGCGTATAAGATGAACAATAACAATAGCAAAACAATGGTAATGGAATGTAGTCTTAGAAAATCAGGCGATGCTGAAGTAAATTAGGTAGCGAAACAATAAAGATGGTAGATGAGTATTGTTACTTTGGCAAAAAAATAACATATGACGCTTGCAATACAGAGGACATAAAATGCAGAATGGCAATGGGAAGTAAAGCGTTTTCGAAAAAAGAGAGATTTGCTAATATCGAATGATTATTTTAAGTTGGAGGATTATTTATTTATTTATTTTTGAAGGCATTCGAGAGGTGTGTTGCCTTGTACGGGAGTGAAATTTCGACGATAAATAGTTCAGACAAATAGAGGATAGAGGCTTTTGAAAAATGGTGCAACAGAATAATGCTGAAGATTAGGAAGATAGTTCGCTTAAATAATGAAGAGGTGCGGAACAGAATTGGGTAGAAAAGGAATTTTTGACACAACTTGAATAAAAGAAGGGACGGACTGGTAGGACACATTCTTTGATACCAAGAAATCGTAAATTTAGCCTTGGACGGAAATGTGTGGGTGAAAAATTGTAGAGGGAGACCATGAGACTAATACAGTAAGCGGATTCAAATGGATACGGACTACCGTTCTTATGAGGACATGAAGAGGCTTCCTCATATTTGACTAGGGTGGAGAGCTGCAACAAACCAGTCTCCGGACTGAAGACCACAACACCAATAACAGAATAAAAGTTCGCACAATCTGGTATACGCACTCATCACATTTGTAACTAAGCTTGTTGGTATTTATTCCCATGTTCTTGCATTACGGAACCCCCCATACCAGTGTTTCACAATAATAGGTACGAATGTAATTAGTCTGTCATCATTTTCCTTTCCAAAACTTTTGTTATTCTTTTTCGTAATGTGACAAGCTGAAGTTATTTTCTGTTATTTGGCGTTGCAGAGATTTGTTTAATTAGCAAATATTAATTAGTTCATACCAAAGGAGTATTGTTGTAGTTCAGATAGATGCTACTTAGTTTTTTCTTTTAAGGCTAAGTAAATTCTTATCTCATAATATTAAAGTAGATATTATTGTATTTCACAATTAATGTTATGAATGTTGTAGCAGCATTAGTTACTGTATAATTACAGCTTATTCCGAAGAAATTGTATAGAAACATCTTTACATATATTAATAAATGGAACAATATTAATATAACTGAGATTTATATATCATACATTTGTTTATGGCTTTTTTCCAAGGGGTTCCTGCACTTAATATAAATAAAAAAGGCACTATTTTGTAATGCAAGTCAAAGGTACAACGTAACAGACTCAGAGAACAGGGTAGGTCAAAGTTGTAACGAATTTCCAATGTGCTCACTTCTTGTAACGTTAACACATGTGTAACGAAGTTTACACAGCAACAGTTTTTTTTACAGTTACAACAAATGAAAGCGATTACATTTTCTATATAATACATATATATACGATTACAACAAATGAATCACATTCCAAAATGTACAGCTAGGTATGACGTATCTCTGTTACAACACCTATTCTATTATGTGAATTACATAATGGTGACCAGAGACGGTAAATGCCTCTTGTTCAACTCCTCAACATATTAATCCTGTTTACATATATAATTTTGGTAAGTTGTAACATCTTCATTGACGACACTGTTCACCATTGTATAATTCACATAATAGCATATGTGTTGTAACAGAGGTACGTCATACCTACCTGTACATTTTGGAATGTGATTGCTTTCATTTGTTGTAATCGTATATATATGTATTATAAAAAAGTAATCGCTTTCATTTGTTGTAACTGTAAAAAAAAACTATTACTGTTAATGTGTAAATTTCGTTACACATGTTAACGACACAAAAAGCACGCACAGTGGAAATTCGTTACATCTTTGACATACCCTGTTCTCTGAGTCTGTTACATTTTATCTTTGACTTGTTGTATTACGAAATAGTACTTTTACGTTAAGTGCAGGAACCCCTTCATGTTGTCTTTATCACTATCACTTTTAACTTATATTTTAATTGGTTTTATAGATATGACGACACTGTCAACTTATTCAGAAAATGTATAAAACTAAATGTAATTTTGTAAGTACTTCTACCATGGATGAAGATCTTTATATTTTATATTTGTGTCACATTGAAGCTTAACTAATTTTTGTACTATTATAGAAATGCCTAGAAGATGGAACACTCCCGTAACCGGTAACACAATAAATTAAATTTTACATGTCAGCAAAGTGTACAATGCATTTCCTGATTTGTGTATCAATTTATTCAGTTTTATTTACGCTACTTTTTACTATAGCCAGTTGCATGTAATTGTTTACTCTTCCATTGTAATTACTTTAATGTACATAATTAACAATACGTAATTTTCAGTGACATTGTTCCGATGATGTAAACAGTGTGACATGTAATGAGACTTGTTTCGTCTTTGACAGGAGGCACAGTTTACGTGACTTTGAACTCTTATTATGAGCAATTATGTTGAAAGTTCTTCTGTTTAAGTTGTGCCGGAAGTGTTTCTACAGTGACTATGAACTAATACTTAATATTCGTGCCACGCTAAATGTACACCTTGAGATATTTCGTTAGGTTAGGAGTAGTCCACATATGACCTGCGTAAATTGTATTATTGACATGTGGAATGTGCGTGCTGGGTTGTAGTGACTAATCGATGCGTCTCTTACACTGGCCACAAAAGGGAACAGTTTGGCACTAATGATTCATTAAAGTGTTAATGAACTACAATACTACGTGTCGTCTACATTATTTGTAGTAGACTAGTTTTGCCCCATGATATTTGAGACAGTCGTACAGAGAGCGCCGATCAACGAGAAGTTCAAGAGGCAACGAACTACGACCCAGCCACGTCACACACTGTTACATGAACGTAGGTCTTAACCACCGCGCTTACAAATCTGCTTAAATGGTGGGAAAGCGAAACGCATCGTAATAGCAAAAATCAAATATTCAGTATTGTTAGAAGTGTCTTGCTAAGTATTCCCTCGTTACGTTGAGTAACTTCAACTTTACGAACTATATATTATGTTTCTTTGTTTTGAAATAGATGTATAAAAATCATCAGGATAACAAATTTTCGGAGTGCAAGTATGGCTGAATAAAAACATCAAATTTAAAAATAAGTAAATAATACTAATAACTTAAAAACATGTTACTAAACCAGTAACAAACTAAGAACTGCCCAAACACATCAAAAGTGGTTTCGAACTCGTAATTAAATTTCCATCGACCCATTCTATTTAGATATCAATGACGTAATCTTACCTTGATCATTAACTGGAGCAATTGGAGCTATACTATTAGTCAGGACTAGCTACATGATTTCATATATTCAATATTAACCTTTCTTATTAGGGTGAGAATTACATTATTAACAATAATTCAAGGATGATAACACACAATTCGAGAAGGAAATTTTCAAGGACTGTTTACAAAATTTGTAACAGCACTTTATTTTCCAAAATCCCATTGCTTTGAGATCTGAACAAATGAAGTGTCCTCTCAGGAAGACTACATCATTAATGTTACAAAATCACACTGAAAATCTCAGGTAATCATACCCGACTCATATAAATTAGAGACACCCCAGTACCGGTACAATCCGCAGTGTATAGAAATGTTAACAAGCGTATTTATTTTCCTTCCTTTTAAGCACTACGTACATTTTCTTTTTGCACAGCAATTCCTTCCAAATGGACAGATTTAGAATCACCGTTCAGCCGTACTCAATGAACCTTCCGAATTGTAAAGAAAAGAAAAAAGAGTAGGGGCTAACGTCCTATCTGGTAAGAAACGTCTGTTCGGAGTCTTTAAAAAGCTCCTCGAGGTGGAAAAATTAATTTTCTTCCCGAATCTCATACAGCTGTATTCCATCAACGACACGAGAAAAAATTACCTCCAAGCGGTGGAATTCTAGTAGCGTCTTCTTTCCTGGGTTCTTTCCGCGAACTCGACACGAAGGCTCTGACGATCTCTCATTAATTGGGTGAGCAAATTGCAGGCTTACGGCCGTAAACAAAGGAAGCCCCATCGCGATAAATTAAAAAGCACCACACCGGCGGTGATGCATATTTATGAATAAACACGCAACCGCAAGCATCGGAAAAAGTTACCAATAAAAGAGGCTTTGAGAAACACGCGAAAATTTGGGCTTGCCGACCCTCGATATCAGATGAGGGGCTGCAAGGCACAGAATTATTTTGCTCTTTGAAACAAACGTTATATATTAAGGATTTTTTTTTTCTGAATTGGAGACTGGAAATGTTTTATTTTTGATTTTTATCGTTTCAGTATTGGACAACGTTCAAACCATTATAGGATATTAATGCTTGTCTAAATCCTCCTATTCCCTTGTGTTACGAAAATGTCTGAGGATTTTATTAGTAGAAAGTGATTACGTCACTTACCGTTAGCATATTTACCGGTGTTAACCCAGATAAGAAAAAGAGACTATTGGATACAGTTAATGAAACATGCACCTCTACTCATTAGGTTTAGAATCTTACTTAAACATTTAATAAACGTAATATACTCTAAATTTCAATCACTTCAAATATGCAACCCTAAAGTCGGTATTGAATTTCTTTCCAAATATTCTTCAATATGTCGAATTTGATTGTGCGAACTGCATCTCTGATGCATTATTGAAATATCACAAATCAGGAACTTCTTACGTACCTTTCATATGCCCCCAAGAAAGAAGTCTAAGGGGGTAACGTAAGGCGATATCGAAAGTCATGGAATTAGGTCAATCCACTTATTTAAGAAGGTTATCCGAAGCCGGCCGCGGTGGCCGAGGTAACTGGGGCGCTCCAGTCACGGTCAGCAAGGCCACTACGGTCGGGGGTTCGAATCCCCCCTCGGGCATGGATATTTGTGCCGTCCTAGTTCGTAAGTAGTTCATAAGTAGTTTGTAAGTTTAGGGACTGATGACCCCGTAGTTAAGTCCCATAAGCTTAACAAACATTTGAACATTTGATTTGGTATTATTGGTCCGATACTAAAAGCTGTGTAGAAAAATGACGGTAATACCGACTTTCAGCAGTTAACAAAATGCCTAGAAAACGTTTACGGCCGCTCGCAGTGGCCGAGCGTTCTGCAGCGCGCCAGTCACAGTCTGCAAGGCCGATACGGTCGGGGGTTCGTATCCCGTCACGGGCATGTATGTTTGTGTCGTCTTTAGTATAAGGTAGTTCATAAGTAGTTTGTAAGTTTAGGGACTGATGACCCCTCAGTGAAGTCCCTTAAGCTTAACAGACATTTGAACTTGTAAATACAACTTTTACGGTGTTAGGTTCTGTTACTTTACTTAATGTATTTTTTCCGGGAATTTAGTAAAAAGTAAAGTCGGATGTCATGACTGGTTGGGCGACCACGAAGGGAAGGGTTCAGTCGCCTAATTGGAAAGGTTTCCCCTGTTGTTGTTGTGGTCTTCAGTCCGGAGACTGGTTTGATGCAGCTCTCCACAATAACCTATCCTGAGCAAGCCTCTTCATCTCCACATACGAACGGCAACCTACATCTACCTGAATCTGCTTACTGTATCCATCTCTTGGTCTTCCTCTGCGTTTTTTTCCCCACGCACTTCCCTCCAACGCTAAATTCACAATTCCGTGATGTCTAAGAATGTGTCCTACCAATCTATCCCTTCTTTTAGTCAAGGTGTGCCAGAAATTTTTTTTCTCCCCAATTCTGTTCAGTACCTCCTCATTAGTTACGCGATCCACCCACCTAATCTTCAGCATTCTTCTGTAGCACCATATTTCAAAAGCCTCAATCCTCTTCCTGTCCGCACTGCTTATCGTCCATGTCTCATTCCCATACAAGGCAACACTCCATACAAATGCCTTCAGAAAAGACTTAAATCAATATTCGATGTTAACAAATTTCTATTTTTCAAGAACGCTTTTCTACCCATTGCCATTCTCCATTTTATATCCTCTGTACTGCGACAATCATTTGTTATTTTACTGCCCAAATAACAAAACTCATCTACCTCCTTTCCAGGTCCTTTGCTGACAGAATTACTATGTCGTCGGCAAAACGCAATGTTTTTAATTCTTCACTCTGAACTTTAATTCCTTCTCCAAATTTCTCCTTGCTTTCCTTTATAGCTTGCTCAATGTACAAATTGAATAACAATGGAGAAAGATTACAACCCTGTCTTACTCCCTTTCCAACCACTGCATCCCTTTCATGCCCTTCAACTCTGATAACCGCTGTCTGGTTTTTGTACAAGTTGTAAATAACCTTACGCTCCCTATATTTAACTCCTGCTTGCTTCAGAACTTGAAAGAGTTTATTCCAATCAACATTGTCAAAAGCCTTCTCCAAATCTACAAAAGCTAGAAATGTAGGTTTGCCTTTTCTTAATCTATCTTCTAGGATAAGCCGTAAAGTGAGTATTGCCTCCCCTGTTCCTACATTTCTCCTGAACCCAAACTGATCGTCCCCGAGGTCGGCTGCTACCACCCTTTCCATCCTTCTGTATATAATTCCTGTTAATATTTTGAAACCATGACTGAAACCTGCTTCTGTCAATTGTTGCCTAAAGCTCCCTCTGAAATTCTTAAGAACCTCACGTTCCTTCAATTTATCCAGGTCCCATCTCCTTATTTTCCTACCTTTTTGTAGTTTCTTTAGTTTCAGCCTACAGTTCATAACCAACAAGTTATGGTCAGAGTCTATATCTGCCCCTAGGTATGTCTTACACTGTAAAACCTGGTTCCGAAATCTATGTCTTACCATTATAAAATCTATCTGGTATCTCCCGGTGTCTCCTTTTCTCTTCCACGTATACAACCTTTTGTGATTCTTGAACCAGGTGTTTGTTATAACTAAATTATGTTCTGTGCAAATTTCTACCAGGCGTCTTCCTCTTTCATTTCTTTTGCCCAGACCATATTCACCTACTATCTTCCCTTCCCTTCCTTGTCCTACTACCGAATTCCAGTCTCCCATAACAATTAAGTTTTCCTCTCCCTTAATTGTCTGAATAATTTCCTTTAGCTCCTCATATATTTCTTCGATTTCCTCATCATCGGCAAAGCTAGTTGGCATATAAACCTGTACTACTGTTGTCGGTGATGGCTTCGTATCTCTCTTGACAATGCGATCACTGTGTCGGTCATAGTAGTTTACCCACATTCCTATTTTCTTATTCATTATCAATCCTACCCTTGTGATACCCCCAATTGATTTTGTATTTATAATCCTGTACTCACCTGACCAGAAATCCTGTTCATCCTGCCATCGAAGTTCACTATCCCCACTATATCTAACTTCAACCTATCCATTTCCCTTTTTAAATTTTCTAATTTTCCTACTCGATTAAGGGATCTAACATTCCACGCTCCGACCCTTAGAATGCCAGCATTGTCTTTTCTGATGATCACATCCTCCTGAGTAGTCCACGCCCGGAGATCCGAATGGGGGACTATTTTACCTCCGGAATATTTTACCCGAGAGGATGCCATCATCATATGTTCATACAGTAGAGCTGCATGTCCTCGGGAAAGGTAACGGCTGTAGTTTCCCCTTGCTTTCAGCCGTTCGCAGTAACTGTGTGGCAATGCCACATTAGCTGATGTTACGAGGCCAGCTCAGTCAATCATCCAGACTGTTGCCCCTGTAACTACTGAAAAGGCTGCTGCTCCTCTTCAGGACCCACACGTTTGTCTGGCCTCTCCACAGATACCCCTCCGCTGTGGTTGCACCTACGGTACGGCTATCTGTATCGTTGAGGCACGCAAGCCACCCCACTAGGCAATGTCTGTGGTTCATGGGAGTGGAGGTTTCCCCTATACCGTCAGAAGGGGTGAAGTCGATCAGGTGGGGGGGACGTCGACCGGCAATACAGCATTATAATTTACACTACTTCCGGCTAGCGGTACATCCGGGAACTTCACGCTAAAGATACTTGTTGGAAGGCAATGAGTTGCAGAGTAGTGTTTACCTGTAGAATTTTCTCTCTGAGTATCCGTTCAGACTGAAGTTGGATATAAACAAATGTATCTTGGTGGTCTATGAATGACGTAAGACTAAACCTCTCAGAATACGACCTTATATAATTCAGCTGTTTTCGGACTGTTAGTCGGTAAGTGTATGTATTTCCAAAAGCAAAAGTTTGTTCTATAGACGAGTAGTGATCTAAAAATTGAATTGTCGTATCTTGTAGGGTGAAGTCGATCATGCGGCGAACATACGTGAAGAAGGTGGGAAGAGAGGGTAAAAGGAACTACAATCTGGTATAACTGGAAAATGCCGTTCAGTAAGTGAAGAAAGGGAAGTTGAATATTCGTAAAGCATCTGAGGGTTACGGTGTGCCCTATACAACGTTAAATGAGTGGGTGAAGGGCAAACGTAGATATAAATATGGTGGGTAGCCTGTTCTCAGTTCAGTAGACGAAGAATGTTTAGTTCATGGATTGATCAAGTGTATTTCCAAATGTTCCTTATGTACAAAAGACTCCCTTCACACAAATTGTAACAAAAATGAAACCTAAGGGCATTGGTCGTGCACGCTACAGTTTCCCAAATTTAGACGTTTTAAACATTGAGTGAAAATTCTTTATGATGCAAGATAATTTTATGTACAGTGGTTATTTTTTTAAGGAAAATACAATGTTCTAACATTAAATAGTCTATTTGTTAATTTTAATAGATGTTTGTTCCCTGAGAAAGACCCTGTACTATTTTAAAACTTCATATAAAAATAGCCTACCATACCTTGAGAGATATTTCAATGTAAAAGACTATCGGTTTCACCTCATTGTCTGGATGAAGCTGTTATAGGTCTTCACATTATAAGAATTTTAAAAGCACAATAGGCTATTTCTATATTCGACATTAGATATAATGTCGAAATCCTAAGGATTACACGTAATTTTTTGAAACGATTTCTTCCAGAGGTTCCCTCGAAAACAACAGAAAAACTGAATTTTGTGATCGAATTCACCCTTCTGACGGTACTTCGCACCCGCAGGTACCTTTCCTTAAGTGTGAGAACTGTGTTAAGTGTAGTGTAGTGTTCGGCATGATGGAAGACGGGAGAGGGAGAACCCCGGTGCCGGCGGATGGCCTACATCTCTCGAAAAACACCAAGTGGACCGCTGGGCTTGACGTCCCCATCTGATGGACGGATCACTGTCAACAGTGTCCCATGCCCTCACTCCATGAGATACTGCGGAGAGGTTTGGAATTTTATCCAACACAGTGATGCAGGACTCTGCACCAAGAGAAAATTGTAAACAGAGAGTGACGTATCCGGACGCTTACCCACAATGTTCTAGCCATGCCCGATGGCGCTTTCCTTCGGTGATCTGGCGGCAATCGGTGTATCCACAGCCATATCTCCGTTGACGCGGGATTTACTGATACGCCCTGATTATTAAACTTTTCCAAGATATCGTTGCCGGCCGCGGTGGCCGAGGTGACTGAAGCGCTCCAGTCATGGTCAGCACGGCCATTACGGTCGGGGGTTCGAATCCCCCCTCGGGCATGGATATTTGTGCCGTCCTAGTTTGTAAGTAGTTCATAAGTAGTTTGTAAGTTTAGGGACTGATGACCCCGTAGTTAAGTCCCATAAGCTTAACAAACATTTTAACATTTTTGAACAAGATATCGTTCACGGCCAAGCCCGTGGTAATGACACAATTGAACCTGTTAACGAAGACGTGTATCGAGTAGCTGTTCGTACTTGATTTTTCTCGCTACGCAAATCGGCACTCACGGAAGTTTTTATAAGTTTCGATCTGTCAAGCACGCTACGCTAGTTTAAAGTTGCAAATCACTCATGGTTCACAGAAAAATGTCAGAATTTTAGTAATTGGCAATCCACACGGTATATGACACATTATTTAGCACTTCTTCTTCAATAAATCCTATTAATTCTGAATAATAGTGCCGATATGTTGGGAGCACCTACTTAGAGACGTTACGAACTGCATACGAAAAATTGAAATTCCTGTAGAATCAGTGGTGTTCTATGTAAAATTATAATGTGTGTAAAGTCATTATTTGTTATTTACTTTGAACAATGAAACAGATAAATATACCTTCTTTCTATATAAGGAACTCATTCTTCGATGGGGCGATCTATAATTGTTTAATAATGATTTTGCAGCCACGATCGCATTTTTCATTTATTATGTTACCGGTTTCGGCGTGCTCGACGCCATCCTCAGACCTATCGTATTTTACATAACTTCACAACATTTTTTACAATAAAAGAGTACATACAGGTTGATGTTTCACCAAACATAAAATTTCTCGTCACAAAGAAAATATATGCATCCACCTTCTAATGGTTATGAAGCAAGGCATTTCAAAGTCTAAGTTCAACATTAATTGAAGTCCAGTATAACAGTGTTATACTGGACTTCAATAACCATCAGAAGATGGATATATATATTTTGTGACTAGAAATTTTATGTTTGGTGACGCCTCAACCTGTATGTACTCTTTTAGTATGTAAAAAATGTTGTGAAGTTATGTAAAATACGACAGGTCTGAAGATGGCGTCGAGCACGCCGAAACCAGTAACATAATAAATGAACAATGCAATCTTGGCTGCAAAATCATTATTAATACCTTCTTTCTCTCAATAAAATAATGATATAATGTTCAAATCGAATCTTACTATCATTTTTGATTGAAATAATTGGTGACATTTAATGAATGTACGTTTTATTGTTTGTTAGTTGACGTATTTTGAACACTCTTCCTGATCATTATGCTAGGTTAAGATGGTTGCTCATATCAATTTATGTCATGTGTCTCTGCAATTGCTTATTGTTTCAAGCATTAGTTTTTTCTAATGAAATTGTAATGTGAAAGGTTCCAAAAACGATAATACCAAGATTGGTAATGTAGAATTTTAAACAACAATTGTTGGCATCGCAAGATGACGGCTTTATGATCATTTATAGACCAGAAGATGATGGCAGAGATCATTGAAACCGGTCGTAGGAATAAAATTGTATATTAGCTATCTTGGCATTATCGTTTTTGGAACCTTTACTAATATCGGATCACCTCCTTTCAGCATAAACAGATGAAATTGTAATGTGATTGCATTTCAGTCATTTTTTATCTAAAGCATACTCTATTTAGATTTATGTATTTCATATGTACTCATTTTCTATTGATTTCGGTATTAAGTGTAGTTTTCTTTTGAATTTCAATGAGTTGTTGATTGATAATATCGATTTGAGTTTGGGACATAGGTTATATATGTAATCAATGGAAGTAGGGTGTTAATGAGAGAATTTTTGTTTTGGGTTTCCATTTTCAGTTTGATATTAAAATTTATTTTGAAATCCTCGCTTCTCTTTGAGAATTCTCGAAGTTTCAAAATATCATAATGGAAGGGATGTGTGACGGTTCTGCCTTTTGAAAAATTTTAATTTCTCTTTAGGCGTGACATAGCTGGAGAATTCTCGTAGTTTCCTTTGATGTCAGCAGTGGTGTGGGAAGATAGCAGATGGATGAGGTTGTTTCAGGTCTCTTCTATGAGAAAGTGTGCGTCTCTAATATGAGATGAGATGATTGGTTGCCGCCATGTTGTGAATGATTATAAACACCAATCTATCTAAATTTATATTTTATAACTTATAATTTATTTACAGTTTTAGTATAAGAAAAACCTCTCAAAACAGCCTAACTGTCGATGTTTTGTGAAGTATCAATTCCATAAACAAATGGAAAAGACACAAGATGGAATTAATTAGATATATCACATATTGTTAACATACATAAATTACAAATCATACAATTAATGTGGTTTTAGCTTTGAATTTGAGAAACTATGGAATCAACTTCATGTTCGATCGAAATGGTTGCAATTCTCAATGTGTGGAAAGAAATGTAGTGGCGTATTATTGCTGTATTTTACACACAATTCTAAGAATCGGCAATGCGCCCACAATTCCTTATATTTTTCGTAACATAAAAAAGGTTAGATATCACAAAATTTCTCACTTTTACACTTTTTTCATAACTGATATCAGTATCCATTAATACAAGTAACTGTCATACAATTTATTGTAATACACCCAGTGAATCAATAAGTGAGGATATATCAACTGGATTATAAATATACATTCTATGATATCTAAAATCTTAGAAATATGCAATACACATGGATTTCCTTCCAAGATAATCGAAAGACGCATGTAACATTAATTTTCTTGAAAATCTTGGCTCTAATGATAATATTAATTCACACTAAATAGCAGCAAAAATGTAGAATGTAGGTATTGTTTGACAGGGACAATTCGTTCTTTATTACGAATGAAACGCACAAGATAACTGTGAGATAATTTGCAACATTTGACTGCGACACCCTGCAGGCTAACGATTTTCACACCCTCAGTAACTTCAAGAAGAAACTACAACAACAAGATATCATTGCAACACGGTCTGATAAAGGCAACAGTATTGTACTTTTGAACAAACTAGATTATCTGCAAAAGGTCAATGACTTCCTCAGCCCTACATGTTTCCAAGTCCTTCATAAGGATCCTACCACAAAATTCAAAGAGGAAATTAAGCGTGTAATTTGTTCATGAAAAAAACATATTTAAAGATTATGAAGTACGGTCCTTAAGCAACATGAATCCTTCCCCTCCAAAACTATATGGACTACCTAAGTTACATAAATAGCTGGAACCTATGCGTCCAGTGGTTTCCTCATACACTGCTCCTTCTTACAAACTAGGTAATAAATTGGACATGTTAACTAAAAGTGAAACAAAATTCAAAGCCAAGCATGGAATCCTGAACACAATGGATCTTGTAAATACGATAGTAGACATTCCCCACACCAAATACTGCTAAATTAGTATTTTTTGAGGTTTGCAGTTTGTTTTCCAACATAGCAGTGGGGGAATGTGTTGAAATTCTGAGTGATGTATAAGTATAACATCAATCCAGTAGAAGTGAATGAGTTAAAACTAGCCACTCAGACATGCTGGCACAAAATTATTTCTAATTCCAAGGACCTCTGTACAAACAACTAGACGGATTAGCTATGGGACCTCCACTCAGTCCCCTTTTAGCAGATATATGTATGGATAATTTTGAACAACATTTTCTGAGAAAAGAGCCCCTAAGTTCAAACATTAAATACTGGTACAGATATGTGGTTGATGTACTATGTTTGTGGACAGGTACTACAAGACAGCTCAACACGTTTTTTTTTTTTCAAAACTTAAACAGCCAACAGAAAAACATTCAGTTCACATTTGAAATGGGTAACAAGTCCATAAATTTCCTAGATCTGACCGTACATATCCCTAAACATACACACCCTTTCAAAAGCTACAGGAAAACTACAGCTACAGACACAGTAATACCTGCCTCCTCACAACACCCAGTTATATACAAACACTCATCTTTCCACTTCACAGTACATCGCCTCATATCTGTTCCCATGACTAAAGAGGATTTTAGATCAGACACCATCAAATTTATTGCCATAACCAATGGCTACAATTCAGCCCTGATGGATGGAATTTTTCACAAAAAACAAAAGAATATAATTATACCCCTCATCTATGCTCCGACGTTCCCTCCAATGAATGCAGGAAATGATGTACAATACCATACTTAGGACAAATATCACAACAAGTACCTAAACCACTAAAATACTGCAACACAGGGTTTCCTACCACATCGAAAACACCACAGCTCAGTGTATCTTTAATAGCAAAGACAAGACTTCTTTACTAAACAACATGGGAGTATATAAATTTACTTGTCAAGATTATGATAAGTTTTATATTGGTCAGTCAGGCAGAAGTATAGCAGCTAAACCAGCTGAACATGAACGCAGCTGGAGACTACAGAATCAGTAGTCCACATTTGCTGAGCATGTACTGAGTGAGAGCCATAGCTACCAGCCACAGTTTAAAGTCCTTCACTTAGCAAACAAGGACCAAAAACTCAACCTATTAGAAGCTCTTGAAATCAATAAACACCTAGCCCATAGCCCTGATTTAGTATTAAATGATCAAACACAACTAAACAGTTCACCCCTATTGGATTTCACTTAATTCATCCCTAAGATACTTTACCTCCTACACTGTCAGTTCCAGGCTCTTCATACATTTCCTCATAGTACAATCAATTACCTAACTTTTCCATCAACTCCCACACTGGCTGTTCCATTCCTCCATAAAAAAAAAAAAAGAAAAAAATGTGGTGTCGCACAAGTACAAAGTGTGCGCCACCTACTTTCGCCGCGCGCCGTCATGCACGCACGGCGCGGCGTTCTGACGACGTCAGCCAACTCCGCTCGTGGCCACCACTAAACGACATCGTTCATTGGGACTGAGATAGAAACCAGTTAACACTTCGTATTCAGATAGGCACCAGTGAAGACTTGGCTATAGGACAGGCACTAGGCAGGCCTCTAGCTCATCTATGTATCTGCAGTACTGAGCAATGTAAAAGTTAACTAATGTATAAATTCTGTGCAATATATATCTCGTTCTAATTTACTCTAGTGTTTCTAGTTTCTGGCTGCTCCCCTCCGTACAAGCGACGGCGACGAGGCTGGGACCAAAAAAAAAAAAAAAAAAAAAAAAAAAAAAAAAAAAAAAAAAAAAAACCTGAATTTAGACCTAGCCTTTTATTTATTTCTATAACTAAGAGATCAAAGTCAGTCGCAGTTTCAATATTAATTCTAAAAACTGGATTCCTTGTTTACCCCCACAGTCCCAATCTCCGGTGAATTTATTTATTATGATTTAAGTTATGAAAATTTGGTTCCAGTGTAGCTTACAACATAATATCCATTTTCAGCTACCTGAATTTTTAGAATACTAATTTCATTACATTTGTTTCAGTTTAATCTATTGCAGTAACCATTCAGTTTACGTTCTTGATGCCAGTCCAAACCTGGCCTTACAACTGTCATATGTATAATTATCGCCCAAATTTATTATCAAGGCACTTATATATTTTTATTTATCAGTTTGTTTATAAAAGTAGGTAGTTCCAGTTCCCAGGTTATATTCAAATTTATTCCTTGTTTTATCCCCCACACATCGCATATTCATTTATTACTGTTTAGTGTTTATGTTGATAACTGTAATAACACAATGTCAAAGAAGTGTTTTACTATGTATGTCGATCTAAGTGTAGACATTTGTCATCTCTTCCCATACTGTATCTGAACATTGTAACCTCTTTTACACACACTCTGAAGATGGGCTAATAATCCGAAAACCGGTTAAGTAAACAAAAATAAATTTGTAGAACACATACAAAATTGTGTTTTTTAATTTATTCGATTATGTTCTACCAAGAAGCGACGGAAACATTAGTCAAAATTAACTATTTTCCATTCTTGAATGACATAAATCCCATCTGCTTTAAATTTTTTCTCTTTATAAAAAAGTTTTAATAATGAATAAGATTAGTATCGGAATAGGGAGCACACATTTATGACCAAATATACATTATTCTGTGTTGTGTTAATTACTTGGTCTATCTGAACCGTGTCGCGCCTCACACTCTTTTGAATTACCCGCTTACTAACACTGTGTTGTTCCTTTCCGTCTTGCGGATTTGAAAAATGGCGTTAGGGTGCGCGCAAGTGCGGCGGCGAGAGAAAGGCGGTGGCATGAAGAGTAACACACACAGAACACCAAAAATAACAGAAGTGCAAAGACCATGTTATCACACGAAAACACAGAACGACAGTAGCGCTATCAGCGGCCTGACAGTGAACTTTCAGTCCGAAAAATGTGGCGCGAAAATCCATATGTTTACTTCTAAATACACGAATGAGAAAACGTTATATTGGTGTTAGATGACAATATTTTTCATTTATTCCTTGAGGGTGTACCTCATAGAAAGGTTTTTGAGACCTTGCAAAGTAATATATACGAGAAATTTAAATAAAAAAACTAACATTAATTGCTTGTGGCTGTTGTTTACAGTCGGCCAAACTTCGTAAATGATGTCATGGTAATATTTTTGACCGTAAAATTGTTTGTTTCTAAAACTCGGCATTGCGATTTTCGCCGTGTGGCGTTATAACATGGAAATAAATGTGATTTTGCGCATTTCAGACTAAAAATCATTTGATATTGTATGCATCTATGTAAATGATTTTTCAGTTTTCACATACGCTAAGGCACAATTATATCCACTCATATGACCAAAAGAGGAATAGTAGGTTGTACAAATAAATAATTTTACAGCCATATACACTGTCCTGCAAGCAAGAGTATAGGCCTGCTGTAATGTCTACAAAAACCAATTTATTTTTACTTCTGTTGATTACTATTTATGCATCTTCAGTCATATGAAATTGAACTTCTGTACAGTTCAAATAAATTAAATTTATGAAACTCACAAAATGCACACAGAAGATCGCAATTAGGAAGACGTTGCTATAGAGCCTCAGCACAGAACACCACCTACGAATCAAAACAAATATGGAGGACTGTAAAGCGTAAATCATCCAATAGGAAAGCGAGATGAAAAATCGCAACGCTCGCAGCGCTCTATGTGGCCTGGCAGCAAACAAACATCGTGTTACCGGAAATCCCTATATGAGCTTCACCTCCCTGGTAACACACTAGGTGTGACGTCAACGTGGCGGAAGCAGCAGCAATTTGACTTGGGCCCCGTGTTATATGCAGTTGTAGGAGATTTAAAATATAGCATTTGATAGTGTTTGAGCAGCTCTGCTTTGTGTGTCTTCAGCGCCCGTTATTTGCAACGTCGTGCTACGGTTGGTTGCTGAAATGCTTAGCGTGTTAATTACTGACATTTGCATTTAGGGACAGTATTGTGTACGTCTACCGCGCTGAACTGTTTGTATTCAGGAATATTACCGGTCATCTAGTCTGTGACTAGTAAAGGTAAAAGTGCAGTTTATGAGTCCGCAAGTTGTGGTTCATGAGTAGACGTTGGTAACGGCGCGATGTATGACGCAGGTGAAGGCGGCCAATCAGATTCCGCGTTTCATGTGTTTTGAATTTGGCCTTTCTTCACATGCTTTTTCGTTCAGGTTTAATAATTTTTTGCAGTGTAAATTCAATTAAGTGGTTCTTTCTCAAGTAATACGACTGACAATTTTTCCAGTGAATTGCAATAAGTGAATAATGAACGTTATTAAAATTAGTGTTAACTTGCCCAAGAAAAAAACCATTTGTTGGTTAATTCGGAAGAATCCGTGTATCTCGAAGTTCCGGTTCTGAACCGGAGATTCAGGCGCTACGCGCCCTCACGTACTACCAAAAAGAATTCTTGTTTAACCTACACCTAACCATCTGAAGGCTACGCTACAGATCACTTTTTTAAATGAAACGATGTTTCCAACACACTTTCACACTACTCTTTAACACACTAGAACGGCTCAGTATAAGTAATTCCGCTCGTAAAGGCTGCGAAAGTCATGCAATCACCACAATTAAAATCACTGGTGAAAATAATTTTTAGTAGGCCTACATAGTACAGCCAGTACGCTCAATCTCCATTACAGAACGTAAATATAAGTCCCACATTTATTGCAGTGCAATATGTTGATCTAAAGATCTTTTCATCCACTACGCCGATTTGTTTACAAACCGCGCGAACGTGACTGCTGATTGGCTCCTGCGCCCTTGCCAACGTCCAAACATGAAACTCCACTCGCGGACTCATAAATTGCACTTCAGCCATTAGTAACTTGCTACAACTCTTTTCTACTGTAGTACTTGTATTAAGCACAGTTCATCTGTTATATCAAACGACAGGTCGTTTCATTGCAGTAAGTGGTAATACTGGTTCTAGTGGTGAATTGTTAATTGCTAATTCAGCTTTGGTACTTTGTTTCTAATGTGCTGTGTGCTGTGTGTGGTGCTGCGACAGTCCTGCCGAGTTACGTGCCTCGCTGGGCCCAAGGTATACGTAAAGTGAGGGCACATGAAATGGTAGCAGCTCTGTTAAACAAGTTAAGTGCCGCTGAAATTGTCTGTTTAAGCGATGGCATTAGCGTTGTCGTTCCCTCTATTTCCTATTTGAAGACTTGTGCTGAATTACCGCATGAAATTATGTTCAGACAATTGCTACTTTGCTTGACTAGTGCCTGTAATTATTTAAATACTTAATGCTTCTGCATTTGTCTAATTAAGCTGCTGCTCGTAAGAAAGTTTTTAGTGTTGTTGTTGGGTTATCGCCTTAACCATTTTTAGTATTTTCTGTTGCCTATTAAAATGATTTTTTTTTTTTAATTTGAGCTGCAGCTCGTAACTAATGCGTTGTCCTGAGGCACTTAATTTAACGCCTCCTTGTTGAGTTTTGAGGGACAGAGCCTACATTAAATTATTTACATTTATTAACTATATTGACAAGTTCTGTTTAATTGAGCTGTCACTCGTAAAGAAATTATTGTGCTGGTTGGGCTATTGCCCTAAGCATTTTAGTAACTGTTTTTATTCACATTTGTCGGACTCTTCCCTGTTCTTTTTTTTTCAATTATTTAAAAATTTAATGAGACTTAATTAAATTTATCTAAATATTCATTAACTATTGTACTGTCGTGTGTGACACTAATCGAGCTGTGACTCGTAGGAAGTTATTCTGGTCCCTGCTGTACGCAGTAAGTTGTGTGAGGTTACTGACTGAATTTAGAAAATTTCGAAACATTTTGTTGAGCTGAATCTTGTGACAGAAGCTTCCTGTTTAGCGGGTCTATCAGCCTAATGTATTTATTTCTTGGCTGAATTTTGAGAGAGGATCCTTGTTTTTAATTATTTAACTATTTAATTACTATTTTTGGCTGATTAATCGAGCGCTGCCCCTGAGAAACTTGTTATTATCTTGTTCCGGCTACCACACCCACTATTCAGTGTTGTATTACTTTCAAATTTTATTGAGTTGTTCTTTGTCATATACTTCATGCTGTGGAGTTAATACCTATGTGCCAGTATTCTGTTAATTCGTATTATTGTTATTACCGTTTATAATAATGTTTTATTAATAAATTTGAATTATCTGTCAGAAATAAATGGTCAAGACAAGATTTATTCCTCGTAACCCATGGATCTACTTGCTAAACAACGATTGGAAAACTCAGCTTGGTTAACATTAACTGCAATCGCTTCTCCAAAACATGGCAAGAGCAAGTGCTACATTTAATACCCGGCTATGAATTTGGCAAAGAGGTTATCGTGCACAAACACCAAACGAACCACGCAGTTGTACTACAGAAACGACTAAAATACTGAATCATCGCTGCAACGAATAAAATACAGCAACATAATTGAGATCAGTAATTAACATAATTAAGATCAGCATCTCACTAATACAACAGTTTAGTATTTAACTTCGGATAAAATGTACAGTTTTACAACGTTCCAATTGCTTCTATACCAACAATAAAAGGGAGGTTACTTTCTGAAACAAAACATGGCATCTCGCCTATCTCAGACATAATATTAACTACATCAGACAAGTACCTAATCACAGTATATTGTTTCTTCTATATTGCTAGTCTATAAAACACTCTTTTAAAGTCCATGAAAATAACTGTAACTGCGCACGAAAGTTATTTCTTGTGGGTTATTCGGTAAATTACAATAAGCTACCCATATTGACTTCAGGATTTTTTTTTTTGGGCACAAGAACCTCTGTCAACTCGGATTTAAGTATTGAAATGTACTTACATTGTTAAATTTCTTAGAAAATACCACTTACTGTTTGAAAATGGAGCTGTTACCCACAAATGCATCGTCTCTAGAAAACGACAGAGCCATAAATTTTTGATGTGTTATAGATCAATGAAAGACGTTAATTTCGCTCTTTGAAAACGAATACGGTTTAAATTTCAGAAAGATTACGCTAAAACAAGGGAAATAGTTGAAATTTCTTCATCACAAGATTCGACTCTAAACTTTGTGGCAGAATTACTGTCTGGAATTCAATTTCCGCTGGATTGTGTTACGTGGCGGTGGTATGCAGTTCTGCGAAGGTGCGCTCAAGCGCCTCTGGGCTTTTATTTCCGTCTCCCTTTTAACTCTCGCTTCCCACTTCCCTGGCTGCCGGAGCAATGACACGCCGTTTATTTTTATTCTTTTACATCAAATTAGATATCGACAGTACATCCGCCCAACGGAAGCAAGTTGATTTCCAGTCATATTTTCTACAGAGAGGACAAATTTACACGATTCACCGCACAGTGATGTGAGTTGATGAAAAAAAAAGTGGCTGCAGAATAAATTCTCTCGTGCTTCCAGCAAGATCGACCACAAAGGAATCCACTTTTTCAGCAAATTACTTGTTTGCGGTCCAGTGAAACAGGCTGGTACTATTGTGAAATGTCATTCTAAATTATTTACTGCTTTACTGAAACTGAGTGCCTAGTTGATAAACCATTTCACGAATTCGGTCATAGTTAATTTTCATGTACCCAGTTAGAAATACTTTCCTTAAAGGGTGATACATCTTCAGTAATTCAAAACATGTATGTCAATTTTTACCTTTACACCTACATTAATTATCTACTGACTTGTCAAATGTTAAATGACTTGTTTACTGGAATTTAGAACGATATTTTTTATTTAAAAAGACTTGAAAAAGAGGATGAAGTTGAAAATCTGTAGTAGCAAAATAAATATGTAAATAAAAAATTAATTAACACTGCAGCGTAGTACAGTGTAATGCGGAAATTGTTTTCCTTGTTACCCTGATAAATGTTTGAGTGTGTCGACCAGCAAACAGGCAAGTTCAGTAACACATGAGAAATTTTTTTCAATTAAATAAATAGTCAACATGACGTATTTCTGACATTTCTGCCTTTGGGGCTGATCTTTCCTCTTTTTCAAAAATTGCAGAAAAACGTAGGTTGCCCGAGATCACTTTAAAATATCGTTTTTTTTTTTTTTTTGTCCGGTTTCGAGAAATCAAACGGCCACCATCAGATCTGTAAAATCTGTAAACGTTACATGCATTCCTAAGGCGACTAATATTTCTCATTCAAACACTGTATGCATTATAAAGCTGAAGAAACATCCCTTTTTTCACCTCCTCCATCCTCAAACTCGATTTCCTTAATCCCCTGGTCTACATGTTCAAATGTTGGTGAACGTAAAGTACCAAACTGCTTAAACGTACACTATGGACAACACACAGACAACAGTATAAGGTCTGTGAAGTTTGGAATGTAGGAGGCGAGGTACTGTCAGAATTGAAGTTGTGGGGCGGTGCCGTGAGTCGTGTCGGGATACCTCAGTAGCAGAGCTCTTGCCCGCGAAAGGCAAAGGTCCCAAGTTCGAGTCCCAGTTCCGGCACACAATTTTAATCTGCCAGGATGTTTCATATCAGGGCACACTGCGCTGCAGAGTGAAAGTTTCATTCTGGAAACATCCCTTAGGCTGTGACTAATAGACTAGCGCATAATAGTTTGCGATCGGGAGCGCTCACTTTAGTTCGCGGCTCTGCCGCGAACTAGTTCGCTCTTTTAGTTCGTCCGCTCCCAGTGACGTCTGAGCGGCGTGGTCTGCGCGTGCAGGTGGAGGGGAAAGTTCCCCCACCTAGCTGCTTCATGTGCTTGCTGCTTGAGCCGCTAACGATATCACGCAACACATAAGTAACAGCTTGTGAATAATTTCTCGCGTTTAATTTTAGAGTTATCTCTATATTTGGCATTATGGAATTTATTAGTCAGATATTGCAGAGTGCAGAACACATCAAAACAGAAATTTTGTAGCACTGAACTATGTAATCTAGCAGGCAGACGCTCGCCCCGAAATGAGTCATCAGCAGAAGGCAAACACGAGATTTTTAATTCTGCTACGCGCCTTCTCGCTATTGCCCATCGGTCTTCGGAAAAAAATCCAATAAACTATGTAGCGAGATACGTTTGGCATAATCGTCCGCTGCTCCTTGTTTGTCCGTTCTTTTTGGATTTTGCTACCGCTACTAAAAGAGCTCTTTTTTATGACAGCTTTTTTATATAATGAATCAGTGTTGCCAAAGTATGGGCTATTACCCGTGTTTTTTGGGCAATTTGACGTCAAATACTTAGGCAAATAAACCAGTTATTTACACGAATGGGTGACACAATGGTATTCAACTACTTTTAATACAGAGTACTCGTAGTAATTTAGTTTTAAAACAGATTTCTTGTGGCAGTGAACTATGAAACTGCGGGTGAGCTGCATCTGAGCTCACCATGAAGGTAACTGGCAGAAGGGAATCACGCGATTCTGCGCGCTCTCGCGTCTTCTCGCTGTTCCCCGTCAGTCTTCGAAAAAGGAGCGAATGAACTAAGAGGCGAGGGAACTACGACCTAGTTCGTGTAGTTCGCCTGTGGGAGTGCTTTTCCGAACTAGTTCGTTCGCGAACTACACAAGACTAGTCACTAAGCCATGTCTCCATCATATACTTTGTTCCGGGAGTGCTAGTCTTCAAGTTTCGCAGGAGAACTTCTGTGAAGTTTGAAAAGTAGGAGGCGAGGTACTGGCAGAATAGGTGGGGCGGTGCCGTGAGTCGTGTCGGGATAGTTCAGTGGTAGAGCACTTCCGCGAAAGGGAAAGGTCCTAGGTTCGAGTCCCGGTTCCGGCACCCAATTTTAATCTGCCAGGAAGTATCACACAGACATCATGTCTGAAGGAGGACTCCAATCTCTCGCGGGAGTTACCGCCAATTCCGTAACATGATGCCTTAGACCGCGCCGCCACTCCCACGCGGCTGTCCGGCAGCAGGTAGCGTAGTGACGTAACTGCCAGAGCAGCCTCTTTGTGTATATACCAGGGCATTCACAGCTAAGGCTTTGTGTGATATCAACGTATGAAGCAAAAAGGCACCAAGACGGACTTCTAGTTCAACTGAGCAAGTTTGACAGGGCTCCAAACAGGGCAGGCGCAAGTATAACTGCCGCCCCGTGCGAGTTGCAAAATTGCCGCCCTCTTAAAATAAATAAATAAATGAATAAAAGCAAACCTTGTGTGATGTTTATTTCAATCAGTTTTTTCCCCATAAGAGTTCGCCGTCACATGTTTTCAGCAAAAATTCATTTGCCTGTTATATAAAAGGCATGGAATAGTTTGTTAGGCCTAATATATAGAGGGGAAAAGTTTTTACCAAGTTGTTGACCGAATTATTACAAATCTTCCGAATATTCGGAAGGACATAGGGGTGTATATTTTTGAAATATGAGTGGTTTTCCCAAATTCCCGCTACAAATTTCTATGATTCGCAGAGGAGGACATTTTGATAAGGACACACGTTCCGAAGTGTCATCCAGTGACTATGTACACTTCTTTATCTTTGTCACTATGAAACTAGAATGAAACTTCACTCTGCAGCGGAGTGGGCGCTGATATGAAACTTCCTGGCAGATTAAAATTGTGTGCCGGAACCGGGACTCGAACCTGGGACTCCGCTGCAGAGTGAAGTTTCATTCTGGAAACATCCCTTAGGCTGTGGCTAAGCCATGTCTCCACCATATCCTTTCTTCCAGGAGTGCTAGTCTTGCGTGTTTGCAGGAGAGCTTCTGTGAAGTTTGGAAAGTAGGAGGCGAGGTACTGGCGGAGGTAAAGTTGTGAGGCGGCATCGTGAGTCGTGTCGGGATAGCAGAGTCGGTAGTGCGCTTGCCCGCGAAAGGCACAGGTCCCAGGTTCGAGTCCCGGTTCCGGCACACAATTTTAATCTGCCAGGAAGTTTCATATCAGCGCACACTCCGCTGCAGAGTGAAGTTTCATTCTGGAAACATCCCTTAGGCTGTGGCTAAGCCATGTCTCCACCATATCCTTTCTTCCAGGAGTGCTAGTCTTGCGTGTTTGCAGGAGAGCTTCTGTGAAGTTTGGAAAGTAGGAGGCGAGGTACTGGCGGAAGTTAAGTTGTGAGGCGGCATCGTGAGTCGTGTCGGGATAGCACAGTCGGTAGTGCGCATGCCCGCGAAAGGCAAAGGTCCCAGGTTCGAGTCCCGGTTCCGGCACACAATTTTAATCTGCCAGGAAGTTTCACTATGAAACTAACTTCTCGTGCAAGCCGTTGCTTCCATATTTTAGAAGGAGGTAGCATGCTTCTACATCTACATTCACATTCATACTCCGCAAGCCACGCGATGGTGTGTGGCAGAGGGTACCCTGAGAACCACTATCGGTTCTCCCTCCTATTCCAGTCACGTATTGTTCGCGGAAAGAAATACTGTCGGTATGCCTCTGTGTGGGCTATAATCTCTCTGATTTTATCTTCATGATCTATTCGCGAGATATACGTAGGAGGGAGCAATATAATGCTAGATTCCTCGGTAAAGGTATGTTCTCGCAACTTTGAAAAAGCCTATACCGAGCGACAGAGCATCTCTCCTGCAGAGTCTTCCATTGGAGTTTATCGATTATCTCCGTAACGCTTTCTCGATTACCAAATGATCCTGTAACGAAGCGCGCTGCTCTCTGTTGGATCTTTTCTACTTCCTCTATCAATCGTAACTGTTACAGATCCCACATCGGTGAGCAGTATTCAAGCTGTGGGCGAACAAGCGTACTGTAACCCACTTCCTTTGTTTTCGGACTGCATTTCCTTGGGATTCTTCCAATGAATCTAAGTATGGCATCTGCTTTACCGACGTCTGATTTTATATGGTCGTTCCATTTTAAATCACTCCTGATGCCTACTCCCAGATAACTTTTGGAATTAACTGCTTCCAGTTGCTGACCTGCTATAGTGTAGATAAATGATACAGGATCTCTCTTTCTATATACTCGCAGCACATTACACTTGTCTACATTGAGATTCAATTGCCTTTCCCTGCACCATGCGTCAATTCGATGCAGATCCTGCTGCTTTTCAATACAATACTCCATTGTTACAATCTCTCTTTACACTACAGCCTGATCCGCAAAAAAGCCTCAGTGAACTTCCGATGTTATCCGAAAGGTCCTTTATATATATCGTGAACAGCAATGAACCCACGACACTCCCATGAGGCACATCTGACATCACTCTTACTTCTGAAGGAGTCGAACTCTTAACGGAAATGGATGAGATGCATACTGAGTGATAATAGGCAGGGGCACAACGACAATACTGTGTGGGTGAGTATGGAATGTGGGTCTACCACAGGACTTGCTAGGGCAGTCGGTGCAGATGTGACCACTGCGTGCAGATGGTGTAGTGGTCAGCGCGATTGCCTATTAAGCAGGAAACTTCGAAGCACAGCGTAGCACAAATTATCTTGAACACTGTAAATCATAATTTATTTATTTATTTTAAAGTCCAATTCTTTTACGTCTTGATTTAATAAAGGCTAAGTTTATAATTACGTTGCAATTTGATGCAAAGTGTTTGAATTTTAAATCTTTTTGAATACTATTATATGGTCCAAATTAGCTGGCTCTGTATAATTATTTACCAAATACGAGTGGAAACGTAGAAATTAAATGCAAATTCATTATCTATCATTAACGTTAAGACTTTTTGTAGGAAAATTGATTTGCAAAGTAAAGTGTGACTTTTTTATTTATAAGATTTATTCCTCCCGACAACATTTACGAAATTTCGACATTTGAAAATTTTTTCCAGATATTTTACTTCTCCAGTCTAGAATATCTATCTGTACTGGACATGAAAAACAGTTCCCTACTACATAAGTGGTACTTACAGCCTATAATCGCCAGTTACAACAAATTGCGGCGTGCCTCTTTTACCAAAGTTAAGCGGATCATCAGTAGGCTGCAGTCTAGGGCGGCAGATACTAGGGGCGGAAAAATTGGGGCCAAAATTTTTAAACTGTATGTAAGTGTAATAAAAGAAATTTAATTACTTGTACAGAAAGTACATCACTGTGTAAGAAGTATTAAGGTATACGTTACCTGCAGTATTTTCAGTAGTATGTGATGTGCTTTTATAACCTCAAGAAATATACATAAAAACTATTTCTTGTGCAATCTTAACCAAGATTGTTGAAATAAAGTGGAAAGTGACACTTCAATCCCGTAGTTCACAGTCATACTGATTACGGAGAAAAGCTGGTATAGTAAAGACGATACTGCACAAAAGCTACAATTTCATTGACAGACAATTGTAATTTGGGAGAAGGATATCGAATTTTAGAGGTCGGTAGACGCGCCAGAATGTGAAGAGTCTACTGGCTGCAAATGTGAAAATCCGCCACTGAACAGAAAGGAGCCTGATCGGCATTGACCAATGACCAACTGTAAAAGGTGTACGTGAAGTTTAAAGTTGGATTTATCGTTTAATCAGACAACAAAAGTAGTTTATTTTAAAGTTACTCATTCAAAACCTGATCTGATATTAGTTTGCAGTCCAAATAGTTGTCATATATTGATGTTTAACAGTCAAGATCACTAAGTCATCAAATAACTTCATCAAAATTTAACTGAACCCGTACATTGTTCATTAACACAGTAATTTGGTTTAATTATGGCCCTGATATTGATGTCTATACTGTTAAATGAGAAACAGTACATTAAACTGATTCTGTGCGCAATGGATCTTTTGACAAAACAACTGACGTGTAACCTGCATGAAACACACACTGACTATACTCAAAAATTTTGAATGGGTGAAATATATTAAAAACACAAACCATTTTCTTAATGTTCGACTACGAAAATTTTATGCAGATCAGTACCTGATTATCAAAACTCATTATCATACACAATTAACTGCAGTGTTGCATAACAATCATTTACCACGTTACCAATAAAGAAATCAGTTTAACAAGAATACCAAAATCAATACTGCACTTTAAATCCACAAATAACTAATTATCAAATAAAGGATGTAGGTTAATCTTCTAACTACGTAAATGAAACAGCAAAGAAATGCCATCTTTGTTACTTATTATTGATAATCACCATTACATTACCTAAATGATACAACCTTTTCATAATTACATGAGGGGACTGATGACCCAGGAGTTTAGTCCCCTTTAAACATCCAACACCAACCAACCAATTACATGAAATGCTATTACCTTCATTCCAGAGGTGGTACAACCTTTTTCACAATTATAAGAAATGCAATATATATTCCAAATACAATCAAACCAAATTGCTGGTACTGCAGCCTCTCCTCTACATCGGAGCCTTATACACAACACAACTGCTCTCTAACCGAGCTGAACTACAAGTCTGACTCTGTCTCTCCGCAAGAGCTACAATGCTATGCGATACATAATCTTTGCCAAAGGTGAAACTTCACATATCGATACACACAGTAGATGCAATATTATACATTTTCTTGCAAGCAAGTTACTCGACACAAAACAGGAGGCACAATATTAGACATTTTCTTACAAATTCAGCAATATACATTTTCTATGGACACGTTCAACTGCCAATACGAATACTGTAATTTTCATTCGTAAAGAACGGAACAAGGCTAGAATGATTCTTCTAAAAATAAATGCAGCACTCGGAAAAATAGCTTTTATAGTGAGCGACAACATACAAACAACTGTAGCTAAACAGTGAGACGAGTTGTCACAAAATTCTCCCCGGCTCCTCCCCTTGCTACAGGGGCGGCAGGCCTGCCACTGCTATTGTCTGGTGCCGCCGCACTGATGTGGCGTCCGGTGCGGCCGCACGTTTCGCACTTGCCTCGCGCTGGCCCTGGGTCGAAACGTTGCCTTCCGAGTGACGGGACTCCTGGGACGGGGACGGTGAAAGAAACTTGTTAAATCTTTTATTGAAAGGTCTCTGGAGGTATAGGTCAGAAAAGGCAAGTTAAAACGATCACTGCTGCTCCAAATTACTTTGCGAGTGGCCACAGTACTTGCGCAACGTAAATTTATCTGACTCCTTACTCTTTAAGGGAGCAGCCAACGTTTTAACAAACACAAAAATAATATAGAAGAAGTAATAGATAAGTAAACATGGGATGGGGACCATGCAATTATAAAGTAGAAGTTTGAGACTTAAGATTATTATCTATTGAAAAAAAGAACAAGCAAAACTCTGGCGAGACAAAATGAAAACGATGAAGCACACACCTTGTACAACAATGAATTAAATTTTGAAGATACTGCCCATAATGAAATAGTTTATGCCATTTTTAAATAAGGAGGGAACGTGGGAGGATTTTTGCAAATACACAGGGGATACAGAGGGCACACATATTCACTCACAGACACACGTATAATGCTAGCGACACTTACTCAATTGGGAACATTTCATGGAAGTTGCAAAACGAAGTATCAGCGGCGTTTTGACGAGATGGCAGATATCTTGAAGCACAATGTAAAACTATACTATGCACGAATGAATTCATGTGTGGGGAGGCAGTGGCATACTATCCATAAGTACCACGTCATGTATGACCACAGTGAAATACATAGAATTTACAAAAAGAAATTCATTTAGAATAAGCAAGTAAACCACAAGCGAGAATTCACTAGAAGAATGCTAGTGTCAAAAAGAGCATGGCCTGAAGGCCGAAGTGATGACCGTTACGAAAGCATGTTGTGCAATCGGTCATACCAAAATAGGAACGACGGAATCAATCCAGAAATTTCGAGAGAGAAACAGACACCACATGAAAACGGCAAAGAATCCAAACATACGAAGTTTAGCTGAACGCCATACATGTGTGTGTTCTAGCTTGAGAAAACAAGACACGAAAATGACTACCAGATTGAAAATACAAATACTAAATTTACACTGAAATACTTGCGTTCTGAAAAATAAGAAACATTTCGCCTCCCATAGCGAAAGAATTACTTAAGAGAAACTCTCAGTATTAACCCAGGAATGCCTGATTAGAAATAAAGTTCTTACAGCATGCGATCCCCTCAGCAAGATTCGACGAAATACTCACATGGCGGTCGCAGCAAATGTGAGTCCGCAGGCCACGTGCAGAGCGTTCCCTGGACGTACCGGATGTTACGGTGCATTTAAAGTCAACTGTCTACCAAGCCTCGCTACCTGAGGGAGATAATTCAAAATTCAAATGTTTGTAAAGCTTATGGGACTTAACTACGGGGTCATCAGTCCCTAAACTTACAAACTACTTATGAACTACTTACGAACTAGGACGGCACAAATATCCATGCCCGAGGGGGGATTCGAACCCCTGACCGTAGTGGCCGTGCAGACCGTGACTGAAGCGCCTCAGTCCCCTCGGCCACCGCGGCCGGCTGGGGGATAATTCCCTCTACTACTGTTCCAGAGAGTTCTCTTTTGTTACCTATTTGGTCCAAGATTACCTTGGTACCACACTAAGAACAGGCCACCTCGCCATCGCGTCAAGTAAGGGTGTCTCTGGCCACATAGCAGACGGCAGTGCAGACGACGTACGAAACCATACGTTTTTAACTGTAGTAAAAGAGGCCTAGCACGCGAAGCGGCGACTGTAAGCCATTGCGCAGCTGTCAGCCAATGTTAAAAGCAACGTTCCACATTCATGCTATCACACAAGTTCATCCACACTGATGGAAACATACCAGGTGATCAAAACGTCAGCCACCGCGGCCGGCCTGTCGGATTTATTTCAAATGTTCAAATGTTTGTTAAGCTTATGGGACTTAACTACGGGGTCATCAGTCCCTCAACTTACAAACTACTTATGAACTACTTACGAACTAGGACGGCACAAATATCCATGCCCGAGGGGGATTCGAACCCCCGACCGTAGTGGCCGTGCTGACTGTGACTGGAGCGCCTCAGTCACCTCGGCCACCGCGGCCGGCCTCGTATTTATTTATTTATTTATTTATTTTTGTTCTAATAAAGCCCCATGTCATTTCAAGCATGTCTGTCAATTTTTACCTCTCTATCTACATTAGTCCATGATTTATTAAGTTTTGAAATTTATACTGACTGTTTGATCACCCGGTATATAATCACGGGGCATTCATCATTAATAAAGAAATAAAATAATTGATGTACCGATAAACAAAATTAATGTTGGAGAAGCTCTTTAAAGTAATGAAAGTAGACGTTACAGTTCAAAACTCATAATGGAACACGACCACACATTCAGAGGATGTGTTTCAAACGGGAGGGGGGAGTCAAGAAGGAACACCTGTAGAACGAAGGGGAGCGAGGGGGGGGAGTATCAGATTTGTAATATGGTGAATGTCATGACGGAAGGCAACATCCAGAAGTGGGAGGTGGCGGAAATTGCCATAGTGAAGGAGGAGGAAAGTATGTAGGTGCAGCCTGGGGGATAGAGTGGTGGAAGCGAGGCAGAGGCTTCGGGTTCGTAAGGAGAGGGGTGACTAGGGCGGGACGCGTGGTCTAGGGCGTCATGCTACGGACTGGCGGCCGTTCCCGCCGGAGGGTCGAGTAATTCCTCGGGCATCAGTATGTGTGTGTTTTCTAGCGTGTAAATTAGTTTAAGTAATTTGCAAGTGTAGGGGCTGAGGACCGTAGCAGTTTGGGCCAATAGGTTAACAAACATTTGACCATTTGACCAGATGGTATTTTGGGAATCGAGTTTGCGGATGGAGGACGTTGCAGAAAGGGAACCTTTATTCAGCTTTATAGTACATACAGTGTTTGAATAAAGTAGCGTTTTTCAAAAGTGCAGTACACAGGGTGAACTTCATTTTGCTAACCCCTGAAAATAAGAAAGAAGAAATGCGAACACTTCGTCAAATAGCGGACGAAAATGGTTATGAGGCCGGGTTAGTAGATAAATTGGATAGGATGATCCGACGCAAAAATAAATAGATTGAGAAAACCTCCCAGAAATATAGAGCCATGCCATTTTGGGGTAATATCTCACATAAAGTGGCTAAATTATTTAACAAAGAAGGGATGAAAATAGCTTTTAGGACTGACAACAGATTATAACAGAGGTTGAAACACAAGGTGGATTCAGGACAGAATTGAGTGGGGAAAGCGGGAGTATATGAAGTTAAATGTTTAGATTGTGAAATGAAATATGTGGGACAGACTAGTAGGAATTTTAAAATTCGATTTAAAGAGCATAACAACGTTGAGAATGGCTCTTCGGCGGTGGCGAAGCATCATAAAATGAACGGCATTCGTTGGGCAGTATTCATAACAGTATGAGGCCAATACATTATGAGGATAAGGGATGGTTGCTGTCTAACCTGGAGGAGGTTGAAATTTTTTGTACGTTAAGAAAAGAACCGAATAGCATATTAGATGAACAGACGGAACTGTCTAAAGGACATTTCTGGTCTCATTTTGGTAATGTCCTTCTCGATAAACAGTGAAACTTCCTTTGGGTTGGGGTTGGCTGATTTACTGTTAGAAGTTTTTTGGATACATTTTAAATTGTGTTTTTAGATGGGTTCACTTTCGATAGTAGCAATATGGTAGGTTTATCTTTGGTAGTGGATAGCGTTTGAACAATCTCTGATATAGCAGAGCATATACTTAGCAGTCTACAACTGTGCCTCCAACTAGCAACATTTTAAACTGTGAGGAATGTTTATCTGTTGATATCGCGCATATACCGCAAATATTTTACGCTTGACGTTGCCTTAGAGCAGATATGTTTTACAATTCAAGGTAAGCCAGTCTAGGATGAACATACTTTTTTGTATTGACATGGATCGTATTTAAGGTTTTAGTGTTTTAGTTTTAATTTACGTTTTCCTTGGTTTTATTATTTTCAGAACTTGAGAATGGGCTAATGTAGGCCCGAAACATGTCGTTCGGACATTTTTACATTGTGACAACTGGAGCGGAAACCTTAGTGCTATAGTTAATACAGTTGTGAGATGACATCCAAACAAACTCTCTGATTTTATCTTCATCATCTCTACGCGACATATACTTAGCATGAAGCAATATACTGCTAGACTCCACTGTTGTGACCTCGTCGCCTTTTGTTGTTTCTCGACCCGGTCTGGTTGTCATTAAAGGAACTAGTGCAGGAATTGAAGTCTTCTGTAACAACTATTATTGACTGAAAAGAATAATACTCAACTTTAGAACATGTGTCTGTTTCTTCTTTTCTCCTGCTTCTCGCCTCGTCGTCTGTATTTTGCTAGCTGCGCTGAGACCTTCTGTTCGTAGCCGAGTTCTGACCTAGTAACTGCCTGAGCTCTCACTAGTAACTGTCGTATTCCCGAATAGTAACTGACGGGCCGTCCAGACGTATGTCGGTCTAGATATACCCGCTTGTAGAGGGCGCGCATCTTCGGTTACACCCTCTAGGATGCGCGGCGCCTGCTTGCGATTGGCTTTCGGCGATCGCTGCCTTATACACGATCGTTCTCATACGTCTGACGTGTGGCGCTTACTTTACACCACAACATCCTCGGTGAAGGTAAGTTCTCGAAACTTCGACAAAAGCCCGTATCGAGCGACAGAGCGTCTCTCCTGCAGAGTCTTCCACTGGAGTTTATCGATCATCTCTGTAACGCTTTCACGGTTACCAAATGATCCTGTAACAAAGCGCGCTGCTCTCCGTTGGATGTTTTCTACTTCCTCTATCAACCCCACCTGGTACGGATCCTACACCGGTGAGCAGTATTCAAGCAGTGGGCGAACAAGTCTACTGCAACCTACGTCCTTTGTTTTCGGACTACATTCCGTTAGGATTCTTCCAATGACTCTGGCATCTGCTTTACCGATGATTGATTTTATATGAAAGTTCCATTTTAAATCACTCTTAATGCTTACTCCAGGTAATTTATGGAATTAACTGTTTCCAGTAGCTGACCTGCTGTAGTGTAGCTAAAAGATAAAGGGCCTTTATTTCGTTGTATTTGTAGCACATTACACTTGTCTACATTGAGATTCAATTGCCATTCCCTGCACCATGAGTCAACTCGATGCAGATGCTCCTGCGTTTCAATACAATTTTCCATTGTTACAACATCAGGAACTAATGTAGGTGAAAGGGTAAATATTGGCATACATATTCGTCATATACATATCTGTAGTCACAACAGTGTGGAAAGCACTGTGCAGCTAATTAGGTACGGTGTGAAATTCCTGCCGAATGTTATCTCCCTCTAATGAGGGATTTCATGTAACAGATAATCACATGAATTGTGGCCTGGAGACGATATAGTGTAAGAGTGAAGGCAGCGTAGTAGACAATCCTCACCGAAGGATGTGTGTCTCTCACCTTTGCAGCAACATAAGATATAGGCTATACGCATGAAAGTCGTACCTCCTAGCAAGTGGTTGTCGTCCCGTCCATGCTGTAGCATATCAACTTACCTCTCACAACTGACGATGAGGATTTGAAAAAAAGAAACTCATTTCCTCTAAGAACATGTGTCAGTATGAGGAAAAGAAACATAAACACGTGCTTAATGAAACCTAATATCTTCCTATATGGATGTCTTCACAATTAAAATAATGTACTGATAGGGTAAGGTGGTACAATTTCGATCATCTTCCACATAAAAATCACTTTTTCTGTCACGCACCAACGCATACTTCGTGGTACCAAACATTGCATTTTTGGCAGCGAATCCAGTCACCCTTAACTAGGTGATTTATAAGAGCGCGTTAGACTAAGTAGCTTCACTTACCTCCTTAAAGGGAAAAAATTTATATCTCCTTACCGCAAAGCGGTGTATTCTTGGAAAAGACAGGAGGAGGTGTAGAAACCTGCTACTCTACAACGAGACACTACGAGACTGACAAATGGCGCGAAAACTTATGTTGATCGGTATTGTACCTATATCGAATCTGTACCACCTTACCCTATAGAGGGCGGATCTACAAAGGAACTTTGAGACAATATTTTAGATAAAGAAGTAGATAAAGATGAGATAGGCGATACTTTACTGGCAAAAAAGTTAAGAGCTCTGAAAGACCGGAAACCAGCGTTTGGAATAGATGACGTTCCGTCAGCACTACTGAAGTCTGGGTGAGCCAGACATGACAAAACAATTCCATCTGGTATACACAACGTTGCAGTCAGGCTAAATACCCTCAGACTTCAATGAAAATTTTACTAACCCAATTCCAATGAAAACAGGAGCGGATGGGTATGAAAAATACAGAAGCATTCGTTTAATAAGTCATGAACGCAAAATGCTAAAAATGTTCAAATGTTTGTTAAGCTTATGGGACTTAACTACGGGGTCATCAGTCCCTAAACTTACAAACTACTTACGAACTACCTTATACTAGGGACGGCACAAATATCCATGCCCGAGGGGGGATTCGAACTCCCGACCTTAGTGGCCGTGCAGACCGTGACTGGAGTGCCTCAGTCCCCGCGGCCACCGCGGCCGGCGCAAAATTCTAACACGAATTATTTAAAGAAGAATCGTAAAGCTGGTAGAAGCCGACCTGAAGGAAGATCAGCTTGGATTACTAAGAAATCTAGAAACATTTACATTTAAACTTATTTCAGGTAAAGGAAACGCAAACGTACATTACTAGCTGTTGAAGATTTGGAGAAACGTTTGACAATGATGACTGAAATACAGTCTATCCAAATCTGAAGTCAGCAGGAGTAAGAATTAGGCAGCAGTTACAAGAGTCTATGGGCATGAAGGGGATGCATCAGGCTAGTTGGGAAGGGAGTAAGACAGGTTGTAGCCTTTCCGCAATGTTATTCAAAGTGTACAACGAATAAGAGAAATTTGTTAACATTGAATACTGAGGAAGTGAAGTGAAGGCATTTGTCTGGAATGTTACTCTCTACGGTTGTGAAAAATGGATGATAAGTAGTTCAAACAGGAAGTGGGTAGAGGCTTTTGAAATGTGGTGCTACAGACAAACGCTGGAAATTTATTGGGTAGCTCGCGTAACTAATTACAAGGTAATGAACAGAATTAGGAAGAAGATTAATTTCTGTCCTACCTTTACTAAGAGGACATAATCTTAGACATCAAGAAAGTGCGAATTTAGCATTGGAGGGAAGTGTGTGAAGTACAAATCGAAGAGGTAGACCGAAAGACGAATACAATAAATGTGGGTTTAATACGTTGCTTGTAATGGCCATTTGAACAGCAGCTGAATACTATATATTTCACTGTAATGTTTTTAAAGAAAACGCATTTTGCTACTGGAGAAGAAGGGTTTTATTTTTATAATTCACCCATATGCGTTTCGCCTTTGTCACAAGGCATCATCAGTGGGTGTCGTGAAATATTTACATCTTTCTGTTTACACATAAAGGTTAGGTTTCTTACATATGTACAAAACATTTCGTTTCTGATTTAAAACAGTTCGTTGTTTTCTATAAAATGGTGTACTTACAACACTTGCTACTACATATCACTCTCTTTCCGGCAACCAGGTCGAAAGTTTCCACTGTTTTCTGAAAAAAACGTCGCATTGTTCTGGTACCACTGTCATTTGCTGTCATACTGTGTGGTTTTACCGTTTTTGTGAGGAGATGAACAGGCTTGCTCAGGACATGTCCGAAAGAACAGACACCACACCAATCTATAATAAGTATTTACACACAAAAAAGGTGTTTGGTTTATTTACTTCACTGTAGATGCGACCATAAGTTTGACCTCATACGGTAATCCGTAATGGCGAGTGTAAGAGGGCATGGACCCATGGGGCAGCTACAGCCGTAGCGTGCGACTTGTGAAAGTTTGAGTCGGACGGGAGACTAACGCGGATAGCCAAATGGTTAAGGCGACTGCTGGCCCGAAGCGGAAGAACCGGATTCGATTCCCGGTCCGCCATACATTGTCACTAGTCGCCATTATACAGGGTGTCCCACGCAAGTTCTTAAGCAATCGATAGGATGAAAAATCACAAAAAGAATGGCGTTGGTTGCAACGCGATGCGTCAATTACATCCTGAGAAACTGCGAAGCGAAGTTGACGTTTGAAATGCATGATGCGCACTGCTAGCGCGTGTACGGGGATCAACGGTGAGTGTTGCTTGAGTTTCGGACATGCGCTAGCACCACGCCGCATGTGTTTCAAACGTCAACGTCGCTTCGCAGTTTCTCAGGATGTAATTGACGCATCGCGATGCAACCAACGCCATTCGTTTGGTGATTTTTCATCCTATCGATTGTTTAAAAAATAATATGGGGTATCCATTAAAAAAAATACATAAGTTTGTGTTGAAAATAATACTTCTTAACGTATTAGATTGTCTCATAGTACCTACTTTCATAAGCCCCTGCCGTACATTCATGACCATAGAAGTCGTTTTTCAACATCTCTTGTTAGTTTCAGAGATATCTGGGGTGAAACAGTTGAGTGGGACACCCTGGATAATTTAAATGCCCCAATGCAGCTTACATCAATCCTTTCCTTCCTAATTCTTCTTCTTTCCTTTCTTTAATAAAGAATTTGGAGATTCAAGATGGCTGCGAACCAGGAGTTGCATCTGTTCATTTGGACATGTCTGTAATAAATTATATACACTGAATAGAGGGCCAATTTAACACTTGACAGAATTTTAAACATGGCTGCAATTCAGAAACGGTAGAACACGATCCAAAAGTCAACCGATCCAAAAGTTAGCCGACCAGTTGCATAAAATGGTTTACATGTATAAACCTTTACCTAGGTTTCGGCAAAAGTAATTTTCCTTCGTCAGAAGTATACCTAATAAAACGTAACACACAAATATAAATAATATTAAAATACAATAGTTTTTCTAAAGTAAGAAATTAAAATTACAGCATAGGTGAGAATGTACTTACATAAAGCTCACATTAAAAAAGTTGTTTAATAAAATGTGTCTGACTCCATGTCAATAGATTAAAAAGTTAAATTTGCAAGACTTCTTTGCATCTTATTTCCCATCTTTCTTTATTTTATGTTTTCTGTCAGCATCATATTACACATAGTTTCTGCTTGTCAAATTCATTCGCGTGCGCGACTGCGCGCACGCCCATCAGCCCTCTTGGCGCCACCTAGTGCGGGCGCACGTCACTAGGGCTCCTACGCATCTGCCAGTACGCAGTGCTCACTCGACCTGTGTGTGGCCGTGCTCCACAATTTTATGATGTGACATTCATTGTTTTTAAATTTTACTTTTTAATCTATCGTCATGGAGTCAGCCACATTTTACTTAACAACTTTTTTAATGTAAGCTTTATGTAAGTACATTCTCACCTATGCTGTAATTTTAATTTCTTATTTTAGAAACACTTTTGTATTTTACTATTATTCATATTTGCGTGTTACGTTTTATTAAGTATACTTCTGAAGAAGGCAAAATTACTTTTCCGAAACCTAGGTAAAGGTTTATACACGTAAACCATTTTATGCAACTGGTCGGCTGAAACTGTGTTGATTTTTGGAACTTGACAGAATATATATTTCTGCCCCACCTCCAAAAAACTCTCATGGCTGGAAGCCAAGCTATACTGGTATGTACGATTTGAACGGAGCCTGCTTTTCTTGGCTAATGTCTTAACATAATGCAACAGAGAAATGAGACTGATTGTTACAGAGTTTTGCCTTATAAAACCTGCCGATGTTATGGCGCACAGAACTATGCAGAGGCTTGGCCTAGTGCATTGTAATCATTGGTGGGTACACTTCCAGTGGATGCGCCCATATTCTGTCTCGATCGTGTTGCCAACGGTTGTAACGGCACACGGTAGCACTGTACATATCAGAAATAAACGAGATTCACACTGCGATGGACGTGTTCTAGTGTCTTTCGAGATCGAGACGGTAATCAGCAGCATTTAGCGTTCACAATAGGAAATTTCGACGAATAACACTGGTCTGCAGAGAAGCTCTTTCGGAACAGAACTAGCGGTTTATCATTATTTCTATCAAGACTCCTCTGAGTACATATCTTAGCGAACACACAGACTTGCACAGTGAAGTAGATAGTTTCGGTCCTAATGTACCCACCAACAAGAAAAGAGAATCATCAAAGCTTAGAGAAAAGTACCTTTCCATAATACACTGCTCATACCGGCATACTACAAATATTTCACGTCTATGATATTTTGAAGATTTTATAGTACTTCATTGCACCTTTTACACTGGCACATGATATTGTCACTTTCTGGAAAATCTGCAATAATTTTAAATAACTGTAACTTTATTAACAGTTCGGGTGAAACTGAAATTGGATAAATTGACAGAAACGTTCTCTCCTTCCTTGTTTGTTACCGTGTGTTAAATGATGAATAACTGAACGGTAACATGCTTGACTTTTTTTTTTTTTTTTTTAATATCTGGGAATGAGTAATGTTTCGGCAGCAAGCTGTCAATACCTAAATGTCAGTAAATTATTTATATCTCGACGAAGGCGGTGTGCTTGTTTTTCCGTGAATGGCTTGCGACTGTGGTGGTGTTTGACAAATGTGGGCGGATCCAGCTTCGAGGCACCGCTAAAAACAGAATACAAGCGAAACGCACCGGTTGTTAATGCAGCGATGTGCGCTCTGGATTAACGAGAGAGAGTCCGCATGATTTATTGGCGGCAGAAAATGTTACGCTAATTACAGTCAGAGCGATTCCGCCGGTGTCCCGAGGCATGCAACACGCCCAAACACACACACACACACACACACACACAGAGAGAGAGAGAGAGAGAGAGAGAGAGAGAGAGAGAGAGAGAGAGAGTCAGAGAGAGAGAGTCAGAGAGAGAGAGAGAGAGAGAGAGAGAGCAATGCACAGGTACGTGGGCTTTTGATATCGCGATCTGATGAGAATGTATTACAGGCGCCCAGAAAAGCGAGTAAAGCAAAGGGGTTTGAAACATGCTCGCCATCATACCTTTACGATGGAATGGGCTCGTAGCATTTAAGGTATCTCTTAGAGGCATCATACGATGCAATGCAAATTGCTGTTACGTTTGTGGTATTTGTTCAGTGTGATGGATCCACTTCGAATCGATTACCATTTTCATCTGCAAGTTATATAAACAGTATTGTTCAGTATTTCAGTCATATTTTTGGGTATGCAAAATTTTGGTTATTGTCTCCATGGGTTATCAGGTGGTACTGCCACTCTACATTATAATATCAACAAATAATACAATGCCTTCAGACAATATTGTTTTGTGTCCCAACTTCGTCGCCGCTTTTGTGTCCCAGCCTCGTCGTAGGTGTCGGTGGCCGAGTGGAATGAGACCGACACAGGAACGAAAATAGCACGCTGGTGCAGGTACGGAGGGGAGCAGCCAGAAACTATAAACACTAGAGTAAATTAGAAAGAGATATATATTGCACAGAATGTAACAATACTTAACTTTTACATAGTACTGCAGAATGTTGATACATAGTTGTTAGAGGCCTGCCTAGTGCCTGTACGATAGTAAAGTCCTCAATCGTGCCTATCTGATTACGAAGGTCCTAACTGGTTGCTATCTCCGTCCGAAGTGACCGATGTCCTTCAGTGGTGGCCACGAGCGGCGTTGTCGCAGAGGGCGCTCGTGGCTGTCGTCGTAAGAACGCCGCGCCGTGCGTGCATGGCGGCGCGCGGCAAAAGTAGGTGGCGCGCACTTTGTACTTGTGCGACACCACATATTGTCTCGTTATACCAAAGGTATTAAACATAAGGAGAGGCACTGATTTAAAATTTAAACTGTGGCAGGGATTCGAACCCAATACCTCCTAATTATGAGGTGGGCGCTTCAGACCACTAATTTTTTTTCCTTAAGTAAATAAATGTCTTCTTTCAAGGGAAAAAAAACTATTTTTGCCTCCATGTTAATGTTGACCTGAAAGATCTTATGGCTCCATTGCCGTCTATAACCTAAAATCTTTTGTTAATTTTGCCATTTACTGTTCAAAATAAAACAACAGAAATTGAAAGCATGTCCTATCTTTCGGTAAAACGTGGGGACCATCCTGTCCTCAATATTAAAACATAATACTTTGACTCCTGAACTGAAGGAAAGGTAAAACAATGGCGATATATAAATTTGGCTTCGAAACTAACATATAAGGAATGTTGTGTAAATAAAAATTTCCTTCCTTCCTTGTTATGGTAATGTGTTTAGTAAGAAATTAGCGTAATGTTTCTTGTAATGTCTTGTTTTCATCAGCTTGTGATGCTCCGTGGTTAGGTATACACAGAAATCTTCCAATTTCATGTCCGTGTTTGAAAAAATGTAGTGGACCGATGCCCCCTTTAGCCAGTTGATGGCGTTTCTTTTTGTTTTGGGGAACGGTGCGTCTTCTGGGAAAAGAAAATCGGAAGCTGTTATGTAGTTTGGCGACGTTCTGCTGGTGGATGCCAATTTCCGTCTTATATACATCCATATCTCTTTGACTTTGTCGCATCCGAATCGGTATTCTTCGGTATCCAATACGTTGCACGTGACACAAAATGGTGAGTTTGCCAGGTGGATGTTGTAAAGTTTTGTGTTAGTTGCAATTTTGCGATTTACAACTAAGTACCACGTAGTCTTCATCGTGGAAGGTAAGTTACGACAATGGATATTTTCCCAAATTATCTTCCAGTTGTGAGATCTGTATTTGTCTTCTATGTTGTTTTTCTTTTTATCTTTCACTAATTCACTGTATATGTCTTTAACTTTCTTCTTTCTGACATCGGGGATTCGTGCTTGTAAATAGCTATACTCTAATAGAAAGTATTTCAAGTGATAAAGTCCGTTCGGGATATGTTGTACACTGATGGGTGGACTGAGGTCAGCCGGAGCTATTTCATCCAACAAGTGTGCAACAAGACTGTTGGCACAATTCTTCCATTGTTCAGTAGTTTTAGCGATGTATAACGCCTGTGCCTTCTTACCAATGTCTGTGAGATTGAGACCCCCACTTATTGGCGGAAGCGTTAGTGTGTCATAATGCACTTTGAAAATGTGACCGCGACTGACAAAGTGGCCATGTGCGGACATGAATTGTTTTGTCATAGTTGAAGGTATGGGCAGGACTTGAGCGACATAATTAAGTTTTGCAGTTAGGCAGATGTTGGCTACTGTTACTTTCTGGATTTCATTGAGTTTCCTGATACTGTATGTCTGTGCACAGGCGCGTAGTTTATTTAACAGTGCCTTGTAGTTTGCTGCTATGGTACGACGAATGGTATTGTGAAAGTCAATACCTAGGCACTTGAAAATCGACAGCTCACGTAGATGTCCAGATGTATGTGGCCCTAAACCACGGCCGATATTAAAAATTCCAGATTTTGTTCTGTTGAGCAGCGCGCCAGATGCACGTTCATACTGGTGTACGATCTGCAAAGCGGTCTCTATTTCAGGTCTGTTGATGACAAGGAAACCCACATCATCCGCATAGGCCTTACAAACTATTTTGTTTCCATGTATTTGTAATCCTTGTAGACGCTGCATCTGCGTGGCAAGCAGGGGTTCAATTGCGATGGAAAAGAGCGCCATAGAAACTGGACAACCCTGTCTAACAGAACTGGCTACTTCTATTTTCCTGGTAGGCTGTCCATTGATGATGATTTGGGATGTATTGTTCGTTATCATATGTTGCAAAATAGTTACGAACCGAGGCGGAAAGCCCATCGCATGCATGGTACGGAGGAGATACCGGTGATTGACCCTATCAAAGGCTTTGTCAAAGTCTAATGATATTATGGCACATTTAAGTTTACAGACCTCGGCAGTTGATATGAGATCGCGGTAGTCACACTCGTCTGGTAGGGTCCAGGTATGCTGTTGATGGTCGATTTAAGCCTTTGTGCTAAAAGTCGAGCAAAGATTTTATAGTCACTGTTAAGAAGCGTTATAGGTCTCAAATTGTCAATTTTTTTACTAACAGGATTTTTTGGAATCAATACTATGATGCCTTCGCGAAATTCTTGTGGGATCTCATGTGTGGGCTCTAACAGTTCGTTACAGATGAGTGTAATTTTTATTTTGATCTGATCCCAGAACACTTGGTAGAATTCCCCTGGGATGCCATCCGCTCCTGGAGATTTATTTTTGGCACTTTCCCTAACTGCGTATTCCACGTCTTCTTCGGTTGCGTGTGCAACAAGTTTCTCTACTTCCGTGTGGTTGACTCTGCCTTGCACATTTTGCAGTAGAACATTTTGTGCTTCTTCGTTCACTTCTTTATGAGACATCAAGGCTGTGAAATGGCTTAACATTGCTTCCTTGATTTGTCTATGTGTGGACAATGTAGTACCATCTGCCGCTGTTAGTTCTGTCAGTATCTTGCTGTGTTCTCGTTTCCTTTCTTGTATGACATGATAAATAGACGTATTTGCTTGTTGTGCCATGGTTTGGACCCGTGATCGAACTATGTATCCTTCTAGTTGTTTGCGGCGCAGGGCCAAGATTTTGGCCTGTATTCTTTTGATTTGTTCATAGTAACCAGTATCTGACGTGCCTAGAATGTAGAGTTCTCTTAAACAGTGAAAATAAAATTCTATTGTTTTTTTATGCCATGAACTTTTATCTCTAGAGTAGTTAATAAAACATCTCCTTATTTTAGGTTTTGCACACTTTAGCCACCATTCTATTGCCGAAGTATAAGAGGCGAATCTGTGCTCGTACTCCCTCCAGGTGTTAAGGAAGGCCTCTTGACATGCCGGGTCTTGTAGGTGTGAAACATTTAATTTCCACAGACCTCTGTATCTGCACGTGCCTTTTCGTTCCATATTTATAGTACATAAATATGCTGCGTGATCGGAAAAGGCCACTGGCCAAACTTCAGATTGCAGAATGTGAGTGCTCAAGGCTGACGTGACATATATCCTGTCCAAACGGCTTGCTGAATGATTGGTGATGTGGGTAAACCCAGGTGCCACTCCATGTTTGTACTCCCACGAGTCAATGAGTCGTAGGTCTCGGACTATGCGCTCCAGTTCAATCGACTTGTTCATGTTGGGAATTTGATCTTTAGCGCTGAGGACGCAATTAAAGTCACCTCCTAAAATGACGTGTTCATTGTGAGCACCAAACAGAGGTACGATGTCTTCCTTAAAGAAGTCTGCTCGAAGTCGTCTATTACTGGACCCAGATGGAGCATAGACATTAATTAGCCTGATGTTATGGAAGGTGCCAGCAATACCCCTACTATTGGGTAATTTCGTGACATCCTTGATAATTACGCCTTCCTTCACAAGTAAGGCGGTACCCATTTCAGAACCCATACCAGGATTAATGAAGGCATTATAGCCTGGTGTGCAGTCAAGCCTGATTTCTGTTACTTCTTGTAGGAATGCTATGTCAACGTCTGCAGCATGTAAGAAGTCTTTTAGATGTTGTAATTTCAGCTCACTACGTATCTTATTAAGATTTACCGTTGCGAGCCTATAGGCCTGTAGTGGAATGACGGGTGGCTATACGCAAATTAAGCTTAGAAAAAGGGATCGTGGTACTAACTATGAAGTGAGTCAAAAGGAAGGTTTCTAAACGCATATAGAAAGATGCTTGTGTAAAAATCTACCACCAGGTACATCAAGAGCTGTTTAATAGTATTCGTCATTAGGGAATGGATCAGTCGAACTTGCTTGTTGTGCGTTAATTTCTGTAGAGCCATCGTGGAGGGGTTGACAGTCGCCGTCCGTTTGGAATGGACCTGCGGGGGTCTCGGTTAGAGTGGTATCCATCTCCTCTTCCGTACTAGACCCCATTTCTTCGGCCCAAGTAGGTGGTACTAAATTTTCCGACGTGCTGATTACCTTGTCAGGTGAAAGTTCGGCGACAGTCTGGTCATCAAGTCCGGAATCGTGGTGTGAGGTGTATTCAGTATTGAATATCACAGAAGTCGTGGCCTTTTCCATTGTTCCTGACACATTGGTGGACGTGTGTTCTGAGCTCCTAAGTTGAGCACCTATCTGCTTTGCCTTTTCTCGTAAGGGCGGTGCAGTGACCTCCGCTCCCTGACGCGCAAGCCTCCGTTTCCGTCTTCTCTTGGGAGATGAGCCTCTTGACGGACTTTGGTCATTTCCGAGCGGAGCTTCTGTCGGTGTAGGAGTCTCTGCAGTTTTTGGTGCAAAGAGCTGTTCCTTAATACTCTCAATAGGTGTTGGTTGTTCTAAAACTGACGGTGCGGGTTGTACAAACGTTGGAATAATTTCCATAGGGGCCTCTGGTAGGACGTCGGAGGTTGTCGATTCCGTCGCTTGTATTGCAGGGGCCTGTTCTTGTACGGCTACAGCAGGTGGCGGTGTCTGAGAAGTCTGAGGGAGGGCCTGCGCAGTTGGTTCAGTTGTCGCCGTCGTCATCTCTACCTCAGGCACGTCAAGACAAGCATTGACTTCGGGGCCGGCGGCAGCAGGGAGACCGCGCGCCGCGGCCGCATACGTCACCGGCAGAGTCGACAACACGGGCTGCCTGGCCGCCTCGCCGGCCGGCAGCTGCGCCACGCGCCGCTGCATGCACTCGGCTCTCACGTGGCCCGTAGAGTTGCACGCGGCACACGTCTTAGGCTGATCATCGTACATCACAATTGCTCTGTACCCGCAGACCTGAATGTATGACTGAATGTGCTTATGCAAGTCGACTTTCAGCTGTCGTACCCCGTTTAGTACCGGAAAGCGATGAGCAGTAGACCACCTTTCAGCAATATTACTAATCACTCTACCGTATGGCGAGATCACTGCGTCTATATCGGCACTTGTTATCTGAAAAGGCAGTTCAAAAATGCGCACAGTTCTTATTCCAAGGCCTGCATGAGACACGAAAACCTTTCCAACATTGCCATCACTGTATTTATACTTCATAACTCCACCGCAGGATTCGACTATTTTGGCACACATATCGGATCTAGCGAGTTTCACAAAAACCACGCTGCTAACAATCGATAGATGGATGCCAATAATATCCTCGATTCCTATTTTAACGCATTGTTCTAACCATTCCTCAATTTCAAAAGATTTCGGTCGGGAAAATTCTCTTTCAAAAGTAAACTTCAGGGTATCCTTTCTATTCCTATCAGTCATCACTGTTCTGTATTCATCTTCTACAACTGAACACGAATAACTGCAAGTCGCAACAGCAAGCGCAGAGACTTACCACGCGGAAGCAGCAAGCAGCGCAGCGCACAGCACGGCGTGTGTTGCCTCCACGCTGTCCGCCACTAGACTGACCACTCAGCTAACACAGCGTTGCAGCCAAAGCGACTACACGGACTGTCTTAAATCACGTCTCCCTCCACACCACATACTTTAATTCTGCCTCATGTTCCCTGTGAAAATGCGTATCAAATTGCCAGGGCTCTCCTATATTGGAATAGCACCCCAGCAAAGAACGCGAATTGAAACAATCCCGCCTTCTTCCTCAGAAAATTTAATTCAATGCCTCTCCTTATTTATTACCTTTTGTATAATGAGACAATGTTGTCTCAAAGAATTGTATTATTGCCGGCCGCGGTGGCCGAGGAGACTGAGGCGCTCCAGTCACGGTCTGCACGGCCACTACGGTCGGGGGTACGAATCCCCCCTCGGGCATGGATATTTGTGCCGTCCTTAGTCTAAGTTAGTTCATATGTTGTTTGTAAGTTTAGGGACTGATGACCCCGTAGTTAAGTCCCATAGACTTTACAAACATTTGAATTTGAATTGTATTATTTGTTGATATTTATGTCACCTCGGCCTCAGGAACAAGGTGGGATTGTTCCAATTCGTGTTCTTTGCTGGGGTGCTATTCCAATATAGGAGAGCCCTGGCAATTTGGTAAGCATTTCACTGTGAACATGAGGCAAAGTATATGATGTGAAGGGAGACGTGCTTTAAGACAGTCCGTGTAGTCGCTTTAGCTGCAACGCTGTGTTAGCTGAGTGGTCTAAAGCCGGGCTGAGCCAAATGATCAACGAACGACCAAGTACGTACAATAAAAACGACCGCTGGTCATATATCTAACTGAAGGAAAAAATAAATAAATAAATAAATACAAATAAAGCGCCTGCCCACTAAGTAGGAGGTCCCGGGTTCAAATCCCGGCCACAGCATAAATTTTAATTCAATGCCTCTCCTTATATTTTAATAGGTGGAGGATTTGGACTAACTTGCAGTTTTTCCTGGTACATCACAAACGTAGCAGGAAAAAAAAAAAAAAAAAAAAAAAAAAAAAAAAAAAAAAAAAAAAAAAAGTTCAAATGTTTGTAAAGCTTATGGGACTTAACTGTGGGGTCATCAGTCCCTAAACTTACAAACTACTTATGAACTACCTACAACTAAGGACGGCACAAATATCCATGCCCGAGGGGGGGATTCGTACCCCCGACCGTAGTGGCCGTGCAGACCGTGAATGGAGCGCCTCAGTCCCCTCGGCTACCGCGGCCGGCAACGTAGCAGCAATTTCGGTTATATTATACAGGCCTTGTGTCACACTTAGCAATGTATGCAATTTTTACAAATGTGATGATGGCAGTTTAGATCTGGTTAAGAAAAAAAAAAGATATTTTCAAGTGATCTTGAGCAATCTATGCTTATTTGCAGTTTTTGAAACTCTATCTGTCATCATAGTATTTCCACAACACCAAGCAAAGTCCAGCCTTCGTGCTTTAAAATTCAAACATTCCATGGTGGTGCCTGGTCCAGCGACAGTAATGACCGATGTGACTTTCAACTGACAATACAAAACTAAATCTAAATTCCGCATAGCGTGGCACTTTGTTCTACATCTATATGTAACTACATGATTACTCTGCAAGTCACATGGCAGAGGGCTCATCGAACCGCTTTTATGATATTTCTCTACAGTTTCATTCATTAATAGCGCGCGGAAGAAAGAAACACCTATATCTTGCGGTTTTCATCTCTTTTTTTTTTCTTATTACAATCATGTCTCTCTACGTAGGTGGCTGCTATGTTTGCATTCGGAAGAGAAAGATGGTGAACGAAATGTCGCAAATAAATATTACCGCACCAAATAACGCATTCTTTCCACGATTTTTAACACAACATCACAATGAGCTGTCCTTCTATGTACTTTCTCTAAATCTTCCGTCAGTTCCACTTGGGGATCCCAGAATGCACAGCAATACACCAAAATAGTGTAGGGAGTTTCTTTAGTAGAACTGTTGCATCTTCTAATTGTTCTGCCAATGAAACATCATAGCCTTCGTTTCACCTTCCGAACGATATTTTATCTCTCTTCTTTCCAATTTAAGTTCTTCGGAATTATTATTTCCAAATATTTACTTGCGTTTTTGGTCTGTAGATTTAAATGATTTATCGTGTAAACGTAGTTTAACGGCATTCTTTTAGTAGTCATATGGATGACTTCACTTTTGTCATTATTCAGAGTGAATTGCCACTTTTGCACAATTTTGTAGTTAGTTTTCATCTTCTCGTGACATTACTAACCAATAAATGGCGTAACCATCCGCAAACATTCAATGAGATCTGCTCATATTGTTCCCTAAAGCGTTTAAACCAGAGGTGGGCAATGAGCGAGCCGCGCTCTCGGAGCTGCCTGCCTGAGCATGAGCAGAGCCGCGAGCAGCTGGCGTCCATCACGTAGTTCCTGCTGAAAAGACTAGATGGCGTTATGAGCAGCCAACGCGCTAACGTAGCCGCAGAAATGCACCTGGCTGAGTGAGTTATAAAATAACTTATAAAGATAATAGTGCAAACTCTTTAGTATACAATGCGAATGAACATATTCCACTGCTAGAGGTATCTCCTGAAAAGTGCTATTATGTTTATAAGTAAGTAACTTATAAACATAATACTGGAAACTCTTCTCTAAAATGTCCAGTGCATGCAGTCGAGCCAGCAAATATAAAGATAGAGCGAACTACGTGCGTCCAGATCCACCGGCCTAGAGTCACAAGTCTCTAGGCGATCGACAAAAGGCGATACAACTTATCGTTCTTTTCTCGATTTTAGGGTCAGTCGTCGAGACGTCGTCGCCAGCCAGCCGCTGCCGCCGCCGCCAGCCAGTAGCAGCAGCAGCCGCAGCCGCAGCAGCAGCCGCAGCCGCCACCGAGCAGTCGTCGCCAGTCCGCAGTCGCCGCCAGGCGTCTGCAGAGCCGCTGTCGCCTCCTCGAGCCTGTGCCGCCGCCCAGCAGCCGTCGCCAGCCAGCCGTCGCCAGCCAGCCGTCGCCGCCAGGTGTCTGCAACGTCGCCGTCGCCTCATCGAGCCTGCCGCCGCTGCCTCCACTCCGAGCCTGCCGCCTTTCACCACCGCCGCCGCCGCCGCCGCCGCCGCCGCCTCTTCGTCTTCAGTGTCTTCGCCATCGTCATCATCATCCTCGTCGCCACTCAGTCATCCCGGTAATATGTCCCACTCACCTGCTACTACCACGTCCATCCATTACACCTCCCCGTCCCAGGCCTCCACCACCACCACCTGGAGTTCCACTTCCCTCCCCCAACCAGCAATTCCCTTGTCGGTCTTAATGTCTTTTTCCTCCGCTTCCCACGTCCCTCCTCCTCCTGTCTACACGCCGCTGACTTCGCCTCATGAGTTTCCTCCTTTACCGCCCGCCCGAATTGAACATCGCCGTGCCACGGTGGCTGACACGCCACAGTCGCCCCCGCCGTCCTTCCTGCCTCCACAGCAACCTGTGGTTATCCCGCTCAACCCAGTCTCCGTTTCTCCTGCCCCTCCCTCCACCGCCTTTGCATCCTCCTCCACGGGCGCCAAGCCCAAAAAGTCATCCAAACGTGGGAGCGCGGACCCCACTCCAACTTTGCCCAAAAAGGCCCCTCCCCCTCCTCCCCCTCCTCCCCCTCCTTCTCCGCCTCCGTCCCACCACATGGACACTGCCTCCATTCCTGCCCCCGTGCAGCCCGATCTATACTCCTACGCCCTCTCCCGTCCCGACGCCCGTTTCCTTGACTACAAGACCCTCTCCATTGAACTCCGTAAGTACTACCCCGACATCCCCCTGACTCAGATCATCCCCCGCCGAGACTCCGTCTTCCTCAAATCCCCCAGCCCCACCCTACACACTGACATCCTTCAACGCCTCCCCCGCATCCACTTTGTTCCCCATGCCACTCTCACCCCTTACTACACCGCCACCACAGCTCGCCAACCGCCTCCTTCCCGCCGCCCACCCACCCTCACCGCCGTGATCACGAAACTCAGCCCTCTGATCACGGAGGAAGAGGTATTGGGTCAGCTCAACTCCATGCCCGACGTCACCATCCGCTCCGCAGGGTGTACCTTCAATGCCACTGGCCCGACATACCTGATGCGGATATTCACAGAGTCCGCATCGTCCATTGATCACCTTTTCCTCCAGGGGGCCCTAATTTACGACCGCCGCCACAAGGTGGAGCCCACCTCAGCCCACCTCAGTCATACCGCTGTGCCAGGTGCCTCGTGTACAACGACCACCTGACACAGAATTGCCGCAACCCCCCCCCACATGTCCTCACTGCAAGTCCCCTCACCTGCACAAACACTGTCCTAACCTTGCCTCCCCTCCTACCTGCAACACCTGTGGCGGACCCCATCCCACCTACTCCTACAAATGCAAGTCCGTCCTGGCCCCCACCGTCCCCGAACTCACCATCCCCATTCGCCCAGTCGACCCACCCATGCACCCCAACAACTCCTTGCTCCCTCCCCCCACTGCCGAGGACGTCATCCGGTTTGTAACCACGGTCCTCGCAAACATCCATCCTTTTCAACGCCCACACACCCTACAGCAGATTGCACTGGCCGCACAGTCAGTGTTTCACCTAGAAACCTTTGCCACCTTCTCCCGCGCCCACTCCCACTTCGCTTTTTCCCGCCTCGAAACACAAGTCTAAGCCCACCCGCTCCCCCTTCTTCCGTTCCACCTCCCGTACCCCCCCTCCTACCACCACCATGGCAGGCTCATCATACACCTTTCTTTACCATAATGTCCGGTCTCTCCCAGCCAACAAGCACCTCTTCATGCATACCCTTTTCCATCACCGCGTGGACGCCTTCCTCCTGAATGAAACCTTCCTCCAACCCCGCCGTCCCGTCAGTACCGCTCCTTACCTCCTTCATCACACTGATGGTCCCCCTCCCTTGGCCAGAGGCGGAGTGGCGATCGGCCATCTCCGCCACCACCCCATCCGGCTACACCCGCTCCTCAATGATCCTACAGAACATTTAACCTCAGTCTCTTCCTCCCATCCCTCACCGTCACCCTCGCCACCATCTACGTCCACAGCACCTCTCCTCTCCCGTATGACTTCCTCTCTCACGTCGACCGCACCTACACGACCTATGTGGTCGCCACAGACCTAAACCTGTCTTCCCGTCCGCCTGCTGAACTCCGGCGGTGGCATCAGTTTGTCACCACCTCGCTCCGGGGCGGAATCCTGTCCCTCCCTCGCCCGACTCGCCCCGAAAGCAATACCACCCCTGACGTCGTCTTGGCGTCTCCCAACCTCCTTGGGCGCATCACGGCAGACGTCCTTGACCTTATAGACAATGACCACACCCCCGTCCTACTCACCCTTGACCACCGTCCCCGCCCTGCCCGAGCTCCCCGTCGTAGACCTCCTCCCAAACTCATTCATGACTACTCCCGTGCCGACTGGAATGCCTACGGTCGCTCCATAGATACCTCGGTCGAAAGCCACCACCTACCCCTCCACACACCCGAAGATATAGAACACGCCTCCACCTTTCTCCAGCAAACCCTTGCTAACGCGGTTGAAGCCCACATCCCTACCAAAGGAATATACCTGCACAGTCCTACCCTGCCTCCACAGGCTGTCCTCCTCCTCCGAGAATCCCGACGCCTCTACCGCTCGTACCTCTGTACCCGGGACCGGGACACACTCATACGCCACCGGCAAATCCAACGTCACATTAGAAACCTTTTGTCCGCGAAAAAAAGCCGGGACTGGCGGCAGACATGCACCCGCCTTAACGCCACTCCCCCCATCAACTCCTCAAAGTACTGGAAGGCCTTCAATCGCCTTACTGGCCGTCACTCCTCCCCCTACTACCCGCTTCTCCATGATAACCATCCCTTTCCCGACAATGCCAGTAAGGCGGAACACTTTGCCTCCTACCTTTCCGACGTTTTCTCCCTTCCTGATAATCCTCATTTTGATTACTCCCTTTTTCCCGACGTCCATGAGCGTACCGACACCTCTTCTCCCCCGCTCGCCCCCGGCTTCCAGTACTTGGGGCACATTCCTCCCTCCGACTTAAACACACCCATCACAGCACACGACATCATAGCTACACTTCGGACCAAACGCAACACCGCTCCCGGTCACGACCGGCTCACCTACAGGCACCTCCGTGCCTGTCCCCTCTCCTTCCACACTGTCCTTGCCGCCCTCTACAACACTATCCTCTATACCGGTTTCTATCCTCGCCTGTGGAAAATCTCCCGCATCCTGATGTTCCCCAAGCCCAACAAGCCCCCATTCCAAGCCTCTTCCTACCGTCCCATCAGTCTCACCTCCGTGTTTAGCAAGGTCCTTGAATCCATCATTTCCCGTCGTATCCATCAACACCTCCGACAGCACCAGCTCCTTCCTTCTTCCCAATGTGGCTTCCGACCATCCTTCTCTGCCGACGACCAGCTCCTTCGCCTCATCCACCTCTTATCCGTCCAGCTCAATTCCCATCACTCCGCTCCCTAGATATTGAAAAAGCCTACGACCGTGTCTGGCATTCCGGCCTCCTTTTCAAACTCCAACTCTATGCCCTTCCTATTAACTATGTCAGCCTCATCGCATCCTTTCTCACCAATCGCCCGTCCTATGTCACTGTCTGCAACTCCGACTCCCGTTTCTTTTACCCCTCTGCCGGGGTGCCCCAAGGATCTGTCCTCTCCCCTCTCCTGTACCTTATATACTCTGCCGACATGCCCCAACCTCAGCCTCCCGTCCATCTCCTCCAGTATGCTGATGACACTGCCTTCCTCGCCCTTGCCCCCTCCCTTGCCCGATCCCAGGTTTTGCTCCAATCTCACCTCACCGTGTTCGCTGCATGGTGCAACCGGTGGCTCCTCTCCGTCAACCCTGACAAATCCCAGGCGATCATTATAGGTCGTACCACCCGCTCCTTCCGCATCCCCGATCTCTACATCACCCTCCACGACCGTCCCATTCGCCACACTAACACCATCAATTATCTGGGCCTCACCCTCGACCGACACCTTACCTGGACCCCCCATCTGAAATCCATCCGTGAAAAAGCCATGTCCCGCCTCAACCTCCTCAAACTGCTCACTGGCCGGACGTGGGGATTACGCCCTTCCACCGTCCTCCACACATACAAGTCCGTCATGCGCCCCATCCTCTACTCCTTCCAAGTCCTTGAACGCCACACCCTCCGCCTCGCCTACCGTATCCGCCTTCCTTCCCCCACGCGGATCCTCTACGACCTCATCCCCTTCCCTCACCTCCTTCAACACCTTGAACGCCTCCGCCTCCTGTATGTCACCCGAAAACTCGATTCCCGCAACCCGCTAGTTTACCCCATCCTCACCGCCCCTGGGCCTCTGCCACGCCTCCACCACTGCATTCCTCCCTCTCTCCACCTGCACACTTTACATATCCTCTCCCGAGGCAATTTCCGCTCCCTTCCCCTACCGGATGACGCCCTTCGTCCCGAAATATACCCCTCCTATCAGCTCTGATCCCTTCCCCGTAGACTTAGCGGCCCCCTCTCCCTGTCCCCTCCTTCTCCCCCTCCCCGCTTGGCTTCCCCCCCCCCCCCCATCCCTTCCCCACCAGGAGTCTCAAACGCGCCTATCTTTCCTCCTCCCTACCTTCTCCCCCCCTCCCCCCCCTCTCTCTCTCTCTTTTCAACCTTCCCCCGCGCTTCCTCGCTTCCCCCCTCTCCTTGCCCCGCGGGGGCTGCAGCGTCGCCTTTTAACAACGGTGTCTCCTTGTGTCACGTGCATCATCGTCTCTGTGTGTTCATCTCCAGTGCGTCGCAACTCGTGTCATCATCACCTATATCGTCGTGTGACTTCGTGTGTCCAGTGTTGTCTCTCCATGTGATTTTATTGCCACCGTGGCACAGACTGTTTTTAATCTGCTTATGTGTGTCAGTCTCTCTTCTTCATGTGTCTTAAGTCTGCAGTATTGTCTCCGATGTCCAGCTTGTAAGTCTCCCATTTTTCCTCCGTACCATGTTTTTATACTCATTGTTTTTAACTTCATGTCTTTGTTCCTTTTATCTCGCTTGTCATTTGACTGTACTCTCGGCTGAAGAGCAGCGCTGATGCTGCTGCCAGCCCGCCGACGAAAGTCGGAGTGAAATTAACAATAAAGAAAAAAAAATACGCGCGTCAGCAGGCATGCAGACCTATAGTGGCAACTAGGATAACTACTGGCCGAGCACGTACGCTGCTCTTTTTCCGGCCTGAGCTGGAGGGCTGCTCATTGAGCCGATTTGTGCCCACCTCGGGTTTAAAGGATAGGAAGCAGTAGGTGCCTTATAAAACTTTGCTGGGGAACGCCATATATCATGTCTGTTTTACTCGATGACTTTCCATCAATTACTATGTACTTGATCACTATGTAACAAGCAGGCATCCCGCAAGATGCGTATCTTCTGGAAGAACACTCCATTCGGAGACTTTGCCAACCCTAAATGCCTAAGTGTAACCTTGGACTGGGCTTTGACGTATAAACCTCACTGTATTACACGAAAACTACATTCTACCGAAAGTCTTCTGGGGGCGTAAAGCCAGAGTTAGTGAGGACCCCAGTACTAACAGAAATACTTCTATTTGCCGCGTCATCTCTATACTTATAAGACGCATTTGTCTGTCTGTCTGTCTATTCTCTTATAACTCAAGATCCAGACAACCAAATAACGTGAAATTTGATACATGTACACAACATTACTTGGGGAAGGTTCTTAAGAAGGTTTCGTTCCATTTTTTTTTGGAAAACCAACTGAAAAATTTGAGAAAAAGTGAATGTGCGTTTTCAATGTGTCGTGTAAATCTATATCTTCGCATTGTTCCTGGTGAAATTTTGCACAGTGGACCTTCAATACAAAAGATAGGGCACTGTCTACATAAAATTTCGTTCAGTGCATGGTGGAGGGTACTTATGGATTTCGCAAAAAACCACAGTTTTGCTCTGACTTGATGAAATTTTGTACACTTGACCTTGAAACAACATGAAGGTTAGTGTCTACATGAAATTCAAGCCACAGTACTCAAAGGGAGTGCTAAGGATGAGAATGTCTTCATTCCAAGAATACGTTTACCTATCATTCCCTCAGACAACACCATACAATTCAAGAGAATACAGTTCCCTTTGAAATTGTGCAATGGGCATATTTTTATTATTCAGCTGGAGCAAACGTTTTGTTACTTAAATGGTTAGTACTTAGAAGGACCTCTCCTTTTCTCATAATATTTATGTGGTAAACGTTTGGGGACGATCAGTTCAATTAATTTATTATTGCACTTAGCCAAGGTCGCTTATAATCTTCTGCATTCAGATGACCGGTTTTTGAAAGATTAAATTGCCATTACCGGATCTTTCATAAAAGTTTAATCCGCCGAAACCTAAAACCTAAATAAAGATTATAAGCGATCTTGGCTAATAGCAATAATAATAATTAAAAAGAAATATTTATACGGCTTCAACGTCAAAGTTCTCAAAGCAACTTGAAAACCTTGACTTTGAAGGTTTGATCTCCGAGTGCAGTACAGTAGGAAGCGTTTGGTCTGTAGTAGAGGATTATTTGTTATCTCCGTGATTGAACTGTCGACAACTGGAAAGATACAAATAAAAAAGCATTGTAAAAGATGTTAATGGTGATAAATTTCTCCCCCAAAATTTAAATTTTTGTTGTTGTGGTCTTCAGTCCGCAGACTCGTTTGAGGCAGCTCTCCACGCTACCCTGTCCTGTGCAAGTCTCTTCATCTGAGAATACGTTCGGCAACCTACATCCTTTTCAATCTGCTTACTGTATTCGTTCCCCGGTACCCTCTACGATTTTTACTCCGCACACTTCTTTCTATTGCTAAGTTGACAATTCCTTGATGCCTCAGAATACGTCCCACCAATCTATCCCTTCTCTTACTGAGGATATGCCAGAACTTTCATCCCTAATTCGGTTAAGCACCTCCTCATTAGTTATGTGATCTACCCATCTAATTTTCATCATTCGTCTGTAGCACCACATTTCAAAAGCTTCTATCACCTTTTTGTCTGAACTCCTTATAGTCCAAATTTTACTCCCATACAGTGCTATAATCCAGACAGATGGTTACAGAAAGGAATTCCTAACATTTAAACTAATATTGAATTTCAACAAATTTCGCTTCTTCGGAAATGCTTTTCTTCCCACAGCCATTCCGCATTTTATATCTTCTTCATTTCAGCCATCAGAAGTTATTTTGCTACCCAAATAACAAAACTCATCTACTACTTTTATTGTCCCATTACCTAATCTAATTCCTTCAGCATTGCATGAATTTCTGACATTACATTTCATTACCCTCGTTTTACTCTGGTTAATGTTCATCTTATATCTTCCTTTCAAGACACTGTCCATTCCATTCAATTCCTCTTCCAGATCCTTCGTAGTCTCTGAAAAAATTTCTATGTCATCGGCAAACCGTAAGATTTTTATTTCTTCTCCCTGAACTTTAATTCCGTTTCCAAATTTCCCCTTGCATTCCTTCACTGCTTGCTCAATGCACAGATTGAACAACATTGGAAAAAGGGTACAACCTAGTCTTACTTCCTTCCCAGCCTCTTCGTCCTTTTCTTGCCCTTCGACTCTAATAACTGCTGCCTGGTTTTTGTATAGGTTGAATATAACTCTTTGCTACCTATATTTTACCCAAACTACGATCAGAATTTGAAAGAGTGTATTCCAGTCGACATTGTCAAAAGATTTATCCAAATCCACAAACGCTAAAAATGTAGGTTTACCTTTCCTTAGCTTAATATAATTCGTAATGAGAGTATTGCCTTCCGTGTTCCTACATTTCTCCTAAATACAAATTGATCTTCCCTGAGGTTGGATTCCACAAGTTTTGCCATTCGTCTGCAAATAATTCGCGTTAGTATTTTGCAACCATGACTTATTAAAGTGATAGTTCTGTAATTTTCACATTTGTCTGCACTTGCGTACCAGGTGGAACAATTTCTTCATGACTGGCTCTCTTAACGATATCAGCACTTCAGACGGAATATCATTTACTCCAGGGGCACTGAGTCAACTCAAATTCTTCAGCATTCCGTCAAATTTTCCTCGCAGTATCAGATCACCAATCTCATCTTCATCCACTTCGTCTTACACTTCTAGAATAGTGCCTTCAAGGTTTTTCTTTTCTATAGGCCCTCTATGCATTCCTTCCACAGTTCAGCTATCCCCTTTTTGCTTAGTACTGGTTTTCTGTCAGAGTTCTTGATATTCATAGAGCTGCTTTTCTTGTCTCCAAATATCTATTTTCCTGTAGGCAGTATCTATATTCCCCCTACTTATGCATTCTTCTACGGTTCTGCATTTGTCCTCTGGCCACTCCTGCTTAGCCAGTCATCACTTCCTGTCAGTCTCATTTTTCAGACGTTTGTACTCCCTTTTGCCTGCTTCACTTGCTGAATTTTTATATTTTCTGCTCTCACCCATTAAGTTCAGAATATCCTGTGTTGTCCAGGGATTTCTATTAGGCCTTGTCCTTCTGCCTATATGATCCTCTGCGGCCTTCACTACCCTATCTCTCAGAGCTACCCATTCTTCTCCTACTGTATTACTTTCTTCCATTTCAGCCGATCCTTGCCTAATGCTCCTTCTGAAACTCTCAAACACCTCTGGTTCCTTTAATTTGTCCAGTTTCCATCTCTTAACTTTTCAACCTTTCTGCAATCTCCTAAGTTTTAATCTGCGATTCATAATCAATACGTTATGTTCAGAGTCTATATCTGCCCCTGGATATGTCTTACATTTAAGAACCTGGTTTCTAAATCTATTCCTTATCATTATAATGTCAATTTGGTACCTTCCAGTGTCTCCTCCATGTATTCAGCCTTCTTTCATGATGATTAAACCACGTGTTGGTTATCATTAAAATGTGCTCTGCCAAAATTCTACCAAGCCATCTCCTCTTTCATTCCTTTTCCCCAGTCCATATTCACCTACTACATTTCCGTCTATTCCCTTTCCTACTATGATAAATTTTCTGAAATCAAACATGGAGAACTTTTCGGTTTTACGTAGGAAATTTTTTCAATTGTTAATATTTTCCGGTGAATATGTAATTTTCCAAGCTTGTAAAACTGTCTAGGTGCGAGATATTTGACTTACTAAACATAAAGGAAAGAAAATAAATTTTGTTTATACGAAAGACCCAAAAATAGTATCTCGCTGTTTCTTTGAGGGCAGTGGTGTTAAAAAAAAATTCGAAGCATTCAACTGAATTTGAGAAGCAAAAATTCTTCAGTAAGGTGAAAGTAACGGGGGAAACAATGTTGCAATTTTGCCAAAATGTACTTGTTTGTAGTATAAGCTAGAATCTAGGCATTGGAAATGTGATTTCCGCGATACTTTTGAGTCTAAGGAAGAGAGAGAGAATACGGAAGAATGATATTTGGCAGAAGACGGATGTAAAGACTGGAGGATCGTCAGAAGTACGCTTGATTGGATTTGCGCTCTCTAACAATTTCAACGTAGAATTATCGGCTTGTCGACATCTGCAGACTCGGCACACCAAAGACCAGAGAGCAAGGCCAACAGCGAATCAAGTTTTAAGTTAGGAGCAGGTCGAAAGTTATAACGCCTGAAGCCGATAAAGTTCGCATTAGTACGTAATGTACGTAATGTACCGCGAACTATATTACATTTCTTATTTTTTATCTGTACGAGAGACATTCGTGAGCTGAATCTGACTACTCATTAAGCAACTGAGACACAAAGCAATTTTTTCTTCATTAAAAGCAAGTCCGCAGGCAAGGCGGCATGCGGCTGGGAAAAATAACATTGGAAAGTATGAAAAGTCCCCCGCTATTCTCTGCCACCCCTAATGACCTCGATGCCGACGAGACGAACGCTAAGCTCTAATTTACTCTGTTTACTCCTTCATTGCCCGCGAGCAGCACTGCATCTGACTCTCCATAAAATATTACTTTCTCCCTCTCAAATCCTCCCTCCTTTCACTACGTCTTTCCCTTTCCCTCCCTCCCTCTCTCTCTCTCTCTCTCTCTCTCTCTCTCTCTCTCTCTCTCTCTCTCTCTCCCTCTTACTCGACCTCTGATGACCTCGATGATGGATGAAATTTTGTTAATAGCAGCTATTACTTGCTCCTAGCTTGAGAGCAGTTGAAATAAAGGTGCCATCAGGTTTACGCAGTTATGAATTTGAGGATCTTGGTACCTATTTGACCTATGATCATGAGTAAGATGATTTTGAACACATAAACAAACTTCTGACTTCCCCTGACCGCGATTATTGAATCAGAGGGTGCAACTGAATATTTTTGCCCAACCGGGAGTCGAACACAGATCCTTCCACGACTTATAAGGCAGTTTCCACCCTTCCCCTCCAAAAATAAATGTTAAGATGTTTGTTAAGCTTATGGGACTTAACTGCCGCCTCATAAATCCCTGAACATACAAACTACTTATCAACTAACTTATGACAACACAAACATCCATTCCCGAGGGAGGATTCGAACCTCCGACGCGGGAGGCCGCGCGATCCGCAACGTGGCGCTCCAGACTGCACGGCTACTGCCGCGCGACCTCCCCCTTCCTCCCTGGGTCCTCAAAAATGTTTCAAATGTTTGTATAATGGGACTTAACTACGGGGTCATCAGTCCCTAAAATTACAACTACTTATGAACTACTTACAAACTAGGACGGCACAAATATCCATGCCCGAGGGTGGATTCGAACCCCCGACCGTAGTGGCCGTGCAGACCGTAACTGGAGCGCCTCAGTCCCCTCGGCCACCGCGGCCGGTCCCTGGGTCCTCGGTCGGTTCCTTAAAGACTTGGTATCGTGCTTGTCCCATGTTGCTCGATGAGTTCTTGACTCAATTTTGGCCCACTTTAGGTTACAGTAGTAACACTAAAAGTTGATCTTTGTGATCGCCTTTTGATAGCTCGAAATTTGAATGATAGTAACAGCTAACAGTTCATCTGACACGAAAATTGAATAAACGAATATGTAAGGGAAAAAATTCTCTACGGCTTTTGTCTGTTATGTTTGTTTCTTATCTCTCATCGTTTCAGAGATATCTGCAAAAATAACGTGTTGTCCCTTTTTTTTTTTTTTTTAGGTCGCACCAATTTTTACAGACGTAAATGTTTGGCAGCCAGCGACCAGAACATCCCTTTTTCACATATTTCGGTCATAAAATAGGTTGTTAACACTAAGAATAGGTCGAATGTGTTGGCCTTTTGAGAGCAGGAAATTTAATTGCAAATAACGCCTTAACCGTGCATGTGAGACGAAAATTGAATAAACGTATTTCTAGAGGAAAACAGTTCTCAACAACTCTGCTTTGTTATGTTATTTCCATAACTCGTACCGTGTCAGAAATATTTGCAAAAATACCTGCGATTTGACACTGTGACTTGATTGTACGTAAACCAGTAACGTCGACTAACTGTCACGGCAAGACAGGTGGTATTACTTTAAAGGAAAAAGGTAATGAAAGTGTGGGAGAGATGAAATTCTAGTGTGCCTCGGCAGCACAGTGGTAGAGTGCCAGACTATAAATCCAAAGCTCGCGCATTTCATATCCAGGTCCTGCGATTTTTGTCTGTCGCTTTCCACTTCTTTCTCCTTTGGCAGTGTTGCTCATGTGAAAAATATCGAGTACACCGTGGTTTGGAACCCACGTTAAACCCGTAGTTCCCACTATAACTGGCTGGGTAAGTCAGTTGCAAGGTCGGAGGAAGGCAACGGCATACCACCTCCAAATCATTACATTCCTGCTTTGAAAGATGTCGAATCGCTTCAAATTAATGACCAGCTAATTGTAACGTTTCTTAGTGTACCGTTCTGATTTTGTTTTCTGTACAAAAAAGATAATTTCCCGCGTAGTGTTTGAAGTATGATTCTTGTACAGATTAAAATTGTACGAATAGATTCTAACAGTGCATCAACGTAGATAAAATAAACACGAATTTGTAATATCGAATACTCAGCACACCTTATCGAAATACCATGGTTTAAGCTCCAGCTAAATATGGCACCTGTTAAGATTCGTTTGTCGCGGTGAAGCGGCCGAGCGCATTGAGGCGCTATGCTGCGATGCGCGAGGCCGTTCCCCGTCGGGTGTTCGAATCCCCCCTCGGGCATGTATGTTTGTGTCGACTTTAGTACAAGGTAGCTCATCAGTAGTTTGTAAATTTAGGGATTGATTACCCCGCAGTTAAGTCCCTTAAGCTTTACAAAAATTTTAACTTTTTTTTCTTTTTTTTCTTTTTGCACAAGCAATGGTGGACGTAAAAGCGGCCAATAATTTTTCAATTATCGTTTCGTTGCTTGTATGTTAATTACACTAAGCTTTTAAGAAAATGAAGTAAGACAATCGATTATTTAAATTCCCACAAAGTTATTTGAAGACCTTTTTCATTTCTGGTCACCTACAACAACTAATCAGCTATGGCAGTTAAAAATTTGAGAACCTGATTGAAAAATGCTCCTCTTACTGCACAAGATAAGGCGAATTGGCCTTCCACACTCGATGATTTTAAAGAGAAAAACTGAATTCCCTGTTGAACATGCAGACTCATTTAAATCACAACAGCTTGAAACATTCGCACTTTCTGACCAGTCTAATTAAATTGTGCAGTGTCGTGGCTTTGGAGGTGTGGGGGGGGGGAGGTGAATCTATAATAACAAGTATTCTAAAATAGGGATGTATGTAGTGTAAATTACAGGGTGTCCAGTTAAGAAATCTCTGATTTCACAATTAAATATCGCGAAAACGATGATTGATAGACAAATGCACCCAAAGCACTTTTATTCTGAAAGGTTTAAGAATGTTATACAGAAGTTCACCAAAATTTGAAATCGTCCCAAACGTTGGTTCCAGATGGCGCTGTACGGAGTACAACTCGTACACTATCAGCGTATATAATGAAACCCGTGCTTCGCACTCAGTCTTTGCTATCATATCACAGTGTTTGGTAAATCTCAACCGTTCGCCATACGGATGTGGCGCACGAGAGCTATAAAATTTGCAACTTCATACTGTAGTTTGCCAGTCGAAATGGACGCCTTGCAGATCGTTGATTAAAACTTGTCCACTATCATGGAATACTTCCGTCAGAAGATGTCTTTCAATGCGCCCCACAAAAAGCACTCACACGGAGTTAATTCGGAGACCAGTCCGTCCCTGCGCCAGTGCATTTGCAATAATCTGACGCAATGATCCTATTTGCCAAAGAATTCCTCTAGAAAGCCAAATATTTCTTCGATGCGATATGGTCTGGCACCATCTTACATGAACTCGGTGGCTCGTCGATCCTCCAACGCTGTGTACCGTCAAATTTTTCCAAAGTTGCAAATGGAACTTTCACCAGAGATCTTTTCCCGCAAAGTAACTTTGTCTTTCACAAATGGAGATTTTCAGAACTCAAAAATCTCCAGGTTTGGCTACTCATGACTCAGGTGCAAGTATGTTTGATCTGTGAACCAGAAAATACTTCATTATCAACCATTTTGAGGATCATGTTCGCAGAGTCAGCCCTCTGTCGTACAAAGTATGGCCTGGTGGCGCTGGATTTTGAATGGGAACAGCTGTAGGCTGTGCCTCAGTATTTACAGAGCGCTTGTAAGCTTCAGACCAGCCTCTGCTGCAGTTGTTCGCACGGATTACCTTGGATTTGGCTGGATAACTGCAAATTCCGTGGTGAGATTTGAAGACCTCGGGGGTAAATAATGATAACCCTCAACCTTTGTATTTTTAATGTATTTGTTGCAAACAATCATATCCTACAGAATGTTTCATTTTCTTCAAGTAGTGCATTAATCTTCAGAGTGATAGCAAATATAAATATCAAAACATGTAATAGAAATTATTTTTAAAACATACAAGTCGTCATATCTCAACACTATATAAATGAGGGTTATCATCATTCCCCCCCCCCCCCCAAGGTCTTCATTTACGGGAGTAATGTAACATTCCATTAAATATTTTTACATAAATTACATCTGCGACGCTTGTCGCCTACATATCAATTCTCGCTTCCATGTACACCTCTGCCCACTTTTGTTTATGATGGTAATTTTTTCCCGACTTGGGAAGAGAAGAGGAACGCTCATCGTGTTTTACGTACCGCTATATCCGTGATCCCGAACTAACGTCTCATCCTCTTACTTTCAACAATCAAATGACTTGGGAGGCAGCCTGTGCCTTTACCTGAGCGTCCTGGATGTCTCACAACTGTCTACACATCCCATCATCTCACAAATGTCTTCTGACAAGTGACACAAACTTGCACTACATCCATCTCGATACGTGTTCCGTTAAGAACAGACTTCAGGCGTCCTCCAGATGATGAGACCAAGGTGACGCGCGACGCTGTTATGACGTATAGTGCCAAACGGTAAGAAAACGAGACATGGTTTGTTGTTTGAAATATGCTTGTTACGAGACACTCCACCAACCCTCTCATTTTTGTGGTTTTAAAAGACCGTAGCTGCTTTCTGCACCGTTGTGGCCAGTGACGATGTCTCCAGCATTGGAAGAGCAAGCTTTAGGCAGAGAAATATTCCTTGGACTGCGGCCTAATGACTTTGGAGAATTGTTTCCTTTTCTCTGGAGGAATGCCAGGCATTTTCACGGAGCAGAAACGTATCGTATTTTGCATTTGTGCGTCTGCGTCGTGTTATGTACGCACATTAGCAGTTTCGCATATACTTCATTTCACTCGCAGTTTCAACAAGACGCAAATGACTAACTTTACAATTTATGCAGAACTAGCTGAAAACCCGGCGTTTCCCGGGTATTTATTTATTTATTTATTCCTGCCATTTTTCAGGTAGATATTCATTTGTATAAGGGCTGTATGCCTGTGAAATCTCTTGGGAATACAATTAGTAGAAAAGAAGTAATTGATTAAATGTTGGTTCGTGATGGGGCGGTTTTCCATGAACGTTGATGATGATGATGATGATGATGATTGGCGTTTTAGGGCGCTCAACAGCGAGGTCATCAGCTCCCGTATGCTAACGTAAAGAGATGAGAAGAAAAATGGGTCCAGTCGTATGGACATTTAACTTCAATTGTACATTAAAAATTAAAAGACGGTTCAAAGGAAAGGACTGCATAAAAGGGATAAAATTTTGATAGATGTATGGGGCCCGGTGACTACTTAAAGAGTGACCAAGCCACACTGTCACACATTAAAATTGTACACCCAATATTTTGGGAAGAAGTCCAGATGTTGTACAAAATCTTAGGACACAATCCACGGACGCCTCATCGTCACCTAAAATAGATTTCAGGTCCTGTGAGAGACCTAAAGTTGTCCTCATACCTGCCTATAAATGGCATTCTGTGAAAATATGTCGTATCGACAATTGTGTCCGACATCTGTTACACTCTGGCGGTTCCTCACGACGCAAAAGAAAGCCATGCGTTAGCGGGCAGTGTCCAATTCTAAGGCGAGTGAGGGCGACTTCCTCAGCTCGTCGAGGGCGGAAGGAAGTAAGCCATGGACGTACTGAAGATTTTAGGGCGCGTAACTGGTTATCCGCCACATCCAACCACTGATCCTCCCACAAAATCATGGCTTTCCGTGTCACATACGAGGTAACAGGCTGCAATGGGACTGAACAGCGTACAGCAGGGGGGAGGGAGCAAGCCTCCTTAGCCGCCACATCGGAAAGCTCGTTTCCCCGGATCCCAGTGTGCCCAGGAACCCAGCAGAAGATGATCTCCTTGTGGCGTAGTTGCACTGCAAGGAGAGCGTCCTGTATATCCTGCACCATCCGATCTGATGGGTACATTTGGTCAATAGCCAGGATGGCACTTTGGGAGTCTGAACAGATCATGAACTTCACTCCATGATGTCTTCTTATCTGTTCCAGTGCCCTCAGGATAGCAAACAGTTCCGCGTGATAAACGGTGAACTGTTCTGGGAGCCCTATCCGAAGGACAACATCGGGGAATACGACAGAGCAACCAATATGATCACCCTGCTTGGACCCATCCGTGTAGACCGTGACAAAATCAGAATGGTGACTTAAAATTTCGATAATTTTACGTTTATAAAAGGTATCTGAAGTAAAAGCCTTCCTGTAGAGAGTCAACCCTAAAAGCACCCTGGGCCTCTGAAGTAGCCAGGGACATCCCCTATTCCACCCCTGGCGTTGGACCTGAATGCCTTGCGCCTGTAGCAAATTGAGACATTCCCTTGCGCGGAACCAAAAGGGCCTTGTCGCCTGCGGACGGTTACGGAACAAGCGTACCAATGATTGTTGATTACCATTGGAAGTCGCTAGGGAATTTGGAGTTGACATAGATCGGTACGCTTGACGTGCAGTGAGTAGAAGGCGCCGAATAGAAAGCGGACACTCACCAGCTTCTGCACAGAGGCTAACAACCGGACTCGTGAGGTATGCACCTGTGGACAACCTGATACCTTCATGGTGTATGGAGTCCAGCATTTTTAAATAAGAGGGTCTCGCGGATCCATAAACTTGACATCCATAGTCGAGGCGGGGTCCCACAAATGACATGTAAAATTGGAGGAGACGTGCCCTGTCAGCTCCCCAGGCTCGATGGCTAACACACTTAAGAAGATTTAAAGCCTTGATACATCGTAATTTTAATTCCTTAAGGTGTGGCAACCAAGTTAGCTTTTCATCAAAAGTAAGACCTAGGTATTTCACCTTCTCCATAAAAGTGAGAGCAGTCCCCCCAAGTTTGAGAACTGGGTAATTTAAAAGAGAACGGGAGCGATTAAAATCTACACAAACGGTCTTCTCCAACGAAAATTTAAAACCTGTTCTGTTGGACCATTCCTCCAACCGCCTGATCGTCAGATGTAATTGACGAGCAACAGTTGCGACGGAGGAGGACGCACAGAAAATGGAGAAATAGTCCACAAAGAGGGAACACTGTACTGGACTTTGTACAGTGGACGTAATACTATTGATAGCAATGGCGAAGGCCGTCACACTTAAAACACTCCCTTGGGGGATACCGTTCTCTTGATGAAAACGTTCAGACAATACGCTCCCGACCTTGTATCTAAAATACCGATCCGAATGGAAAGACCGAAGGAAAATGGGTAGATGACCACGAAAACCCCACTCATGGAGCTGCTGTAAAACATTACGCCTCCAGGTAGTATCATAGGCTTTTTCGAGATCAAAGAACACACCGATCAGGTGTTGCTTACGTAGGAAAGCTTGTTGGATTTCCCGGTCAAGCAAGATCGAGTTGTCAAGCGTTGAACGGTACCTTCTGAAGCCACATTGGGAGCGGCTGAGTAGGGACCTGCTTTCTAGGTCCCAGACTAGGCGTCGGTTAACCGTACGCTCCAATGTCTTTCCTACACAGGTGGTGAGGCTTATGCTACGATAACTACCAGCGTGAGTCCGATCTTTCCCTGGTTTTAAAATATGTATTAAAACAGACTCTTTCCACGAGCGTGGAAAGTTTCCCATGAACCAGATTTGGTTAAAAAGCTGAAGGAGGACCTGCTTCGATTGCGGTTCCATGTGTTGGGGCATGCTGTACGTTATGTCATCGACGCCAGGGGCAGTATCACAAGGTACTGCTAATACAGTCTCCAGCTCCCACAGTGAGAACGGTTGGTTATATTCCTCAGCATCTGAGAACCGGAAATCAAAACCAACCCTCTCCTGTATAGCCCGATGCTGCTGAAAGGCTGCATTCTGGCTATCCATGAACGTTGCTGTTTATCTCATGACCTACGTGTCGTACTGCGATACAATTTAGAAGGTACATTCAACTGCATGCCTGTATACTGTCTGCAAAATTTCCTGTGGCTACAATTGGCAGTGTAGAAATTATAAATTTTAACGTCATACCGAGAGTTGTAGTTTTACGCCTTAAACAGCGGAAAAGTAGTAAGCGAGAAACTTTTTTTTTTCCTTTCATCATTTTACTCTGTTTCCCAGCGTGAAAAAGTTTAATAAAGGTTTGAAATTATGTTTAAAGTTTGTTGCAAGTCGATAAGTACTGTCATTCTCATACAGTGTGTTTCGAAAGTCTCGCCGCACTATATGGCATTTTTGCGATTTCTATTGGTTATGACGTAATATCTTTTGAACCATGTGCCGTATGTGATTCTTAACCATGCAGAAATTGTTACCTCACGGTAAGGAATGTGTGTACCAAATTTGGTTGCAATCGGTCCAATGGGTTAGGAGAAAATGAGCAGCATTGTCGCAAAATGCAGCAGTTTTGCGTCATCTCATTGTTTATGACGCCATATATCGTGAATTATATATCGTATGTGATTCTTACGGCAACCGTCCTCGTGGATTGAAGCTTACGTATATAAAATTTCATAAAGATTCAAACAAAACTGTAGATTTGTATGCAACACGTACAAATATATGGACACTCTGCTTTATATATCAGATACCTAAAACGATCTGTCGTGGTGTGTGACAACAGCTGCTGAACGTTGGAGAAACGTGCAACCAGTAGCGCTAACGTAAGGACAGACAGTAGACATGGAAACGTCTAGAGACTGTGGGCGTCGTTTAATACCTAATCATGTGCGGCAGGGTCGCCTCGGACGAAAAGAGCTGAAGGCGGTTGCTGATTAGCGTAGGGACACTGTTACCCACACCAATGTTTCTAGCGACACAGCGTCTCCTCGAAACGCGATATACTGTTATACTAAAAAGGTCAAAAGTCACTCCTACGTAGAAATTGCGGGGAGATAGTTCGCACCCCTCCGGGACGAACGTGAAATTGCCCACCTGTTGCGCCCGCCTCACGACCTTAGAGAACACACCGAGTGTCTAGCCTGCAAAGCAATTTATTTTTTGAATGGTATCTGCAAAGAGATTGACAGGCATACAGCCAATCAGTTGCAGGCGTTTTTTTATCATAACCAGAGTTTGCATGCAAAAGAATCGCTGCTAGAAATATACAACAGAATATGGTTACATGAATCACCACTTGAAGAATGGAATATTGAGATCATTATTCCAATACAGAAATCAGGAAAGTACCCAGCTCATACAGACCTATAGCTCTCTCCTCCTGCATTGCCAAAATCTTGTAGAAAATTAGTAAACATAGGCTTGAATAATCAGTTTGGAAAACATTGTTTCCTTTCTTGGAATGAACAGCGTACTTATTATTATTTAATAATAAAAATAACAGTCTACACGCGACTGCCACACGCTCACCGCCTGAACTTCCGTAGCGAGGTATACTGTTTTAGGTCTGAAGATGATCTAGCACTTAGATCGAAACCGGTCACCAGTGTTAATAAATTGCATTGCGAACTAGACTGTTATTTTTATTATAGGCTTGAATGGTGACCTCGAAACTAGCAATTTACTGCCAGATTATCAAAATGGATTTGGAAAACAACGCTCTACATTACATAACTTGACACTACTCACTGTTGACATACGAAAAGCTTTTGAAAAACACGAGTACAATGCAGCCGTATTTGTAGATATGGAAGAGGCATGCGACAATGTTATTCGCCAGAAAATCTTGTATATTGGATTTATCTACAATTTCGTTTATGAGAAAGCAAATTTTTTTGTTAGAAGAACAGTACTCTTAGCAGTAAAAAATTGTTTACCAAAGATACGCTACTTTTGTTCTTCCACGAGGTTCGATATTGAGTCTTATTCTCTTTAATAGTTACACAGCAGACTTGTAATCCAAATTACCCAGAACTGTTTAATTACTGCAATATTCTGTTGATATATGTATTTATACCTTTGATTCAAGCCTCAACGAAATAAGGAGAATATCGTGTTCGGCAAATCCGAGCTACAAACCTAGTTGAAATCTAAATGCCTACAGCTCTCAAACCTTAAGACAACTATTGTTATTCCACAAGATCTAATACATACGAAATTAATCATAATTTCCTTTTAAGAGTCAGACAAAATTTTTAGGAATGATAATGGACTCACGCCTATCATGGGTGGGACATATCGCATATCTGTTGTGCTCTATTAAAAGAGTATGGTGGAGAGCAGATGATAACATATTACTACAAATATACAGATGTCGCATCAGATCTGAGACTGTTCTACAGTGGCAACAGGAAATCTGGAAAAACTCCAGTTTAATTGTATTAGAACTTACCTACGAGCTACGCACTCCACACCTACAAAGGCATTGTTAGCGGAAGCTGTAGATGGGTAGAAGAAGATAAGATTAGAAGGAGAATGAAAACACATCTAAAATAAAATCTGTTCGCAAGATACGTATACTTAAAAGACACCCCGCCTAATCTCCGAAGAAAGTTAACATATTCCAATTCAGAATAGCAGTATAATAAAATGATCTCAGATGTTTTCTTCTTTACAACTAAAACAAAAACTGTAGCAGAACAAGTAGTAAACAAAATTCTTGAATATCCGTCTCCAGATCGCTTTTATTTTCTAAAACATGACCGACTGTGAACATTCGTTCATCACAGGACAGGTTACTCTGTAACTTCAAAATTTGATCTGAAGATGGGCAGCTGTCCCGAAACCGGTCATGTTTTAGAAAATAAAAGCGATCTGGAGTCGGATATTCAAGAAATTTATTCATGTAACGAAGTCCCTGGAGACCAATAGGTCTTGCTTTGATAAAATTAGTAAACACTTTCATTGCAGTATACTTCCTTCAGAATATCAAGATAACTGATGTGGTTGCGTAGACTTCCCCGGCGAAATGACTAATAATAATCATCTCTGGTCTGCAGACGGATAGCATCGTCAACTAGAGACAGTATTTCGGCGGACCAACTGGCTGCCATCTTCAGGTGAGTGCCCTGATTGCAATTAGTTGCCGGTAATAGTTTGCGGCGAGTAATTGCAATCAGTGCACTCACCTGAAGATCACAGCCAGTTGGTCTACCGACATATTGTGTCTAGTTGACGTTGATATCCGGCTGCAGACCCGAGAAGGATGTTACAAGATAAATGATGGTTCCAAAACCACAGATGACGGCAAATTGGGGTGTTCTTTCCTATGTCCAAGTACCGCTCATATGGAAATGATATCGCTTCCCGGTGAAACTTACAGTTTTTCAGCAAAAGCCACAACCATACTCACAGCCTTAAAATATTCGCACACTCTTACTGAAAGAAATTGATTTTATCGGAGTGCACAAGCGTACTAAAGACCTAATCCACTGACAATAGATATAATTAAAGCCAGTAAAGAAATTGAATATGGTGGAAAGAATACAAAATATATGTGGATTAAAGGACATGTCAATCTTGATCTGTATATTTTATAAAATAGGCTATATGTGTGAATGTGGATATGTCTCTATATTCCACGCATCCTCCTAAACTACGGAGCCGACTTCAACCAAACTTGGTACACATGTTCCTTCCTATCAGGCCACAATCGCTCTCGGGGTAAGAACCACCTACGATTCATACGTAAAGAGGTATAATGTCATAAACCATGACTTGTGAAAAACGGCCGCATCCTGCGATAATATTCGGCATCTGCTCCTAGACTGATGGACCGATCTCAAACAAATGTGGTACAAATATTTTTTAAGGTCAGGAATCATTTGCTATGGTGGAAAACACCATCTACGATACATAGTTCAAACAATATCACATCATAGACCATGAAAACTGCCCCATTTTGCGGCGCGTGATAGCGTGACTTTATTCCTCTACTATTTGAGAACGAGAGCACTTATAAACTTGCAATAAACTTTAAACAACATTTCAAATCCTTACGAAACTTTTTCTCGTTGACAATCGCAACAAAATATTGAAAGGAAAAAGGTTTACCTCTTACTACTTTTCCGATGTTCATGATCTATATATCTACGGCATTTGGCAAGACGTTACAAGTAATTACTTCTACACTGTAAATTGTATTCACGAGACATTTCACAGACAGTTCACACACAGGCCACTGAATGCTCCTTCGATATTATATCACGGTTCGACATATAGTTCATGAGATATGAAATCATAAACTATTTGGTTCTTCAAAAACCGATTGATCATACGTTTCGATTTATTACGTCTTTAGTACTAACACCATTCAAGACATATTTTGCACACAATAGGCAAATATACCACTGAATGTACCTTTAAATATACATCATAGTAAGACTCATACTTCATGAGAGTTGACGTCATAAACAAAGAAATTTCCGAATACCTGCTACATCATGCGCTATTTTTTCCACATTTCGTCCTAAAATAATGGACCGATTTAAATTAAACTTGGTACAATATTGCTTACTGGCAGGCAACAATCGCTGTGGGGCTAAAAACTACCTACGACACTTAGTTCAGGAGAGATGACGTCGTAAACAATGAGTCTCAAAAACTTTCCCATCACGCGATGCGTGATTTACGAGACTTAATTCATCTACTATTTATTCATTGCACACAGTTTCCTAATATTACTCTCTACAAACCTGGAAAATTATATCATTGGACCCATATTCAAGGATATATTTCATAAATATTGAGCCGCATATTTGTTCTTATTAATGTTCCATAATTTATAAGCTGATTCAATGAAAACACGAAGATGAAATCTTTCCCGATTTTTTTATTTTTAATATAAGATTGGTAAAATGCATATATACCCAGGAAAAACCGGGTTTATGAGCTGGTATTAAATATAATAAAATAGTGGATGACTTAGCGACAACCGCTGCTAAACACGGCATCTTTAAAAATATCTTATTGCCAGCATCAGTTTTTAACAGCACTGTGTACAACAACAGTATGACAATGGGACGATGAATATAAATCATCTATACTCAGTAAAGAAATGTACTACCGACAGAAACAGCCACAAGTTCCCTCTAAAACTTGGTTCATATGATAAAATAATAAGAATGAAATTCAACTACGGATCCTTCTCTAGCCACCTCCACCGAATACATGTGGGAGACAGTCCTTATCGTGAATCTGATGAAACAACAATGTCTTATATCAATCACATATTTTTGAATGCAAACTTTTCGCAAACGAACAAAATGATTTTATTCAACAACTGATCAGATTGCCCTAACCAATACCAGTCTCCATGTCAACCCTTTTCCATCAAAATAATAGTTATAAAACTAATAGTGAAATTTTTAAATAAATGAAAGATGGTTGTTTGGCCGTAAGGACAAAGTCAAAATAATATAATTTTAAAAAAAGTTAACTCTGCGCACTTCTTCAGAAGTAAATAAATATTTTTACCTAATTCCCAACAGATGCAATAGTTCTTCAACAAGCAACTAAATTACATGAGGGCACTACTGTATTTTGGTATAATATGTCTAAAATTGTAAATTCTATCATGCCTCTGTACCAGAAAACTTTGTGTATCCACCGCACAGATGCCAGTATCTTATTTTCTGTTTTAACATGGAAAAGGAATGATAGTCACTCCTACTGTGAATATATAGTATTATTCTCTTTTAAATTTTAAGGGTTTTTACGCAGAATTGTGCTTCTATTTTATACTTGATCCACTTTAAAATGTTACGACAGTAGGGCACTGCAGACAAATGTGAGTTTTATATTCGAACTCGTCGAATATTAGTTCGTCACACGAGCCGCGCTCTACACTAATTCAATCTAGTACTGACCGCTGTATCTATGTGTTTAATGTAATGTCTCACTGTTATGCTCTACTATTTTAAATAATGTAAGGGACTCTTCAATACTTTTTCCCACCACTTGACCGATATAGCTCACGGTACTTGTAACGGCGTGTATGTGTGTGTGAGGTTGTGTGTGCACGCGCGCGATGTAGCTCCAGTAAGTAAAAATGTCCTAAATTTAGTTATAAAATTTTTCTCCATTTTGTAATATTATTTTGGAGTAATCATGTAATACTTTTCCTTTTTTTCTTCTTTTTTTAGAGAAAAATTATTTTCTTTTAAAGTGACACCCATAGAGGTCTTGACACCTGGGTTAAGATCAATAGAAATATCACTTGTAACTGCTTGGCTGTTTGCATGTTGATTGATTGATTGATTTTGTCAGGGAAGCCAAAAAGTTCTGGTCCAACCCGCCACTGCGCGCACCGAAACTACGTTTATTGTGCGGTATATCTCCCTGTACATCTAGTAAAGCCAACCAATGCCCTTGAACAGTGCAAGGAGTCCCTTTACTAGTTCTTTATTAGACACAATTTCTTCGGATCTGGTTGTCCCAGATGTTCTGTGCCTTTTGCTCTCCAATGCAATGCATTCGAAGATTAGATGTGATGCAGTTTCATCACCATCATCACAGATCCTACATTTAGGGCCCTCTTCTGTTATTGCCATTGTATGTAGGTGCTTTTTTTTTGGCCTGTGTGTGCATGTTAATCGGAAGCTTTGTAACAGCCATGTTGAAGAAAATTCTCTGGCTACTTTCCACAGGTTCGCGTGCCGTGAACATATTCCGATAGATTTCCAACCAATGGTAAAGAATACACCTCGACACTATTATTATAATATGCACCTATTAGCTGATTATAATAAATACTTGTTGCTGAAGCTGTATTCCGTCTCTGGAAATATAAAAGAGATTTTTGTTTTGGTCATACGCGTGTCACTCAATTTTACTTGGGAAAAGTAAAGATTTTCTGGTATTGTTTACAGGTGTAAATACATAGTCCAGATGATCGAATTTTGGTGTCTCCTTGAACCCACGGTGTTTCGACACTTCACCTCCACTGTGCCATGTGCACTTTACTTACTCAGGCTGTTTCAGCATTTACTATAATTCCCAAGAACCTTCATAACATTTTTGGTGAGATCTACTATAGCCTGTCCTGGCAGCAGATGCGAATTTCATTTCCATTAATGCGATGACTACACCCTGTGAGGGACCCTGCGTAGGGTTACATGTTAAAACGGCCAACGATGGCGAAAGAGGCACGTTGATTTAATTCCCAACGGTGGAGAGGGCGGAGGATCCTAACGGAAAGAACAAAGGACAAAAAATCAAATTTCGATCTAATAATCCGATCTCATCATGAAATCTAATTCCCGCCATTATATATAATATAATTTAAACTGCAGAATGGAAAGTCTGCAAAATGGGTGAACCACCCCAGGATGTGAGAGAGAAAACTACCAATGGATCACGCAATGCTTTGTGAGTAAAGGGTCCTGGAATCCCAACAATGCAGTCAAAAAGTTAAATCAAAGCAACCTCTGAAAATTTATGAACTAAAATTCAAGAAGAAAATCAGTTTCATTTAAGTTCATTTAAAATTTTCGGGCTTATGAATCCGAAAGATTTAAATGAAATTGACGCCGGCCGTGAAAGCTTACATTGTATGATCAGTTTCATTTCAGTTTTCCATAACGATTGGCAAAAAAAAAAAAAAAAAAAAAAAAAAAAAAAAAAAAAAAAAATTAATAATAATAATAATAATAATAATAATAATAATAATAATTAGAAATACTTTTGGAAAAAATGCAGACAATTAATTTTAAAGATTCTAGAAAATAGGTTCCTAGATTATAATGTAGTGAATACTCGTAAATGTAACTACAGAATCCTCAAATGGAATCTACCAATCAAAATTATGAATCATATTGAATGGAAACCGGTATTATTCAACCAACTAGTTTCGTGGCATTAGAGCCACAGCATCAGGATTATCTGTATACAAAGAAGAGCAAATTCCACTAACAATCACGTTATGTTATTTTACATTTGGCTATAGATAAGAAATCTTTAGGTGAAAAGTACTCACAAATTATTTCATGTTTTTCTCGGTGACTCTAGACGACCCAACTTTCTCTGGTCCTGTTTCATATAATGATAAATAAGTTGGATTCCCCAAATTGAAACATTGTGTAAATAGTAAATATGTCAAAATTAAGTATACATACCAGTGGTGTTGCGCTAGGGCCGACCGTCCTCAACTATGTGATGCTCGTGACAGAGCTGGTACATCAGAATTGCGCAAGATTAAAAACTTCAACACTTGGTATTTCTGTTCGACAGAATTTGTTTATTGGTTATGAACCGTCTTTTAGCTTCTTAGCCATCAGTACTAAGCAGATAGTCCCGAAGATATGTGAATCTTTTTTAGTACATATCGATACCAGAAAACAAGCATAATGTAAAACCTAATCCTAATCTGAATAAATCCATCTTAGCTTCCTTTGAATTTGAATATTGAATTTCATACTATTAATATTAAAATATTGTCTAGGTATGTAATAGTGAAATCATAATGTAAATTACAGACACATTTAAATAAATTAACAGTATCCATTTTTGATCACAGTAATTAAAAGACTATGACTTTCTGATAAACAATTATATACATGAGTATGGGATAAAGTGGGGAATGTGTCAAGGGTATAAAACAGAAAGGGGAACCAATAATGGCAGAGGAGGTCTATGGAATGCGGGAAATGAAACAGTTATAACCAAACTAACAGCACATTCTGAGACATACAGTATCAACTTGCTATTAGGACCGCTTCAGGAACGATGAATAATGAAACTATATTTGGTCATTAAGGAGTAGGTCTGTATTCTCAGATTGACTTTTAGTGATAGAATTTCTGATATTGTAAGTTTTCTGCCCTTAGTTCCCTATGGAGAACTTCACATTTAGTGTCATAATAATGACTCATTTAGAGCATGCTAAGCAAAGGTTGAATCTTTCTTTTTGTCTCTTGCTCCTTTCAAGCTCCGAAAGTCTAGCTGTTATAGCCCTATCCAATCGACCAATATGTAATTTGCCACACAGATTGCAGGTATCTTACAAACTCATCTCTATTCTAAGGCTGTGACTTTTTCTTTATTGTTGAACAGTACCTGGACAACAATATTTCTGGTGTAAAATGCTGGAGTATTTTTCCTGGATTTCAGTTTTCCAGCAAGTATCATTAACGTCTTACCTACATATAGCAAGGGCGCCATTTTTTATCAGAATGGCATGATGATTTCTGGGACGGATACAGAAGTGCCGTTATTCTTTATCTCGTTTTCCTACTAAGTATGTTGTCAATAAGGGATCTTTATCTACATGGATACTCTGCAAATCACATTGAAGTGCATGACAGAGGGTTCATCGAACCATCCCGATTTTCAAAATCTTAGTTTATAGTACAGATAGTAGGCGGTGCACCATGGAGTGGGAGGTTACATGTTTGGGTGCTGTAGGATGCTGGTAACTGGCTGATATTACTACACGTGTATTGGTCGTCCTTTTATATATATTAAATAAGTGCATTTGTTTATTTATGTCAATGGTAAGGTCAAAATGTTGATGGTGTCACCCCGCCCCCCCCCCCCCAATTCCATTGTAAACTTCATTTTATTGTGAGAAGAATTTAGATATTTGATAAATTTATTTGGCTCTCTGGTGGTACCTGACCACAAACATATTATATCAGCTACATGAAAAATCAAAATCTGAATTTTAGAGATGAGGGTCTCTTTCTCCGAAAATGACTTAAAAGTTGACCATGAACATTTTAGCTAATAAAATATAATACACACAAACCTATTATAAAAAAGAAACGATTAAAAACTAACAGAGGCAACTGGCAAGAAATATCCGAAGCAGTTAATAGTGATGCACGTAAAACATCTAGTTCAATAAAGAATAAAATGAAAGTCTGCTGGGATGAAATTTGCCAAGAAGTTATAGCAAATATGGCTATGGCTTATGTTCTTCGGTCATCTGGTGAGAATGGATGACAGCAGATTGACGAAGAAAATCTTCAATTTAATTCAACAGAGGAAAACACCCAACTGTTGCTTGCAAGGAATAAATAAAGATCTCGTGGAACTTGGACTCACAGAAATGAACACGATGAATAGGGACAAGTACAGAAAGGCTGTAAGTGAATTCGAGGGTTTTCAGGAGGTCCCAAGAAAGAAGACCAACAGGAAACTGACAGCTGAACATCTGGCAAAAATGGCAGCAGGCAGAAGAGCAGCCTTAGAGAAGAGAAAGAAGAAACTGAATATGAAATAAAATTTGTAGCTCGGTCCTTAGTTGGCCAATTCGTGTAAATAAGTGAATAAATATGGCTAAAAATAGACAAAATGGAAATGCACAAAGATTAGTTTATACCATAAGAAAAGTAAACAACCAGGTTAATAACAAATACCAAATGTACCTCTGAAAAAAAAACTTTGATAAACAACCAAAAAACAACATGAAAACGACAGAATTGTTCTAAGGAATTCTGCAAATTGTAAAATACTAGCCATATATTTTCATCAGTTTGTGAACTCTTCTGAAGCAATTCATAAGACAGAATTCTCAGATATTAACGAAAATCTGGAAGAAGATTTACCACTAATTCTAGAAGAAATTGAATAAAAATTTAAAACCCTCAAGACAACAAAGCTAATGCATAAGATCTGATTACAGATGAACTTTTGATGTGATCCTTCCAAATAGAGCAAATAAGTTAAAAATTACACTTCGAAGAGATCTGGAAAACAGGAAAAATCCCCACGATACATCCAATGCACAAATATGGTAATAAACATGATGAAAACAACTACAGAGTGATCTCTTTGCTGCAGTTGGCATATAAAATATTTTCCAAGATTGTATTAAGCAGAATAGAAACGATATTACACAGTGGTTTAAGTGGATATCACGGTGGGTTTTAAGAAAAAAGTAGGTCATCCTCACAACAAGTATATAAACTCAAGCAATTTAGCGCAGATTACTTGAATTTTTTTTACGTTTCGAAAAGCCTTCGGAGTCTGTTGACAGAGAAACTGTGGATAAATAAATGGAGAATCTGGCATGAAGTCTAAACTGGCTAAATAAATACAAGAATCACAGGTACAGCCTGTAACATAACATTTATAAGAAACTTTTAAGGATGTTCCAAAACTTGTGAAAACAGATACTGACCAACTGCAGAAACTAAAAACTCAAATATCTAAGAGAGATTTTCCAAGAAAATGCATTGGAAAAATCTGCAATAGATTAAAGTTTGTATAAAATGGGGAGAATATAGTATCAATAGTATCAGTAACGAGCTTTACAATATAAAGTGCCTATCAAAAAATGCAAAAGTAAGGCATTACATCACAGTAGTGAAGTCAGATTACTCATGTCTAGCGAATGTCTGACATTAAACTTAATTTAGAACTACAATAAAGGTGAATCATAACCAAAATATTAGAAAGAGAGAAGGGTGAAAATTAAGAAGTACTGCTGAAATATACGCAGACATTGAAAATATTTGTGGCATTCCTCTTGTTAAACCACACATAAACCAACGTACAAAGCGTACTGGCTGTTAATGTTCATTTTTTAAATTAATGCTTCCATTGACAGGAATACAACAACAAGCACTTTCTCGGAATCTAAATTAACTAACTGTTCCCTCTTTTAGTAAACTGGTTTGGATTTAAATAGTATTAGCAAAACTAGCAAAACTCTAACATCCATCAAACAGTACATGAAACGGCGAGATCTGCATAATGAAACGTTTGTGATTACATTTCAAGCTCTGGAATAATATTATGTAGTTCATAAACTTGAAAGTATTGCATTTAATAATACTGCATGTCAAATTCCTGTGGAAACAGTCCGCGTCAGTTCGTTCAGTCAAAGATAATATTATGTAAATAAATTAACGTACACACACGTAACTTTTTCTAGATTCTTCGAATATATTCAGTCACTTTTGAATGTAATGATATGAATGAAATGTTCCTAATATCCAAGATAAGTTCGATCAAGTCCCAAAATGTAGTTTCTATAATTAGCAAGTCAAATCCATGCCTAAACCAGCACACAATCATTCGACTGATATTAAGTATCAACCGTAATGACTGATTTCGATACTGTTAGTACCAATCACAAAACTATTACGCGGTAGTAAATCTTTCGTACAAAGTCCATTAATAAAGTATAGTAACGCGTATCACACACATTTCATCGATTTATTCGGCTAAAACAAGAGACTGACTTTAACAATGCGGAAATTTTGCTTTTATATGACCCCACGGAACAAATAATTACGATCTTATTCGCCTTCCATGCTGGTACTCCCGTAATCACTTTGACCTACTGTTAAATTAATATTCACATTAGTTTGAATTCTAACTTTCCCATTACGAAAGTCGACTACTGGTCCCTAAATAATTAAAAATATTAACTGAAATACAAACGAGGTGTTACATATTTCAGACGTAATGATACCGTGCAGTGTACGCAATCCTTTTAGCAGTTCTGTTGCGTCTTCTAAGTGTTCTGGCAGGATAAAACAGTTTTTGGGCCACCTTCCCTATAAAAATTTCTTTGTGTTCTGTCCAATATACGTCAGTCGTCATTGCAATTCCCAGGTAGTTAGTTAAATTTATGGCCCTTAGATGTGATTGATTTATGTTGGAAAAAGCTATTCCATCTTCCAAATGACTGTGAGACGGCGCCAGTCGAGAGAATTTTCTGTAACTATTGAAGGTATCCCTGTTGAAACATTCCTCCCTAATTGATTGGTAAATAATAATAATAAAATTATTTAAAATGATAAAATCAAAATAATGGTCCAATGTAATGATGTAAATTTATAAAAGGTAGAGCCTGAGAAAATAATGTTCCGCGTAAAGAAAGTATACAACGAAAGAAAATAAAGTTTGAAATTGATCGTAACTTTTGAAATGAAAATTAGGGCGCTAAAATTACGGCGGGAGAAATATCTCAAGTTAGTGGCTGGGTTGCAAATCACTGTTATTAAAAAAAATTGTGCCTGCAAAAATTGTCTGCAACGTAATAGAGCTGGTAAATGGCACAAAATACTTAATATGAGCAACCTGCCTAAAATCCTGTTTGATTACGTAGAAGAGCAGCTCGCCACGTATACATTGCACAGAAACTAACTGTTGGAACGCACTCGTAAAACACAAAGTCCACGGCTAGCTTAAAAAAATTAAAAATAAACTGGCGTATATCTCAGGGACGTTTAGTGCACAACAAAAAAAATTGTAAGATAATTATGGAGTATTGTGCATCGTTCCAACACTTAATTTAGCACACAGCAAGAAAATGGCGGCCGGTGGTAATCTGTAAGAAAAGTTCACACACTATTAATATATTGTACCATAAGGAATAATAAGGTGACTTTTAAACAAAGAATATTGGGAAATGCAAATTATCATTAAACGAAATTAGTTGGTATATATTCTCAAAATACTGGAAATACCCTTACAATAATTTCCTACGTCCATTCTGTAGTCGAAAAGAATTTGTAATTCAGACACATTAAACAAAAAGCAATGCACTATTGCGTCCGAAACCTATGATCGCTACACCAAAAAGAAGAAATAATGGAGACTGCTGCTCCTTCTTATTAAGTAAAACATATGATAAGCGTAAATGTACAGATAATAATGTGCTTGTTAACGTTATACTTTTTTTGTATATGGGTCTAATCGATATGTAATAATTTTCACGAAATAAACACAGAATAATCGCAACAAATACAAAAGATTAATTATGTAGAATAAATAAATAAATATTGAAATAACGTCCAGGTGGCCCATGAAAGTGATTTTAGACTCAGTTGCTTTAGCGAATTCAATATCAACACGTCGTATCATCGTATACTATGAAGATAGAAAGTGCCCGTTTTTTCAGTCCATAATTGTAAAAGTATTGGAGCAGTAGGACTGCATGTCGGTGCCGTAGCGTGAATGAAAGACGGATTACAAGGCTGCAGGTCCGTAGATCTGACTGTTAAAACCAGTTGTCAACCGTCTTGTTAATTCTGGGCTCAGAAATCGCCTTATTTGTACTGTGGAGTTATGCTGTCTACCACTGCTCCTCTTAAAAAACGAAGACCTTGACGGACGTCTCTGATGCGTACATAAAAATATAAAAACCAAGTGTTTGTAAATCTGTGATACAAACCACTGTGGTCATCAATCTCTAGGCTTAGAAATTACTTTTACTTAAACTAACCAAAAGACAAAAGACAAAGCCTGAGGGAGGACTTGAACCTTCAGCGGAAGCAACCTTGCAGTCTCTGACATGGCGCTTAGAACAGCACTGAAATTCCCACGCAGCAACATCCAGATCCTGGTGTACGAGTGTTAAAAACCTTACGTGATCATTTCAACCACCACCGTTGCACGATTGATGCAACACGTCCAAATTGTTTGGCAGTTATCCGAAAGGACCATCCCGGTACTCGGAAATGCACAATCTGGCCCGCTAGAAACTCGCTGAGTCGGCTGTAGGAAGCATGCGTGCCTGTCCGTAGCATGGCGGCTGTCCCCTTCTCAGGTTGTTATCAAGCTTAGCCTTATCGATAGACATTCCCTATTAAAGGATACATACATATGACACTCTTACAACTGCATCACTATGGCATCTCTTCGCGAGCGAAGGTGAAACAATCTTCTCGTATATTAAAAGCATTTACGACAACTGAAGTCAGTCAGCCAGACCAACCTCCCACTTCATCGAAATCTCGCATCTGCACTTTGATTACTAATATCAGGTGTGTGTACTGCTGTATGTGTGTGATTTGCGCTATTGTAAGTACTTTAAACAGAGAGTTTTTGCTGCTGCTGATTGAATACCTAACACCGACCACATAAATTACATATTGATATCTTGTTAGAAGATTGGTTATTCAAACCTACATTTCTAGCTTTTGTAGATTTGGAGAAAGCTTTTGACAGTGTTGATTGCAATACACTCCTTCAAATTCTGAAGTGAGCAGTGGAGAAAATATAGGTAGCGAATCAGGGGAAAGTTATTTACAACTTGTACTTTAACCAAACAGCTGTTATTAGAGTTCAAGGGCATGAAAGGGACGCGGTGACTGGGAAGGGAGTAAGACAGGGTAGTAGCTTTTCTCCTATATTATTCAATTTCTACAATGAGCAAGCTGTGAAGGAAAGCAAAGAGAAGTTTGGAGATGTAATTAGAGTTCAGCGTAAATAAATAAAAACATTGCGTTTTGCTGATGACATTGCAATTCTGCTAGAGACAGCAAAGACCCTGGAAAAGCAATTGAACGGAGTGGACAGTGTACTGAAAGGAGTATATAAGCAGAATATTAACAAGAGCAAAACAAGGGTATACAGTCTAAGAAAGAAAGGTGATTCTGAAGGAATTAGACCAGGTGACGAAACAATAAAGGTGGTATACGAGTTTTGTTACTTGGCCAGTTAAATGACATATGACAGTCGCAGTAAAGAGAATGTAATATGCTGAATGGCAATGGGAAGAAAAGCGTTTTTCAAAAAGAGAAATTTGCTAATATCGAATATCAAGTGTGAGTCGTTTCTAAAGGCATTTGTGTGGAGTGTTGCCTTGTGCGATAGTGAAACTTGGGTGATAAAACCTTTACACGGGAAGAGGATAGAGGATGCTAGAGGTGCTACATCGGCCGCGGTGATTGAGCGGTATGTGGCGTGCCAGTCACGGTCTGCACGGCCGCTGCGGTCGAGGGTTCGAATCCCCCCTCGGGCATAGATGGTTGTGCCATCTTTAGTATAAGGTAGTTCATAAATAGCTTGTAAGTTTAGGGACTGATGACCCCATAGTTAACTCCCATAAGCTCTACATACATTTGAACATTTTTTTGTTGTGCTACAGAAGGATACTGAAGATTAGTTGGGTATATTGCATCTTCTTATATATTAGAAGAATCTACCAAAACTAAAGTCAGTCGGCCAGACCAAAGTATTCGGCGGATTTCCTTCATTTTTGATTGAAACAAAAGGTATATATCGACAGATTTGTCATCAAGTATCAGAATTTACATGACTCTCTCCTTTCTTTTTCTATACTCAAACGCGATTTCCTTCTCTATATTTCTTATGGGGATATCCTAGCTGTAAATTAGTCAGTCGGTCAGGCCGTACTATCCGACCGATTTCCTTCATTTTCGCTTTAAACGAAAGTTATTCATTAGCATATTTGTCATCAAGTATCAGAATTATCGTAAGTCTCTCCATCATTTATTTTCAATCAAACGGGGTAACTTTCTGTACTTGCACTGAATATTTTGATCGGTTTAAGATATCTTCGGTTCTAATTAAGGTGCACAGTTCTTTTGACCTAACAACACTCAGTGGATCAAGATGTTTCATTTGCGCTTTTAAACACTTGCATTGATTGAGTCTAAAGAAAGAGATGCATGAACATTCAACTTTACTTCCATTTTCCCAACTTGATTTGTCATTCCTCTAACGGTTTGAAGTATTCGCATGGGTACTCTAGTTATCATTCAGTGCACTGTCCCCAAGGTAGCATCTGCCGTCATCGGGCAAAAGTGGCGACATATCTGAAGTGTAACTATTTTGATTCCGGCATTGTAAGTGCTGAAACCCAAATTAGGTGTAAAAATAGGAAAAAAAAATTTCTGTGGTTAAATGAAACCATAAGATTTGGTGTGCGAGAAATCGCCACTCATCTGCAAAATACCTAAAAATGAAACAGTTGAATTATACATGTTATTTCAGTTACTGCATAATTAACACTTTCTCATAAAGTTCTGACAGCAAGCACAAGGATCGACATAAGAGTGCGTGATAAATCATGGCATATAATTAGCAGTAACTTTACCGCACGTCGCTACTAGGCTCCTGCTTTCCGCTTCTTAGAATGTGGCTCCAGACGATTCTCGTCGCTGCCGGGACGTAAGAAACGCAGCGTTCAGACCGCGCTCAAATCCCCCGCCTCTCCATTAATCATGGCGGCTTCCACCATTTCTTTGGTGGCTGCAGACAGCCATAAGACCGGCCTAGCAGTCAGCGGTTGCTCTCAAACTCTATTTTAATAACGCTACGGTTCTCCGAACGGTGCTGTATCCAAACATTACGATCCATATTACATATGTCCACATCCACATCTACAACTGCATACATACTCCGCAATCCACCCAACGGTGCGAGACGGTGGGTACTCAGTACAACTACCAGTTACTTGCTTTCTTGATCCACTCCCATATAGAACGGGGAAAAACGATTTTATGCATCTGCTCAAAATGTTCAAATGTTTGTAGAGTCTATGGGACTTAACTATGGGGTCATCAGTCCCTAAACTTAGAAACTACTTATGAACTACTTACAACTAAGGACGGCACAAATATACATGCACGAGGGGGGATTCGAACCCCCGACCGTAGTGGCCGTGCAGACCGTGACTGGAGCGCCTCAGTCCCCTCGGCCACCGCGGCCGGCTATGCATCTGCACGAGCCCTAATATCTTTAATCTTATCCTTATGGTATTTACGAGAAATATAGATTGGTGGCAGTAGAATCGTTCTGCAGTCTTCCTCAAATTCCGGCCCTCTACATTTCTTCTGCAGTGCTTCTCGGAAAGAATGTCACCCTCCCTCCAGCGATTCCCATTGGAGTTTCCGAACCATTTCAGAAACATTAGTGCGTTGATCGAATCTATCAGTTACAAACCTCGTCGCCCGCCTCTGAACAGCTTCCATGTACGCCTTTAAAACGGTGGGGATCCCAAACACTGAGCAATACGCAAGACGGGGTCGTACAAACGTTTTGTATGCGGTCTCATTTACAGACGAATCACACCTTCCCAAAAAAAAAATGTTCAAATGTTTGTAGAACTTATGGTACTTAACTACGGTATCATCAGCCCCTAAGCTTACGAACTACTTATGAACTAGCTAAGACTAAGGACAGCACAAACATCCATGCCCGAGGGGGGATTCGGACCCGTGGCCGTGCAGCGGAGCATTCGCCTTCCCCGCGAATGTCCTTATTTGCTTGTTCCATTTCACATCGCTGTGCACCGTTATTTAAATGACGCGACACTGTCAAGCAGCACACAACTATTTCTGTATTCGAACATTATGGGACTGTTTCTCCCACTAGTCTGTTTCAACTTATACTTTTGCGCTAGTTGCCATTTGTCACACCACCTAGAAATTTGGAACAAGTAATCCTGCATCCTACTACAGTCATTCAATGACGAAACAGCACCATCAGCAAACAGCCGCAGATTGCAGCTCACTCTGTCCGTCAGATCATTTATGTAGACAGAAAATAATAGCGGTAATATCACACTTCCCTGGGGTACCCTGACTATACCCTAGTCTCTGATGAACACTCGCCATCGAGGACAACGTACTGGGATCTATTGATAATCTTCTGGGCCCCCTGCGTCATATATGTCATTTAGAGACATAGTAAATTATTGATACAAGGGTAAGAAGAGCTACCAATATATGTGTGGTGTCGCACAAGTACAAAGTGCGCGCCACCTACTTTCGTCGCGCGCCGCCATGCACACACGGCGCGGCGTTCTCACGACAGCCACGAGCGCCCTCTGCTGCAACGCCGCTCGTGGCCACCACTGAACGATTGGTCACTTGGGACTGAGATAGCAACCCGTCAGGACCTTCGTAATCAGATAGGCACCAGTGAAGACTTTGCTATTGTACAGGCACTAGGCAGGCCTCTAACAACTATGTATCAACATTCTGCAGTACTATGTAAAAGTTAAGTATTGTTACATTCTGTGCAATATATATATCTCTTTCTAATTTACTCGAGTGTTTATAGTTTCTGGCTGCTCCCCTCCGTACCTGCACCAGCGTGCTATCTATATTCCTGTGCCGGTCTCATTCCACTCGGCCACCGACACCTACGACGAGGCTGGGACACAAAAGCGGCGACGAAGTTGGGACACAAAAATATGTATGAAGTACAATTGTCTTCATAAATTAAATTGTATACCCACCTTTGTATTTTACAGTACATCTGACGATGGCATTCACGCCGAATCAGGACTGTCATATTGAATAATTTAATTAAAAGCATCGTCTTTGGTATCAATAATTTACAATATACTGGGTTCTTCTTAGTAGTCTTCGAGCCACGCACATTTTTGGGTGCCTATTCCATAATCTCATACCTTCGTTAGCAGTCTGTAGTGCGGTACCGTGTCAAACACTTTTCGAAAATCGAGAAATATGAAATCTGCCTGTTGCTCTTCATCCATACCACGCAAGATGTCATGAGAGAGCCGGCCGCGGTGGCCGAGGTGACTGAGGCGCTCCAGTCACGGTTAGCACGGCCACTACGGTCGGGGGTTCGAATCCCCCCTCGGGCATGTATATTTGTGCCGTCCTAGTTCGTAAGTAGTTCATAAGTAGTTTGTAAGTTTAGGGACTGATGACCCCGTAGTTAAGTCCCATAAGCTTGACAAACATTTGAACATTTTGTCATGAGAGAAAAGGGCAAGCTGGGTTTCGCAAGATCGATTTTTCCTACAGCCTTGCTGATGCATGGACAGAAGCTTTTCCGTCTCAAGGAAATTTACTGTAGAACGGAGAATATGTTAAGTATTCTACAGAAAACCAATGTAAATGATATAGGTTTGTAATTTCGTTGGTCCGTTCTTTTGCCTTTCTTGCACAAGAGAGTGTGCCTTTTTTCCAATCGCTTGGTACTTTGCGCTGGATCACAATAAATACAAGCTAAGTAAGGGGCCAATGCTGCCGAGTACTCTTCGTAAAACCGGACTGGTACCACTTCTGGACCTGGTGACTAGTTTGTTTTCAACTCTCTTATCTCTACGGCATCTGTTCCTATTACTATGACCTCCATGTGGGAATTAGTATGACCATCAAATGAAGTTATGTTTGCATGCACCTCCTGTGTGAATGATTTCTCAAATGTTAAAACGTCGGCCTTCATTTTTCTATCACCACCCGCGAATGATCAACGAGTGACTGGATAGACCTCTGATCCGCTTACTGATGTTACATAGGACCAGAATTTTTGCGGGTTCTCGGTAAGATATTTTGCTAAAATGTGACGCTTCGCGCATTCCTCTTTTTATAGTCGCGTGAATCTCTACTAACTTTTGTCTGATTTGCTTTCTCAGCATTTTTCGAATATTACTATAAAACCACGGTGGGTGTTTACCATCCTTAATCCACTTTGTTGGCATGTATTTCTCCAATGCTTTATTTACAATGCATTTAAATTTTACCCATAATTCCTCTACGTCCGCTATACCGGAACTAAACGGTATGCATTCATTCCTCAAGTGGGATGCTAACAATAGCTTATCTGCTCTATCTAGTACAAGCACTCTCACCTACACTCCTGGAAACTGAAAAAAAGAACACCATGATTTCGTCAACCCAGTAGAGCGAAATTTTATTGACACATTCTTGAGGATGTATACAGCACACGATGACGCAGTCAGAACCATACGCACGTCAGTACAGTCACCAGAGCGTGCACAATGTCGATGCTAGTATCGTGTATGCCCTCCTTTTGCTGCAATTCTGGGTGCAACTTTCTCACGAAAACGATTGCAGAGGTGCCGAATGAAGTCGTACGGTATGGCCTGCCATGCAATTTCCATCTGATGCCTCAGATGAACCACAACTCGTGCCGGTCGTGTAGACGGCGCCAAGGTGACGTTTCATCCGGCCCCAGACATGCTCAAAGGGGGACAGATCTGGGGATAATGATGGGCAGGGTAGTTGACGTACACCTTGAAGAACACGTTGGGTTGTTCAGGATACGTGTGGAGGTGCATTGTCCTGTTGAAAAAGCACATCGCCTTGCTTGTGCGTAAATGGTGACAAGACAGGTTGAATTATGGTTTCGATGTACCGTGTACTGTTCAATTTTCCCAATACGAATACCAGAGGAGATCGTCCAGTGTAGGGTATGGCTCCCCACACCATGATGCCAGGTGTCGGCCTCGTTTGCTTCTGTCGCGTACACTCCAGATTTTCGCACTCCCCTGCACGACACCACACACGCGTACGACCATCATTGGCACCGAGGTAGCAACGACTCTCATCACTGAAGACGACACGTCATCATTCGTCCCTGCATAAGCGCCTACCATGTCACCATTGGAGGTGGGCTGCACGATGTTGGGGCGTGAGCGGAGGACACTCTAACGGCAAACATGATCGTGCATCATTGTGAGAGGAGCGATATTCTACACTCGCCATTCTCCTCTAGTAATCGTCTAGAGAACGTTGAACAGAGCACGGTGCACTGAAACCATCAATTAACCCGTCTTGCTACCAATCACGAACCAACAAGGTTATATGCTTTTCCAGCAGGACAATGCAGATCCAGATGTATCCCGTACCACCCAACGTGCTCTTCAAGGTGTACGTCAACTACCCTGGCCATCACGAATCCCAGACCTCTCCCCCATTGACCGTGTTTGGAACCGCATGAAACGTCATGCTGGGCGGTCTGCATGAGTGGCACGAAATCTGGCCCAACTGAGGCACCAGGGGGAAATTGCATGGCAGGCCATTCCACGTAGCCACTTTCTGAACCTCTACGATCGTTTCCATGGAAGAATTATAGCTTGCATTGTTGCAAAAGGAGGGTGTACACGGTACTAACAACAACATTGCGGACGCTCTGGTGACTGTACTCACGTGCGTACGGCTCTGCCTGTGTGATCCTGTGTTGTATACAACCTCAAGAATGTGTCAATAAAATTTCCCTCTGCTGGGTCGACGAACTCATGGTGTTCTTTTTCCATTTTCCAGGAGTGTACATCTACATGGATACTATGCAAATCGCATTTAAGTGCCTGGCAGAAAGTTCATTAACGAATTTCATAACGTTTCTCTACCGTTCCATTCTCTAATAGCGTGCCTGAAGAAAGAACACCTAAATCGTTCCGTTTTCGATCTGATTTCTTTAATTTTTTTGGAATGGTCATGTATCCCTATGTAGGTGGGTGCCAGAAAAACATTTTCACATTCAAAAGTAAAAGTCAGTGACTGAAGTTTCGCAAATAGTCTTTTTGACCGATTTATTAACTTTGGTGGCCATTGATACTACGACGTCAAGTAACCCCTGTCTCTACAGTGACATCATTGACAAGGTCTTGCCTGTTTGTTGTTGTGGCATCGCTATTCGCCACAACGCCGGCGGTCGGCGCAAGTCACTACGCCGCTTCCTGAAGATGCCTTAAGTCGCGTCACAGTACTTTCACGGCGATCTTCTTCGACCGCTAATATGGTTGATGAAACCACATTTTTGAGTTTGTACACTTCCTTTAAAATTATTATCATTTGTTTCTGACAATACTTGATCGAGCACGGTTCACATGAAACCAGTGCAAAGTGTGGAGGCAGTAGTGACAGCCAGAATTTTTTCACTTGTATATGTCTGTGTTTTTGCAACAAATAGGTACTTACCAGAATGTTCAAATGTTTGTATAGCTTATGGGACTTAACTACGGGGTCATCAGTCCCTAAATTTACAAACTACTTATGAACTGCTTAATATTAAGGACGGCTCAAATATCCATGCCCGAGGGGGGATTCGAACCTCCGACCGTAGTGGCCGTGTCGGCCACCGCGGCCGGCTTACCAGGATGAAACTTTCACTCTGCAGCGGAGTGCACGGTGCTATGAAACTTCCTGGCAGATTAAAATTGCGTGCCGGAACCGGGACTCGAACCTGGGACCTTTGCCCTTTCGCGGGCAAGCGTTCTACCGACTGAGCTATCCCGACACGACTCCCGATGCCGCCTCACAACTTTACTTCCGCCAGTACCTCGCCTCCTACTTTCCAACTTGAGCTCTTGCCTGCGAAAGGCAAACGTCCCAGGTTCGAGTCCCAATTCCGGCATGCAATTTTAATCTGCCAGGAAGTTTGGTATCAGCGCACACTCAGCTGCAGAGTGAAAGTTTCATTCTGGAAACATCCCTTAGGCTGTGGCTAAGCCATGTCCCCACCATATCCATTCTTCCAAGAGTGCTAGTCTGGCATGGTTCGCAGGAGAGCTGTGAAGTTTGGAAAATAGGAGGCGAGGTACTAGCGGAAGTAGAGTTGTGGGGCGGCATTGTGAGTCGTGTCGGGATAGCTCAGTCGGCAGCGCGCCCGGTCAGAGGACTGAACGTCCTCTGTAATAAAAAAGCTCAGCCAAATGATCAACGAACGAACAAAACGACCGTAAATCATAGAGCTACCAAAAAGAAAAAGGTCGCTAGATCGCTTGCCCGCAAAAGGCAATGGTCCCAGGTTCGAGTTCCGGTTCCGGCATGCAGTTTTAATCTGCCAGAAAGTTTCAAATATGTACTTATTTCAGTGTGGAAACAACGAAAGTTATTATTGATACATTATTTCTATGTAGATGTGTAAGTGGCAGATGACTGAGGCGCATTTTTATTGCAATATTCTATTGCCACTTTCGTCTTTGTTCTCAAATTTCACTTACAGTTACTTGTTTCAGCATGGAACAAGAAAACGTATTAATGACATCTTATTTCGACATGGCATGCTTTTGTGGCAGATGTCCTAGGCGCAGTAATTTATTGCACTTTCGCCTTTTAGGCAAATTTCGTCCACAACTAAACCATTTAACAACAATTTTACAAGTTTGTACACTAAATAGGTTTAGTAAACACAAGATAAATGTATACTAGACTTTATGAAAGCAGTTGTTTTAACATATTAACAACAGATGCAAATCGATGGTCATGATTGTTCACATAACAAATTACTACTCTCTGTATGTTTCGCAGCTCGTTCACACCATATACTTGTATTAAAATCTACAGAAATATTTCCACAGTGGCACTTTCGGTGTTATTGCAAATCATATCTAACTTTTATACTTCGAATTATGAACCGTAATACTGACAGGTTCGTGATGTTTCACTACTGCATTTTTAGGAAGTATACTACCATGCTCGTCAATTCGCAGCTTTGAAAAAGTCTGACGGAACTTGATGCACATCCTTATTCAATAGCCAATCATTTAAAACGTGGAACTGTAAATAGGTACAATTCCTAAGTGGGTGTGGCATACTCGCTGTCAGCAGATACCCCAAATATGATGGCGGACGCCAGTTCAATTTGCCTCAAACATGACGGACCTGTCGCCACTCTATGAAATTCTCGCTCACTGGCCACGACATCAGTATAGCGGATGACTAAGTGTACCAGTCAACGAGTCAACGGAAGAGTATGGATCAAGAACAACGAGCCAGGCGTCTACGTCAGCACAATCAGGAACAGTACTATTGACTGATGGAAGAGATCATTGCAGAATTGTGTACTGTATATTAGATAGGACCTTGCATCAACAAGCACACGTAAATGTTGAGTATTAGCTTCAATTGTAATAAAAGTGAACAAATCACTTCTTTCAGTTGCAGACCTTGTCCACAATCCTTACAAACCAAGGCCCAACTCCCGAACCTATCGTTCTCAGAAGCGCACTGCGAAAATAAAAATTTTGTACCTATAATATCCAAAATATTTCCATTGAGTGTGGACTGTTAATTTAGCTACTCAAAGCAGTGTTCGGAAAAGTTACTCAAGAATAGTTGACAAGACGGCTTGTATCTTTGTCTGTCCTAAGGACTAAATAAATATCGCTAATATGTAGAGTACTCTAGAGTCCGACAAGGAGATAGACTGTCACTAATTTTATTTAACCTAGTCTTGGATGAGGTAGTGAGACAATGGAGACAACTAAATAGTAATATGAACATCAAAGGTGTACAAATAGGGTACATGGTCAAACATAATTCAATTGTGGACTGCCTGGCATTCGCAGGTGACATGACACTTTTAAATGAAACAGAAGAAGAGGCAAGGGTAGCACTACAATATATAGCTGAAGTAGCAGGGAAGGTTGGACTAAAGATTGCATATAATAAGACCAAGACATTGAACACTGACTGGAAGATAGATGGACAAGTGGTTGAGAATGTCGAGAGTTCTCGTTATTTGGGAGAGAGGATAACTGGTGGAACACAGAGCAGCAGTAGCGCAGTAGACAGGGCACAGCTCTTGCAGAAGCTTCGGTACGCAGTGAAAACAACAAATGGCAAGAAAAATCTGTCACACAATGCCAAATTGCGACACTACACAGCAACTGTATGCATCAGAAACGATGACACTAGGTAAGAGCACTAAAAAAAATGGGGGGGGGGGGATATCTGGATACACAGAACGCGAAAGGAACTGTACGACAAATTTGAACCTATATCAAGCGAGACACGGAAAAGGTTACGATTTTTTGGGCACATCATGAGGATGGACGATGAGAGGTTGACTAAGAAGAAATATAATGCAACATGACATTCGGCGAACAACTGGGTGAAGGAACTCAGAGGTGACTGGAAGATTGTAGGAATGAAAGAAAGGAATCTGCAGACACTGTTGCAGGACAGGTGGAAGTATAAACGGTTAGTGGACGGTCACAGGTGGCCGGACACCAAAATCAAAATCATCATAACAGAAGAAGCGAGATAATGAAGAGGTATTGGGAAGAAAGAAGACGTGCTAAACAAGCCACACGTGGTCCTGAAGGGTCCTGCCGCGGTGGAGTAGCCGAGCTGTCTAAAGCGTCTCGCTGCGGAGCGCGCGGTTGCTCGCCTTGGGGGTTCGAGTCCTCTCTGGGGCATGGGTGTGTGTGTTTGTCCTTTAGGTTAAAGTAGTTTGTAAGCTACAGACTGATGACCACGCAGTTTGGTCCGATAGATTTACAAACATTTGAACATTTTGAAGGGTCCTAAGGAAGCAGAAGAAGAGTTCTGTACGATAAATGTTCGCAAAAATTGGACAGGGAAATAGGAAAATTAATTACATACCTTTATTGACCTTCTGAAATTTATTTTACTATTTTTTCAGAAGCAGCACCTCGTAACAACGTCTGGGTTCTCGTGCCATGTAGGCAAAAAAAAAAAAAAAAAAATAAAATAAAAATAAAAAAAAACTGTGTACCTTTTATGATTTTAAAGTTCATTAAATTGGAAGGATTCCGACAGGTAAGTTATTTTTCGTTATTAACATTTTAGTAATTGCCGTACTTGTTAAGATTCCTTCTTCGGTTAATTATTTTCCTATGAGAACATTAGGTCTGCTGCAATAAGTCTTTTGATCCTTCGGTAGTATGTGAATGACAAAACTTAGAATTCTTTTGAACTTTGCGTAGGTGTAAAACCTCTGCTGGAGGAGGGTGGGGAGGAGAGGAAGTGGGGAGCCGCGGCGGAGCGTCCGAGCGCATTGAGGCGCTATGCTCCGATGCACGAGGCCGCTCCCCGTCGGGGGTTCGAATCACCCCTCCGGCAAGGTTGTTTAGGTCGTCTTTAGTATAAGGTAATTCATAAGTAGTTTGTGAGTTTAGGGACTGATTACCCCGAAATTATGTCCCATAAGCTGTTTGTACATAGCGCAAATTCTATCAGACTTTTGCGTGATTATCGATATACAATATTTGTTACGGATCTCACTGTCTGACATCTGCAGGTTTAGGTGTTACGGTGTTACCCCCGAGCTGGCTCCATATTAGGAAATTGTGTGTTTAGAGGGCTATTCCCATTGTCCGCAACGCCCGAGAGAAGCAGGGGAACGAACCGTACTTCAGATGTCCATTAACGATTACTGGCTACAAGCTGCCGCTACCCTACATCTAGAGCAGTTATTAGAAGCTACAACTAAAGTCATTTTACTCCCTATCAGACCACGCACCATCTAATATCTTACGTCCAACAATGACTAAGAATTTTCAACAGAGAAATGCTGTCTGCTTTGGCATGGTCACGCATTTATTTTCATTAAACGTCACACACATACAAAACAAATTTCACTAAAAATTTAATACTAAACTGTGTGCCACCAATTTTTAAAATGTACAGCATAATTGCGTCAGCTCATATAACACCACGACTGTCCAACTCAACAACTTTACTCGAATGCCGAAGCTCAACTACTGAACTACTGGTGCCACACACCAGCGATATTACAAATCCTAACTCTGCATACCAAGACTTACTTTATTTACAATGATATGTTACATGGCGTCAGCTATTTTCAACGACTTATGTAATCTGCTAAACTAAGAGGTGAAGATGTGCCTTAATTAGATTCGATGTTTTATTTCAAAATGTTCAAATGTTTGTAGAACTTATGGGACTTAACTACGGGGTCATCAGTCCCTAAACTTACAAACTACTTATGATCTAGCTAATACTAAGGACGGCACAAATATCCATGCCCGAGGGGAGATTCGAACCCCCGACCGTAGTGGCCGTGCGGACCGTGACTGGCGCGCCGCAGAACTCTTGGCCACCGCGGCCGGCTGTTTTGTTTCGCGTTGCCGCTCGTGGACATGTGAAAATCAGCAGTAAGTAGTGGTAAATCTCCCTCAGTTACATGACTGGTATTATTATTCAGTACAGCTGCTTGATATCGTTACAGGGCAACTAATTAATTGGCAATTCGGTGAGAGATATACCTGAACCGTGTCGATTGCAGTTCAGATAGGACTTACATAAAGGTTTAATATATTCTGTACTTATGCCTTTTTGAAAGAATATACCGATTTATTATGAACTGTAGAAATTATTTTTGTCGTAATTCCCGAATGCTCTGAACATTTTGTTACCAGTTTCCACGAGCTCAATTCGACCTGATTGGAGATTAAGGGCAGTATGTTCTCCATCGCTTTCTAAGTGTTCATAGCGCTAATTCTCAGACGCTATAAAAGGCAGCGGTCGACAAAAATTACACACAAAAGAAAAGCCAAATTTATTTAGAGCCGCTATCAAAAATAGGCCACCCGCCACCCCACATGGGTACTTCACATTTTTAAAAACACCGGCCATCTTCAAAAATTCTGCTCTTAAATTTCGCTCGCGTATCCTGTGACGTTCGCGGCTCTTACAAATGTCGTCGCGACTGGGAGAGGCCTGTTCGCAGCTCGCCTTCAGCGGTCGCTTTTACGCGCACGAATTCATCGGGAGATGAGAGAAGCTTTTAATACATACAGAGAGCCAAAGTGTCGCGAGCTATTCCGGAATCTTTAAAGACGAGGTCTCCGGCGCGCCCTCGTATCGCCGTCATCGAATCGATATCTGTCGGCACGGCCGGCGGGTATTCCTGCTGGTCGCAAACTATTTGTAGTGCCGCAATACGTAAGCAGTACGCCTACGCTCTTTAGCTCTCTGGCCACTCGTCTGACCGTACCGTGTCGCTGCTCCCAGATCAAACCGCTAGGAAACGCTGTATACGCGGGCGCCTTCATTCGCATTACTCGATACCTTAGCCTGTGTTTTTCACCCCCCCCCCCCCCCCACCATTGTTTGTGGAAGGGGGAATCGTCATCTCAGGGGGATGTAGTTGTATCATGAAACATTCGGCTGGGAGAAAGAAAAAGATGGCAGATATGTAGGGAGAGTTGTTTGAAATGTTTAACACTTCATCTTTGCTTAGCCCCCTTTATGTTGCCATGGATTTCGTGCAACTGTTTTCGGTTGTAACGAAACTGCAGGACTAGCGAGTTGCCTAGTTGTCTTCACCGCTCTCAGTGAAATAACGGTGACCTGTTCTCTTCGCAAGTTGTGTCCCCATCGAAGAGCATACAGCTCGTTTTCTTGATGTTGAGGCTATTAGGTTAATTACACTGATGGCCATTAAAATTGCGACACCACGAAGTTGACGTGCTACAGACCGACAGGAAGAATATGCTGTAATATGCAAATGATTAGCTTTTCAGAGTACTCACACAAGGTTGGCGCCGGTCGCGAAACACACTTCGTGCTGACATGAGGGAAAGTTTCCAACAGATTTCTCATACAAAAACAGCAGTTACCGGGCGTTGCCTGGTGAAACGTTGTTGTGATGCCTCGTATAAAGAGCAGAAATCACGTGTCCGACTTCCATAAACGTTTGATTGTAGCCTATCGCGATTTCGGTTTATAGTATCGTGACATTAATGCTCGCGCTGGTTGCGATCCAATAACTGTTAGCAGAATATGGCATCCGTGGGTTCATGAGAGCAATACGGAACGCCGTGCTGGATCCCAACGGCCTCGTATCACTAGCAGTCGAGATGACAGGCATCTTATCCGCATGGCAGTAACGGATCGTGCAGCCACGCCTCGGTCCCTGAGTCAACAGATGGGGACTTTAGCAAGACAAGAACCATCTGCACGAACAGTTCAACGACGTTTGCAGCAGCCATGACTGCGTTACCCTTGACGCTGCATCACAGACAGGATGGTGTATGCAACAACGAACCTGGGCGCACGAATGGTAAAACACCATTTTTTTCGGATGAATCCAGGTTATGTTTACAGTATCATGATGGTCGCATCCGTGTTTGGCGACATCGCGGTGAATGCAAGTTGGAAGCGTGTATTCGTCATCGCCATACTGGCGTATCACCCGGCGTTATGGTATGGGGTACCATTGGTTACACGTCTCGGTCACTTCTTGTTCGCATCGACGGCACTTTCAACAGTGGCCGATACATTTCAGATGTGATGAGACACGTGGCTCTACCCTTCATTTGATCCCTGCGAAACCCTACATTTCAGCAGGATAATGCAGGACCGCATGTTGCAGGTCCTGTACGGGCCTTTCTGGATACGGAAAATGTTCGAGTGTTGCCCTGGCCAGCACATTCCCCAGATCTCTCACCAACTGAAAACGTGTGGCCGAGCAACTGGCTAGTCACAATACGCCAGTCACTACTCTTGACGAACTGTGGTATTGTGTTGAAGCTGCTTGGCCATCTGTACGTGTACACGCTATCCAAGCTCTGTTTGGCTTAATGCCCAGGCGTAACAAGGCCTTTATTACGGCCAGAGGTGGTTGTTGTGGGTACTGATTTCTCAGGATCTATGGACATAAATTGCGTGAAAATGTAATCAAATGTCATTTCTAGTATAATATATTTGTCCAATGAATACCCACCCGTTTATTATCTGCATTCCTTCTTGGTGTAGCAATTTTAATGACCAGTAATGTAGCAAGTGACTAGTCTGGTAAAATTATTTCAAGGATGCCACTTTGTTCATTTACGCAGAAACAAAAACTGCACAATTAATAAACTGCACAATTAATAAAATTCAATAGTATATAATTCATAATGATGATTTGGTACCGATATAAGGTTAAAATGCACTATTCTACAGCCGATCGCGTAGGATAGCGGGTCTGGCCGTGATGACTGCCGAAACCGCAGTGAGCAGACAGTGTGATACACCTCGGTCTGCCTACGTGATAACTCGAGCAAAAATATGACCGAAGCGTTTCATCTGCCTTTTCGCAGTACTTTTGTTTATTATTTTTTTGTTATAATTGATCTGAAGCAACAGAATTGTAGTTTGCTGTTGATGGGTGACGCCTTTTGAACATCAAATTAATACAATAGGAAATTATTTTTAATTTTGAGTAAGGAAAATATTAGTTTTAGCACCTAGCCTCCATATCCACTGACCAATCACAGGAAGGTACTGAAAACTTCAGGCGACTTTTCCCGCGGAAATAGTACCTACTGTACCACATCATACAGGTACCTCACACCGACCTGCGTCAGCTGCATACAGCTCTGTTCTGACTTTCTGTAACGAAAGTGAATATTTTATATAGACTGGTGTAGTGTCTGTTCTTTCGGACATGTCCGAATGTATAATAAGTATTTACACGCGAGGACGGCGTTAGCTTAATTACTTCACCGCAAATGCGGTCGTACGTCCGACCTCGCACGAGAATCCGTAATGGCGAGTGTAAGAGGGCATTTACGATAGAGACGCTACAACCAATGCGTAAGGCTTGTGAAAACTTGAGACGGACGGGAGGCGAGCACAGGTAGCCAAGTGGTTAAGGCGACCGCTGGCCCGGAGCGGGAAACCCGGTTTCGATTCCCGACCCGGCTCACCTTTTCACTTGTTGCCATTTTTTAATTTCGATGCCCTAATGCAGCCAACGTTAATCCTTTTTCTCCTAATCCTTCTTCCTTCCCCTCCTTTATCAATAATTTGGAAGTGAATATGACGACTGCAAGCCAGAAATATCGTAAACAACTTGCCCTGTTCCTGTCTGAATTTAACTATTTTTGTCTGGTAGGTGTTCTTATAACAACATGGATATATAAAAATTTGTGTCAGCGCCAGTAATCGAACCCTGGTGTCTTCCTGACTGGGCAGTATTTTCAGTTTGTTATTTTTTTTTTCTCAATGCTCCCTCCACAGTGTGGATAGAACTCAGTATGCTCTGCAAGACGTACAGAAATATCTCTTGGGCAGCTCGATCTGTAGATATGTCTCTAATCTGTGTAAGATATGATAGGACGACAACTGACACATGCGACTCCTGATCCTACATCTCTTATTGTACTAAGAGAACAGGGCGATCAGGCGTCGAATAATCTATCCCGAGACAAAAAGGAAAAAAAAAAAGAAAAACATTAGTCTTCAGTTCCAATGTTTGTAACGAAACGGCTTCCTTTTTTGTTGTTCACTGCGGGGATTCGAACTCCGGTCTCCGGATTAATCGTTTCTTTTCGCTTTGCTGTCTTATTTTTACGTGCTTTATTTCTAGGTTTCGGGATCTATTTATTTCAATCAATCTTTATTTGAATAGATAAGCGGAAAAGGGAAATGGGAGAAAAACAAATTCAACGAAGGAGCCCTAAAACCAATACTATAAGAATATCGCAGACCTCTGTGTGATAAAATGAGCCGGCCGCGGTGGCCGAGGAGACTGAGGCGCTCCAGTCACGGTCTGCACAGCCACTACGGTCTGGAGTTCGAATCCCCCCTCGGGCATGGATATTTGCGCCGCCCTAGTTTGTAAGTAGTTCATAAGTAGTTTGTAAGCTTAGGGACTGATGACCCCGTAGTTAAGTCCCATAGACTATACAAACATTTGAATTTGATAAAATGAAATGAAATGAATGTCGGACCAGCACGTTCTCACAAGACAGGAGATCGCTTTTGTTTAGCAGCACGAGAGAAACTGCGCGGCGACGATAGGTCAGCAGATTGTTCACACACGTATTCTGGTAATTATTTGTGTATTACCTTTGAAGAGACCAATCAAAATCTGGCATTAGGGATATACGTCAGCCGCTCCTTGTACGGATGATCCAGCTGTGATGGAGGTCACGGAATGCACTCCACAGGAAGATCGAAAACTATTTTTCGTACTTCCTGTTCTTGACAACTACGCAGTGTCGTTCGTTGATGCATTGCCAGAAATGGAGGACAGCGAGACCACTGATCAATGTTACTGTATGGGTCTTCGCTTGCGGGAAATAGTCATTGTAGGGGACGAGGAGTATTTCTGCAGTGATTTCTTTAGGGATCGGGCGTGTATAGATAGCCAGCATCTGACAGACCGAAAGCCAGGCATCGCCTGCCTCGCCACAGACGATTCGATGGCCGTCGTTCGTCTTGTACGCCGCACGTGGCACGTAGCGGCGATCCGCCAGGCGGATCCTGCTGAGGCGCGTCGGGCAGTTGTGCCAACCGTTGCACCACGCAGCACACAACAGCGCGGACTTCTCAAGCAGTACGTTGTCCGAATCACATTCCCACATTACTATTTTGGCCATAGTGTGTGCAGTTAGCTCTGCATTCCCGCCAGGAATCAGGTATAATTGTCCATCCGCGTTGATAGAATCATCAAATGAAGGGTTATGAGCAAGAACATGGTAACCCACAAAACAGTATAACTGAGAAAAACGAGGGAACCTGCTGTACAATCTGTATTATTCCTAAAAATATGCTTTTATCATATGAAAATTACAAGAACTGTTAATAATAATTCGTACAATCATATGTTACATACATTTAGTAATCCTGTTGGTGCGGGTTACCATGTTTTTCACGATTTTCCATGAAAGATATGTAATTTATTCATATATTTTTATTATCTGAAATACATAAAAGGTACAAGGAAAATATATTACCGTACAGTATTTTATACACATCATCCTTAACATCCTTTTACCATTGTTTTTTTTTAAGTGCACAGTTTGTAATTATCATTAGTGCAAAATTATTTTTGGGAGGATTACAATACGTAGCATAATTATAATTAGCATAATTAAAGAAATCTTCAACAATCTATTGTGTGTGTGTAGAATTATTACACTTCTCTAAGAACAATTCGTCCAGCAACAACAATTTTTTTATTTAAAGTTTTAAATAGGCTTATTCCTTTTCAGTTATAAACGTATCTGTCACCTGCTGCCATACTGTGTCCACTGTGTTGAGTGGACACAGTATGGCAGCAGGTGACAGTGGAACCAGAAAACTGCAATGTGTTTCAGAAAACAGTGTAACATTTCGACCTGGTTGCCAGAAAGAGACTGACGTGGAGTAGCAACTGCTGACACCCACTGATGATGCCTTGAGAGAAAGGCGAAACGCGTATGGGTGACTTAAAAATATAAAAATAAAACCCTTCATTCGCAGTAGCAAACGGCGTTTACTTTAAAAACATTACAGTGAAATACAATTCAGCTGCTACTCAAAATGGCCATTGCAAGCAACGTATAAATTTTTATTTATGACGACCCAGTTAACAAGATTAAGATTAAGCGTGCACCACCGCTTCACAGCAGTGCTTTTCACGATAGGAGGCGCGGCACCTCATCCTCTCCAGCGCGGTTTGTAAAATATGTTACCATTCACCGACCTTTTTAGACGAACCTTGTAATTAGAAACAAGTGATATACGGGGTGTTATTGAACTGTATGAAACAAAACGTAAATTAGCTGTTGTGGCGTGAAGTCAGCGCCACACGCCAGGCCCAAGAGAACGATCGCGGAGAAGGCAGTGATCGACCGACAGTCTATCGTACGCCGGCGCCGCGCCTCTTGGAAGGAGTAACCATAGACACGCGCCCTCTACAAGCTGCTATATCTAGGCCGACATACGTCTGGACGACAGGTCAGAACTCGGCAGTAATTACGTCCCAGCGGAGCTAGCATCGTACGGAAGACGCTGCGAGAAGAGAGAAGAAACAGACACATGTTCTAGAGTATTGTTTTCTTCATTCAATAAATACCACGATCCTGCACCAGTACCTTTCCTGACAACTAGCCCGGGACGAGTACTCAACAAATAGCAGCGAGGATGATACAACATTAGCTACAGCTTTATTTAACATGTAAACGTTACTGAATATATTCTGATTTAGGTCATGACATGTTCGACGTCTTCCTTGACGATGATGTGTAGCAGACGGATAGTGTGAAATTCTGAAAGAGATACTGTAGTGTCGCAAAATCGATGCTGTCGATGACCTTCTGAATGGCTGTTTTTTGCTAAACAGTGGTTTTGGGGTTACTGCTGTACGTCTTTACTTTAATACGGCCCTACAGAAAGGTGTCATGTGCTTAGATGAGGAGAATATCGCGGATAATTGTTGCCTCGTGCCTGTGTCCTGTTGGAACCCCAGAGCCAGAAGGCGGTTTCTATCTGCTCCTCCAGGACATCAAACACTCTCCTGCTTCGATGGTATCGAGCCCCTATTTGCACATCTTGTTGAAATCAGGTTCAGTGTGGAGAATGGGAATGAATTGATCTTCCTACACCTTCACGAACCGTTCGGTAGTCACCGTGCCATCAAGAAATATATCGTGACTGGAAATTGCATATTACATAGCCACCCGTGGAGTGTGATATGACTTCCCGATCTGAAAATGTGGCTTCTCCAAATGCGCCAATTTTGGTTACCGACGATCCCAACCAAATGAATGTGGGCGTCTTCGCTAAACCAAATCATGAGCGTGTCCATGCGCATACTGATTCCCATGGTGCCCCGAGTGTACGTTGAACGTCCTAATGGAAACTATTGAGAGGATAGAACTATTTCATTTCGTATATTTCAATAATGTCATACACTATTTTTTTTTTTTTACTAATAAGCAGTGGGGCCTTGCCTAACTAGTATAATTGGTCTCTGAAACTTACCCGTAATGCCAAACACTCATACGTAAAATATATTCTCCTGTAGCAATTGACGAAAAAAAAAAGTTCCAGCCGGAGAAAATATAATGAATATTTTTGTATGGACATCTACCGCCACACGCACTTGGTTCTCTATTTTAGAGCATCGTCAGTGGTTTTCCATATCTGAAAATTACATTTGGATTTACTGATGTTGCCTCAGCAAATTATAAATAGATCCCTTTGTTTTAATCCAAATAAAAATAGGCTACTCACGTTTTAGAGTCATGCAGCTTTGCCACAATTTGCGTATTTCCTTCTTCATTTTACCACGTTTTCTACGTTCGCTATTTCACAGACTTGAAGGCGAATCTCGTTTAGGAGTTAGTTTGTTTTCACGTGTTGCAACTTAAGTGAGTAGATGCTGTTTGGGTGTACAAAAAAGATGTTTTATTTTATATTATTTTGTACTACCTTAATTCCCGCTACTTCTCACGCGTAGAATGTATTGTCTGCATTGGTTGCTTCTATTTCTAAATATAATTTTTCATATATTTAGCTTTAAAAATGCTTTCCTAATAACGTATTTTGATGCAACTTTGCCACCCCTTATTGCACCATTGATGGCAGCACCAATATAGTCTTAGTAGCACTCTTAAATGATTTTCCCCTATTTCACCGGATTAATGTTCGAATTTCCAAAAATATCGAAACAAGTGTTTTTAAAATTCTAATCTAAAATCGTGTGTCAAAAATGCCTGAGTAGCAACGTATTTTCAAAAAATCGTTCATTCCCTATTTCACCCTCTTAGGGATGGGAATATCGAAAAAACGCTGATACCTACAATGTAAGTTAAGCGACGCCTACAAATTTCAAGTTTCTATCGTCTGTATATTCACTTTTCAGCGCCTTTTCTGTCGTTTAGAAACGGGTCTTTCTTGCGCTTTTGCATCTTTCTTGGTAGTTTTACTTTTCAAACTGCAATATGCACTTACTTTCCTTTATTCGTACCCTTGTTGCAGAAAAACCAATGAATAATGTGCATCACGTTTCGCTGTATATAACCTCTTTTCTATTATAGTGTCAAAAGTCATCGCTAGTCTTCAGACCGAATTTTATATAAGCTGACGACTTTCAACTACTATATATTCCACCCTCTTATAGCTATCTAAACGGAACTGCTATGGTGTAGAACAGGAGACTTTGTACTACAACGTCACATGGAGATCATTCTTCTCCATTTTGTATTTCTTGCTGATAAAGAATATATTGAGACCCACACGTAGAATTTTATGTAAGTCGGTAACTTTGAACTTCCATATCTCCACCTCCGTATCGTTATCAACCCTGTACACCCATAGAGCAGAATGGGAGACTGATACCTAGTACCACATACAAACATACAAGTACTATTCGTTTGCGATGTGTAGTTTTGGCAGCAGAACGAAATATAGACACAAACACCTGTGCGGCAATGAGGCAGCCGGAGGTAATGGTTGTATGACTGCGTTGTGTGCCTGTTTGATTGCGTGAGTGTTCTATTTTCTGAAGGCCATGGCCGATAGCTAAAAGTGTTGTATGTGTGTGTCTTTTGTGTGTGCCTGTCGCAACTCGTCACCACGTCTTTGCGGTGAGTTGTAAATCGTTCTTACTATATTATATATATTAAGATATTTATTTACTCATATACATGTGGCATCTGTTCCGAAAGAACAGACGTCACTTCTGAAACTGCAGTTGTTATTCTTTCATATTCACAGAATATATGGCATCAACTGCCAATGGGCAAATATGTAAATATGAAATAATAACAACTGCAGGATCAGAAGTGACGTCTGTTCTTTCGGAACAGATGCCACATACATAATATGGCAGTGACGGGCAATGATCCTTTCGTTAGTGGGGAGGGGGGGGGCTAAGTATGAGGCCCTGACTCTTACGGGAATTAGTACTTAGTGACTACGAGTTTGAGTACTGTGGGCAGAGTAAAGCTGGGAATTTGTATCTGACGGGAGGCGTGCTTAAGTATTTCTTGCAGATGCGGTGATCACTGTGTCCCCAGTGGTGTAGAGGTCAGCGCAACTGCCTAGAAAGCGGGAGACCCGGGTTCGGATCCCGGCTGGGTACATATTTTCAGCTTTGCCCATTCGCAGTTATCATACATTCTATGCATTTTATTTATTTATTCATTACTTTGATGAACACCTAAGAATACATAACGATAAACGAATATCCAGAGAACAAGACTTGAAAATAATTAGAATAAATCACGGAAAGTACCTTCTTACACTACAAGGAAACTACCACATTCAAAAAACCAAAGCAGAAAAGAAAATCCTGTTTAATGACCAAGTCCACAAATGAAACAACTGGCTGTTCACATCAATAGATGAAAAAGGACCCCTCCCTTCACTTTAACATTAACCCCCTCCACAAAACATCGAAATCAATGCTAAAAAACAACAGTCATGAAAACGCAACAATAGCTATTACTATCTGAGATTACAGACACACATAAACCACATCTTTCTCGTACACACGAAACACATACGCCCCACACACATTCTTAGTTAAGTAGGCGCCGCGATGGAACAGACAATCAGTTCCAGGTGCCTTGTCAGAGACTGCGAGGCTGCTCCCGTCGGAGGTTCGAGGCCTCCCTCGGGCATGTGTGTGAGTGTGAGGGGGGCCATGTGTGTGTGTGTGTGTGTGTGTGTGTGTGTGTGAGAGAGAGAGAGAGAGAGAGGTTTTCTTAGGCTATTTTAAGTTGTTTGTAAGCCTAGGGACTGACGACCGTAGAAAAGAAAAGTTGGCGAAACGTATAACGAATTCCTGAACCTGACTCACTTTCAAGTCTGTAAAATTGTTAACATTGAAAAAAGTGATGAAACTAAGAAGGAATAACGCAAATAGTGGCGAAGCTGTGTGGATTCAACCAGTGACTAGGTGAGAAGAACACAATGAAAATCTCGAGACTACCAAACTTGAGTAGCCTATATTTATTTAGATTAAAACAAAGTGGTTTATAATCTGTTCAGGCTACATCAGTAAGCAAAAATTTAATTGTTAGAAGTAGAATCCACTGATGATACCATAAAATAGAGGCCGAAACGCGTGTGGACGAAATAAAACTACTGCAGCAAGATGTACAGCTTATGGGACTTTACCACGGGGTCATCAGTCCCTAAACTTACAAACGATTTATCAACTAGCTAATCCTAAGGACGGTGCAAATATCCATGCCCGAGGGGGGGATTCGAACCCCCGACAGTAGTGGCCGTGCAGACCATGACTGGAGCGCCTCAGTCCCCTCGGCCGGCGCTGCAGCAAGAAAGCAGCTGTTTCATTTCCAAAAACAAATAAAAATTCCTGAAATATACCAATACTCTAAAATATCGTTTTTTTTTCACAACGAAGTTGTCTCAGTGGAACGAATTAAAAGGACACGACAGATTACTTCCACAGCTCCACTCTCTAGGCCATTGGAGCTGGTGTGCATCTTTCGTAACTTCAAAGACGAGACGCTAACCTCTGACCTTAGCCTTGTCTGTTCGCTTCTTTTCTGCTTCATTCTGAAGCATGTCTTTGCCGTATTCTTATAACGAGACTTCTTACCCGAGGCTAACGCATTGGATCGCGTCACGCAAAACAGAAGCCGGGAAGTGTATGCCTCTGTTTTCCTCCTAGTCAAAGTAACAATTTTATTTTACGGAGCCCAAGAGCACGATTCTTCCTCTATTCTTGCCCCTTGTTATCTCTGCGAAGCAGTTTCGCGCTGTCTCAGCCAACAAATTTATCTTCACAAGACTGATACTCGAACGAATTTTTTATTACTTGGAGTTACAGTTTTATAGATCCAGTCCTCGATTTTTAGAGAGATGACGACGAAGTAGTCATTTAACAGGCTATGTATACACTTTTTGTTCGTGAGTATATTGCTATATATATCCCTTTGAGGCCCCGCACGCGCAGTTGTACGTTTCTGGTTTTGCAGTCTTTATTTATTTGTGATTCACGTTCAGGTGTGCATCACATAATCGTTAGTGGACTGTAGTAACGTGCGGAATGAGTTTTAGTTCAATGTTTCTACACTGGGTGACACCAGCAGTCGGAAAACTTCCAATGGCGATAAGAAAGACTTGCTGACAAGGTGTTGATATCCTTGTTTTGACATGTGAAGCTATCATATCTGACAGTCAGTTGATTTGAAATGATCCTCTGATGTTATTACGTGATTTCTTTCAAACGGCATGTTACTGTAAGATTATGCAAATCATAAAAAAATGCAGTGAAGGCTCAAAACAGACAAATCTCTTCAGTACCTCCTTTTTAGTTACGCCATCTACCCATCTAATCTTCAGGACTCCTTTGTAGCGTAATAATTTAAAACCTTCTAACCTCTTCCAGTTTGAGACGCTTATCGTCTACATTTTACTCCGATACAAAAGTACACTTCAGACAATTGCCTTAAGAAGAGACTCTTGTGTTGTGGTCATCAGACAGGAGAGTGGTTTGATGCAACTCTCAACCCTGCTCTATCCTGAAGAAGGCTCTTCATGTCCTCTAAGAACGGCAACACCCATCTGAAACTGCGTACTATATTCCTCTCTTGGTCTCCCTCTACGATTTTTCCCCAACACACGTTCCTCCAGTGCCAAATTTACGATACCTTGATGTCTGAGAGCTACGGTGGAGTAGTCGAGCGGTCTAAGGCGCCTCGCTGCGGAGGTTCGAGTTCTCCCTGGGACATGGGTGTGTGTTTTGCCCTTAGGTTAGTTTACCTTAGTTTAAGTAGTTTGTGAGCTACGGAATGATGACCTCGCAGTTTGGACCGATAGATTTACAAACATTTGAACATTTTTAATGTCTAAGAATCTGTCCTACCATTCGATCCATTCTTTTAGTCAACGTATTCGAAAAGTTCCTTTTATCACCAATTCTTCATTAGTTATGCGATCTACATCCAATCTTCAGCATTCTTCTGTAGCACCACATTCAAACGTCGGTATCCTCTTTGAACCATATATCGTTCAAGTTTCACTCCCGTACAAGGCAACATTCCACGCAATTTCCTTCAGAAAGGATTTCCTTGCACTTAAATTAATATTCGATCTTAGCAAATCTCTCTTTTTCAAAAACGTTTTTCTTTCCATTGCCATACTGCGTTTGTATCCTCTGTACTGCGACTGTCGTATGTACCGAATTAACAAAACTCATCTACCACTTCGTTGTTTTGCTCTTCTTAATCTTATACGCTTTCAATACACTTTCCATTCCGTTCAATTGCTCTTCCAGGTCTTTTCCAGTCTCTGACAGAATTACAATGTCATCAGCAAAACGCAATATTTTTATTTCTTCGCCCTGAACTCTAATTCCTTGTGCAAATTTCTCTTTACTTTCCTTTATAGCTAGCTCAATGTACAAACTGAATAACATTGGTGAAAGTCTACAACCCTGTCTTAATCCCTTCCTAACCACTGCGTCCCTTTCATGCCCTTCAACTGTAATAACAGCTATTTGGTTAATGTACAAGTTGTAAATAACCTTCCGTTTCCTATATTCTACCACTGTTGACTTCAGAATATGAAAGAGTGTATTCCAATCAACATTGTCAACAGCTTATTCCAAATCTACAAAAGCTAGAAATGTAGGTATGCCTTTCCTTAATTTATCTTCTAAGATAAGTCGTAAAGTGAGTATTGCCTCCCGTGTTCCTACATTTCTCCTGAATCCGAACTGATCTTCCCCGAGGTCAGCTTCTATCAACCTTTCCATCCTTGCGTAAATAATTCGTGTTAAAATTTTGTAACCATCACTTATTAAATTGATAGTTCTGTAATTTTCACACCTTTCTGTGCCTGCTTTCTTTGGAATGTGGATTATTACATTTTTCTTAGTCTGAAGGTATTTTACCTGTCTCATACATCTTATGCTGCAGGTGAAAAAGTTTTGTTGTGGCTGGTTCTCAGAGATTTCAGTATCTGTTTGGGAATGTCATCTGCTTAGGTCTTTCAGTGCTCTAATTTATCTCTCAATATAGTATCTCCTATTTCATCTTCATTTACTTCCTCTTACCGTCCTACGATATTGTCTTTAATTCATTTCCTTTGTAGAGCCCTAGCTATCACTTCTTTACTCAGAACTGGTTATCCATCTAAGTTGTTGTTAGTCATACAGCTATATTTCTCGTCTCCAAATGTCTCTTTTATTTTCCTGTAAGTGGTATCTATTTTTACCCTAGTTATACATTTTTCCACAGATTTGCATTTGGCAGCTAGCCATTCTTGCTTACCATTTTGCATTTCCTGTCAATCTTATTTCTTAGTCGTCTGTAGTCCCTTTTACCTGCTCATTTACTGCATTTTTATTTCTTCTCCTTTCGTCATTAAATTTAGTATTTCCTGTGATATCTAAGGATTTTTTGTATATCTTGCCTTTCTACCAATTTGGTCGTCTGTTGCCATGCCTACCGAGTCCTCTTTTACTGTTTTATTGTCTCCCGTTTCTGTCAACTGTTGGCTAAATCTCCCTCTGAAATTCTCAAGAACTTTACGTTCCTTCAATTTATCGCGGTCCCATTTCCTTATAGTCGTACTTTTCTGCAGTTTCTCCAATTTCAGTCTACAGTTCATAGCCAATAAGGTATGGCCAGAGTCTATATCTGCCAATGGATATGTCCTACGGTTTAAAAACCTGGTTTCCAAATCTGTATCTTATCATTACAAAATCTACCCGGTATCTTTCGGTGTCTCCTCGTCTCTTGCACGGATGCAACCCCAATCACAATTAAGCTTTTCTCTCCCTCACTTCTCTGTATAATTTCCGTTACGTCCTCATACATTTCTTCGATCTCGTCATCGGCAGAGCTAGTGGGCATAAAAACTTGTACTATTGCGGTCGGTGTTGGCTGCTCCACATTCCTATTTTCTTATTCATTATTGGACCTACTCCTGTAATAGCCCCAACTGATGTATTTATAATCATGTACTCGTCTCACCAGAAATCCTATTCCCCTTACCACGGAACTTCACTAACCCGTACTATATCTAACATCAACCTCACCATTTCCCTTTTTAAATTTTCTAACCTCCCTGCCCTATTAAAGGTTCTAACATTCCACGATCCGATCCGTAGAATGCCAGTGTTGTCTTTCCTGATGACGACATCCTCGTGAGTAGTCCTCTCCCGGAGTTCCGAATGGGGGACTATTTTACCTCCGATTATTTTACCCGAGAGGATGCCATCTATTCATACAGTAGAGCTGTATGTCCTCTGGGGAAGTAACGGCTGTAGTTTCCCCTTGCTTTCAGCCGTTCACAGTAACTGTATGGCAAAGCCATGTTAGCTGACGTTACAAGGCCAGCTCAGTCAATTATCCAGACTGTTGCCCCTGTAACTACTAAAAACGCTGTTGCCCTTCTTCAGGAACCACACGTTTGTCTCGTCTCCACTGTTGGTGCACTTACGACACGTCTGTCTGTATCGTTGAGGTACTCAAGCCATCTTACCTCGACAATGTTTTAAAATGTTTACACTTTAATAATCGATGTTCACAAATATCTCGTTTTCATTAACGCCTTTCTTCCCATTGCTATTCTGATTCCATACCTTCCCTGCTGCGGCTATCATAATAATATTACTGACCAAATAACAAAATTTACCCACTACTTACATTTACTAACCTAAATCTCTCAGCAATGCCTTATTTATTTCGACAGTGTTGCATTAACCTTGTTTTGCTCTTCTTATTATTAATCTTATACTTCGATTTCAAGACGCTGTCTATTGTTCTATGGATAAAAAATGTTTTGATACGCTGCATATAAAATTTGTTTGTTACCTGTCAGCCATTTACGTCATTAGGTTGCATACTGAATTTTTTGAGCTGTGACAGTTTTAATAATATATTTTCTTTCATTTTTTTAGCTGTTAACAACTGTAAGACCTTACTCCATACCATACTTATTGATAACTGACGATAAAACTGATGAGCTCATAGATGGTGCCTATATGATGGTTGCGGATGAACATTTACCTTTTAAACCTCTGTGCAATACGTCAGTGGTGAGTACAATTGATCTTTGAAGAACGAAACTGCTTGTAACACACACTAAAATAGATATTTATTTGTTCCCCGAATTATCAGATATACCATAAGCTATAGTAGTTTTCTTGGGTGCTTGAGTACCACCCGCATCCCCTATTAACTGATATCTTTTCGTGGAATACTGTAATTACAGTTTTTTTCTGAAAAAAAAAAGGAGGGAGACATTCAAGAGAACAATACGAGGTTGTTATTATTTTTTTTTCGAACCACTAGTTTCATGTCCTGGTTTAATCCATCAGGTCTGAAGACAGTGCTCGGCCTGTATCCATAATGTACTGACTGTTTAATGTTTGTTTAGTGGAAGTTTTTTTCTCATATATAAGGCACAGGAGTGGACCTGAAATTGCTCTGAAGCATCTATTTTGTGATTTCTTCCTAGTCACTAAAATTTACTCTCAGTATTACCCGTTTCCGAACCCATGTTTATTGGATATATTAATTGTGTCAAAGAAAAGAACTACCAACTAGCAAACTATTCGCCACTTTCCTTTAACAGACTTCAAATTATAGTTGTTTATTAAGCGACAGAAAAAATAGTAAATAAGACAGTCGAGAAATTCTCATATGGAGTGCTTCAAATGATGCTGACGGGAAATGTGATGCATTATCTAAGGCACTTAGACAAGCATCCATAGGAACGAAGTCCAAGCCCCATACAGACATTTTGAATTAGGCTTTACGAGGTTTCCTCAGAACACTTAAGACATGGGTTGGAGCTTTATTTACACAATATTTGTGAGGGTCCGTAGTCTCGCACGTGTTCTCCGCTGACTGTAGACTTATTTGAATGTTTACTGTCAAACATTCGCCCTCTCTGCCTCATCTATACGTCGGTAACTACAACAGTAGTCAGCCATAAAATCTATTTAAAAATCGCGTATATCTCTATAGGTCGTGTCAGTCTTTTTCAACTTACATCTTAAAAATGAATTCGTGAATTCTTCTCCTGTCGGTAATGTACATCGCGCTGAATTTCGCAACTATGACGCATTCACTCAGAAAGAACATCTGTTATATTCTTAAATTGGCTCTAGCTACGCTCATATAAGTACAATCCATGCGAAAACGTTCCATGATTTATTTGTTACGGAATGGTACCTGTATATGTTCCAAATAAGCTTCAGTGACATAACGGGATTACATTAACATAATAGTTGCTGTAACAGGAATCACAAGCTCACAGCAGTTGTTTCATTCTCTTCCACACAATGGAACCGCAATATGGACTGCGTTGCGTGAAATGGCGGTGCAATAAAAAACTGCGCTTTTAATGTACAAGAGCACTATTGTAATTTCGCCAAATGGTGGTCGCTAGTTTTGATTAAAGAAGCGCTTCGGTAGTGATAGGGCTGGGCTGGTTACGTGGATGCAGTTTCATAATACACATTGTGTTCCATCACAGTGGTTATAAATATTCAGGAGGGATAGCTAGAAAACTATTCCTGAAAACGTATGTTTATAGCGCCCTATGAGTATATAATTACCTGATTTTAAGAAAACTTTTGTAGCAGGAAATTCTTTGTGAGTTCATACCGAACGTGATTACAGTTTGTGGGAGAACCTTTAATGCCGTGATCATTCGCAGATCAAGGAACGTGATTAATTGTGTGTTGTCTAATTTACCTATTTTAGAAACGGGCCTAGATAGGTATGTGAAAATAGCATCTTGTAACAGCAGTGATGTATCATATACGAAAAATCCACAAATGCACCAAAAGCATGATCGCGTAATTAATACCAAATATTCAGATCTTTGTAAAACTAAGGGACCAAACAGCTAAGGTCATGGCTCCCTACATTTACAAGCTACTTGAACTAACGTATGTGCATCATACCGCTGGCCAATCGTACCATAATAATAATAATAGTAACAATAATAATAAAAGAAACAGAAATAAAGTGGATGGGCGGCCTATTACTAATCGGGCGGTCAGTGTTATTTTCCCGGTTCGGATGTTTATTTATTTATTGTTATGGTGTCATTATCCATTATTTATGCCGTCATTTGGAACGCATCTCCTACATTCTTGCGGATCGTACTTTTCGAGGGAAGCACGCCAAACATAAATCGTGTTTTCACCATACGTATTTTATAAATGCATTGTACTCGCGTTTGGTTCTGTCGCCTTAAGTACTCTATTGAGCTTGATTTATTTTATGTATGCCTTCCATCCGTCTCTGAAGCCTTAAAAAGTCTATTACAGAATATACCGCCACATGTGAATTCAATGTTTGCCATAATGGACAAATAGTATTTCTTTGCCTACTACCTGTAAACGAGTTCAAATGTTCAAATGTTTGTATAGCGTATAGGACTTAACTACGGAGTCATCAGTCCCTAAACTTACAAACTACTTATGAACTAGCTAACACTAAGGACGGCACAAATATCCATGCCGGAGGGGGGATTCGAACCCCCGACCGTAGTGGCCGTGCAGACCGTGACTGGAGCGCTTCAGTCCCCTCGGCCACCGCGGCCGGCTGTAAACGAGTTACACAAACGATTGTGCGGGTCGCAAACGTAGTTTTATATACAAATAATTGTAAGCTGGAAATGTAAACCGGGGGAAAATGAAATGAGATTATCTGGTAAACTAAAATTCCTACCGCAACTAAACATTGTTTATTCTTGCCTCTTTGAAATAATTACTCTGAAGATTTTTTTCTTTTACTTACGGTGATTGGGAAAATTCGTACGAAACACACACATTCCTAAAAATTTCATTTAAAAAATTCCAAATTAAGATATTGCTAACATCATACAAATTCATTTTCACCCCCACCTACTTTTTTTTTTTGGTACTGCCTGGGGAGTCGCCCCACGCATTCTCGCTTTTTCTCCTCCTGCCCTGCAGAGTGACATGAATCAGAAGTAAATTATCCTGATGTCCTATGTTTTGCCGTCGATCCTAATAGAAAAAGATATTCAAATGTTTATAAGGCTTATGGGACTTAACTGCGGGTTCATCAGTCACTAAACTTACGAACTACTTATGAACTGCCGGCCGCGGTGGCCGAGGAGACTAAGGCGCTCCAGTCATGGTCTGCACGGCCACTACGGTCGGGGGTTCGAATCCCCCCTCGGGCATGGATATTTGTGTCGTCCTAGTTCGTAAGTAGTTCATAAGTAGTTTGTAAGTTTAGGGACTGATGACCCCGTAGTTAAGTCCCATAGACTATACAAACATTTGAACATTTTGAAACTTATGAACTTATACAACAGACAGCACAAACATCCATGCCCGAGGGGGGATTCGAAACCCCCACGGGGAACGGCCTCGCGCATTGTAGCTTAGCGCCTCAATGTAATCGGCTGCTCCACCGCGGCGATCCTAATACAACCGTTCCACTTATTTCGTTTGACGGAAGCTCTCGTCAAGACATTCTTCATGTTCTCCGAGAAACATGATTTACTTAAACACTATTTGGGTAATACTTATGAAACTTTGATTTTAAAATGCAGTGTTGAGTCGCCCGCTAATTTTCGAATGTCAGAACCGACTAAAACTTTTTTCAATCAAATGTTTGTTAAGCTTAAGGGACTTAACTGCGGGATCATCAGTCCCTAAACTTACCAACTACTTATGAACTACCTTATACTAAAGACGACACAAACATCCATACCCGAGGGAGGACTCGAACCCCCGACGGCGGACGGCCGCGCGCACCGCAACACGGCGCTCCAGCACGCGAGGCTAATCCGCCATGGCAAAACTTTTTTCTTTATGTTATTTTTTCTGATTGTTTAAGAGCTATTTGACAAGTGCTGGATAGCGTCACCGTCTTTTGGTACTGCTTTAATAAACTGTGATACAATTTCAATTTTCAATCATTGCGGGGACTGGAGTACCTATTGTGATAAACCAAAGTTGTCATAGGCTGTTGATAAACTTTTCCCTATTCAAACTGCAGTCGCCAACTTCCCGACGATGGGTAAATAAAACATGGTTTTACGTAGACAGCCTACTATTTGACAACCCATGTCGATTTCAAACTGTATTATGACTTCGCAGTAGTATAATGCAGCTAAATCTACGTAAATACTTCGCAAATCACATTGATATTTCTCTACAGTTTCATTCTCCAATAGCGCACGGGAAAAAGGAACACCTAAAGCCTTCCTTTTTCTATCTGATTTGTCGTATTTTGTGATGATGTCTCCCTATGCACGTGGGTGCAAAAAAGCACATTCGCATTCGAAAGATAATGTTCGTGATACACATTTCGGAAATAAATCTCGCCGCAACGAAGAACGCTTTTCTATCAAACATTTTCACCCCAAATCCTGCGTCATTTTCGTGACTTTCTCTCCCTTACATCACGAGAATACTGAACGAGCTACAGTTCATTAAACTTTCTCTACATCGTCCATCAATCCCATCATGCAGGTATCTCACAATGTGCAGCAATACTCCAAAATGAGACGCATAAGTGTAGTGTAGACAGGTTCTTTAGTAGAACTGTTGAATCTCCTAAGTATTCTGCCAATGAAATGTAGCCTTTGGTTCACCTTCGCTACAAAATTGTCTATTTACGTTGTTCGTTACTGTTATTCCTAGGTATTCAGTTGAATTTACGACCTAAAGTTTTGAGTGATTGCACCATACCACATATCGTATCTAAATCGTTTTGCAATTACATTTATCTTCTGGTAGCTTAATGACCGATCAATGACAGTATAATTCGCGAACATTCTAGGAGAGCTTGTCACATTGCCTCCAAGTTGTTTGCAGTAAGGGCTCTATAACACTTCTTTGGGAAACGCCAGTTATCACTTCTATTTTACTCGGTGTCTTTCCGTCAATTACTACGTACAGAGACCGTTCTCAAAGGAAAACACGAATCCAGTCGCACAACTTTGGCGATTTTCCATAAGCATGCAATTTAGTTAGAAGACGCATTGCGGTACAGTGCCAAAAGCCTTCCTTAAATCTAGAAATATGGAATCGATTTGAGATCACTTGTCGATAATACTGATCGCATAAAGAGAGTTACGTTTCGCAAGAACGATACTTTTTATATCCGTGTTGACTGTTGGTAAATAAATCGATCTCTTCGATGTAGTTCGTAATATTTAAGGAAAGTATATGTTTTAAAATTCCTCTGCAAACCGACGTGGATGATATAGACCTGTAATTTTGCGGATGACTCCTATTGCCTTTTTTAAATATTGGAGTGACCGGTGCAACTTTCCAGTCTTTGGGTTCAGATCTTCCGCTGAGCATTAGTTAGTAAAAAAAAAAAAAAAAAAAAAATGTTTCAAATGTTTGTACAGCTTAAGGGACTTAACTACGGGGTCATCAGTCCCTAAACTTACAATCTTCATATGAACTAACTAAGGACAGTACAAATATCCATAACCCCCGATCGTAGTGGCCGTGCAGACCGTGACTGGAGTGCCTCAGTCCCCTCGGCCACCGCAGCCGGCAGCATTAGTTTGTATATGATAGGTATAGGACTATTCTGAAATGAAGATAATTGTTATATAATGTGGACCGGGATATTTGCTTTTGGTAAATGATTTTAGTTGCTTCAATACTCCGGGGATACCTTGTTCTAAACTGTGCAGCTGGCAGCTGTTTTTGATAGAATTTCATAAGTATTTACTTCTTCTTCTTTGGAAATGGAATTTTGGGAGGCTGTTTTTAGTAATTCCGATTTAGCAGAACTCTCATCAGGAGCATCACAATTGCTACCGCGTAGTGGAGGTATGGATTTTTTCGCTAGTTTCCATACTACCAGAATAGTACAATGGACTGCTAAATCATACTTTACAATCCAACGCCTCTACCTTGACCGTCGGTCGCATCGTCCGTATTTAAGTCCCTCCGTACGGCACAGCGCGACTTGGACAGTTCTCAAACGGGTCGGCCATTAATCATTTGACAGTGATCTAGGGAGCAGGCCGCCAACTGCACCTGCGTCCAGTTACTCTGTAGAGGGCACAGCTGGCAGCGGGCAACCGCAGCAGCCTGCAGACGGAACAGGTGTGTTCACAGTAGCCGCCCCGTACTTTAAGGAGGGCAGTAACAGCCACACTAACGAGGGTACAAATCATGCTGATGGTACAGGGGTGGACAGAACGACACCAACACCCAACGAGTTGGCACAGCTGCCACTCTTTGAGGGACATTCGTAAAGTGTCTTAGTAATTTCAAAGAGTACGTCAACCATTCTTGTACTAAAACACACGACAATTACCGCCACCATCTGGGAGGTGGAAGTCTGCTCCTCTCTCTCTCTCTCTGTCTCTCTTTCTGTTCAAGGAGAGACTGTTGAGACATGGCGATTCTATTGTCCCAGTGATAGCTTTTTGATGCCCTACTAAGCACACTTAAGTCTTTTTGGCTGTGGGTGTGTGGATTATCATCTTGGAATACGGCAGATTAGTATAGAACACACTTACTTCAGCCAAGATTGCTAGTTTGTTTGTTTATTTTTATTTTTTTATTTAATTATTATTATTATTATTATTATTATTATTATTATTATTATTATTATTATTATTATTATTATTATTTTTGCAGATTTTCCCTATTTCAATAAAATAAAGAGTTACTTGTGAAAATGAAATGTAATAAAAAGAAAATTGTCAAACGATTAAAATTTGTATCAGCAAAGTGGATGGTCATCTGTATTGCACATTTAAAAATTGTGTGTGTTCTTGCCACAAGTAACAAGGAGTGTCCTTTATTTTATTGAAAGTAGGAGAAAATTGTAAAAAAATAAATAAATAAATAAAAACAATAACAATAATAATAATAAAACATCTGGATATGATGACATAGTTAATCGAAACCGGTAAAAATACAAAAAAAACCTAAAGATGTTGGCTAAAGTGTGTTTTATATAAATTTTGATCGCTCTCCATAGGCATAATATGCCACTTAACTATGGCAGATTTGGTTAGGAATATACGAGGGTTGAAACTTAATTAGTGGCAACACTGCTGTGGAGAAACTGTGCAATAGAATCTACTATCGTCACTGATGGGACACGTTGTTGACACACGTACCTCACCTCCGAGAATATGGAATCCTCCTTTGGGCATGGGTGTTTATGTTGTCTTTAGTATTAAGTGATTTATATGTAATCAAACCACGGGTGTACTGCGGTCTATAGAGTCCAACGGGCACAATATTTCGACGATCATACATGTCGCCATCATCAGATGAGCTGACGGACTGAGGTCCAGGAAACGTGCTGGCACGGAGATCAGCACGCTACGGCGGCCCGAAGGGAACTGGGTTCTGGCAGGTAGCGAGCGATTTGAATACCCTCGGCCCGCGGAGCGCCCAAACCGGCAGGCCGGCGTGTACCACTATTCCGTGTCAGTGAGGCAAGTCATATATTGGGCAGACGATGCGTACTGTCGAGGATCGATGCGTTGAACACTAGAGGCACACACGATGTATCCGAGCAAGTCGGCAGTCGCTGAACATTATTTGTCGGAGAATCACGCGATGGACTATGAACGCACTAGGATTCTGGTACAGACGTCGAGATACTGGGACTGCGTCGTTAGAGAGGTCATTGAAATTCGCACAAGTGAGGACCTCATAAACTGTGACTGTGGCTATAGTCTTAGCAAAGCTTGGGAACCAGCGATTGGGTTAATTAAGAGTAAATCTAGCAAACGTAACGTGGTGACGACCACGGCGGACAGAGCCCTCACATCGACGTCATCTCAGACGCCGGCGCAATCGGTCCCACTGCGCGGCCGTGACGCGGGGCGCGAACCGCGGAGGGGTCGCTCCGCGGACCGAGGGTATTAAAATGGCCCGCTACCGGGCTAGAACCCAGTTCCCTTCGAGCTGCCGTAGCGTGCGGATCTCCGTGGCGGCGCGTTTCCAGGAGCTCAGTCCGTCAATTCACCTGATGATGGCGACATGTATGATCGCCGAAATATTGTGCCTTTTGGACACTATAGACCGGCAGTACACCCTTGGATATTTTGATTATCAAATACGTCGGGAGAAACTCAAGAATGGTATATATATATATATATATATATATATATATATATATATATATATATATATATATATATTGTAAGTTTAGGTACTGATGACCTCACAGTTAAGTCCCATAAGCTTACCAAACAATGAACATTTTTGGACTCGCCCTTCCAACGTTACCCGCGTGCACATAAACGAGGGAAAACACAATCACTTGTGTTGTTGTTCAAATGTTTTTTTAATTAAATTATGGGACTTAACTACTTATGAACTAGCTAATCCTAAGGGTGGCACAAATATCCATGCCCGAAGTGGGCCGTGGCCGTGCAGACCGTGACTGGAGCGCCTGAGTCCCCTCGGCCACCGCGGCCGGCTTATAATGTTTGAAAGACTTATGGGAGTCAATTGCGGAGTTATCGGTCCCTAAATTTACAAACTAATTACGAACTAACTTATACTAAAGACAACAAAAACCTCCAGGCCCGAGGGATCACTTATGAGCGAGCGGTCTAACATAACGGTGTCACAGTTTTGAAACAGGAAAAACGAAGTTGGATCAAGACTGAATGTGCCAGAGGTCGTACAGCATGACGGTGTCACAACATCTTCAGGAGGCGGCCGGGGAATGGACATTACCGTACAGAACAGTGGCACGTTGGGTAAAAGCCTTCAACGAAGGTCGGCAAAATGTGACAGACATACATCGGGCAGGGTCCCAGCGTCTCTGAAGAAGTGCATACTGTTGCCGCGTTAGTGGACAGTGATCGACGCCAGACGATTCGTGAGCTCGCCCAAGAAGCCGGATTAGCGCATACGACTGTGCTTCGCATCCTGAAGGAACGCCTGGCCATGTGAAAAATTACATCACATTGGGTTCCGCATGAATTGGCGGAAATGCAGAAATGGATGTGTTAGACGCACTTCGTGGCATTTGCTTCGGGACTGTAACAGAGATGTCGCACCATCAACACAACAGGCTCTAACAGTATGCTAATCCTTACACATCGCTGGCAACGGGTTGTCACTACGTTGGTTAATATTTATTTTGTCAAGTAGGCTCAACCACATAGATCGTGTATAAAACACTAAAATATGACGCGTTTCAAGGGCCTGAGACAATAAAAAGATTCTTGTATATTTTATCTGATGATGAATCTTTAAAACCTGAGACAATAAAAAGATTATTGTATATTTTATCTGATGATGAGGCCTTGACCCTTGAAACGCGTCATATTTTAATGTATTATACACGATCTACGTGGTTGAGCCTACTTCACAAAATAATTAAGCATACAACCACGACCTCACATCCAATATGCGGGTTACTATTCTGAAGGACAGTAAGAGGTGCAAACATGTAACGCTTTTTGTATCGGTTGCGAATAAACAGTTTCCACTATTTAAGTTCCAACCCTCGTTCTTTGGAGGGTATTGAGATATTCATTCACACATATGGGACGAGTCAGCTTAATGATGGTTGAATATCATGATATACGAGGGTCGTTGAGTAAGTATTGCCCTCCATTTAAGCCATGAATATACATAAACGTCTGATGTTTGTTTTGTGGCCGTTGAAGTTTCTAACTTTGCCGTTGAAGTTTCTAACTTTGCCGACATATTGCACAGCCATAGTACAGCATCAAAATGACACCTACATACACTCACGGTACAAGAAGCGTGTTGTAATTGAATTCTTCTTTGCACAAAAGAGAAACTGTTCTGAACATCGGTCAACGTTCGTGTGCTGTATATATCGATGCTGCAGTTGATATGAGTACAGTTCGACGGTGCGTCAAGAAAGTTACGGCCTTAGGACGTCCCGTCACAGCCACTGCTCCAGACAGGCTGAATCATGCGGATGCCGTTATTAGTGCCGAGTGGTGCGTCACAACAAGACAGTTGGATCTACAGTTGTCGGTCAGGTTCAAAAATCAAATGTTTGGAAATCTATCGGACCAAACTGCCTGGTCATCAGTCCGTAGCTTACAAACTACTTAAACCTAGGTAAACTAACCTAAGGACAAACACACACACACACCCATGCCCCAGGGAGGCAACCGCGCACTCCGCAGCGAGACGCTTTAGACCGCTCGGCTACTCCACCGCGGCTGTCGGTCAGGATTGGAAATGCATAAGCAGTAATTGAGATTCTTGGATATTCAAGGAGGTGCTCACGAAAGCTAACAGTGAACCACAAGATTCAATGAATGGTTATTTCCTCTGAATCGTTGGCGTGTTATGAGACCAAAGGAGAGACCTTTCTGTCACTGATCATTACGGGGACGAAATCTGTGTGCGTCTCTTGGCGCCGGAAACAGAAAACATTCTATGGAATGGCATTAACCTTGTTCATCACAACAGAGGGAATTCAAAGAATTCAAAAGAACCACCTCTGCCACAATAGTTGAGAGATTTCAGTAATGCCACGCTCATTTCCGATAGTAAATAAACATATACCTTCGTTAATTTGATTCAAAACTCTTGGCCTATCAATTTCTTTCGTAAATTGTGGCTGAGGGAAAATATTCAGACACGCCATCCTAGCTGGACCCACATGCGGACACCCACAAAGACGACTCATTATTATTCGGCAGGGTCCTAACTTTACCTGCGACCAGTATACCTGCGGCCAGGTATACCAACGTGCTCACCGCCCCAACCTCTGTCCTATTTTTCTGAGTGAGTCTCTGCCATTGTGTGCGTGGCTCTTCTCTGAATGCCTTTGCAAGTATTTTCCAGCATTACTGCCATTAGGCTGGCATAGGCATATGTGGCGTCGTCTAAGAGAGAGGAATTGGAAAATGCATGGTGTTTCAAAAGGGACTTTATAATTTCGAAAATTAATATATATTTATTAAAAAGAAGTACAGAGATTATTTTAGTGTTGTTTCAAAGGAAAACACATCAAGTTTTGACTCGCGTAGTTCGCTACTGCAGAATGGCGCGGCAAGAAGCGCTATCGGCAGTTACGTTAAAGACGGCTGCCTTCACTGGACTGAACTACATAAATGTTTTGTAGAAACGAGGTGCTCAGTAAGACATAAGAAATTACCAGGTCGTCCAAGCACATCTGACGAAATCGAGCAAGTGAGACAGCGTTTTGTCAAAAGCCCTACGAAATCGACCCGGATTGCATTTCTTGAACTGCAAGTCCCACATACAACAGTGTGGCGTGTGTTGAGAAAACGTCTGCATTTAGGACAGTACAGATTGTCACTTTTAGAAGCAGTTAAGGACACTGATAAGATTGCTCGGAAGAACTACTGTGCAGATATATTAGACGGAGTGGATGATGATGAACATTCCTTGGACAACGTAATCTTTTCTGACGAGTCAACTTTTCACTTAAGTGGCAGTGAAAATCCACATGAAACATTGCATTATGCTCGTGATAGCTCTAACGTGAACGCTTTTTGTGCGTTGAGCATGAAGAATATGTACGGCCTCTTACTTTCCCAAGAACGGACCATCAACGGGATAGTATATCTGGATATGTTGCAACAATTTTTTATGCCACAGATCGATGACTACGGAGAATGAAATGTTTACTTCATGCAAGACGGCGCACCGCCAAACTATCTGACTGACGTCCGGGATTTTCTCAATGTCCGTTTTCCTGGTAAATGGATTGGCCGTGCTGCGCCAATTGCATGGCCTGCCCGTTCCCCAGACCTGACACCGCTAGACTTTTTCTTCTGGGGCTCCATCAAAGATATGGTGTACGCACCTCCTTTGCCGGCCACTCTACCGGAACTTAGAGCAAGACTACGCCGCCGCTGAGCAATTTACTCCTGCAATGCTGATGCGAGTTTGGGAAGAAATCAGTTGCCGATGGGATGTCTGCAGGATAACCAATGGAAGCCACATCGAACACTTTAAGTTTAAGGTAAAAACTTGATGAGTTTTCCATTGAAACAACTCTAAAAGCAGCTCTGTACACTTGACAGCAAAAAAAGTGGATCACTGCTGAATGCAACCCAACTAACGTAGCTGTGTTGCAGGTACTCCACATTCAAAACCCCTGTAGAGTACAGTTGTTCGACTATTCACAATGGGTACCAAAGAAGCAGTAGAGAATATTCCTCCTTATGGCAGTCAGTCCACAACAAAAACATTAGAATACAGGTTATTAGAGGAGAGAAAGCAACGTAAATTCAATTTCATTACAATAAGTGACAAATCGTATACCTTACCAAACTCATTCAATGACACAATGACTTTTTGTTCATGCTCTGAATTGGAAGGCACTGTTGACCAAAAACAGCTTGCGTTTCTGATCGAGACTCGATTAAGCATAAAGAGACGTAAAACATTCACTTTTCATTGGTATCGGCCTACAAGGCCGTTGACCGAACCCAGAAATGTATGGTTAATTTTAGCATTGCATCGGGATCTGCATGAAGTTCAAATTGTTGCTGAGAGGTAACCACTAAAGGTATATAATACAGTGCAACTCAAAGATGACTATATGAATCGTGAACTAAGCACGATTACACGTCAGATATTAAATAAATTCAGAAACATCGCTATTTTTCAACTTGTAACGACGATACAATTGACTTCTCTACCGGCAGGGACTCAAACCAGGCTATATTCGCTATTTATTAAATATATATATATATATAAATATATTTACGCACAGAGATAAAATTGTTACTGTTTTCTCACCATTTGCGGGATGTGCACATGTTCCGCTACAAGTAGCGCAAACTGCGGCTGATTAGTCGTGCGCACTGGGGCGCAGTGCTGCGCTGCGCGTCTCCCTTCGTCGTCGGGGGTTCGAGTCCCCCTTCGGGCACGGGTGTTTCTATTGTCCTTAGTTTAGTTTACCTAAGTTTAAGTAGTTTGTATGGTACGGACTAATGACCAAGCAGTTGAGTCCGATATATTTACAAACATTTCCAAACATTTTGAAGTAGCGCAATAAATAACTTTGTGGTGCCTGGGACTCCAGTCCCGCGTCTATCGTCAGCGATGACCTCGGACGACAAGGTAACATATCTTTCATTCTCTGTCATTATCAAGAAGCAACACAACTATTAGAATCACCAGACATGATCCATCATGTTGTCATTTCACTTCCATATTCGTACCAGGAAGGCAATTTTTCTACAGGCCAAGTCTTTCTCGAGTGGTCCAACACCATAGAAGAACATCTTTTGCATACATTATGCAATGACTCAATTACTTCTCCTACGACCTGATGTCGAGCATTGAAGTATTTACATTGAGGGAGACGAATGGAATGTTGCACAGATACATAAGAAAGAAAATAAAAGTAATCCACTGATTACAGATGCATCGTATTGATATCGACTGTAGCAGGACGTATAAATAAATACTTTTCCCAACGTTATGAAATATGTAGAAATATATCACATATTAACTAACATCAAACCAGCATCGATTTCGAAAACTTTACTCTCGTGAGACTTTAGCGATACTATATTTGCATGAAGTACTGAGTACTCTCAAACTAATTCAGTATTTATAGAGTGCCAAACCGATTTTTGGTATCTTCAGTAGTAATCAACTTCGAACCATATCACTTTCCTAAGGAGTATAGTCACAGTTGTACAATTGGGATCGTGATGTTCTGTCTGCAAGGAAATAGTCTGCAGTAACTGACGAGGTGTCAATTAGTGAAAAGGACGTGACAAGTGTAATTCTTCCAGCAAAGTGAAGTAGACTTTTCCTGTTTCGAATATATATTCGAAATATTTAAAGAGCAATCAGAACATTGCTCCTAGATTTGAGGACGTTAATGCTGCCGACTAGTAAACTTCTCACAAAAGCAAAGTCAAGTGCGAAATGATTTTGAATTTGTATCTTCACGGCGCAAATGGTGACAATTGACCTTAAACATCAATATGCATTTGGCTCTGAACATGATTACCAAAAGAGTTTCGTCAGCATTCTAGACATCGACAAGCAAAATAAATTTGAAGGTTATACATATAACGAAATTCCTGGGGTGCAATTAAATACAACGTTAACTGGGAATAACACGTATTTTGACAAAGGTGAAACAAAATGTCTGTTATTGACCCAACCATTAGACGATTTAAACGTCTCGTAGGGAGACTACCAACCGTATAATTGTTCCACGACTTCTGCAGTATTGCTGAGCAGTGTCCCATTATTACCTGACGGGATAGAAGGAGGACGTCGAAAAAGTAGAAATAATATATCAGATTGTGCAATGTAGTGAATTACAGGAATCAAGGTCTCGGTTGTTTTCCGAATTTTTTCCCTTCATATTGGTGGGGGAGGGGGGAGGAGAGGGAAGGGGGATCATGTGCGGACGCAAAATTAAAACAAGAACATTTTCACTGCTCTCCGATTTTCAAATGTTCTAATGTTTGTAGAGCTTATGGGACTTAACTATGGGGTCATCGGTCCCTAAACTTACAAACTACGTATGAACTAGCTTATACTAAAGACGCCACAAACATCTATGCCCCTGGGGGAATTCGAACACACGACGGGGAATGCCCTCGCAAATCGTAGCATAGCGCCTTAATGCGCTCGGCCACGATACCCTGGCGGGCGGGAATCGAACCCAGGCTTCCATACTTCTTTTAATTCAATACGTTTCCTTTCACTCAATGTTTTTCACATATTGACACGAAAAGCTGTCTATGGGTATATAAATTTATAAGAAAAATAGGATGATAAAGGAACTGTATATTTAAAAAACTTCAGTTTAAAAGTAGCTCAAAGGAAGTAGAAACTCAAATTTTATTTCAGTTGCCAAGAGATCTTCCATAGTCTCTCACTTAGGCAATATGAAAATAGACGCGAGATAAAAAAAAATTTAAAAAAATTATTCAGAATCCCTCATTATTTGTTTCTTCCATACTGCATCTCAGCATATAATCTATAACGCCATCGGACCACTTTTCTTCAGTAAAAGAGAGGAATCTGTATCGAGTTGGTTGCTAGCAGCGAGACGACCTGATTTGTATTTCTGCTTTCCGCTCTTACTATCCAGCCAGGAAGTAAACATTCTGTATTTACGTCAGAGCCCCGCTTTGCGGCGAGCTGGGGGCTGTTGCCCGCCACCACGACCGCCAGCTGTCAGGTTTCCGCCAAGCCTCGCCTCGGTACCAGCTGTGGTTGACCGGCCTGCCCGTAGCTCGCAAGCCACGGCTAATACAGGATCCGGTCACAAAGCCAGGCTCAACCCTCGAAGTATCAAAAGTTTCTGCAAACGTACCCAAATGTGTAGTATAAACTACCACAGGTAGAGCTATTTTGCAATTAAATGAGTAGTCACATTATCTTTGCCATTTCATTCAAATATTTAACGAAGTTAAAGAATAGAATCATGATAAACGTAGCTGCCATACAATGTTTCACCTAGATAGCAATCATACGACACAGAAAACTATTCTCTCTTTTCAGCGCTCTGCATTAGATCTAGACGTAATGAAATATGTCTTCATCTTGGAAATGTAAGCATGTTGTAAAATTAAACAGTTCTGGTGGCAACAACACAAATGTATACATGTAGCATATCATTCACGTTTTGTGCACTTATAAAGTATTCTTAATGTGACTGAAACAATAAGTGCTACACAACGGAAATTACCTTTTGCTGAAGTCCTTCATTTGCACGATTATTCTGTTATTCACAGTGAAGGGTTTCGTAATGGGTTCATAGAATCACTTCAGTTTCACGGCTGTTACACGCTTATACGAAGCTCAAAATAATAATAACAATAGTAATAATAATAAATAAATGTCCCAAATAGCGTATGTGCGAGTTTGATATATTCTTCCAATTTTTTCGACGTCCCCCTCTATCCCGTCAGGTAATAATGGGACACTGCTCAGCAATACTGCAGAAGACGTGGAACAATTGTAGGCTTGGAAGTCTCCTTAGGAGAAGTTTAATTCTCCTGATAGTATGTGCCAATAACCGACGGTTTATTTCACCTTCGCCAAAACATATGTTATTCACAGTTAACATTGTTTTTAATTGCACCCCCAGGAATTTCGTTATATACATAAACTTCAAATTTGCTTTGCTTATCGATTTCTAGAATGCTGACGAAACTCTTTTAGTATCCATGTTCAGAGCCAAATGCATATTGATGTTTAAGGTCGATTGTCACCATTTGCGCCGTGAAGATACAAAATGTTCAAATGTTCGTAAATGTATCGGACCAAACTGCGTGGTCATCAGTCCGTAGCTTACAAACTACTTAAACCTAGGTAAACTAACCTAAGGACAACACACACACCCATGCCCCAGGGAGGACTCGAACCTCCACGGTGAGCAACCGCGCGCTCTGCAGCGAGACGCTTTAAACCGCTCGGCTACTCCACCGCGGCGTGAAGATACAAACTGAAAGTCATCGCGCAATTGACTTTGCTTTTCTGAGTTTAGTAGTCGGCAGCATTAACTGCCTCAAATCTAAGAGCAATATTCTGATTGGTCATTAAATATTTAGAATATATATTCGAAAAAGGAGAAGTCTGCTTCACTTTGCTGGAAAAATTTTCAAAATGTTCAAATGTTTGTACAACTTATGGGACTTAACTACGGGGTTATCAGTTCCTAAGCTTACAAACTACTTATGAACTAGCTAAGACTAAAGACGGCACAGGTATCCATGCCCGAGGGGGGATTCGAACCCCCGACCGTAGTGGCCGTGCTGACCGTGACTGGAGCGCCTCAGTCACCTCGGCCACCGCGGCCGGCGGAAAAATTTTAGTCAAAATTTCAAATGTTTGTATAGCTTATGGGACTTAACTATGGGGTCATCAGTCCCTAAACTTACAAACTACTTATGTACTAGCTAACGCTAAGGACGGCACAAATATCCATGCCCGAGGGGGGATTCGAATCCCCGACCGTAGTGGCCGTGCAGACTGTGACTGGCGCACCTCAGTCCCCTCGGCCACCGCGGCCGGCAAGAATTTTAGTCGGCACGTCCTTTTCACTAGATGACTCGTCGTCAGTTACTGCAAAATATAACCTTGCAGACAGGACATCACGATCCCAGTCGCACAACTATAACTATACTCCTATGGTTCGAAGTTGATTATGACTGAAGATACCAAAAATCGTTTCGGCACTCTATAAATCTGGAACTAGATTGAGAGTACGCAGTAGTTCATGCAGATATAGTTTCGCCAAGGCATCACAAGAGTAAACATTTAGAAATCCTTGACGGTTTGGTGTTAATATGTGATATAATTCTAGATATTTAATAACTCTAGAAAAAGTATTTGTTCAGAAGTGCTGCTACATGTCGATATCAATACAATGGATCTGTAACTCAGTGGATTACTTTTATTTTCTTTATGTATCTGGGCAACCATCCATTCGTCTCCCTCACTATAAATACTTCATGTGATCGACATCACGTCGTAGGAGAAGTAATTAAGCCATTTCATCGTGCCAGCACAAGATGTTCTCCTAAGGTGTTGGACCACTCGAGAAAGACATTGCCTGTAGACGAATGATCTTCCTGGTACGAGTATGTTAGTGAAATGACAACATGGTGGATCATGTCTGGTGAAAGTTGTACTGCTTCCTGGAATGACAAAATAATGTAGATTAAAAGAAATAATCAGACAAAACCTGCTTGTGGCCACTGAGCGCACGCATTGAGGAAGTTGAACAGTTGTGCTCAGCCGGAATTCGGGCCCAGTTACTACTGATCTCTGAGCAGATACGGTAACCATTGCACGAGAGGGAAGACAACGATCATCGCAGGTGCGCGGGCAACTCGCCCCCTCCCCTTCACCCCTCGTCACGATCAAGACTCAAACTTCCTCACACTGCTTACGTAGTTGCCGTTTGCAATTTGCATTCACTGCTCGTGGCACTTTGCCGATTACCTCAAGAGTTCAGACGTACTGTGCATTTGAACTAAAGGCTGGATCTGTTGTCATCTTCTACTTAATTATATATATTTATGTGGCGTCTGTTCTTTCGAAAAAACGGTCACCACACTTATATGTATATAGAAGAATCTTTCAAGATTCAGTTATTGTTGGTATTCCAGTTAAAATGTCTGGAAAATGAAATTCAGTGTGTCATTTACTTATCAAATATACGATTACAGACAAGGGTAATGAATTTCGCGGAGCAACTACAACTATTTTCGGTCCCTACTTTCTGTATTATCTGCATCAGCCTTGACAAGGGCAATGAGGAGGCGATTAAGGCTGCAGCTATTCGCTTCCTACATGAAAATGTCGAAGCTCTCTAAATATTAAGAGGCAGCAGCTCTCAATTACAAACTGGAGCGAGAGTAACATTTTACCCACTCCCTGACAGAGCTACAAACTGCTATATCGAACTGAGAAATATTTGTGGCAGATTATGCTACTGTCTAGTAAACATCTCAGAAAACTTTAAAATAATAATGAAGTTATATCTTCACGGCGCTAATTGCGACAATTAACCCTAAGATAAATATGTGTATAGTTCACCACATGATTACCAGAAAATTTTCATCAGGTCTTGAGAAATCGTTAAGGATTATACATCTAACGAGATTTCTGGTGGGTAAAATTGAAAACAGCGTTAACCGGAAAAAATACATGTTTTGGCGAAGATAAAACAAGCGATCTGTTACTGTTACAACCATTAGAAGATTAAAACGTTTCCCAAGGAGACTGTCAACCCTAGAATTGCTCCACCTTTTCCGCAGTATTGCTGAGCAATGTGCGGTTATTACCTGACGGTATAGAGGGAGGAGACTGAAAAAGTTGGAAAAAGATATCAGATTGTGCGGTCTAGTGAATTAGCGGAAAGGTCTCGGATGTTTTCCGTTTCCTTATTTAAGTTGGGGAGGGGGCGGAGTGGGCAGGGGGGATGAGGTTGGGGATGCAATATAAAAACAAGTCGCGTTTTCAGTGTAGCATGCTTGTTCTATGAGATTTCAATCACCAACCTTCTCCTACGAGTGCAAAGAGCTTTTGTACTCATTACCGTACAAAGTATGATGTTACAATTGTAAGGAGGCCGCGCAGAGTAGCCGCGCGGTCTAAAGTCCCATGTCATGGATCAGGCTGCTGCTCGCGTAGGAGGTTTGAGTCCTCCATCGGGCATGGGAGGTTAGATATGTAGTGTGTAAGCTTAGGGACTGTTGACCCAGCAATTAAGTTGAAATGTTCAAATGTTTGTTAAGCTTATGGGACTTAACTACGGGGTCATCAGTCCCTAAACTTACAAACTACTTATCAACTAGCTTATCCTAAGGACGGCACAAATATCCATGCCCGAGGGCGGATTCGAACCCCCGACCGTAGTGGCCGTGCAGACCGTGACTGCAGCGCCTCACTCCCCTCGGCCACCGCGGCCGGCAGCAATTAAGTCCCATACGATTTCAAACACATTCGAATATTTAATTTGAATTTTAAGAACTACATAATGGTAATTAGAACTCTGACATATCCTTTTTTGGCACTTGTTTTTCTCGATCTTCGTATAAGCGTGGATAAGTCGAGAAACTGAAGCGATTACCTAAACCCATTTCGAAAAACTTCACTGTGAATAACAGAACAATCATGTAAGTGTAGGGTCCCAGTAGAAGGTAATTTCCGTTGTGTAGCACTTATTGTTTCAGACACATTGAGAACACTTTATAAGTGCACAAAACATGAATGATATACTACATGTATACATTTGTGTTGTTGCCACCAGAACTGTTTAATTTTACAACATGCTTACATTTCCAAGATGAAGACATATTTCATTACGTCTAGATCTAATGCAGAGCGCTGAAAACAGAGAATAGGTTCCTGTGTCGTATGATTGCTATCTAGGTGAAACATTATATGGCAGCTACGTTTATCATGATTCTATTTTTAACTTCGTTAAATATTTGAATGAAATGGCAAAGATAATGTGACTACTTATTTAATTGCAAAATAGCTCTATCTGTGGTAGTTTATACTACGCATTTGGGTAGGTTTGCAGAAACTTTAGTTACTTCAAGGGTTGAGCATGGCTTTGCGCCCGGGTCCTGTATTAGCCGTGGCTTGCGAGCTACGGGCAGGCCGGTCAACCACAGCTGGTACCGAGGCGAGGCTTGGCGGAAACCAGCCAGCTGGCGGTCGCGGTGGCGGGCAACAGCCCCCAGCTCGCCGCAAAGCGGGGCTCTGACGTAAATACAGAATGTTTACTTCCTGGCTGGATAGTAAGAGCGGAAAGCAGAAATACAAATCAGGTCGTCTCGCTGCTAGCAAACAACTCGAGATAGAGTCGTCGCTTTTACTGAAAAGATTATATGTTGAGATGCATTATGGAAGAAACAAATAATAAGGGATTCGGAATAAATTATTCGTCCTTTAATTTTTTTTAATCTCCTAAGTGAGAGAACATGGAATATCTCTTGGCAAGTGAAAAAAAGCTGAATTTCTTTTTCCTTTGAGCTGCCTTTAAATTGAAGTTTTTTTTTAAATATACACTTCCTTTATTATCCTGTTTTATTATAAATTTATATACCTAGAGACCGTTTTCCGGGTCGCGGATTCGAATCTCCCCTCGGGCATGGATATTTGTGCCGTCCTAGTTCGTAAGTAGTTCATAAGTAGTTTGTAAGTTTAGGGACTGATGACCCTGTAGTTAAGTCCCATAAACTATACTAACATTTGATTTTGACAGTTTTCCGTGTCAATATGAAAGGTATTCAGTGGAAGGAAAAGTATTGAATTAAAGTATGGATGTCTGGGTTCGATTCCCGCCCGTGGCAAAAAATTTTAATTCTGTGCTTCTCATTTCATTCAATATCCTATTTTTATTGCACTTACACCCAGCCTCCCTGCATACAGAGTAATCAGTTTAGATGGGCGCTGCGGTTGCTCGCCGTCGGAGGTTCGAGTCCTCCCTGGCGCATGGGTGTGTGTGTGTGTGTGTGTGTGTTGGCCGTAGGTTAGTTTACCTTACTTTAAGTAGATTGTAAGCTACGGACTGATGACCACGCAGTTTGGTCCGATATATTTACAAACTTTTTTTTGATGGACTCTGTTAAAGTAATTTATATTGTTTCAAATACGTCTCTCTCCTTCCCTCTATCCATTAATAGACCCTCCATCCTTCAAAAATATGCAAACAATTTGGCGCATTTTTTCGTTGTTAATTTCTCCTCCAATCTCTCTCTCTCTCTCTCTCTCTCTCTCTCTCTCTCTCTCTCTCTCTGTCACCTCCCTTACATTATTACCTCAGTTGCCCTTTTGGTCTATTCCCTCAAAACACTGTAAAAAATTTGTGGTTTCCGTTAAAACAATAATGTCTCTTTTAATGTCTGCTTCCTTTACTGTCCATCGGTTCGCTCTATGAGGCAGTGTTCTTTTATATCTCCGATAATCCATCCTTCGTTCTGTAAAACATTCGTTGCTTTTCTTTCGGCCCTAAAACAAACTATGATATATGTCTAAGTAAGGAGTACTTTGGAAGCATTTTCCAGTTATGCACTCCTATTCATTCTTAGATCCCGCCCTCTCTCCTGCTACCCCTCCCTTGATATATTTATCTGCATCTACGTGCTTCATTTCACAGTTTTGTGCTTGGCAGTATTTTTTTTAATCACTGTCGTTATTTCTTTGCAGTTGGCTCTCGAAAAGCACGTGGATATAATGGACAACTGAACCTTACCGTGCCAGCACTGATGTCTCCATTGAAATGGCCATCTATTCCGATAAATCCCAATATCCAACCTTTGAAATGGCAGAGACTGAAGTTCTCCCCCATCATTTCCAGTTGGATATTATACTTAGCATCGCAGTTTCGATGCGACATTGTATCAGAATCCACAATTCTGTTTTTTTAGTCTCATTATGACTATTGAAAGCAACCACACCGTGAAGAATAATTGCTCGACACACTTGCCAGTTATCGGATACCTTGTCATTGACCACACTAGTAAATCACAGAAACCTCCTTTATCGAAGTCTGTTTGTGTTCCTGAACGTGGTGAATAATAGATGTCAAAACGAAGTTATTTTCCCAATTTCAGAATCCTTTTTCTAATGCATAATCCACGCTCCTCATAACTTTAAAAATGCGTAATATTCAAGTTATCGTGACAACAACTACCCAACATTCTTGATTAAAATGAGCCCACAGTTGAATAACCTTACAGCAAAATGCCATACCAAACTGTAATGTAGCATACTAAAACATAATATAATTTCACGCAAAATTCGCGACAAGGCGCCTCAGACCACGCGGCCAAGAATGTCTTACCTAGCCAGACACCTCTGAACTCTTTGACTGGTTGTACCGTCTAATGAGAACTCGATTATGACAAAACATTATGCTAACACATCTATAATTCGCTGGAGGCCGGGATGAGGTTAACTTGTAATGGCTAAGGTATGGACCCGATCCCGCGGGGGGTAACAGTTTTTAATGGCCACAAAAATACCATCTGCACCTACAGTAACGACAAGTAAAGAACGCAGGACTCTGCGTTGTTTCAAATCAACATTGAACATGTCCATGCGCTACTAAGTTAAACAAAGTTTTCGCAAAATACCAAACCCCTCCATGTCTCTACGAACGGTATGATCCTAACTACTAGTGAACGACAATGTGATAGTTGACGTCTCATCGTCTCAGGTCAAGAGTGACGGTGTGTGCGGGGTCGGAGTCCCCGGAAGAAACAACATCAGCAGTATTCCTTCCTATTATACAGTAGCAAATAGTGCCGGTTTCGAGTTCCTGCCGGGAAAAAAATTACTTGTATCGTCGTTTCAGGTGATAGTGTAACGCTGTTTGTGAACATATTTAATATCTGACTTCTGATTGCCGTTAGTTAACAAATCATCAATATACTGCATTCTATTCCACAACTTTATGATGTACGACATCATTACATATCTTCAGCGGTTACCTCTCAGCAACAATATGAGCTTCATGCAATTCCTGGTGCAGTGGTAGGATTATTATTTATTTCTGAAACCGGTCTTGGAAACGGATACTAATGAAAACGTCAGTGTTTTACGTCTTTTTATGCCTAGAGATCACGCACTTAAACGTGGCCTCTGAGCGGAGAATGTTGAGAGCTGAAGCTTGCATTCAGCTCGTAGAGTATTGGCTGTTAGAACAAGACCCGCCTTTTTCTACTAGTGCCGCCAACTTACGGCGTATAGATTACAGGTTTTAAAAGAAACAACATGTAAGGGGTTAAGGCGTCACAGATGTAACACGAAATTATCGCTTTAATGTTTGAGTAATAGAAAACTGGAACGTATATCTACGAAATTTTAATATTTTAAAGGGACTTATTAATCAGTTGCAGCAACGCTTTATGCTTCATTTTTCTGTCGTAACTGAATAACAATCAGAATTAACATTATTCATACCACTTTCAAGGACAGCCTTCTTTCTTCTAAAAGACGTCGTCGGGGTAAGTGGACGTATTTTAGCAAATATCAAAGTGTAAACAATAATCAATACCAAGCACAAATCAACAATACATTGACGAGGCCTACGGTGTACAATGCTGTTATGAGGTAAGGTTGGTAGAGAGAATAAACATTCTGTAGACACACGAACTCAGCCGACTTCCGCCTACCTGAGAGGGCTCACGAAAAAGTGCGTGACCTGTAATCGCAAAGAACTGATGTTTGCTTAACAGTGCGTTGAGATTCAGATCACAAACAAAAACATATAATGTCATTAAACAAGTTTGTTAACGTATCTAACTTTTCACTTATTGCTACGAAATTTAATTTACAAGTGTTATTGTGTCATCTCTAATAACGTGTATTCTAATACTTGTATTGGTTTGCACCTTGCCTGAATGCCGTAAGGTGAAATAGGAAACTTACTTAGTACCTATTGTGGGTAGGTAATAACTGTACTGTGCAATGATTTGACGACCTGCGACACAGCTATGCTATTGTGGTTGCATAGCGTCAGGTGCAATATCCACTTTGTAATTCAGGGGTGATCCACTTTTTTTGCTGTCAAATGTACATTTTAATAAATTAATATGAATTTTCAAAGTTGTAAAGTCCCTTTTGAAACAACCTGTACAATGCTCTTTTACGGGCTGTTCGCGCAGTGTTCCTAGGGAAAGCCGGGCAGATGTCATGGAGGCCAGTCCCTTGGAATGACGCAAAGTCGCCGCCCGCGGTGGCCTAGGAGTCTGAGGCGCTTCAGTCACGGTCTGTACGGCCACTACGGTTGGGGTTTTTTGAATCCCCCCTAGGGAATGGATATTTGTGCCGTCCTAGTTCGTAAGTAGTTTGTAAGTTTAGTGACTGATGACCCCGTAGTTAAGTCCCATAGACTATACAAACATTTGAACATTTGACGCAAAGTCGACAATCGTCTGGGAGATGAAACCTAAATAAATTAGGTCCCTGATGCCAGGAAGCTGGGCGACGCTAGTTTCTACAGTGTAAGGGATGTGCATGGTTGTAAATAATCACTAGTCGACTATGTTTTACGGCAATTTCTCGAGGCCAACTCCCCACACCGTAAGAAAGTGGAAACTGCAGGTGTAGCCAGAGCCGTGAAAACGCGAGCAGACAGCCCACTGGAAGGTTTTTTTAGTACTATGACATTTTTGGCAATCAATCTTCAGAGAGCAAGCCGACTATATCCGGCGCCTCGATGCGGATTGGTGTTTTTAGTTGGTAGAGCCCTGGAGTTTTGCTGGAGGAGAGAGAAAATCAAATCAAATATTTGTAAACTTATGGGACTGTGGGGTCATCAGTCTCTAAACTTACGAACTACTTATGAACTAACTTATACTAAAGACAACTCAAACATCCATGCGCGAGGGAGGATTCGAACCTCCGACGAGGAACGGCCTCGCGCGTCGGAGCTTAGCGCCCCAGTGCGCTCGGCCACTCCGCCGCGGCGAGGAGAGAGACTTCGTCTATTTGGTGAGGAGAGAAGTTATGACGATTCTTGTTAGAACAGCTGAAGAGGGGGTCGAGACGATATTGTGGCTTACAGTGTTTTGGGTGCTTGATGGTCCGAGTTGTCACTCGGTTACACATGGGTAACTCATCAGTTGTTTTCTTAGATGCTCCAAAAAAAAAGAAAAAAAAGAACCTACATTATGCCTTATGTCGTTATATATCCATTTACGTAAAGATATATCGTATGCAAGTTACATTTCTGTTTTACAGCTCTAACACAGAATGCTGTTCTACCCCTTTCAACGTTAAAACCTTGCGTCCGATGCTGTCTATAAATACCGCCGTCTGAGAAAACATGTATCAATAAATAAAATTCTGTCCGATTGCTTCGTGTTCATACTCCGTAAATTCTGGGTAACTTTTGTAGTAAATCGTTAAAAATAAGTTTTGATAAGGGATCCATTACAAACTGAGGTGCATGTTTAGTAACCTTCAGATATTTTGTTTCATGGCGCCTTTGATCATTTTTTAAAAATAAATTGGTGATGTCTTTGAACGTTTTTTGCATGTTGCGTAATTCTGTGGTATTTTCTTTATTGGGATCTCTAAACTTTATGCCGTAAGTTTTTAAAGAAATTTTGAAAAGTAATTTAATCTGAATTCAACTTACCAGTGTGTATGCGTGTGCGTGTGTGTGTGCGCGCGCGTGTGCGTGTGTGTGTGCGTGTGTGAACGCGCGCTTAATGAAGTTTTAATGTAGTGTAATAACATTCTTGTAAGTTGACTCCACAATGGAAAGTGTGGCAGCCCACCACAGTATCGCAATTAAAATCAGAAATTTCCAGCTTGGTGGTGCGATATGAAACATTAAAATAATAATAAAAAATAGCGATTTAGTAGCCATGATGGTACATGACAAGTGGAGATTTCGAGTCATGAGGACTTATGTACTCCGCATTAATAGCCAGATCCATAAAACTAACTGAAAGGTCTTTCTAGTACATATTACAAATTTAAAAAAAAAATTAAGAACTTTTAACATGTAAGTCCTCATGACTCGAAAACTCCACTGATCATATACCATCACGGGTACTAAATAGGTATGAGTTTTCTTTAATAATAAATGTTTCATATAGAAACTTCTTACTTTAATTAAAGAAATTATTCATTATTTATATTTGTTCGTATTTTCTATTGAATCTAGGCTCAGCTGTTTGTTACTACTGAATCCTCATCTACCTCTACATGGGATACTCTGCAAATCACATTTAAGTGCCTGGCAGAGGGTTCATCGAACAATCTTTATACTATTCATCTACCATTCCATTCTCGAATAGCACGAGGAAAGAAAGAATATTTGCATCTCTCCGTTCGAGCTCTGATTTCTCGTATTTTATTCTGATGATCATTTCTACCTATGTAGGTGGCACTCAAAAATATATGCTCGCATGGAGGAGAGTGTTGGTGATTGGAGTTTCGTAAATGTACCACGCCGCAGTGATAACCGACATTGTTGTAATGATTCCCATCCCAGACCCTGTATCATCTTCGCAATGCTGTCTCCCCTGTGTCGTGACAATACCAAAAGACCTGCCGTTCTTTGGACTCTTTCGATGGCTTCCGTCAAACCCACATGATTAGCATCCCACACTGGGCAGCAATACTCCAAATGAGGACGGACAAGCGTACTGTATGTAGACTCTTTAGAAGCTATGTTACATCTTTTAAATGTTCTGTCAATAAAACACAATCTCTCGTTCGCCTTTCATACGACATTACCTACGTGTCTTTTCTTTTTGTATTTAATGGAGTTTACATCCTTCACATTTGATTGATTTATCTTGTAAACAAAGTTTAACGGATTTCTCTTGTAGTCTTGTGGACGACTTCACATTTTTCATTATTTAGAGTAAATTACCAATTTTTACGCCATACTGATATCTTATTTAGATCGTTCTGCAGTAGGTTTTGATCTTCAAATGTCTTGATAAAAGACGACGTCATCTGCTAACAAATTAAGAGAGCTGCTCAGATATTCTCCGAAATCGTTTATGTAAAGAAGGAACAGCAGGGTCCAATATCACTACCCTGTCGAACGCCCGATATCACCTCTGTTTTAGTCGATGCTTTACCATCGATTACTACAAAGTGTGTCCTCTCTGACAGGAAATCCCCTATCCAATCACAAATCTGGGGCGATAGTGTGTAACCGCGCAATTTGATTAAAAGCCGTTTGTGAGGTACGGTGCCAAAAAACCTTCTAGAAATCTAGAAATAGGGAATCAATTTCAGATCCCTTGTCGATAGCACTCATCACTTCGTGTGAGTAAAGAGCTGGTTGTGTTTCACGTGAACGATATTTTGTAAATCTGTGGTGACCTTGGGTCAATAGATCATTCTTTTCGGGATAATTCATAACATCCTTGCCATTTTAAGTATGATAGATATTTTTAGTAATAAATCATTAACATACTTATTTCTGCATTTTTAAGTGTACAATTTCAGATTTCGGATTATTTAATACAATCTACCCATCTCGATACTATTTACATCTATCTAACCTAACAATAGCTTGACACTATTTAGATATATCTGACCTAATAATGGCTTGACGTTTAGGATAGCAATTTATTAAAGGTAACTGTAATGAATTCAAATAGTCTGGAGTTACTATTAATATTGCTTGAGAGCTCATTCCCATACAACGGGAACAGCAAGGGTCAAGCAGAATGGCACATACCTAAAGTGTCTTCCATTGTACGTCTGTCGATTACTCTGTTCATCAGCTGCGTCTCCCATAGCAGTCTTCTCGTCTAAAAATTACGATTGACTCCACACATGATCATAATTTAGGCAGTACCCGCTAAGATGAGGATTCTAATGTTTTGAGACATCGACATTGTTTCATCTGTCCAACACCCGTCAGATGCGGCTTTGACATTACCATACGAGGTATGCAGTGGTAGAGTTTCACATCACCGATCCTTTCGGCATACCCAATGGAATGGAAGAAAAAATTTGCTCTAAGATTTACAAAAGAAATACGTATATTAATTGTATTGCGTGTGATAGTTTTAATTAGTCAGTTTTGTAACCTTCGTATAGAGCAGAGATCGGCAAGTGATCTTGGATGGGGTCCGGATACCTTGAAATTTTTTATCGATGTCCAGAAGTAAAACCACATATTCCTTATTCATTTTTAATTTTAATTTTCACTCTCAAACTTATATGAAATACAAACGATGTGAAATAAAAATGTATAATAATGCAGTAAAACTTATTTTATTTGCTAATGGTTTGTTTTTATTTTCACTCACAGAAAGTACGAAATAACATGTGTAGTCCAACTTGTATTGAAAAATCCAGTAATAGGTCATACATTAAACGTACTATTTTTTAATTAATTTTCACTAAAAACGGATTAAATACAATGAACTGTATTTGTATTTAAAATTAGATGCAAGACATTACATTTGCGGTCTTCAGCCACTTTCTTAAAGTTCGGTTCACAAGCGGAGCAGCTTATTGGAATAGTGTCTCCAAGGTGGACGGCTGTTAATCTTGAGCGATACTTATTCTTCAAGAAATTAATTTTTTTAATGAAATTTGACAAATATATGTGAAGTCAAACATGGAAGCGAGGTAGATGGCTAATGTTTTGCAATTTTCATATTTTTCCGGGACATGTTCACTCCGCAATTCGTCAGTGGATTCTTTTTCACACGTTTCCAGGAAATGTCGTCCTGCAAGTCTATTATCTCCATTTGGAGGAAAGGCTTTGAAAGGTGGAACAACGTCGCATACACATCCGATGTTCTGCTGCTGGAGAAACTTCAAAAGGTATTTATGATAGCACAAAAATGGTGTTTAAATGGTTAGGCCCTGACCGCTTAAATAGAGATATCACAGACTTCATACTCTAAGACTATTTATGGAATTTCCTTGTTCTCGTCCTGCATTCGTGTGTACAGGGCATTTATGCGGATCACCGGCCAGCTTGCTCCCTTATGCAGCCGCTCGTCAGCGTACTCTCCAGCGTCGCACGTCCTGACAACCATTTATTTAATCTACCTATAATAATCATTAAGTGTTGTAATTATTCAGCACTTAATTGTAAAATTCTAGAAAAATTACAAGGGTGGCTCTTATACGAATTGACATCTACAGAAAAAAGAATGTATTAAATGATTTGAATGTGTGACTTACGTCTGTTGTTATAGCGTCGATTACCAACCTTACGATATTCAGCATCTTTGTGACAGGGAGTTCTAAGATCGTAAGTGAAAGTAACCTCTGTCATGTCTTTTTAAATAAAATCTTACTGTTGCATTTATTAATGCATTTTATCATAAAAGTATACCAAGCCAAATAAAACCAAGCTGTCAGCTAAAATTCCTTTGTTAGACTGTGTAATTAGAGCTACGATCTACATGCAACATTTCCAGTTACACGTTAGAAAAGAACTAAGAGTTCGCCAAGCCTGAAGTGTTCTCTGCTTCGCTAATATTAGCAACATCTTGGCAACGTGCACAGATTCGGTATCTATTTTAGCGTCCAAAACACAATGGAAGTCAATTAGAATAGTACAAGGAGTTCGTAATTCAATAAATGGGTAATAAATCTGAGTGTCACAGTCCATTACATTTAAAACACCGTGTGCAACAAAATTAAGTTTCATTTTTACTGTAAATTAAATGCAAAGGAAAGGTAGGGAAGTATTTCAGATTTTCTGGATAATACACACTTCTTCAATTAACTCACGCACTTTTCAGGCGAACGTCACTTCGTTATTATGTTGATATTCAACGTTGGAAGTTTTAAAGAAGGCGTAGAATACTCGATGATAAAATGAGTTTAATATTATGCATTACATGGTGTGATGTTTCAATGAAATGTATCGTGAATAGGGCAGAGTTGTTTACTTATTCATTTACATTACTTTTTTTCGCGAAATCTAAACTATAGAAATAATTATTTCTATAGAAAGAGACTATTTTAATTTCTTTGTTATAACGGCGTAATTACAGTTATCACTTACCATGTTTCTTTTTCTCTCTTTTGCGTTCATAATTGATATCAATATTATAGATTCCAGTGATTATTATTTACAGCTTTTTCTTGTAGTGTCGACAATAAATACGTGTTTTCTACGTCTGAACTCACAATGAGAATCTGCAGCTAAAGAGTGATTATAATAAGTAATTATGAAACATTTTCTGTTTAAAGCTTTCGACAGTACGCTATGGACCTATAGAACGTGTGAATTTTCGTCGGTATTAAAATTACATGATATAACTAACCCAAGAAAGGTCTTTGTTAAGCAATTTAGTAAATATTCGACGTTAAATTAAAAATTTTGGTTATTCTTCCCAAATCTGAAATTTATGTTATTTATGATTAATGCCTGTTTATTACGTGTTTGCTAACTGAGCTTCATTTACTTTAACAAGTTCACTAATGATGTTACCTATTACTGATATGTCCTGTTATTGGCAACGGCAATTTCGCCACAGCTTTGTGCGCAGTTTAACACACAAGACTTACTTTATAATACACTTTGTGTTCTACAAATAGTTCCGAAATAAACATGGAGGTAAAAGGGAGTTGACATGAAATCAGAAACTTGACGCCGGTCCGCCATGTTATAAGCAACAAAACAATAGCAGACTACGATTTACGATTGCACCTTTTAATTCTTAATTTCTATCGTGTGCAAGGAGCAGCTGTTTTAAACATTAGATACTTAAAGGTCTCTAATGCATATTTCATCCATTAATAGGACCTATGAAGCATTTAGTCTCGTTGATGTGACTGTCTTATTATTATTATTATTATTAAATTCGAATAATATGACCAGTACACTATGTGATTTGAGAAGGATTTGGCTCGTAGCAATTTATTGTTTATTGTTTCATAAAAAAAATGACAATTTCTGGCTTCTCTAGGAGAATTAACCGTTATGATTAACCAAATATGATGGCATACCTCGTTTTCTTTCCTCATTGGAGTTATTGGGCAGCAAAGAACACGTTACAAAGGTTTTTTTTCCGTGTTTACAAATTAACTGAAAGTGGAAAAAAACAACTACGAACGAGTATCAGTAAGCTTCCAATCATTGCATTTGTAGATCCATCTTCACCAACTGCGGCCAAAGTTCAGTAAAAGAAAAACGGATTACGTAAGCAATCTTTTCGAATCGTAAGTCTAAATGTATAAACAAGAAACAGTCACATATTACTGAATCAAATACGCATTGAAAACACTTGATAATGCTTATCTGACAATGTTTTTCATGAGAGTTGTAAAATAATTTGTTTTGTCGCCATAGTACAGCTGTTGGTCTAATTATTGTGGCACTAGCTGTTACATATATATAAAATATTATGCCAGCACATGTTTCGGGACGACATTATCCATTATAATGGATTTCGACGACTCAACTACGAAATGTGCAAATCTTAAAACTAAAACCTAACACATATAAAATTAATCTGTTTTTAGCCAACGCCATTAACATAATACTTGCAGCATATATGCACAGTCACATAAAATTGCCGATCGTAAAACATGTTGTTGTGATGGACAGTTGTGAAACCGTGGTCAAACCATTTTCTTGTATATACAACTTGCTATTAAATTTAAAATAATTAAACGATAGGATGACCCTTAACAGTCCTATCAATTCGTCTATTTCAACTTCAAATATTTTGCCATATTGACGTAAGTTCTGTTCTATGATGTCTATCGTTTCTTATACTGGTTTGGCAAAGGGTTGTGCCTTAGCAGGTCAGATGGAAGACGCCTTTCTAAACGCGTATCAAACGGCCTTTTTAAAGGAAAACGTTACGTACAAGCGCACATATACGCCAGTTATGATGACGATATACGTCTAGAACATCATGGCTCTGGGTAGGAAATAAATGTCTCTGCAAGTGATGGAATAAGATTCATAGGAGCATAGTACTTACAACTGAGCATGAACAACAAGATACTTGAAATTGACAATAAGAATAAGAAGCTGAAGCATTTAGAGGAAGCCCACTTCTACAGGTTCCGTTACTAATAGTCATAGAATTTGTTTCAGCTGCACTTCACCAGGTTAGTCAATTCCACTGACATCTGAAACAAGAATGATGAAATAAAGGGGCTTAGACAAATAGTCTTATAAAACGATTATGATGCTGACTTAATAGGTAGTTTGAATAGGACGATAGGACCAACGAACCGAGGAAAATTCGTGCAAATACAGAGCTATGCCATTCTGGGGAACCGTCTCGTGAAAAATTGTTAAAATTAGAGTTTGCGATCAGTTATGGCTTCAGCTATGGGTTCGAATCCCGGCCGGGCACAAATTTTCATTCGCCGCACTTCGGTATTCCATCGAAACCTAGTATAGTGAAGCCATAACTCATCGCAAATTGCGATTTATTTCATTCATTGAACGCTGTAATGTCGTCATAAATATATAATAAATTACAGCAAAGGCTGAGACATCAGGCTGAAGCAGAGGAGAACTGGTTTGGGAAAACTGGATTATTTGAAATCAAATGTCAGGATTTTGACATAAAGTATGTAGGGCAAACTGGAAGAAATTATAAAGTGTGATTTAAAGTAGCGAGGCACGTCAAGATCGAACAATATTTGTTGGGTCACAAATGATGGTTATCCAATTTGGAGGAAATTGAAGTTTTTGTGCTTTAAGAGAGAATTACAACAACTTGCTCAATGAGAGTACAACACTGTCTAGAGGCCTTTACTGGACGCATTTGAGCAATCTCCTGCTTGAGGAGCAGTGACATTTTCTATAGTTTTAAATATTGACGTTCGGTTTCAATAATGATGAGTAACTTACGGATGTATTGCATTTATAATAGCTCCAATTTTAGTGGATGACTAGTCGCATAAAATGTAAAATGTCACGAAAATTCAAAAATTAAACGCCAATATCGCGAATTATTTATTTCATGACGACCTGTTTCGGGGGACTGTGTTACCATCATCTGGTCATGTTACATTTCATAAGCTGCTTATCTTACTTAAAAATGGAGATTAAATAATATAATAAATAATATCTCTTAATATCTTATTTAAATATCTCCATTTTTTAAATAAGATGACCAGCTTATAAAATGTCATTTGATCCCCGAAATAGGTCGCCATTAAATAAATAATTCGCGATGGTTCAGTTTTGAAGCATACTGAACTACCAGATTGCTTCCAAAACCTGCAATGTCAGGTAATGTCAGTATTATCTTAGGTCACCTTTGACTGTTTCGAAGCACATCAATTATCTTCGATATGCGAGGGCTGCTGTCATTAAACTGGACGTATAACTCTGGTGTCAGAGCATAGAACTACAGCGTGCCTGCACATTCATATGTTTTCCACGCGTTTACGCATTTTCAGCCATGTTTAAATTTGGCATACGAATTTCCATCAGTTATTACGTAAGAAACAATTGCTTGTTTTCCTCTTGATTTAAAATTTATGACAATACGCGATGTAACATGCTAATATGTAAGTGTAATCAAAACGTATTTTCTTCTCGTTTTCTTGTAATACTTCGTAGGAGCCATATTTTAATTTGACAAGAAACGAAATATGAACATCTTTGGCTGGCACGCTCAAACAACTGAAGTTCAACATCCATGTAGTATAGAGATTACTGGCTGGTGTCCTTCAGTTTGCAACTTTTTCATCGGAGCAGCATGTTTTACAATTGACGACTTTATTTTGACTACGCATTTATCTTGAAAAAATTTTGTTAACGACTTTGCCTAACGGCAGATGAGTTTTGTAGGTACATTACTGTTTTAGTTTTATGGTTTGCACCTTTTGTACTTGAGTCGTTGAAATGCAGCGCCTTATTTCAAAGTTTCCTTGTTTTCAGATCTTGATAATGGGTCAACATCGTCCCAAAACATGTCGTGCTGCTGACATGAAATTTTATGTATCTGATAAATGGTGCGAGATTTGCCTCAGTAACCTCTATACTGCTTAGTGTTTGAAACCATTGTTGCTTACACACACAAATTGAAAACCAGTAGCATTCGTAATCCATCTTTTATTTCCGACCGGGAACTTGGCACTCGTTGCGGTGGCTGATAGATCCGACCGTTAATGAGTTTCTCATTAAATGGGAAACGCATTAACTGCAAATTTTGCAGTGGCTTCCATCAGCCACCGCGCTATCAACTTAGTTTGCCTGGACAAAATCGTGTTGGGGTATTAAATATGGCGGCAGGCCTACTGGCATCAAAACAACGGACAGCATGAGTCTGCTGCAGTCTCTTTAACCTAAATAGAAGTAATCCTTCAATAATTTCAGATGACTGATCTATCTATCCAATGTACTTCACAATGTATGTTCTAAGCCAGTCGTTTCCTGGTCCCTAATTTCGCTTCTTTAGTGGAACTGCTTGATCAGTAGAGGAAGGAGTATTATTGTGTCGGAAGTCACCGTTGTCTATCGGACCTAGTAGAACTTGGAATAATACTATAGTCGATCCTTCAACGCGTTTTGCTAATTAAATTATGTTTGTTCAGGGTATTTCATATTCAGAGAGTCTGTTAATGTCCCCGATCAGATGACAAGAGTTATTCTTCTTAGGGTTTTTGCATGGCTTGTGCAGCTATAATGATATTTTCCTTCCTGCTATCTGATCCAAACGTATTTGCTGACATGTGGCAGGGTACTCAAATAAGCGCTATCGACGAGTGAATGGTGGCTGCGGGGGGACGATTATTGGGGGGGGGGGGGGGGCTGAGTCCCGGACCTCTCTTTCTGGCGGGCCTCGAGTTTTGTTCCTTCCCCCTTTCCCCCGTAACCATTTTTAAGCAAATTCATCAATGCCAAAAGACATTCATTTAATGAAAGGTCGTCTAGAGTGTAATGCTCCTTACATATTAAAAGTATGAACTTTGGTATCTAATTATGTATTATCAGCCAAAGACAACTATTTGTGGATATGTTCAGAGCTTTTTTGTTAATCGTTGCATGAAACAAATAGTGTAGAATAATACTAATAAAATTCTTGAATATCAGTCTCCAGATCGCTTTTATTTTCTAGAACATTACCGGTTTCGAGACAGCTGCCCATCTACAGATCTGTTAAACAAATGTTACAACTGAATGTAAGCTACTATTTACAAAGTATGATAACTAAAAAGTTAATGGAAAAAATATTAAAAATATACCAAATTTAGGAAGTTACAGAGAAACCTGTCCTGTGATGAACGAATGTTCACAGTCATTACTAAAATATAGTAGCCTCCTGAGGCTTTATATAATGTACTTAAAACCATCTGATTGGTGGGGATCATTTTCGTTAAAATAATTCTCAATAAGTAATTATTGACTTATATACAAAAGTTCCAAAAGAATTTCAGTAACACTTGCGCATTGATTGAATCTACCAGTTACAAATCTCGCCGCCCGCTCTGAACTGCCTGTTTGCCATCCTTTAAACCGACCTGACGGGGATCCCAAACACTTTAGCAATACTGAAGATGGGGTCCTACAAGCGTCTTATATGCGGCCTCCTTTACAGACAAAACACACCTTCCCATTATTGTGCCAATAAACCGAAGTCGACCATTCACCTTCCCCACGACTGTCTTTATATACTCGCCCCATTACATATCGTTGTGCAGCGTTACACCTAGATATTTAATTGAGGCGACTATGTCAAGCAGCATACTACTAACGCTGTAATCGAACATTACGGTACTGATTCTCCACCTAATCTGCGCCACCTTACATTTTTCTGCATTTAGCGCAAGTTGACATTCCTCGCACCACCTAGAAATTTGGTGCAAGTCATCCTGCATTCTACTATAGTCATGCACTGTCGACACCTCTTGTACACCGCAGCATCTTCAGCAAACGGCCATAGATTCCAACTCACTCTGTCCGTCAGATCATATACATAGTTAGATAATATAGCGGTCCTGTAACACTTCCCAGGGACAACTGCAGCTGACTAATCTGTTTAATATCTCTCTTCGTTTGTTGTCAGTACGGTTCAAGGCAGATGCTCTGGCCTCACCAAACATGTTGTGCTCGGAAAAGTCATTTCGTTATGGAATGTTTTACCGTAAATTACACTTAGATGACTCTTAGCAACACAGCAAAAACGTCTCACAAACGAATATGCAGTACGGTTGCCATAATCTCCCCTGAAAACCCGACAGTGGAAAGATTTACGACTGAAAAGACCTGTGTCTGTGGAATGGGAATAAAACCGCACCTATGCCTACAGAAGATCCGTCCCGCCGCCATTACTCAAAGGGGTTGGCACGCCCCTGCGAGAGCCGCCTGCGGGAATTATTAATATCTGCTGGAGTGGAGCGGCGGGCAGCCTGAAGGCGTCTTCCGGTGATCTTTGGCGTAAGAGTGCTGCCTCCTTGCTGAGGACGCGCTGATCCTTACCAGGCCGTGCTCCACCGAGGGCGTAAATCATTGCCCGAAATACTGCAGCTGCGGCGCAATTTATTGCCGCCACCAGACTTCCCTGTAAAACAACTACAATCATATTGTGCCTGAAGATAATACTGATATATAGCTTTGAAGTAGTTTTGCTTACATCTGTGCCTTCTAATTATATTCAGATTAATTTATACAAGTGTTAGCAACTCCCCTTTTAGTAGACACCAAGTAATTTACCTTGCGTCAAGAACACTTTACAAAGTACCATTCTTTCCACCCCGACAATCTAACTCCCTAGCATAAAACACAATTAAAAACCCCGCGTTGCCCGGATATTCAAGCCGTGAATTAGTACTTCTCCTATCCCTTCTATCTCTGACCAACTCCACTGTTATAAAAGCAAGCTATATTTGTTGGAGAATATATAAGGATTAAGGCTGTCTTGAATAACGTGCAAAATTATAATTGCAGTATCCAAACAAAGTAATCAAAATACGAATGATATGTAACATTTATGAATTCATTTAATTCAAAACCTGTCTATAAACAATATTTTTTCTTACTTGTTCAGTAGGAAGTATAAATAAATTCTTTGTTAAGCCCACCCTTGAAGAAGCGACATGAGAAACATGGAGCTGTCAGATCCACCCTACAGTGTTCAATATGTTGCTCTTTGGTTTAGTAATCGTAACAGAAAATGAAAGTCTCACAGGAAATGGGAGTCTCTTTCAGTTAAAAGATAGGGCCTTCGTAAATGATGGATATATCTTGGATTTATTCGTATAAGTCTGTTGATTTCGCCTGCAGCCGTGTGCGCTTCGCAGCTCAAAGTTGCCAACAGTACAGTCAGCATTTCGAGAATTTCCTTAAGCTGACTGTAGTACGGGAGTCATGGTAGTAAATAAGAAATGTACTAAAACGTGGTGCATGATGTGAAAGATTTCTACCGATCGCAGTATATGTGATCTCATATTATTAGAACGATGTGTCAAGTGTAAAAATTTCATAAAGATTGAAACAAAACTGTTGATTTGTATGCAATACGTCCAGACAAACACACGGACACTCTGCTTCATATATAAAAAATCTTCGTGTTGTGCTTGGTGTAATGCTTAGCATACAGAACACGAATTCGAGAAGCCGGCACTTCAAATCCGACCCCGGACACCCTGAGCTACGTTATCCGTGCTTTCCCTCACTCCAGGCAAATGCCGATTTCCTTCTGCATCTGCCCCGTCAGTAATGACCGCGCTGTCCACAGCGCACAAAGCCTCTTCCTTCCGCCCTTGGAAGCAGGAGAGGTCTAGAGAAGTGGTACCCAAACTGTGGATCTCGACTTAGTTCTTGATATAGGTCATTAACATTAACGTCCATGGAAGACCGCCACATCACGTATCAGATTATGGTCTATTACTTCTCTACTAATGAATATATACCTTTAAAAATATGTTATAGTACAACATATAAATCAACAAATAGGACATCACAAGCTTTCGGAAAAAACTTGCCACATCATGCATCACGTTTTAATACATCCATTATTTCCTACGATGAGACTCCTCCATTCCCGTGATATTAAGAAAATTTCGGAAAGCTGACAGTGCTGTTAAGAGATTTGAACCGTGGAGCGCAAACGGCAGCAAGCGAAAGAAATAGACCTCGATAGGTAGAGGTCTCCGCGGATGCGGCTATCCGCGGATATATCCGCGGACATCTGCAGTATTTCTTACTTTGCGGATAAAACTGTGAGCGACGCAGATATCCGCGTTTTATATGGGGATAAAGAGTGAGGTATCTGCCCAGTACGTCTGTCGAAATGTTAGCTGAAAACTTCAAGCCTGTGGACATTCTTCGAATGCTTACAAGGTCCAGGTAGTGCGGAAGTCTGTTGCTCTCATCCACTGGCCACAGCGGACGTAGCTGTACCAGAGGGACCTGCGCCTAATCCGTTTACGCGACCGTGTCTTACCTGAGGTGTGTCAAGTGCTTTCTGGGTGGCAAACCGGCCCACTGCCGGCCAGAGGTGCTATGCATTTCCTGTTCAAAATTTCATGAAGATTGAAGGGTGAATAGTATGTTTTTATTCATGTGTCGCGTGATATGGCATTTTTAAACCTTATAATTGTTTATGACGTCATGTCTCCTGAATTATGTGTCACGGGTCTTACCCCTACATCGATTGCTACCTCAAGAAAGGAATACGTGCACCAAATTTGGTTAAAATCGGTCCAGTGGTTTAGCAGGATATGTGAAACATTGTCGCGTGATGCATCAATTTATTATATCTGTTTATTATGTCATATCTTCTGAACTATGTATCTTACAGTCATTTAATTGTGTCAATAAACGTCGTTAAAGTGCAAGCAATATGTTGGCAAAGTTTCATCGCAACCGAATGAACTGTACAGCCACGAATAGTATACGAACAAACATACAAACAATCATGTTTAGGTATTACATAAATGGTGACGGTAGTAACAAAGATTGACAATAGCTTTTTAAAATGTAAACACAGTAAAATCTCCTAAATGCCAATCAATATGAATCACAGAAATTTAATAAGATGCTAGTATTAACCAGTTGATCTAGTGGTCCGACTACATGGGCTCCGAAGCGCTACTGTGTGTGACCGGAGTGTCGATGTTTTCCTTTTTTTGAACGGGCGGTTTTGGAGTAGGTATAGACGAGTTACCGTGATTTTAGAAGTCAAGGTAGTTAAGTTGTCGCATACATACCATGGTTTTAAATACTGCTATCTGTTACTACACTACTGCCCATTAATATTGCTACACCTAGAAGAAACGCAGATGCCAAACGGGTATTCATTGGACAAACATATTGTACTAGAATTGACATGTAATTACGTTTTCACACAGTTTGGGTGCATAGATCCTGAGAAATCAGTACCCACAACAGCCACCTCCGGACGTAATAACGGCCATGTTACGCCTGGGCATTGAGCCGAACAGAGCTTAATTGGCGTGTACAGGTTCAGATGCCCATGCAGCCTGAACACAATACCACATTTCATCAAGAGTAATGACTGGCGTATTGTGACTAGCCAGTTACTCGGCCACCATTGATCAGACGATTCCAATTGGTGCAAGATCTGGAAATTTGCTGGCCAGTGCAGCAGTCGAATATTTTTCGTATCCAGAAAGGCCCGTACAGGACTGCAACGTGCGGTCGTGCATTATCCTGCTGGGATGTAGGGTTTCGCAGGGATCGAATGAAGGGTAGAGCCACGGTCGTAACACATCTGAAATGTAACGGCCACTGTTCAAAGTGACGTTGATGCGAACAAGAGGTGACCGAGACATGTAACCAATGGCACCCCATACCATCACGCCAGGTGATACACCAGTATGGCGATGACGAATACACGCTTCCAACTTGAGTTCACCGCGATGTCGCGAAACACGGATGCGACCATCATGATGCTGTAAACAGAACCTGGATTGATCCGAAAAAAAATGATGGTTTGCCATTCGTGCACCCAGGTTCGTCATTGCGTACACCATCGCAGGCGCTCCTGTCTGTGATGCAGCGTCAAGGGTATCGTCGTCGAATTGTTCATGCAGATGGTTGTTGTCTTGCAAACGTTCCTGTCTGTTGACTCAGGGATCAAGATATGGCTGCACGATCCATTACAGCCATGCGGATAAGATGCCTGTCAACTCGACTGCTAATGGTACGAGGTCGTTGGGATCCAGCACGGCGTTCCGTATTGCCCTCCTGAACCCACTGATTCCATATTCTGCTAACAGTCATTGGATCGCGACAAACGTGAGCAGCAATGTCGCGATACGATAAACCGCAATCGCGATAGGCTACAATCCGACCTTTATCAAAGTCGGAAACGTGATGGTACGCATTTCTCCTCCTTACACGAGCCATCACAACAACGTTTCACTAGGCAATGCCTGTCAACTGCTGTTTGTGTATCAAATATCAGTTGGAAACTTTCCTCATGTCAGCACGTTGTAGGTGTAAGCACCGGCGCCAACCTTGTGTGAATGCTCTGAAAAGCTAATAATTTGCATATCACAGCATCTTCTTCCTGTCGATTAAATTTCGCGTCTGTAGCACTTCATCTTCGTGGTGTAGCAATTTTAATGGCCAGGAGTGTAGTACCCATTCAAAACTAACATCTACGGATGCGGATAACGAACTTGCGGGAGCGGATAAATTGCCGTGGATGCGGTTGCGGATATGGGCCTTGCGGATGTGGTGCGGATAACAGTTTATCTTATCCGCGCAGACTTTATATATATATATATATATATATATATATATATATATATATATATATATATATATATGCCAGTTTGACACAGGAATCCGGCCGCTCACCCGTGAACACGCCGTGAGAAGCTAAAGAATCACATCCTACACCTTTATAGGGAGGAGATGTATCGCCGCATGAAGAAACTTGACAAGCTGGTCTCCGGGGCAACCCTTTACTGAGTGCTACTGCATTTCTCATGAGATACCGGGTTGAACGTGTGGTGCCGAAATTTACAAAGGTCGCATCAGATAGACTCGGCGACTGCAAGCAGAATATAGAAACATGCCAATCTAGCTATGGAAAAAGAGTGAGTGCGCTACACTTGCAGATGCTTGGACTCTGTAATGTTGCTTTCATATTTCTGTTTGGTGTTGTAAAGTTGTGGATGACATAACTTTTATGGAATTGACTTCAGAATACCTGCAGGAATTAATTTTTTAAAGATGATGTCAGACTATAGCAAGGAATGTATCGGTGTTAAAAATACCGGTAGCTATTGTTGAAGCTAAGAGGACACCTGTAAGCTTCACTGCAAAAGGAGGCGAATGGCGATCTTTACATGGAGGATGAGGCGTGGATCAGCTGTAGACGTTGTTTTGTGCTGGAATAGGGAATGTAATTAAACTATCAGCCTTAAATAGATGCTTGGCTATTATACGCTTCGCCTAACGAAGTTTCATGATAGCTTTAAGTTACTGACACAAAAGGGAAATAAAATCATGAAATATCACCAAAGTTATGCAGTCAGGAAACAAATCGCAATAATGACCAGGAATCTCTTTACGATTGAGCCCAGATTGTCAGAAGGTCATCATGAATTTAAAAATGTTTGAAATCAACTGGGGTTTTATTACAATAAGAGTAAATAAAGCTCACACTTACATTTTCCTAGCAGAGAGTATGAAGAGGCGTCCGATCAGTACGAGAGTGCAGAACAGAAAGACGAAGAGCGCTTCCGTTCTCTCTTCAAGCTGGTTGAAATAATTGATAATCGCAAAACAAAAGTCAGAGATATATATTGAAAGAAGAACGGATACGCAAACTACAAGCGTCATAGATATAACATAAGTAAAAATATTTAATGTAACCCTACAACACAACTAACCATGACCTACTCAGAACGCATCTCCATCTTGCCAACCAGTTCAGTTCTTGGACGTGGGTAGGAACTGACAGTGTAACCTGGGCTACTGCAGAATGTGTAAGGAGGATGATCGCGTAACGTCAAAAATCGAAATTCGAAAGAATATCAGAAAAACAACCAACTGGCGCCCCATGCAAGACGATCATCAATCTCACAACTAAGGAACTCGATAAGGATATGGCCTCAGTTCTCAAGAAAGAACTCAAGTTTGCAACTTCTCGTAAAACTGAACCTATATACGACATCATCAGCGCAGTAGAATATGTGGCTGCACAGCCATCTGTAGTAGCTGAAGTAGCTGAGGGGGTACGGCGAGAAACCTGTTGTGCTCTCACAAAAGTCAAATCTATGAAACCGATCATTTCTACCACAGAGCGGTCGCAATTCTGGAACTTAGGAAAGATCCACATACTGTATTTATTCCAGCTGACAAAGGCGACGCCACAGTGTTACTTTCTCGACAGGACTACAGTGAAAAGATGAAATGCCTTCTAGAAGATAGTGTATACCAGAAGATCGACACAGATCCCGCCAAGAAAGTGGAAAGGAAAACCATTGAACTTCTCAAAGATTCTAGCTTCTCAGATCAAGTTGTTAGGGAACTAAGAGTGAAAGCACCGATCCCTCTTAGACACTATGGACTTCCAAAGTTCTACAAGGTAAATGTGCCTCTACCCCCACTGTTAGCAATATTGGAGTCCCAACATACCTGCTAGCTAAAAATCTTAAGGACATGCTTAGCCCTTATATTGGCAAATATCCACAGCAGATACTACACTCGGTGAATTTTGTGGAACGTCTCAAGAAAGTTTAAGCTCAATGACTCTCATCTACTGGTGAGCTCCGACGTCTTTTTTGTTTTCACCAGAATGCCTCTACAAGATTCACTGGAACTAATTGTACGGATATTTTTTGTAGATTAAAAAGCTTTCAGGCATGTACTTACATCGACTTACATTTTTATCGACGGTGCTTACTATGATCAGACAGAAGGAGTGGCTATGGAAAGCCCACTATCTCCAGTTTTCGCCAACTTGTACATGGATCATTTCGAGCAGGAAGCCCTAGATTCAGCTGAATGGAAACCAACCTGTCTTTTCTGGTATGTCGACGCTACATTCATCGTATGGTCTCATGGAAGGAGGGAAAAATTAAATCAATTCCTGTAACATCTCATTTCCAGACACCAGAATATAAACTTCACTATGATAGTGGAAGGAAAACTTTCCTTTCTGAATGTGTTGGTTAGAAGAAGACCTGATGAATCACTGGGCTACAGTGATCCGCAAGAAGACGCACACCGGCTTTTACCTGCATGCGGACAGCTGCCATCATCTGGCACAGAGGAACAGTGTGATAAACTGGTACACAGGACTCGTACCCTCTTAGACAATGACAGTCTTAGTTAAGGCTGTTTTCCTGAAGAACGGCTACAGGCATGTCAAATTCGGAAAACCCTACGTCATGTACTGACAGAATCTCCGGTGAAAACAGCGGAGGAACTTCAAGAGGATGTTACCAATGCATTTCTTCCATTTTATGGTGAGCTATTCAACAACATAGGGTGAATTATTCGAAAACACCGAGTGAAAATTTATTCTTGAAATATTTCATAGGAGCCATGTTATTATTAGTGAAGAAACAGAATATGAACGCTGAGAAATTTGTAGTTCTATATGCAGATTATGTAGAGATCAGTGATGAAACCCACGCCCGGAAACGTCTTCAGAATTTGCTGAAGAGTATGCCTGGCGGCAGACCCCGGTGTATATAGCTTGGAGTCTCATAGCGTCGTCGAATGACGTTTCCATGCATGGGTTTTTAGTTCATTTTGTTCCTCAGGACGCCTTCTACATCCCATAGAAATTTCATGGTGAAACATGTGTCATTCTTAAACACAGTAACCCTTCTCAGTCTTCGAAGTTCATGTGCAGGACGAAATTATGTGAAAGACGTTAAGATCTGCATCAGCTCTTTTAATGCTATTAAAGTGGAATATGAGACCGAATTTGTTTTAAATCTGTTATGTGAGGAATCGCGTCGCGAATCCCGAAGGTGCGAATTTCGCTTCACTCTGTGTACAAGAATCCCGTGTCACGATGTTTGTCCGTGACGAACTCCGAAACTACTCAGCTGATCTTAATTAAATTTTGCACAGTGTGTTTTATTAACTTAAGTGATTGATTATTGAAATTACTTGAAAGAATAGTTTGCATCTCGGTTAAAAGTCTCAATATTATGTATACTGTGAATTATATTATCTTCGTCGTGTAAATATCCAAAAATCTGCGTTGTTCATCAACTTGACGTTCGGCCTAGCGGCGAAGTGCGCCCTCGCTTGCAGAGGGAAAGGTCATGGGTTAGATATCCTCCGGCGTCACGGATGTTTTCAGTTTGATATTTAACTTAGCCTTCACAACCAGGAGCTCCAAAACAAGAAGAACGGCACTGTCTACGTAATAATCCTCATTGCGCATGGCGCAGGGTCCTTTGCGACGTACCCTGCCATTAATCCACATTTTTATTCCTGATATGGTATAATTTTGCACACTTGACATTCAAAAGAGCACTGTTTACGTATGATTTAGTTCCCTGTTGGAGGAGAGTATATTGCTCCAGACTAAGACTCTTATAAACCCAAGCTGAAATGCCCGCCATTTTTCCGCAAGCTGTAGGATTTGCTATGTTCCGGACGAAGCTCACGCGTTTCCTCGTGTTTCATTCAACTCGCTCACACTCGCAAATTACTCACTGTACGAACGTGGAATTTCCTTCAATGTGTTCGTGAAGAACTACTCTACATTTTCATTTTAGTTTCATTTGCGGTAATAGTTTATTAAGAGGATATACTGAGTTTACGAACATGCACTTTCTGACGACGTTACAGAATTTTCGACATGCGAGTAACTTTTTTTCTGTTAGGTGAACACATTAAACGAATGAAATGTTCGAAATACACCAAATTTTCATCCTCACAAACAGAATATAATATCAGTTAAATATGAAGCACTAGGATCCACTCGTCTGTCTAGTAATGCCTCGTCATCAGTATTAGAGCTGCTAATAATTAGGCACAGGTTGTTACTGCATTAACAGCCTTAACTTATACTGGTACTAACTTCTTAACCCATTAAATTTAATAGTTGCAAACGACAAAAGTGCTGTGTCTCAATTTCAGTTTTTCTTTTATATGAAAATGGTATTGTAAATATCTCAATACAGAATGCTTTATTATGAGAGGAAATGAGAACAAGTCGGTTCATTATTTCAGAGCCAATATCTTACTAACTATGAAGCGCATTTCGTCACAATGCTGATATATAAAGATTCAAGTAGCGAAAAAATTTAATTTTTCTAACAATTACTTTTTGCGAAAGATTGTGAAAGATAGGCAGGACGTGCGCCTCTATGCTGTTAGTGCAACGCAATTGCAACCATATTGGGGACAACATGGCGGACTATTCAATTTGGGTATTTACTAGCTCTACTCCATGCTTAGAAGCTGTTTGGCAGATCATCATGAATTTTTGCAGGTATTGTAATTTTTCAAATACAGGGGAGAGAGGGAATGAACAGATAGAGGGGACAAGAGGAGAATGGTATAGAGCGAGGGAGGTAATAGATAGAGGGGATGCGTGGGTGGATAAGGGGAGGAGCAGAAGGCAGCCAGAGACAGAAGAGGAGGGAGCACATGGACTAACAGAATATTGGAATAAATAAATACCCGAGCAACTCCAGGTTTCAGCTGGTTGATACAGAGAGAGGCCTAAGAGAACAAAGAGGTAAGAAACAGACATAGAGCTCGGCGAAGTACTGGGCAGGGAGATTCAGGAAAAAAGTGTAGGCTGCGTATCCAATTTTCCATGCATATTTAGCAATTGCGAAGCACTTTCGTGTTCGCTTTATACGACTTCATTGGACCACTTTAGTCAATCAATATTGTCCTCTTATTTGATCATTTTTCATTCTGATATTTTCTGTCTCTCCTCATCTGAAAATACCCTTTTCACAGTGTCTCGTGTTTTTTATTTTTTTATTACTGGCTGAGTTAGTCAGTTCGAAGGTCGGAGGAAGGCAACAGCATACCACCTCCAAACAGGACCATGTCTAGTAAAGCACTGTGGTGTTCAAACCAATCTTCGGATTGTTGTCTGCTTTAGCTTAAATCTTATTCTAATAATGCAAGAAATTGCTTTGGTCGCATAAAATCTTTGACTATTGCATATCAATTTCGGTGCGCCCTGTGAGCTCACATAGACTAGCAATTTGCAAAAAAAAAAAAAGGCAAATTGATAGTCTATGAGGGCCCACGGAGCATCGTTTCTTGTACTGAAGATGGCCATCCAGTGACCGAAATCGATAAGCAATAGTCAAATAAAGATTTCATGCGACCAAACCTGTGTCTTGCATTATTAATGTGGACGCTCTGCACGTGACTTCTGATGGAGTCGTCAGTATGTAAATCGTATTTTCTTGTTTCTCGGTTTCTTGAGATTTTCTGTCTTGTTTTGCCGATCATCCAAAATTATGTTTACTTACTTGGTTTGTGACGTAAGCGCGGTCTCGAGTGGCGTCCGCAATCAGCCGTTGCAACTTCTGCCAGTGTCGGCGCTGAATAATACTACGTTCCCATCAAACATAATCAAAAATGAAGTTTGCCAACATTTTGAATTGTCTGGTCGATAACTAATTGCGAAGGTAAGAGCGCGAGGAGGCAGCAGTGGACGTTGCTAAAGCCCTTGACTTATGAACTAATCTAATTTCACTTTTAACCCACATCACTTCACACTTCATTTTGCACTGCACTTCACTTTAGCACTGTTTGAACTACCCGCACCCTTATTGTAGCATACGTTGGTGTCACTTCGTTTTCTAAACATGCTTTGTTAAACAAGACCTTTAATTGATTGTGCATGATAGATGTTTCTGCACAATAATAAGCAAAAGCACTACAAATTGCAGGTCAGTCTTGAAGTCTTGATGGAGGTGTGCAGCCATAATTATCAATGTAATTAAAAGAAGTTAAAAAAGCAGATTGGCTGCTGACAATAAAACCATGCAGGCGATAAGGAAAATTGGTGATACTGTTATCAAAAAAATTAGAAACGTTCCCGTGGCGGAGAAGGAAGCCACTAGATAATTTCACTCACATAGTTTGGTCGTATCTCAGATAAGATAGCCAATACCTTCCGCAAAGCTAATGTTAAGGTGGGTTTTCGGACAAAAAACAAGCTATGGCAAATTTTGCGACACAGCATAGATCATCTTCCAGATAAACTTCGTAGGTCGGGGGTGTATAAAATCCTGTGTGGATCGTGTGATAAATTTTATATAGGACAAATCGGACGTGACTTCAAAATTAGATATCGAGAGCATGGGTATGCGAGTAATGGGAGTGCATTGGGTGACTATTTACGTGAATGTCAGCACCATTTGAGGAACATTAACCCAGATGTTCCTGAATTTTTTTTTTCGTTTACTTCTGGTTTAAAAGATAGTTTATTAAATCTGTAATAGATCATGCAAATATTACAACATTGATTTTTTACGAATTGCACCCTTGGTCTCGGCATAATAGACCGTTCTTCTAGAACGAATTAAAAATGAAAACACTAATTTTACATGTTAGACATGACATTTTAATTGTAAAGCCGTTTCTGAATAATAGGAATAAATTGATATGTAAGTAGTTAGACACGCAAAACTATAAGTTAATTCATACATTGCTTCTGAATCCCTATCTTCAAATATGACAAACATAGTATAACGTGCTGAAACAACGATTGTTAGTATTTGCATGTCAATGATCAACATTGAAATGACATTCCCATATTGGAGAAAGTGTTTTGTGCCAAAAGGAAACAATTTACTTTAAATGTTTAAGAAAACGGGACACCATCCTTCTGGAAGGACGTCAGGATCAACTGGGTTAACGATGATTTGACAATTCTGCACGTTAGTAATGAGGGTGTTTCATTGCATATCTTGAAAGAGATTTAGATTTATATTAGCCACCAGAGTTGCCCGGATCTATAAATTAATGATCAGTTGGTGGGGTCGCGCAATTGGTTCTCTGACTTTTTTCATAAATATTTGATGAATGGCAATGTATTAAGTCGTCGGGCGTGTGGATGGACTGTCGCCCCTTTTCCCGTGTCTCACTGTATCCGTGTACCTAACTGCCTTTTCAAGTTTTAGTACCATGTTTGTAAACTTCTTTCCGCCACTCAGCAGCAGCTGCCCTCTGGCGAACGGCTTTCATACGCTGCGCCTGTCACATTTATATTAAGATCTGATTCGACGAAATTCTTAATTTTTTCCATGTTAATATTCTTCAAATGTCTATACCAGACTAAATATTTTCTTTTCTTTGTATATATGGACTGTTATATTCATATATCTTTATGATGTCTTAAGTGAGGTGGTGCCCTCACGTGGTTTGAATTCGCCCTACGGCATTGAAAAATTTGATTTCAGTTGGCTTTTAGCTTTGTACACACATTTTAATGTTACCAGTGTTTGATGAGTGGCCAGCTTCTACTGGTCATTGCGTTTTGTCTTTACTTAAATGAGTTGTGTTATGGTATGTATGAATTCAATTTTGTGTCAATTCTCTTTTTGTATCACGCTTACTTTTAACAGTTTGACTGTACATGTATTATCTTAGTTTTTACGCTTACCAGATACTCTGAAAGTGGGTCACGCCCGAAACGCGTCAGTACAAAAGTAATAAAGATTTTATCGTTACCAGCATGATTTTATTATCAGCAACCAATCTGCTTTTTTAACTTCTTTCTTATTATACCTGTTAGCATTATTATTATTGTTGTTATTGTTTCTTCATTGTTCTAAATTCCGGGAAAGTTACGTGAAGTTGGTAGCGCTGCTCTTTTGCTTTTTGTCGTAGTGAGTTTAATCAAAAGAAACAAGGAATTCTGTTCGATTTCATATTTTCTAAGAAACTAACTAACGACGAGTTTTGTTTCCAAAACACTGAACACACTTTCTAGAGAAAGGTTAAACCCTTCTTCAGCATGCAATGTTCCATTCTTACCGAAAATTATTTAGCACAAATTCGTGAATGGTATTTTTCCGATTTCGTTCCTATCCCTATATAGTTCAGTCCATCCTTTTACAATTAAATCGTTGTTTGCTATATACTTTACATGAATGCAAAGAAATTCGTAAAGATGTACACCCACAAACATATTAATGTACGTCTGTGTGTCCACCGAACATTCTGCTTCGGATTCGCAGATGACTTACCTTTACTAGCATAACGTGCAATAAGCCAGAAATCAGATAGTGAAACAACAGAATATATCACAAAAATTGTTCTCCTGATATCATTCCAAAAGACTTAGATGATAACAATTTACAGTCCTAGCGTTTTACCTCAATGCCATCAGGAAATATTACGAGCAGCGAAGTTTTCGAGCTACCTACCAAATGACATCGAAATTATTATTTTACTCTCGTGAGTATAATTTCGAATGCATCACTCAATTCTGCCGTCAGATTACGCTAGATCGCAACAGGGCATGGGCGGTGTTTCCGTTATACAACATATATTCAATTCGGTCAAACGCATCGCAAACAGCGCGAAATGGACTCCGCATATCGTTCACCGTATTAGCTGCAAGGCAATAGCCCGCAGACTTCATTAGTGCATCACATTTAAATGAAGTAAATAATTAAAAAATAAATATAATCAACGAACCAGAATCAAGCGGTAAACAAGCTCATTGGAATATATTTTATTGCGAATAGATTTTATTGCCCTAAACAACCTACTCACCACCTGCTATATTGCGGAATATGTCGGAGCGTAGATTGCATACTGTGAAGTAAAACAACTGTAAGGTAATATAGATATACACAAAATGACCAAGCAGGAGTGGCTAGAAAGTAAATAAAGCTGTCTGAAGAATGTATAACTAGTAGAAAATCAGATACCATCTATAAGAAAATAAGACAGACATTTGGATTCAAGAATAGCAGCTATGTGAATATGTGAATGGAAAACCAGTTCTGAGCGAAGAAAATATAAAAATAAAAAAAGAAGCTAAAAAGTGAAAAGAATATATAGAGGGGCTGTACAAAGGAAATTAACTTAGAGACAATATGGTAGGAAGGGAAGAGTTAGTAGATGAAGATGGAGATACTATACTGAGAGAGAATTTGACAGAGTTCTGAAAGACTTAAGACAACAAATCCCATGGAGTAGACGATATTCCCTCAGAGCTACTGAACTTTCTGGAATAGCCAGCAATGACACAACTATATCACCTGGTTTGTAAGATGTATGAGACAGGTGAAGTATTCTCAGACCTTACCAAAAATGTAATAATCACCGCCGCGAGGGAGAAGCCGAGTGGTCTGGAGCGCCACGTTACGGCTCACACGGATCCTGTGTCAGAGGTTGGAATCCTCCCTCGGGCATGGATGTTTGGGTTGTCTTTAGTTCGTATGTAATCTGTAAGTTTAGGAACTGATGACCCCGCAGCTAAAAAAAAAAAAAAAAGGAGGTGCAGACAGGTGTGAAAATTACAGAACCATCAGTTTAATAAGACATGCTTAAAACATTTTTACAATACTTATTTACGAAAGAATAGAAAATCTGGTAGATTCTGGCCTCGCGGGAGATCAGTTTGCATTTAGGGGCAATGTAGGAATACGGGAGGCTATCCTACCTCATGAGGTAGAAGAAAAATTAAGGAAGGCAAGCCTACATTTCTAGCTTTCATAGATTTGGAGAACGCTTTCGACAATATTAATTGTTGTACACCCTTTCAAATTCTGAAGTCAGCAGGGGTAAAATATAGGGAACGGAAGGTTATTTACAGCTTGTAAAAAAATCAGACAGCAGTTATTAGAGTTCAAGGGTATGAAAGGGAAGCATTGGTTGGAAAGAGAGCAAGGCAGACTTCTTTCTCCCATGTTATTCAATCTGGACATGAGCAAGCTGTGAATGAAAGCAAGTACAAATATGGAGAGGGAATTAAAATTCAGGGAGAAGAATTAATAACTTAGCACTTTGCTGTTGATATTTTAATTGTCAGAGACAGCAAAGTATCTGGAAGAGCAATTGAAGAGACTGGACAGTGTGTTGAAAGAAGTCTATGAGATGAACATTAACAAGAGAAAAAACGGGCAATGGAGTGTAGTCTAAGACAATTAGACGATGCTGAAGGAATACGATTAGGTAACTATAGAATAAAAGTCGTATATTAGTTTTGTTACTTGGGCAGTAAAATAAGAGATGATGATCGCAGTACAGATGATATAAAATTCAGAATGGCAATTGGACGGAAAAAGTTGTTTGAAAAAGGTAAATCTGTAAACATCCAACATTAGGTATAAGGAAGTCATTTTTGAATCCATTTGTGTGGCTTGTAGCCTTGTACAGAAAGAAACATGAACAATATGTACTTCAGACAGGAAGAGGACAGAGGTTTTTGAAATGTGGTGCTACAGAAGAATGCCGAAGTTTAGGTGGGTAGTTCGCGTAACTAATGGGGAGGTACTAAACATAATTGGGGAAAAAAAGGAACTTCTAGCATATCTTATCTAAAATAAAAGATCTATGGTAGGATAAATTCTTACAGATCAAATAGTCGTGAATTTAGCATTGGAGGGAACGCGTAGGGTAAAAATCGTGGAGGACTACGAAGAGACGAATACAGTAAGCTGATGTGGGATGCTGTTCTTATGAGATGAAGAGGCTGTAACACGATAAAACAGTGAAAAACATCAGGTTTTTTCTTTTCTTTCTGATTAATGATGTGATAAATGTATTACGCAAGTACTTATGTGGTTTGTATTCTTTATATGCGTTTCGATTTATGTGGCTGTATTTTGTATATAACGTTAATTTTGTATGTCGATTTCAATATTGTAAAATATTTATATCGATGTAGTAGACACGCTGGTCCAGTCAAGAACTTTGACATTGTGGTAAGACCCAGACAATTAGGCCTTCTATTAGCATGCGCAACTAGCCGGCGTATTAGAACTGTTATTCTCAATAGCGAAAACGATGTTAACGATTTATCATCTAAAACATGTATCAGACAGGTTCATATTCTCATCTTTGTTATTCTGAGGCCAAATCATAGAATGATAAATTGATAATGAGAAGTATTTATTATGCTGATTAGAATTGGAAATATAAATTACAAAAAGTGTTAGTAAATTCAACACTGTGCAAATCAATGAAATTTTAGATGTGCAATTTTCAATTACCTATTAGTGATCGTAAAGTTGCTTTGATTCAGACTGCTTTAGTTGTCACTGTGTTGTCAAGAACGGGATAATTAATTTATTGTGTACAAACAAAATAACCGGCGGTTTTAGTTAAAATATTACAGCAAATATTTTTTTTTTCAGTTGGTAATTGCAAGTAAGATATTGTTGAGAGTAATACGTTTTCTCAATTAATAGTGTTCTTTAATCAGTCGAGTCCGTAGTTCATTTAATTTGTCAGAAATTTCATAATATTGCTCAATTACAAGTTTTACAGTAACTTAAACAAAAAACGAGAGACTAAGACAATTAAGTTGCTCTCTTAATGAGTATGATTTGCTTACTGTGTTTTATTGTGTGTAGAAAGCAGTAGGCATTACGGTGACATGCAGTTTTAATAGTAACACCAAAATAGCTTTGCTGCTAATTGCCACTTATTAACACTAGTAGTTGTGAGGTTACTGCATTTTTTTACAGATGATCTAATTTTCAGAACAGGTTTGTGTGGTGTCATTTAGTTTTAGTGCTTGGCCTAGCTTAGCGCAGTGTGAGTTCTATGTCATCGCACCTACATATTTAATACATCATTAATTAACTCTTATAATTAAATCATTTTCCAAAATTTGTTCCCTCATTCAGTGAGCGTAGCGAACGTATATTCTTTTAATAAATTCAGTCAGTTCCACTCATTTGTTCACAATTTTGACAACTTTAACAACCTATATTTTCCCAACTTTTTCTCCACCAAATTTCCGATCGTTGTCGTGCGCAGGTACGCCCACTACATTTATCGGAATTAAATTTTGGACAATTGCCTTTCCAACAAATTAGTGATTTAGGCAAATGGGATACTTAACTGCTAACTGACCGCTAAGTGTGGGGGTAGACCGCTAATGTAGAGAGCTACATCAGACCAATTTCTGGACTGAAGACCACTATAGGAGCGCCAAAACAGCCATAAACACATTTTAAATCAATCATGATGGTTAATATTCGTTGATGTGCTGGTTCATGACATGTGATAGAACGAGTTTCTTCACGCCACCCTGTTCTCGGGCATCTTCATTGTTGATGAATATGTTCATTTAAACTCACGGTACAAACATAAGAAAATCATTTGACATGTTTCTGGGATGGTTGCGTATTATTAATAATCGACAAACTTATCAACAATAAAAATTACACTTAATTAAATTCAAGAATGATGAGCGAAGTTACTAATACATTTCACTCGTATCGAAAGTACAAGAGAAAACCTCTGAATTCATTTGTTTAGAGTCAATTCGACAGTCGTTACAAGAGAAACAGAATTAGTGTCAATTCTATGAGCATATCATACACTTGCGTACCCGGTAGTGCTTCGAATTTAAAAGTGGACCACTGTACGTAATAAAAGCTTAAGTCTGGTAGGAGGTACCCAGATAAGAATTTACTGTTATAAAAAAGCTTAATTTTAGCAGTGAAATTACCAGAAAGTCCGTGTGAACTACCAGCTACTCCCTGCTACTAGTCCTTGTTCCCTGGCACAAATTGAGAACTGACTTGGTTCAAACTACTCTAATAACAGAAAGTTAACGATACAGTGGCTAATATACGTAGCAGCTCACACGAAATTACACACAGGCATTAATAAATAAGCCACCGCAAATAAAGTTATGTCATGAAGGTGGCTAAAGAAAAAACATTTATGGCGCAACGGAACTTAAACATAAAAAATTGCATCTTAGCGTGTTCTCAGCACTGGTGAAAAACAGTATTAAATAAAAGGAGGAAGGTGCTCGAAAACTACAATTTATAGGCGAGTCAAATTTATACTGCACTTAACTTGTTTATTCAGGTCGAACGCAAGCAAAATGGGGAGCCAATTTTGTTAATACAATAAAAATGCATCTCACTTACATGAGCTAAAACTGACGATGCCCAGCATTGATTTTAACATAAATCACACGGACCTTAAGCTACGGGGGGAGCATTTACAAACAATACTCACTCGCTCACACACATGCAATGCAACAACGAAACTCACCAAAATCAGCGTGCTGAAACGAGGCAGAAGTAGGCGCCGCTACCGTAGGCGAAAAAACCCGGAAGTACCACACAACACAATATACAATAAAGCTGCGAAGATGGCTCTGGTCTGTCGTGCCTCATTTGACAAGATGCGTGAGTATAGCAAAGTTAAGTTGCATCTAGATTAGACCGCAAGCAAACACGCTAACGGTGACACACAGCTACGTTACATGTTCGTACTCCAGTAAAGGTGAAGTGGTTAAAAATCGTATTCATCACACAAAATCACGGCGGACTCTTAAGTTGCAATCTGAGAGTAAACTATCTAGGCACTGGTTTTATGCGAAGTGGCGTGAATTCAGGTGACTAGCTGCAAACCCCTGAAGGCGGAGTTCGGACCCACAAAAACTGATAAAAATGTATACATTCAATTTCTGGAAAATAAAGAAAATTAACTACGGCATGCAACCCCTAGAACTGCGGAGGATTTCATAAGGGAGCTACTGAAATACAGCAACATGCAATTGGGAGCGTTCACAGAGACGGAAGAAGTCCAGTCTCAAAACCTGGAAAAGTGAAATAATTACAAAGTCGAAGAAATAAAAATAAAAACTACGGCATGCAACCCATAGAAATGTTTAGAATTACAAGAGGAAGCGAATTAAATGCAGCTACACGCAATAGGGAGCGATTACAAAGACGGATTAAGTCCAGTCTCAAAAACCAGAAAAGTGTAAGAATTACAAAGATGGAAAAGTGAGAATAAAAACTACAGCATGCAGTCCTTAGAAATACATAGAATTTCATAAGCAAGCTACTAAAGGAGGTTGTACAAGGGACGGAGAGAATTACTGATAAAGACTAAGTGCGTACTACAAGATCGGAGAAGAAACAGTAAACTTAAAATAGGCGGGGAGAGAAGATAGCGAAATGTTAGTGGAAATTAGAAGAATACACGCATAGTTACTTTCCTGATGGACATGGAACAAACAATAGTGGAAGGTGAAGGCTTTGTTCTAAGAACCAACCATGTGGAACACATATCACTCACGGAAGGAAACGATAAAAAAAGATTTTACATGCTCTGTACAAAAACGAACATATCGGCCGTTAGAAATCGGCCCCCACAAAGCTAGAAAGCATTTACACAGAGTTCGTACAGCACCACATAATCACAAAAGGTTTGAATATACCAGGCCATTATCAAACTGCAACTAGTAACACATACACCGCCTTTATCTGTTGGAAATCACTAAATTGAGAAACAAGAACACATTGCCGTGCACGATTGAAAAAATATTCCGAAAAATGAATCTAAGTTCAAGAGTCTAAGTTAAACATGCTACACAACGAATCGCTACTATCTCCGTGGGCACAAGAGCAGAACCAACCTTACCTCACGACGATCTCAGCACAAAGTGCCCACCGAGTGGCCAGGAGGCATGAAAGCGAATTAAATGCAGCTACACGCAATAGGGAGCGATTACAAAGACGGATTAAGTCCAGTCTCAAAAACCAGAAAAGTGTAAGAATTACAAAGATGGAAAAGTGAGAATAAAAACTACAGCATGCAGTCCTTAGAAGAGAACAGCGGTGGTGGCGAGAGAAGATCACGAGACTCGCCCTGGAGAGGGCTCGTCAACTGGCTTGTAACCAAAGGGTGTAGAAACCTCTTTGGTCGCATCAGCAGCAGGGGTTAGTAACGACAAACTATCGACTCTGAGCCAGAGTGAACCATGCAAAGCGAGCTGTTACCACCCACATTTAGACAGCCATTAGATCCTCGCATATCCAAAGTAAAACAAGTACAAATTCTCACAGGGCAGTGGCGTAGCAGAGAAGTCGTACTTATTGCCACAGTAATAAATTATTAAAATAACAAAATCCTAGCAATATTAACTTCCATTTCAGAAACTAATATTTTAAAACATGAATTAAAAATGCTATCCCCCATTCCTTGCAAAGAGTGGGGTTCTAGTTTTAACAAAATGCTAATCTAACGCCATCAAATAAATTAAATTTTATAAAAAGTATATGTAAGACGACAGTTGATCCCTCTGCTCATAATTTCCCCCATCCTTCTCCTTGTCCTGTTACATTTCTGTCTCTATTAGGAAGCTGAAAACACGGCGTTGCTCCTCTATTCTACCTAAATGTGGCTCATCGAACTCCACCTCCACCACTGCCTCCTCCTCCTCCGTCATCTCCACTCTTTGCTAATCCAGTCCTGTCCTTTCTCTCTACTCCAACCCTCTATAAGAAAAATTACTACAGTTTCTAAAATTGATAGTGATTGGTCAAACAGTATCGAAGTCTGGAGTAAGGTACACAACAACAACAGTTTTTTTCAACCTGCGGGCAGCGAACCCCTGGGGGAGGGGGGGATTAGGGTCGCAAAGCCTTGCTCCTGGTGTCACCGTCACTGGAGGAGGTAGTTGCACCATAACTAGGGTTTCAGTAATACAAAAACGAAAGCTTATGTGAAATTTATTTGACGTCAAAATTACGAAGATCTTTGTGTAACATTAACTGTGAATTGAATAGATTGTTGTTTTATAATACAGTGAGATGAATAAGCACAAAACCTGAAAACTGTTTTCAGGAACCAACCGATTAAGTAGAACTACATGGTCGAATAAGTAATTTTGAAAAATTCAAGAAAATATCTACTTCTTTACAAATATTCTAGGCAGTGAAACCTTCCTTAATGAACATAATTCGCTTCTGAGACTTGCCTGAAATGCGAAACACTCTTTAAACAAAATATATTTTTCTGTCGGAAATTACGTAAAACTATAGTAATGTGTCCCATTGCGAAAAATAAACAAAAAACCTTCATCCAACAATTTAAATGAAATCTCTAAAAATTAAAGAAGATTAGATTTATTTCCTTTGGGAGAACATAGTATTGTTAGCGTTTCTGAGGCCGCAGTGGAGAGGAAGGTCGCCAGAATCTTTTTATTTGTAAGATATTTTTACTTGGAAGGGAGTCGCATATTCAGAAAGGTTGGAAAACACTGCCCTACAACATTCACCATATCAGCTTCCTTTCGTTTTGAACATCAATGTGTATAACATTTTATGAAGATCGTAATAAACGAGTAGAACAGTAGATCGATGTTAAATACTCCGATGAAACTATGCCAAGTCATCTTCAGAATAACAGAAATGTCACTGTATTTTGTATGGTGCGTGGTAGAGGGTACTTTACGCACGAGCTTTAACAAATTCAAGGGTTTTGTCCCGATTTTTATGAAATTTGTCGCACTTAACCTTTAAATCAATAGATTTCATACGGCGGATCGGGGAGTGGAATTTTTCACACATGGAGGAGGCAATGGACGGAGGAGGTGGAGGAGTTCGACAGAGAGATGAGGAGGTGATTGGTATCGATAAAGGAAGTTGTAGCTGGGCACAGAGAGGGGGATAGGAAGAAATAGAGAGAGAGTGGAGACGAGGAGGTGAACAGAGAGAAAGAGAGAACGGAGGGGGATGAGATGGACAGCGACAGAAGGAAAGAAAAGGTGCGCAAAGAGAGAAAAGGGGAGGAGAGATGGACTATGAGGAGGACGCTGGCTTTGCGGCTTGTATAGCGTAAAATATGTCATCTGGAAAAAATGTACATAACATAAATCTCCAACGTCAGTGTATCGGCTCTTGTGCTTAGCAAAGCTACTCGCAGACACTAAATGTGACCACGTGACAAATGGACCTTCGGTGTATTGAACAATTGATGTATATTAAACTATAACAAAAACAACAACAAGAACAAAAATCTGCCTTCTGTTATATTATTAATGTTACCTATACAATAATTCCATAGACATGAAAGTGTGTATTAACGTTGATTTTAAAAACCACCCTATAACACATATTTTCGGAGAATTCAAAAATTGAAGGTGCTGTTGAAACATGTGCTGTTAAATGAGACGAAGGGAGATGAAGGAGAGGATAAACAATATGAAACTGGCTAAAGGGTAGTAATCTCCCGATTACTATAAAGGATTAACTAAAGAATTTTCAGATACGCTATAAAGGTGCTCTTAAAATAATACTGTTAAAGACAGAGGGAAGGATGGAAAGGGAATAATTTTAAGCTCACTCTCACAGGGCAGTCCACAAGAATTTGCACTATCGGTGAAAAATTAGTGTACTGTGATAGACAGAAGGGCTTGATTTACCGTAAATGTAGCACTATCAAGACAGAGCTACAGACAACGATCCATCAAACGAGTGGTTCCCTATACAAAATTTGAACCTTCGCAACAAAAGTGAGTAACTCATAGAGAACAGGAGTTGTCAGTTCGGGTAAAAATGATTTTTGTAATAATGCATATCTGGCATCAGTTCCCCGAACTTTGATTTCTGAGCTCGAGTTCTCGTGCAGCTGAAACCACCACTCACAGGAAATACTGCACGGCCATCTTTGTTTCTCCAGAACACGCTGGAGCTTTCCCGAAGGTTCCTGCATTATGAAGACAGACTTTGATGTTGGCTCTCTCTGTTTGAGGTTAACAGTCTGTTTCTGTGTAGGCACGCAGGAGTCGTCATTCATTGGGTACATCGTAGGGCGTGAGCTATGAAGGTTTCCAGTTTATAACAACCACGCGGGTACTGTGAGAGTACAGACTCTTGATCTCCGAAGAAAGAACATAAATTCAAACAGATATATAGACTGCTGTGGTGTCTTCTTCTTTCGTACATTTCGCAGCCATATTGAATTTACAAATTTTGTTTTATTAAGGAGAGGAAAGAAGTGTGTGAACGGAAAGGAATGGCGCGTAAATTACAACATTTAGAAGTTTCAAGAAGTCCTAAGGAAGAAGAGACCAAACAAGAACTTGAAATCAGTCCAAATTTATCATGACAATGCCGACCCCCACCCGTGTTTCGCGACAAGTCAGGAGATTGGTAAATAGGACTGGTCAGTTGTCACTCACCAACTGTACTGTCCTGATTTGGCACCTCTTCCCTATCAAGGATCTTCTTCTGGGACAACACGTTCGGGGCACAAGTGATAGTGGTAGTGATGCTGTGGATTCGACAGTGCAAAGCTGAATTTTTCCGAAGAGGCTTCGAAAGATTCCTGGCAGTGTATCAGAACCGTGACTATAGTGAATAGTGCCGCAGTGTAGAGGTGCAGTTACTCTAATACAGTATATAATTGGAAACTCTGTTTCTTATATCGTGAGTAAACCGCTGACTAAAGAATTTATACGTTTTACAATGAGTAAATTATGCAGGAATGAAATGTCTTGGAAATCGGTTCGGCGGTTTGAAGACGTTGACTTCTTGTGTAAGCGTTGTATTTATTATGTATAAACGTATTACACACAACCAAAGAGATAAATTATACATATACGAGCGTTGAAATAATCTTTAGTGCTCCCTGTGGTGCCACGCAGTACTATTAGTGGCCACATTTTCGGAAGTCAGGCAGTGGTTTTCTGAATTCCTGATAATATCTGGACGAATCATTCAGCCAAATAATACTTAGAAATCATGCCTAACGTTGGTGTAACGTATAACTACCAACAGAAGAAATAAAACTACGAACTTTTTTTCTTCAGATGAGTACAGTTTAAAATATGTTGTTTGGCGTATTTGAGTTGTTTTTAATTTTATAAACATTTATAGATTTATAGAAGGTTCCCCCTGAAAACAAATTACTGACGAAGAAATGGGCTGTTGCAATGAGAAGAGAGAATTGGTTTTCCGACGGCAACTACTCGTAGTTATCCAAATGTTCAAATGTTTGTAGAACTTATGGGACTTAACAACGGGGTCATCAGTCCCTAAGCTTACAAACTACTTATAAACTAGCTAAGGCTAAGGACGGCACAAATATCCATGCCCGAGGGGGGATTCGAACCCCCGACCGTAATGGCCGTGCAGGCCGTGACTGGAGCGCCTCAGTCCCCTCGGCCACCTCGGCCGGTCGTAGTTATCCTTCACATCTTGAAACAAAATTGATGTATGAAGTGAATTAAGTAAGACTACATACATTTAACGCGAGTTTCATCATAAATGGTGAAATTGTAAGGTAAATTCAGAATAAGGCTATTCGTTACTGGCAGTTCTTTGTATTTTGATGCAGATTACCGTAATCTGATTCATGAGAAATACAAGCCCTATGTTGTCTACTGCTTCAATAAACATACGACAAATCACAAACTTCATTGCATATTCTACTAGGTGAGTTCATAATAAAGCTCCCGTATGAGATTGTATTTCTCTTAAGTTATTTCCTTGGCCCATGCAATAGTTTCTGTACCGAACTTTAAATGAAATGAAATTTACGTAAACTTACTAAAAGCTCAACCATTCCTCGAAAATATTCTTTTGAAAACAGCGTACAAAAACAAACGTAGATTGGTCTTTTCACATCGTATCGTTTAGTCGTAAATGCCGCAGATCGCCTAGGGTGTTGTATTTAAATGAAAGCTGCTGACACTTTCGAGAAACGGTGTATAGAAAGTATTTATGCGCTATACTAGGAGGTAACGTTGTTTCTGGCTATAAGCGAAAGGCACAAACAGTTATACCTATTATCGTAATCAACTAACTCACTGTCATGTACCGCGACCGTCTCTGTACTACCGATAAAATGGCAGACGGTTGCTCAATTTGCTTCACTCTGATCCCTGTGTTACAGTACATCTCTCTGCGTACAACATATCAGCCATAGACCAAAGATAACAAACTGCGCGGGTCCCTTTCAAAAAATGTTCAAATGTTTGTATAGCTTATGGGACTTAACTACGGGGTCATCAGTCCCTAAACTTACAAACTACTTATGAACTACCTAATACTAAGGACAGCACAAATATCCATGCCCGAGGGGGGATTCGAACCCCCGACCGTAGTGGCCGTGCAGACCGTGACTGGAGCGCCTCAGTCCCCTCGGCCACCGCGGCCGGCGCGGGTCCCTTTCTTTGCTGTATTATGGTTTGAAACCAACATCTGAAACTGCCACGAGTCACGTAACTGAGTTTTCGTCATTATCAGCAACAGTTTTTCTCATTTACAGGTGAAATCAAACATTGATTTAAACAATAAAACGAGTTCTCGTATTCCTATTACAAATGTAGTATACAAGCGGACCTAATTTCTCCATATTACTAATAGTAATGCGATTATTATCGTTTTACATGTTATCAGGCGATAAGTAGTGTCAGTTATTTTTACAAGCAACAGAATTACAGATCTTAAGTGTTTGCGTTGCACGACAAATCAAGCTGCTCTTGCCCCAGTTTATACGTCAACAAGTAAGTCATTTCTGGCGCAAATGAGCTTTCAGTAACATTATGCAAAGTAAAAAATACATACAGATTATTCGTTGATTAAACGTGTTTCAAACCTCATAGGAGAAATAGCTTTTCCACGGAGACTTCAAGCTGTAAAAGAAACGTTGATGCTCAGCTGTTCCATATTTTGTGTTATGTACTTACAATCAACAAATATCTTAAATTACAAATCTTCTGCAGTATACTACGTTCGTCTTCCGCGTTCAAACTATCTTCATAACGAGTTTCATTAAAGTCGGTTAAGCAATTTAGTTTTGAAAGCGTAAAAGAAGGTCCTTGGATTTTTATCTGTCACTTTCCACTTCTTTCAGCTCTGGCAGTATTGCTCATGCGAAAATACCGAGTAGCACCGTGGTTCGGAACCCACGTTAAACTGTAGGTCCCCCTATAACTGGCTGTGTAAGTCAGTTCGAAGGTCGGAGGAAGGCTACGGCATACCACCTCCAAACAGGACCATGCCTAGTAAAGCACTGTGGTGTTCAAACCAATCTTCGGATTGTTGACTGCTTTACCTTAAAAGAAGAATATTCTTTCGCATTCATATTATATCATTATTACATATAGTATTTCGTCACCGAACTCAACAGCTGGATTATTTTGTCATAGAAGGAGAGAATCAATACGGCAATACGTACTTGTGAGGATACAGGGTTTTAGGTTAGTAACTTTTGGTACATTTTGGCCGAACGATAGTTATCGTTGTTGTGCAGCGAGAGCTGCTGGCATCATTGATTAGGTTGGAATGTTCTTTGTTTGTTGGCCGGTGTGCGGCAGTCTCCCACCGACCGCAGAGCGAGGGAGTAGCATGTTGACAGTGCGTTCGTAACTCGCGTTTAGTGGTGGCTAAAATTTTTGCCCTTCAGTCGTATCGCATATGCAGTTGCGTATGTTTCAGTGTGGACTTGTAGACATTTATCGTGGTGGCACGCGGCTATTTAATCAGTGCACAGAAAGGAAGAGTTTTTAACATTTGTCGTTCTATAATAAAGGAAGTTAACAAAGTTTATTGGTATGGATCAATCTAGTAATTGTCCGCATCCCATACCGTCAAATCATTGGAACAATTATTAAATGATTAAGCAGTAAATAGAATATAACGGCAACTTCGCCCATCGAGGATTAGGTGGACGCAGCGTAGACGTTACATACTGTAGTGCAAAACTGCTGATGGTGCCGCGGTAGATGACAAAAAATTGGAGAAATCTTCGTTCCTTTGCTTAATAAAAGCTTTCCGTGGGGAGCGGAAGATTTATTCAGTTACGATTCCCGCTTGATAAAAGCAGAGGGCGGTGGCGCCTCATCTGGGAAGCGCACAGATGCGGCCCTCATTTTATTTTTTTATTTTATTTTTTTTTTATCCACGGCTTCTTATTAACAGCGGACATGGCGCCATGCCCCGCTGTTGACGGCTGCGTTGCCTTGGATTAATCACGGAGATCCCAGCCAGAGGATTAATTGAGGACCCGGAAATTTTTTGCCGGAGGCGCCGGAATCTGCTCTCAGTTAATTGGGAGCTAATAAAGAGACTGGCCCCGGGAGGGCACACCAGAATTTCCGGAAAGGACAAAACAAATGAGCGACGGGGCTTTTTCAGTTAGGGAGCTGGAACCGTTAAGCAGCAAATAATTCATCGAAGCGAGCTACAAAATGAAATTAACACATCTATGCTAAAGTACAGTTGGCTGCAATTTCTGACCCACAGCTCATTTTGCCACCCCTCTCTAAACACACACACTGACAATAACTCCGTCTCAACCCTCACCTCCCTCCCTCACACACACACACACACACACACACACACACACACACACATCCTCTGGCGAGGGAGGGGGCCACAGAACTAATTCCTGTACATCTATACATCTCTGAAATGAGGTGCACGTGTCGTCAGTGGAACCTGTCTAAGAAGGAAACATAACGCTATTCTGCCATCCACACAATACATGAATCAAACGAATGCGCTACCACTAGCATACAGAAATCACAGTAATTAGCTGCAAGTTTAACATGAAAGGTTTCGACACGAGGGTAGAGTGAAGAACCAGGTCACCTTCGATGATTGTCACCAGGGTAACGCCTTCGTCAGCGACAGAATTTTACGAACACGGAGTATTCGCAGCCCTTGTTGCAGTTCGGCAGTTGCGAGGAAGGACGTCTCCCATTCACCAGATGATTGACACCTTCGCGACAGTAGCCGGCCTGGCCTCCTGGACGTAGCCACGGTGAGCTGCCGTCCTCTTCTGCAAAGACGTCAAGACCACCATCAGACTGTGATCCATCACCACGGCTCTAGATGTTCATGACGCTTTACACAATAGTAGAGTATCTATAGATATACAAATACAACATTTCTCATATTCTTGGAAACATTTAATTTCACTTTTTGGGGAACAGCACTCTTATTTAAATTTATACAGGGTGTTACAAAAAGGTACGGCCAAACTTTCAGGAAACATTCATCCCACAAAGAAAGAAAATATGTTGTGTGGACATGTGTCCGGAAACGCTTAATTTCCATGTTAGAGCTCATTTTATTACTTCTCTTCAAATCACATTAATCATGGAATGGAAACACACAGCAACAGAACGTATCAGCGTGCCTTCAAACACTTTGTTACAGGAAATGTTCCAAATGTCCTCCGTTAGCGAGGATACATCCATCCACCCTCCGTCGAATGGAATCCCTGATGCGCTGATGCAGCCCTGGAGAATGGCGTATTGTATCACAGCAGTACACAATACAAGCATTTGGTACCGGGGTTGCGTAGACAAGAGCTTTCAAATGCCCCCATAAATTAAAGACAAGAGGGTTGAGGTCAGACGCCGATCAATTGCTTCGAACTTCTTCCTGTCGGGGCACCTTCATTCTGGAAATCTCTCTTAATACAAACGTACCGCGCCACGGCTATTGCCCCGTACTAAGCCATACATCAAATGAGTATCTGCCAAATCGGCATTTGTAAACATTGCACTGACCGCAAAACCACGTCCGTGATGAACACTAACCAGTTGATGCTACGTACTGATGTGCTTGATGCTAGTACTGTAGAGCAATGAGTCGCATGTCAACACAAGCATTTAAGTCAACATTACCTTCCTACAATTGGGCCAACTGGCGGTGAATCGAGGAACTACAGTACATACTAACGAAACAATTGGGTATTTTGACAATTGTCTGGTCGAATTATTTCAATTTACATTTAAAGATAAATAATAAAATGAGCTATAACATGGAAATTAAGCGTTTCCGGACACATGTCCACATAACATATTTTCTTTCTCTGTGTGTGAGGAATGTTTCCTGAGAGTTTGGCCGTACCTTTTCGTAACATCCTGTATATACAGTCTAGAGTGCGATAATTTATTTTTTTCGACTAGCTTCGGTCTTCTTTTAGACCATCTTCAGAATTAAGCTCCATTGATGTTGTGGAGCTGGTAGAAGACTGGAAGGATCCAAGTTACCTGCCAGATCCGCAACATCAATGGAGCTTAATTCTGAAGATGGTCCGAAACTAGTCGAAAACAATAAATTATCGCGCTCTAGGCTGTTCTATATATATAAATACAGCATTTCTGTTCTCTTTATTTCTCCTGAAAACAGAAATTGTCACAGTATCCGACGATAACCCCGAAAATCTGAATTTGTGTTCCAGATTGTAAAGTACACCAATGCCCCCTAATACCCTATAACGCGATCTCTTGCACTTATGCAAACCTGGTTTCGTTGTGACATACTGTCCACTAGATCATATAGGGACTCTTGGTCCAGATTGTACCAATCCTCAACGGTCATTCACCATAGGGAGTGGGTCGAAAGAAAGCCCTTTTCTATGTACCTCACGCATTTTCGATAGGGTTCATGCCTGGAGAACATGCTATCCGTTATCATCTTGGGATGTCATTATCATGAAGGAACGCATTCACATGTTCGAAGAGCGTGAGAACTGTCGTCCAATTCGACGAATCCTTCTCTTAAATGCTGTCGATATGGTTTTACTATGCCGAAGGATGTCATCCCTGTAACATCAAGCAGCCACCACGTTGGTGCACTCGCTGGATGGTGCACTAAGACGTTCGGGCTAATCAGGCAGCGTTTAGTAACGTCTCCGACGATTTTCTGGTTGAAGGCAGATGCGACTCTCATCTGTGAATGGCACTTCATGCCAATTCTGAAGAGTCTATTCTGCATTGGACAACGCTGAATTGTATATAGGTGTCAAAGTTGGACCTCGTAATGTTCGTCAGGAGTGACGTTGCAAGTGATGCAGCCGATTTTAGGTCGAAAGATGACGTCCTGTTGCTGTTCGAAAATCTTTATCCAGCATGGTGGCGTCCTTCTCCGGGTCCTCCGTGTTGAAATCCATACGTAGCGGTCATGAGCGGAGCGGGCAGTCCTCGACAATTCCTGTATTTTTGTAACGACTTCACTTTCTAACATCGCTTTGGTACACAGTGATACGTCTGGAAACTTCTCTTGATGAGTGTCCCACGTGGCACGAAGTAACCTTGCGGATACTATCAAACTTCGGACTTGCCCTCTAGGCATAACTACAGTCAGCACAAGCATTGCACTTTCTTCTGCTGTTTTGACTAGAACCGATCGCCCATGGAACCCACTCCGCCGCATGGGCATTGGTCGTGCATGGTTGTTTCCATTTTTGTGTGGGTTGAGTAACAACTGTATTCTTGATGCAATATACAGATTCAACGTCAGTGTTAAGGGACTTTGGAACTAGGGTGGTACACTAGTGAACAATGCAGCTTTTGAAATTTTCTATTGCTGCTGCTGCCCCTACGCCTAACTCCGCCCACGGTCTACCCTAAGCCACCGCCAGCCGCAATAAACATTACATTTGTGACCGAACACTGGGGTACACAGCTTTAGTCTAGTGGCTGACGTAACACGGAACGACGACTGCCATTCGCTGCCATCACATTTCAACTTGAGTTACTATAGGTTCTAATTACAGTCACAATACACAGTGCTGTTGTTCTAAATCTTATAGCATTAACACTAAATATCTAAAGTAAATTTTATCCAATAAGATCTTCATGCCAAATATGCCCATTGTATGGAACTGTATCCCTAAGCTCTGCTTTCACAACTATTACAGCAATTATACATAAAGGCAACGACACATATCTGCGTACTGTCGCCAACACACCCTGATGTGGTGCAGCATCATCTTTGTATGTGAATACCGACAAACACATATCATCGTCAGGGATACCTCTGGCGTCCTCCATATACACATATACACATATGCCTACAGGCAGTCACCTTTGCCATTACAGTAGATTAATACTTATGGATCATATATACGCAATGATGTGGAATGTGCCAGTTTATGAAATATAGTCTGTAAATGACAATCAATATTTTAAGCATTTTTTATTTTCATTTTTTATTATTATATTTATTTTTAGTTTTATTTAAAAATTCATCTAAAGTGTAGAAGGAGATGCCATTCAGAAACTCCTTTAATTTCTTTTTAAATACTCAAAATGTTCAAATGTTTGGAGAGCTTATGGGACTCAACTACGGGGTTATCAGTCCCTAAACTTACAAACTGCTTATGAACTACCATATACTAAAGACAACATGCCCAAAGGGGATTCGAACCCCCGACCGTAGCGGCCGTGCAGACTGGCACGCCGCAGACCGCTCGGCCACTGCAACCAGCAATGTCAGTAACTAACGTAGGCGTAAGTTATAAGAAAAATTTGTAACAAAATTTTATATGTATTTTCGTAGTATTGGACTTGTAATGGGATGTATATTGATGAATATAATTATTATATATGCAGGCGCTTGATAATTGCAAAAAGCTGAAACGGCTGTAAAGATCTATAATAGATTGTAAGCGATGATCCGGATCTCTTATTACAAAAATATCATTATCCAAATTGATCAAAATTAAAAACTTGTAAACTGTGGTGTTACAAAATTTTTGTATGATCAAGGGACTGAAAAATCTGGATTAATGGGGAAATTAAATGAAACTCACTCTAGTCCACGTATACGTCTTTGTTTACTCTTACGGTTAATCTAGTATCAAATAATGCACCTTCAGATACCAATTCATATGTTAATTCTAAAATATTTTGTTAGTTAACTTAGAAAATTGTTATTGATACTTATTTTGATACATACAATTATCAAATATAAGTTTTTTCTCATACAGATGGATTGTGGTATGATTCTAGAGCAAAAGATTTTGCTAGTAACTTTTATTGTGTTTTCCCGGTATTTATTCAAATTGTATGTTTGAACGTCGTGTATGGAACAGAGAAGAGGGAATCAGATAGTGTTGCAGAAGTACTCTGCACCAAAGGCCATCAGGTTACTTAGGTGTATTTATGTAGATGTGAATTAAAAGGGATTCCATGAGCTGCAAGTGAACGGTGATTAGATGACGGCCGTAGGCTTGTAAATGCTTTCTCATGTGATTTGTTCTCTGACTCAGTATGGCCAAGCTGACGGCGAAATATTCTCCACCACAGCGCAGCAGCGTCGATGAGACAGATGACGACGGTAAAAAGCTAAATAGTCTCCTCATCATGGCAACTCGTGAATAGTATAGAGAGACTACTAAATTCGTGTTTTGTATGCAGCAGTTTTTCCATCCCGTAGAGATACGTAATGTTTACTATGGAAACCACACCTGTTAGGCAATTCAAATCACTGTACCACTATTAACAATTCAAATAACTATTAACAAGTCAAACTGCGGATTAGAATTCAAATTTCTAGTAAAAATTCTCATAACCTTAACTCAGCAAAAAATCATATTCCTTCGTGTGTTGTTAACAAGTAATGCCTGCGATTTTTTATGTGAACATCCGTACAGCCTTTTACATGAAACTACGTTTATCAACATCCTGAATATTTATTATCGACATATACATGTATATTTATTCTTCGACACAGTCACCTTGAAGACGAACACATTTCTCACAAAGTCAGATGAGTTTGAACATAATTCACATTTGAGCAAATAGGAAGAAGCGATAGTTAACAGTTAAACAACGAAAATTTAAAAATTTCCTGTAAAAATTATTTTTTTTCGCAAAAGCATTTGATAAACATTTTTGCACAGGTATTATGTTCCGATAGTTTAAATAACGTTATGTTAATGCATCTATCCGGAATACAACACTTTGCATCGTTCAGACCATCATTCTTTTAATCTACACATATAATTACTGATTTATATCTAAATATTCACCCACTGAGTAGGAGTTGTCTTTTAAAACCTCCCTTAATTATTTTAGTTCTTTGTCATACTTACAATGTTATTTCGCAAGTGACAAAAGAATTTTTTGGCAGCATAATTCATCCCTTACATTTACCTTTGAATATTGAAGAACATCCTTTCCTTCAGTGTTATAGCTATGCACACTACTATTATTTTTTAATTGGATTGGATTATTAATAAAAAATTTCATAAATGAATACATATATTGTGAGACTACTGTGAAGATCCCTACTTCCTTCAATAGATGTCTGTAGGACGATCATGGGTGTGAACCAGCTCGTATTCTGATTACAAGCTTTTGTGCGATAAATACTTTTTAGTCAGTGATGAATTACTCCATAATATGCTGCCATATGAGAGAATTGAATGAAAATAGGCATAGTATGCTATTTTACTGAGATGTCTGTCACCAGAACTGCAATAAACCTAATAACATCAATACCTGAACTCAAATGTTTCGGCAGTTTATTAATGTGTTTCTTCAAATACAATCCCTCATCACTGCACACTACTAAATATTTTGAATATTCTTTTAGCTGCAAATTTCTGCTCAGAACTGTATATACTGTGTTTTATCGAAATTTAACGAGAGTCTAGTTGCAGAGAACTACTTAATGATTTTCTGGGAGACATTATCTACAATTTTATCAGCTAATTCTTGTTTGTCAGGAGTGATTAAAATATTTGTATTGTCAACAAGAAGCTCTAGCTTTCCATCTTAGTGAATTTAGAATGGCAAGTCATTAATCCGTATTGAGAACAGTAAAGGACCCAAGACCGAGCCCTGTTGAACCCCATTCTTGATCCCCAGTTTGAGGAAACAGTTTACTTTTACGCATTAATGAGCCACATGTTTCAACTTTCGTACACATCTTATGTGGCTGTTACTAATATGATGATTGGTTGTTGAGCATAGGTCAAACACATGTGCATGAGTATATTGAAAATCAAGTACTCCATATCAGAAAACTCAGATACTTCTCTGCAGCTGAAATACTTTATATGCTCTCGCTCCTAGTGCGACAGATTAGATGAAAAATCAACTGTTCGCACTGTATACAGCAGCACCATGTGGGAACGTTAATCTCTAAATCGCAACTTTAAAAAAGCTAAATGGGTAATTCCAAACGAATTAAAAATTATATTTGGTAATGTGAAAGCTTGCATCTGCCTTGCCCTGTATATGAATGAAGATAACCAAAATTTAGGTAAAAATTGTTTATCATTTATTAGTAGATACTGGTGAAAACTGTTTGTTATAAATTGTATAATATAAATAGCCATGTGCTACTTAACCTGGCGATCTAGCTACAAACATAACAAAAGTCATCTCATTATACTGGAAAACTAATATGTAGTTCAAAGGTATGGTAAAAACCTATGACGGTGCTGCATATATTGAAATCTTTTTCAATTTATGATAGAATGAATTTTCGTTTTAAAGACTTACATTCAAATTTAACCACAGAAAATCCTATTAATGTTATTTTTTTATCGAAACTGCTACAAAAAGTAACCTAAGATGGGTAATTACAGTGAGACTGCTAGGAAAAAAAACAGTAATTTCATTTCATATTTCTGACTGCAAAAGTAACACTCTCGACTGCGAAGAAGATAAAAGAGAATGATATTACCTTACATCATTCATATGGCGTTTATCATTATTAAATCAAAGGAGTCACATAAATTTTCACATCTCTTCTACTTATCAGTCAACACCAGATTCCATGACTCACTAATTCCAGCTGTTCTCTGTCCATACGTAGATAAACTTACTAGTAGCAACTAGTATTCTCTGTCAAAAGTTACGATATTCTCCGTGGTGACAGACATTTACCCGCGATACAAAATTTCATACTTGAAGAAAGTGTTGCATCACCATGATTCTAGCAGTTCATGACCTCTACGTGAAAATGAAATAGATATATAGAAAAGTAACATATCAGTTGCTCATGAAGACAGAAATTCATAAGTTGAAGTACAACAACCTAGACATTCTGAATTTGTGTTCCAGATTTCAACATGCACCAGTAATCTTATTACCCGATAACAAGACCTCTACCACCGATGCACGCCTGGGTTCGACGTAGCACTCTGCCGCCTAGATCATGTAGCGACTGTTGATCCAGAGTTTTCCTCTCCTGAACGGCGATTTGGGGTAGAGCCCTTAGATTTGTTGATGGGTATTCCAGTTCAAAATAGCCATTTTTTCATATCCTAGGCATTTTCAAATTCTGTCTCCTACAGGGAAAGGAGACTTATTTACAACTTGTACAAAAGCCAGACCGCAGTTATTAGACTCGAAGGCCATGAAAAGGAAGCATTAGTTGGAAAGAGAGTTAGACAGGGTTGTAGCCTTTCTACGATGTTATTCAATTTGTACACCGAGCAGGGGGTGAAGGAAAGGAAGAAAAAATTTGGAATAGGGATTGCGTTCTGCTGAAGACATTGTCATTCTGTCAAAGACAGCAAGGGACCTGGAAGAGCAGTTGAACAGAGTGTATAAAATGAACATTAACAAGAGCAAAACAAAGATAATGGAATGCAGTCTTAGAAAATCAGGCGATGCTGAAGAAATTAGATTAGGAAACGAAACAATGAAGATGGTAGATGAGTTTTGCTACTTGGATAGAAAAATAACATATGACGGTCGCAGTACAGAGGATATAAAATGCAGAATGGCAATGGGAAAAAAGCATTTTTGAAAAAGAGTAATTTGCTAAGATCGAATATTAATTTAAGTGTAAGGAAGTCTTTTCTGAGGGCATTTGTGTGGAGTGTTGCCTTGGACGGGAGTGAAACATGGACGATAAACAGTGCGGACAGAAAGAGAACAGAGGCTTTTAAAATGTGGTGTTACAGAAGAATGCTGAAGATTAAGTGGGTAGATCGCATAACTAATGAAGAGGTACTGAACAGAATTTATGAGAAAAGGAATTTTTGGCATATCTTGAGTAAAAGAAGGGATACAAAAATTGCCACAACGGTAGGTTATATAGATTTGATAGCAGTACAAACTACAAGTATTAAAATACAAAAATTGCCATAACAGAAGGTAATATAGCGGCTCTGAAGAGAGTCATAAAGGGAGTCAAGATGTAACATATAGAAGGCTAATGTACAGGGGTCTAGTGTTATGGTAAAAACACAAAGAACACCAAAAGAAAATTTAATGACAGTAGAAACAACTAGTATAAAATTTCCAGGGTGCCAAAATATAAGGCAATGAGGCCGTTTTGGCAAATCTTCTAAAGAGACAGTGACTAGTCATTATATAGTTATTAACAGATGGGGATTGCTATTTTTAACATCACTTCAGCAACGTAATATGTAGGTCATTCTGGAAATGAATAAAAGGGAGACATACCAGTATATATAAATGTCTGTAAATCTATCGGACCAAACTGCGTGGTCATCAAAAAAATGTTCAAATGTTTGTTAAGCTTAAGGGACTTAACTACGGGGTCATGTCCCTAAACTTACAAACTACTTATCAACTACCTTATACTAAGGACGGCACAAATATCCATGCCCGAGGGGGGATTCGAACCCCCGACCGTAGTGGCCGTGCAGACCGTGACTGGAGCGCCTCAGTCTCCTCGGCCACCGCGGCTGGCTGCGTGGTCATCATTCCGTAGCTTACAAACTACTTAAACCTAGGTAAACTAACCTAAGGACAAACACACACACCCATGCCCCAGAGAGGACTCGAACCTCCACGGCGAGCAATCGCGCGCTCCGCAGCGAGACGCTTTAGACCGCTCGGCTACTCCACCGCCGCCCCGAACAAGTCACCTGTGGTGGGACGGCCGAAGCCTGTATGAGCGGTCGCGGCTCGTCTTGTCATGTGTTAAAGGCGCTACTTCTTGGTGTGTGTTAGTATCGTCTGGATGTGACTTTGAACGGTGAGACTCCATGCTCGTGCTTGTCTGACTCTTTTGTCGTGCTTCCTTTCCTCGCCGTGTGAAATTCTGGTTGTTGTTGGCAGGTAATTCGGTTCAAATTGTCTCGTGATTGATCTTTCGTGTCTGGTTGCGTGGTGCTCTATTCCTTTTACCCTCGAGTTAGTCAGTAAGTCACATTTGAAAATCGTTTAAGCTGTTAAAAGGTAAATTTTATGTCTAGCTGGTTAATATTGAAATCTACTAAAGGCACCCGATGTCAGAACAGTTTCATTTGCAGAGTGGCTCTTCTGCTTGTTTGGTTATTACGAGCCTGACCTGAAATTGGTATTGCACTTCATTAATGAACAGAAATCTAGTTTTTTTTTTCTGTGACTGTTCTTTTTATAAATTTAAGTGTTATACCACATGAGGTCTTTTTTTATTTTATATTTATTTATTTATTTTAATTTTAGTATTGGTAGCTGCAAGGTTAAGATAGCCAAACACGCCCCAATTTTAATAAAGACAATTTTGTGCGAGTGACGTTGGTAGTAATTTTGTTTTCTTACGTTTTCAGGAGCACATTCTTTAATCAGAGTTTGTCTGGCAGTCTCGACCGTTTGGGAACGCAAGAAGACTGCTGCTTGGTAAATCTGTCAACGAGGCGAAGGCTTGCTGACAGTTGCTGACGTGTCTTGTGTTTCTAATTTTTCTAATGTTTCTTTGCAATGTCAGTTGTTTTCAAAACTCGTTAAAATGCAATCCGGTTGAAAATATCAGTGCCACTTGCAATTGATTTGAATATTAATACATTGTTTAAACTGTAATGTTTGGTGTAGGAGATTGTTTTTGCTGTAGCCTTTATTTAAAACTGTTTTGAGGCTACAGAGTTGAGATTAAGAGTTGAATAGCATTTCTATACACTTGCATGATTATCGCAAATTGCCTATGCTGTTGCCACGATGCAGTTGTGTGAATCCAAAAAAATAATAATAAATTTGTCTTAGAGTATCCTCGTGTGGGTTTAGTCCTTCCACTCTGGCAGCTTTGTGCACTGCTATTCTCTTTCAACAATGGCTTAAGAAAAAAGCTTTACATGACCGATTCCCAAGATGCAGACATAATCATAACAAGGACCAGTGTTCTTGATGCAATATACACATTCAACGCCAGTGTCCGAGATACCTTTGGAACCAACATGTGCCGCAGCCCCTCAGTACCTTAATTTATGTTTGAGTGACGTTATTTTCAGTTCAGTAGCCTCCTCTCAGCTATTAAATAAACCGCTGCCCCTCCCTGAGATAACACCGCTAGGCTGGGTGGAGCATCCTCCGAGCTCCGCCGGACCGGAAGCAGACAGCCGGGTGTCAGGAGGTGGGCTGCGGCTGCCGCTGGCGGCGCGGAAATTGCGTCGCGCCTTAAGTTTCTCTGTGGAATCCCCTACAGATGCCCCCTCCCCCTCCCCTCCCCGCCAACCCCTCTCCCATGCTTTTAGTTGTCAGCTGCACACCGCGAGCTTTCAGGAGGCGTTCCCACCGATCCCTTTTTAAGCAGCCTGGAGACGCAAAATCCACGGAACCTGCTGAGTGTAGTAGCTGTCTGTTAATTTCACAGGCCACTTCCGCGTAATGCAGTTACTATAGATGGATCCGGAAAGACGGATTATTTCTCACAGTCATGGAATCTCTATCTAAAAAAAAAAAAAAAAAAAAAAAAAAAAAAAAAAAAAAAAAAAACAGAGTTGCTGTACTTTAGTCTCGCTGAAACTCAGAAACGGTTTAAGGGCTTCAATAATTATCTCTATTTATTATTATTAGTTCTTTTGTTCGTTTTAATACAGGGGTGGTTTATGAAAAGAGAAAAAGTGAAAAGCCAAGGAAACAACTCAGAAATCCAAAATATCGAACTTGGTAATTTTTTTATCCGCATTGGGGATGGAAAAAATCACCCACTTAAAACTGATATCAGTATTTTACTTCGGAAACACCAGTTTTTTCCGTATTTATTTGGTGTCGGTTGTTGCCAATAACCGAGTAGAAACACTGGTATAACTAATTTCTTTAGTAGTGCTCCTAATTCTTTATGTTTATAAATAACTGAAAAGTAGTAATATTTACTCCTAAAATTTCTCTTGCTTTAAAATATTATATCGTACAAACTACTAGATGATGAGATCAGTGATAATAGGGTATTTTCCTGTGTTAAAAATATGGTTCGAATTATTGTTATTCTGAGTTATTATAACATTCAGACAACATTTTGGCTCATAATTCTTACAAAACATATGTTATTTTTACGTAATTAAAGCTTAAAAATCATCAAATTTCACGATTAGATCACGTGATCGAAAACGCTCCGTTATTGGCTTAAGTACTGGTGACGTCATAGAACACCTACAGCGCGGCAACTAGAAGTCGGAGCTGTATTATTGTACGCGTTTCCTACATTTCGCAGCTTTAAGTTCAGTTTTTTCGTGATCTAAACGCGTTTACAGTTTTCATGCCACAATGGAAGATGGTTATGTGAAGGCTGACAGCGGAAACCCTCCTAAAGTTGATGCAATTATGGTGTCTTCATTCTTTAAAAACAATTCAAATTTTTACGTGCCAGAAATAAGAAACGTGAAAACTGCATTGTAAGTAACGCATACCTACATTTTAAAGCTAATTATTTCGAGAGATATTTTATGCCATTGGAAAAAAGTACCCTATTTGTTGATGTCAGCAGACTTAATCTGAAGTCATCATATTATGCAATAAAGGGTGAAATTTTATCTCCTATCCAAGTGGCCTTGAGTGATTATGTTGGCAACATCAACAACACGAAAGAAAATCTTCGTCCAGATGTTCAGAACACATAGAATAACTAGATTAGTGTATCGTACAGACCATGAAGTAAATAAATAATGCTGTTCCTACTCTATGATTCTTGTATGTACCCTTTTCCGGTCAGTAAAAGTAACTGCCCTCGTAAATCAAAGGTTTCACGACAAAATATTTGCGCTGTCACGAGATTGGCTAATGGCGACGTCTCATGATTCTCGCTATTCAGCATCTGTTGCCAACATAGTCACAGGAAGCCGCCGGGACAGTTAGTAAAATTTAACCCAGTAAAGCTTCAATAAACACATATTTGGGTAACTAACAATTTTAATCGTATTTACACTTGCATATTACGAAAGTTTAAAAGCTAAATAAATCGGAGCATTAAAGACATCTCCTATATACGTATATTACGATAGGGTAATTTGTTGTAAAGTAACCAGAAGGGCGTTGTTAACTATGATGTATTGGTGATAAAATTGCACTTACTGGAGACAAATAATCAGTGATATACTTTTATAGTGGGCTGCAACAATATTCATGTTGTTCTTTCGCCAAATATATTAGGAAACGGCTTTAATTACACATAATACTAAACAGTTTAGTTTAGCAATGGAATAATATTGTTTACTTACATAAGAATGATCCTCACAGAAATACACACATGAAGTAGCCGCTATTTCATTTGGATCTCTTCGCGCCAGTGTCAACCACTTTCTGCGTATCTTCTCATTTTTTGGTACTTGCAAGAACAATTTTTCTGGAGTCTTGACATGTAGGTACAGTGCGGAACTAAGCAATATTTGTAGGTCATTATGCAAACGTTAACGCCCAAACAATATACAGGTATTTTGTTTATCTTACGACAGCAGCAGCAGCGTGTTGTATGACGTCACCGGCATCACATGACTCAAATGTAGCGTTTTAGCTGGCTTTCAAATTATTTGAATTTCATTTCTTTTTCTAAAAATAAGTACTGAAATGCACGAGGTAAAAAAAGCATGTTCGGACCATAATGTGACATAATTAACAATTTAAAACGATTTCCAGAAAACAGTCAAATACCCTATTTAAAAACAATTCCGAATCATAAACGCATAGGATAAGAATCGGTACAGCTGTTGTTATCGAGGCATCGGTTCACCTGTTGCTTCGTGGCATGGCCTATTAGACGACGCTTATCCTCGTGCAGTGTGCAAGTCTCGAATGTTCAAATGTTTGTAAATCTAACAGACTCAACTGCGCGGTCATTAGTCCGTAGCTTACAAACTACTTAAACTAAGGTAAACTAACCTAAGGACAACACAAACACCCATGTCCGAGGGGGGTCTCGAACCCCCGACGGCGAACGACCGCGCGCACCACAGCTCGGCGTCCCAGTGCGCACGGCTAATCAGCCGCGACGTGTAACACTCGCCTCCGTCTGGTCGTACGAAAGTTCCTCTCTATCGTCGCCAGAAATTGGTTGTTTTGAATGGCGCCATCCAGAGTCTGGAAGTAGTTCGTATTTGTCTCCCATATCTATGTAATGATATCAGATAAAGGATACTAGGCAACGGTAATAAATCACAGACTTAGAAATTCATTCATAAAGTCGTGTTAGTTATACTATTTATAACTAAAAAACGCCTGAACCGATTTGGCTCAAAATTGATGGGGAGATAGCTTAGAAGCAGGATTCAGACATAGGGCCGTCAGCGGTGGCCGAGGGGACTGAGGCGCTCTAGTCATGGTCTGCACGTCCATTACGGTCGGGGGTTCGAATTCCCCCTTCCCCCTTGTGCCGTCCTTAGTTGTAGCTAGTTCATAAGTAGTTTGTAAGTTTAGTGACTATATATATATATATATATATATATATATATATATATATATATCGTATGGTGTAATGTCAGCTACATATAATACTTTAGTAAGATATGCTAGTCTCTAATTAATAACATAAAACATATCTCTGTCACAGAGCCAAGTCCAACTCCTTTAACCACTGGACAGCTTCCTGACTGACTATATGGAGTTCGGTCATCCCTCCTGAGAATGATCGTAATGGGCAATTAGTAATTATGTGGGCCATCGTTTGTATGTCTACTCCACAGTCACATGACCGGTCGTCTGTCTGTCCCCATTTGAATTTCCAATAGTTACAGCGACCAACACCAGTTCGGAAACGGTTGATCAAAGACCATTCTCTCCTGGGAAGGTCCATTCCTTGGAGCTGCTTAGAGGGATCGTCTATCCAGATGTTGTCTTTTCCATTAAACGAATCCCAAATTCTTGCCCAGTTTGATTTAGGCGAGAAGCCACTCTCATGTAGTTGCACAGCTGTTTTAAGAGGTGGTTTACGTGATTTCAGCCGGCTTACCGGTGGTGGAAGGTCTTGCAGGATAGGAAGCTCAGGAGTGGACAAGATCTTATAATACTCTCTCATTAAGGCTTCCTTCCGTCTTATATCTGGGGCAACGATGTTGCATAATATTGGGAGCCATTGAAGTGGTGTAGCCATCAGAGTGCCACTGATCAATCTCATTGCTCTATTTAATTGTACATCAATGTCTCTCACATGAGCACTGTTGAGCCAGACAGGAGAACAGTATTCAGCTGCAGAGTAAACTAGGGACAAAGCTGTTGTACGCAAAACCTTAGCACTGGCTCCCCAAGATGATCCTGCTAAGTGCTGCAATATGTTATTCCTAGTTTTAACTTTGTCTGCTGTTTTATGAAGGTGGTACTTAAAAGTAAGAGATCTATCCAAGATGACTCCCAGGTATTTTGGATGTTCATTATGTTCAAGCTGAACACCATCAAACGAGATATTAAGTTTGTAGTCGGCCATCCTATTACTGAGATGGAAACAAGCTACTTCCGTTTTATTTGGGTTTTCTTTTCGAAACCAGTCTCAATGAAAGATGTCAGTGCTAGGACCTGGTCACGGCCTTATTTGAAACCAGCTTGTTCAACAGGGATACTAGCAGTGAAAATGGGAACAATACGATTGCAGATGAGTCTCTAGAGCAGCTTGTAACATACTCTGAGAAGTGCAATTGGGCGGTAGCTATCTGCACGTTCGGCTGGTTTACCAGGCTTAAAATCAGCTATTACTTTAGATCTCTTAAAAGCTTTTGGTAGAGAGCTGTCTTTAAGAATGTTATTGAATAAATTTAGAAGCCACAATCGGGTCTTGAGTCCAGCATGTTTAATAAATTCTGGGAAAATATCATCTATACCGGCAGCTTTCCCAGTCTTCATATCAGAGATAGCCACATGCAGTTCGTCTAAGCAAAAAGGTTTTGATACTTCCAGGGGAGCCTGCTGGCATTTCTTAATTTCATTTAGTTTATAGGATATTAATCTGTCAGACTGTTACCGTTTTGACTTGGATAGTGCTACGATTCGTTTGGCTATGTCGGAAGGATCAGGGTGTGTGGGAGGCAGTTTTTTCTCGGATACACTGGTAGACAATTTCCTCAGAAGTGACCAAGCCTTTCTGCTGCTGTAAGTGAAATCTAAACTCTGAACTTTTTTCACCCATTTCTCTCTTCTGGGATTATCAAGGGAGTTCAGTAGGATGTCGGCAGTGTTTGAATCTTCAGTGCTGATAAATTTGTTATACAGGAATATATCCCGGAATATATGTCTTTCTGTAGCCTCGAGGTATACAGGCTTTAGCTATAGCTTTAAGGAGTCCAGCGAATCTGTCATAATTTTCTATTGTAGGAGGAATGAATCTAATGTTGTCCTCTAATTTGGAAGTAAATGCCTCCCAGTCTGCTTTATTAAAATTCCACCTGGGTCTCGGAAAAGATGTTATTAGGAGAATCTTAATCCCAACTGATATCAGCACTGGCCTGTGCTGCGACCGTGGGAATGTGCCAAGTACCTTTCTCGTAACTGATAGAGATCTTAATGTCTGATCACAGGAACAAAAACACAGATCAGGTGAATATCCACGCTTCCAGCGGGCTAAGAAAAATGTGCTGGAGTCTTTTGCGTCAAAAACCAAGGAAAGGTAATTATTTTCAGCCCATTCAGCTAAGGCTATTCCATTTTCATTATCAGACGAGTACCCACAATGGCTACTGTGGCTGTTGAAATCGCCGGCATATAGGGAAGGGTGTTCGAAAACTGGGAGAACCGTATCTTGCCACTGGATGTTGGGAGGCTTGTAGACATTAACTATGGTAGTTCCAGACACTTTCACTGCCAAAACAAATATGTCATCGTCACAGCTTTCATGAATTATAGATACATTATCCAAGTCCTGTCTAGCATATGTACCCACGCCATATGTTCTATGACCTATCTCTCCCACAAGTCTGTAGCCATAGATATTGCCTCTTGAACAACTTTTAAGATCTTCTGCATGGGTTTCTTGTAGAGCAAGGACGTCAATATTGTTACTCAGAAGATTTTTACTGAGGAAGTCACATTTTGACCTACTTATCCCCTCAATATTCAAATGGCACACGTTTAGGACTGGACCTATTGCTCTGTTCAGATCTTTTTAGGGACTGATGACCCCGTAGTTAAGTCCCATAAGCTCTACAAATATTTGAACATTTTTGATCAGGCATGGGAAGGCTTTTAGATACCTATTTATTTAATACTAGCTTATATGCCCGTGCTTCGCAACGGTTGTTGAAGGAGGGCCCGTGTGTATCATGGCTTTTTAGGGTACCGGACCTCGGTCAGTAAAAATAGAATTCTTGTTGGATCGGTCCATAAACTCAGTTGTCCTAGCCAAGATGTCAAATGTAAGTAAAAGTTGGATGTGGTGTAGGGTAAAAGGGAGTGGTGTGAAGATACGGGGAGGAGGAGATGGACAAAGGAAGGTGGGAGGAGGCGATGGAGAAGTAGAGGAGGGAGGAAGGGATAGACATCATGTGAAGAAGAGATTAGGGTATATATCCCACACACATTAGCGACTGAGAAGCGTTGCCGGGTTTGCTAGTATAAATTTAAAAAATCAGGCAGTAAAAACAATCAAGATCACAAAACATATCATTTACTAAAATCATCAGTTTCGGCACAATTATTCGGTCATCTTCAGATTAAGAGCACCATTTGGCTGGAAATGACAATGTTAACGTGATGATGGGCAACTAAATTTGCCGAAAGCGCCTATTATAATAAATGATTTTCTTGTGATCTCAACATTTTTACCATTGTATCACCAAGAACAGAGTGTTGTTACTTTTATCAGGCGTTGGTTAAAACTTTAAGCAGAAGAAGCTGATCTGATGCCTGTGTGTACGCTATATGACGGTAACTGTGTGTAGTCCTTGGAAATGGCCAACTCTACAGGAAAGTCAGATTCGCCAATCTCAGGTTTTCAACCTTTAGTACTGACTATTCTCAGTGCCCAAATAGTGATGTGATTCTTAATTACATCATTTTTTTTGCCGAGATTCAGTTGTGATTTTTATAGTATTCTATCCTACATTACTTTTCGATAGAAGCAATGAATGTAGACGGACTAAGTTCTGTTTTAGTTCCCTGTTTTAGCAGGTATTTGGATTCTACATACCGTTGAGAAAAGTATAATGGGAAACTCTAAGAAAGTATTAAAATTTTCCAGCTTTTCATTTCTGCATATGTTACTGTAAACAAACCGAAAAGCAGTTATTTAAAAAACCGGTTACATTGAGAGGTTTTTACAGGTAGGTTAAACTGGAGATGGAAAAACCGGTATAACAAAAAAACTGGTTGTTCCATCTCTAACCGCCATCAAAAATCAGCTTCAATACTTTGAGTTAGATTCGTATTTTACGCGATCCCATACAGTGCAGAGATGTAAAATATCTTTGTTATGTGATCATTGATGTTGTTGCTTTGCTTATTGTTGAGAGTTGTAAAATATGGCGGGAATGTGACCCTGTGTGTATGTTATGCTGAAATAAAAAGTGTGGTTTCAACCGTGACAGTGTGATGTGTTGTGCTACTTGTGTGTGCTCCCTGCTCTCCTCAAAAGAACACTGACATACCATTCAACCGATTGCAACAAAATTTTGTGTTTTTGACCTTTGTGACAAGAGAACGATCACCGTCTGCACAAGGTTTTCTACGGTACATTGCGGATGGTATCTTACTGCACAGTTCATTTCAGTGATCACTATGAAATATGGCGGATATGTATAATTTTTAATGGAGATATTAATATATATCATGAAGATATTTTTTATGTTATTCTACAAGTAAAAACGAAGATAAAAGTTAATGTAAGCATAGCTCCGCAAATGTTTTGTTTTAGAATTACGGCTGATAAAAGATTTTGCCTGAAATTTAGCAACCTCGCTAATATGAAGCCATTACAAAACTGTACGCAGTTACAGCAAAAGACGATTTTCATTTATTTCGTTGTTGATCTGGTGACTAATAAAACGAGTCCCAGACGTGTAACTGAAGTAGTTTTCATGAAATTTCATAGCAACAAAGACATAGTTTGGAAAAAAATTTAATTTATTAACTACTTGGCCTTTTTTCTTAAAAGTCCAGACAATTGCACAAAGTTTTCAACAGAAGTTGTAGAGACTTTAATTTTAGAAAATGTCTAATGAAGGTAACTAGAACTATATGAATGTTTCAGATAATTTGCTTTATTAATTCCAAGATACACGTGATGTTTAAGTTCACTGTTAACGAAGTTGTACGGTTGCCGACATTCTTAATGGAAGTCAAACAAATTTCCTTGTATAGTTTCTGAAATTTTCTTATCTCTGTAATTTCTAGAAAAGTATATTCGCCATATCAATAACAATAAAATAAATAGAAATCGTGGTTTAACCTCGTACAGTTGGAATGGTTTCATATTTCCGAGGTAGCTGAATCTTTTATTAGACATAGCTCGGTAATTAAAAATTAGCTGACCTATGTATATATTAACTTTTTTCTTTAGTTTTACTTGTAGAATAACAAATTGAAATAATTACATAATTACATTGTGAATCAGCCGGCATGCAGTGGAGGGTCGAAGTAAACAGCAGTGTGCTCCCCTCCCCCCAAGCTTCTTTATATCCCACTTTTCTTCCAAGCTTGAAGTTGAGAAATTTGATTCTAAGAGATTGTCAACGTTGTTAATTTTTTTTGTTAATAAATACGAAAAAATATGAATATACACATGAACATTAAAACACAGTAAGTAACGGATTACAACGTTAAGTGACTGTAACAAAATGAATCTGTTACGATGAAGAGACAAGCTACCTTCAGCTCACGTGACACTAACCAGCACGCACTCCTAACTTTTCGCATGCGCAGGCTGTTGTCCCCCAAATCTTTTCACATAGTTAAATATTTGTCACAACGAACAGTATAAATGTCGTTTACCCTCAAAATCGCGGCACTTTTGCAAAATTTCCAAATATATGTGACAAGTAACAATACAAAAGTCATTGTCGTTCCCGTATCTGTTAAAAAGTAGAATGGCTTTAAAAAAATTACTTGCAGGCGGTATCTAATCGCCGCGGCGGAGCGGCCGAGCGTATTGACGCGCTATGCTACGATGCGCGAGGCCGTTTCCCGTCGGGGGTTCGAATCCCTCCCTCGGGCATGGATGTTTGTGGCGTCTTTAGTATAAGCTAGTTCATAAGTAGTTTGTAAGTTTAGGGACTGATGACCCCGTAGTTAAGACCCATAAGCTCTAAAAACATTTGGACATTTGGTATCTAACCCACAACCTTCGACGTCGCACCGTGATGCCGCTAACCACATGACTATTCTTCCTAGGTGGACTGTAGTGACTACATTATTATTCGTGATCGGATCTTCTGATGGCTTATCAAGTTGATGCGTCATTAATTTATAGTTATAAGATATTTTATCATATATGAAGCGTTTTTTGTGACTCTTCAATCTGCTAAAAATAAAGATTGAAGGCGGATCTTTCCTTCGTGGAGGATTTGCGCATGCGCCAGTAAGAGCGGATATTGGGGAGGGGGAGGGGAGGGCACAGCTGCACGTGCCCTCCCACAGAAACCCTGACAAAAAATGTGGGAGAGAGAGGTAGAGAGAGATAGAGAGGGGGGAGGCATATAATCTCAGCATAAGAATAAATAACTTCTGCTTACAGACAGCATGTACCTGAGTTTAAAACACCAAAAAATTAACATAACGTAAATTAACATTTTGTGTTATGATTCCTTTTTATTGCTTCTTGCTCCTTTTTGTCATCATTTAGGATAATACTAAATAAAAGTCGTTCATTGTTTTATGATTACTTGGGAAATGAATGAAATATTTTATGCGTTTCATTCACACGTAAATAAAGCTAAAAAAATCGTAAATTTCTAGGGCTGCGTTCAGGCTGACGCATTTAGGTGTTTTCGGTAATAAGTTGATCACTCTGGATTACTTTGCTACACACTCAGAAATAGTACTGCCACGCATTATAATCAATTTGAAGTTACACGTTTCGATTTACCAGTTATTGGAGCAAATTAGAAAGTTCAATGGAATTTTCCCACACATCAGATACAAGGATTTTCATGCTAGTAGAAATTCTTCTAGAAAAACAATCAAGTGTAAATTTGTTGATCGGGAAAGCTTTCTTGAAAACTCATCACGTTTTGCATAGTCACTTAAAAAAGCACGAAGAAGAATTTGATTCGGTACAACACGACACAGGTAATCTGATTTTGGGTTTTGAGGGAATATCAAACTTAGCGTGACAAATTTACTTGCTGTTTGATTGTTGTTCAGTGCATTGTTTTTCCACGGTAAGTTGACGAATCGTGCGCTGGCTGTTAGCGGCAGGAGGCGTGGGGACGGGAGGCGCAGTGTTGCCAACTTCGGGGTTTTGCCCCTAAATTTAGGGGCACTCTGAGGTCTTGGGGGGAATTTGGAGGGATTTGTACTTTAGGGGGAAATTTAGGGAAATGTTCTTTGGGGGGGAATTTTTAGGGGCTTCTCAGGCATGAATAACACATACCTTACAATGAAATACGTCATTGTTGTGTTTTCTTTGGCACTGCCCTCCTTTAAAGGCGCTTCTGCAACGTCTACTGTACCGTACTATTGGCTTCAAGAGAGAAAAAATATTCCCAGAGATACACAAAGGCGTGGGAATCATATCCTTGTTGAAAGGTACGTTTATTTCCAGTTCGTTAGATTTTATTAGCATAGCTGAACAGGAATGTTTATATAGCCTAACTTCTCCCTGTAGCCTATATACTAAGGCTTACATCTTATAATGTCATGCAGAAACTACTGCTTTTACTTTTAGTGACCACTAAAGAATGGTTTTCGTTAAGTGACATTTAGAACGAATGCATTAATTCGTCATGCAGAGCTTTATTGGAATGTTTTACCAACGAAATGGAATGTTCTAGGAAAGACATCCGAGAAAGAAAACAGTCGCCTTCTTCATTGTAGCGTGTCAAAATCTAAAGTGCACTGTCCATCTGCTGTTTTTTTTTTTTTTTTTGTTTTTTTTTTTTTTTGTTTTGTTCAGTAAGAATTTTGGGTACCCAACGTGAGCAAAGATTTCGAAATTTCAATTTTTCAGTACCTATTTCATGATTTATTGATCGTGTGATTTGCGTAACTTCCACAGCAAGGGCACTAAGTGCAAACTTACGGTTGTGTTTAAACTTCTCGTCAACTGTTTGAACCAGTCAGTTCATCAGTAACCACAGAAGGGCGTTCGCTTTGTTCTTCATCGTGCACTTTATCACGTCCTTCTGACCCATCTTTTAACCGTCGAATCATTCATAGCATTTTGTCCGTAAACTACGCAGATTACCCGATGAATTTCCATTGGTTTAACTGTTTTTGCGCTTAGAAAACGAATCACTGATCTGATTTCACACGGCATTTTCAGTTACGGCTGACATTATAAAGAAGCACTACAAAACACAAGTCGGCAGCAGCAATCTGAAAATGGCATACATTTCTTCTCCTTGAGTCAGAGTATCTGCCGCGCATGCTCGAAACTGCGATCGTAGTGCTGTCGCAGATAGGAATAGAAACGGAAATTACGTTGAAGACGCCGCGGCGGAGTGGCCGAGCGCATTGAGGCGCTGTGCTACGAAGGCCAAGACCGTTCCCCGTCTGAGGTTCGAATCCCCCTAGGGTATGGATGTTTGTGCTGCTTTTACTATAAGGTAGTTCATAAGTAGTTTGTAGGTTTAGGGACTGATGATCCCGCAGTTAAGCCGCATAAGCTTAACAAACATTTGAACTTTACTTTGTTGACGACCCTCGTATATCGTGTTGAGAAGGCAGCAGCGAATCTTAGTGGGGATATGTCCTGCTTTTTAGCTGATGAAAACATGAGTGTGAGCAGAGTTTTAAAATATTAGGATTTGTCTTTGGCAGGATGTTTTAGTCTGTTGCAGACTGGTTGGCCTAACGTTTTCATTCCATGGTCATTTGCTAAACTATTCGAACTACTGCAAGTTTCGTCTTTTGTACGCAGACTTATACCCTCGACATGTAAAAACCTTTATGTGTAGGATTTTGTCCACATCAGAACTGTTAGGCAATTGGTTTTTAAAATAGCAGAAACCCGTTACAGCTATAACCAATTTAACGGTTTCAACATAAATCTGAAGACGGGTATTAACTGCTGGAAACCGCTTATAGTAAGAGTAACTAAATGCAACTCGTTTCTGCTATTTTAAAACCTTTTTGTACTTTAGCTTAGCTCCACGCTAAGTTTGGCTAATTTGTCTCGTTTTTATTTATTTCAGCGGTGGAGTGGCCAGGCTCTTTAAGACGCCTTGGCGTAAAGCGCGGAATTACATCAAGATATTTTGACCCTTTCCCAAGATCGCTGTACTTCATTTTACGACCGGTTTCTGCTGCGCTACGATAGCATTTGCTGGTCTGATGAGGTTAGTAGATTTCTACAGCTTTAGAAGAGCTAGACATCCGTTTTATGTGTGACGTAAGATGGTCAAGTTAGATGTCGAGCTCTTCAAATGTTCAAATGTTTGTATAGTCTATGGGACTTAACTAGGGGGTCATCAGTCCCTAAACTTACAAACTACTTATGAACTAACTAAGATTAAGGACGGCACAAATATCCATGCCCGAGGGGGGATTCGAACCCCCGACCGTAGTGGTCGAGCACTTCTATGACTCTAAACTACATGCTGCTACAAGTTTCCGCAGTTGACGTATGAAGTCTTGGGCGTTAACTTGCAGTATGTGACGCTCAACGCATACGGTCGGTGAAATAGGTCATCTCTCAGACTTCCAAGAGGTCAGCTGGATGGTTCGCGTTTAGTGTGAATATCTCTGGATAAAACGATTGCACTTTATAGCGTTCCACTGTCCATAGTATACTCGTTAATTACAGCGTACGCAGAACAAGATAAAACTTATTTCATAAGATCAGTATTGCTGCAGCTTATCATACATGGAAGGACTGTAGTTCGTAAACGCTTAATAGCAGAATCCAACGCAGAGCAATGAAAGAAATAGTGCCACGATCATAAAACTCGGACACTTGATGGAGGATCGTTTATATTGATTCCTATAAACAACCATATTTATGAATCTAAAACGCCAAAACAAAGCATCCTATACGGCGTGCCTGTTTCATACAGTTAAGTATGCGGCATTTTCCGTGTGACAATAACGTCAGTTTGTTCAAAATACTCATTTTGAGCAAACTGAGAGTGTTTCCATGGGCAGTTCCATCTCTCATCTGGTAGCAGACTTCTTTATGGAAGATTTTGAGGAAAGGGCACTTGATTCGGCAGAACATAAACAGACTGTCTTTTGGCGATATGTTGATGACACCTTTGTAATGTGGCCCCATGGGGAAGAAGAAGTCACGTTTTCTGCAACACCTGAATTCAATTCACGATAATATCCAGTTCACGATGGAAATTGAGAAGGACCGCTGCTTACCCTTTCTAGATGTCCTAGTCAGCAGAAAAATGGATGGGACCTTGGGGCATTCCCTGTACCGGAAACCCACACCTACAGACATCTATTTCCAAGCGTCCAGCTGCCACCACCCTGCACAATCTTCCGGCGTACTTCGAACGTTGGTGCATCGCGCACACGTTTTGTCTGATGGAGAAAGCCTTCCTACGGAGCTAGAAGTCCGTTTTCAAAGATAATGGATATTCTTCACATCAGATCAGCGCAGCATTGGATGAAACTTGATGACTCTCAACATCAAAAGGATGTGAAAAGCTTTCCTTCCACACCTCGGAAACCTTTCGTCTAAATTAGGCAGAATTTCAAGGAAACATCAAGTGTAAGACATCTTTTGGCCACCTGCGAAGATTAGTGCACTTCTCGGCTCGGTTAAGGATGATCTGCGATTGAGGAAAGCCGGAATTTACAGAATACCTTGCCAGTGTGGCAAAGCTTACATTGGCCAGACGACACGCACAGCACAGGAAAGGTGCGTTGTACACGAACGCCACACTCGTCTGTTGCAGCCCAGTAAGTCGGCCGTAGCCGAGCATTGTATTACCACAGGACATTCTATGGATTACTCCGCCACTGAAATCTTGGCCACGACGAGATCCTTCTGGTATTCATTAATCAAAGAATCTGTTGAAATACGTTTAGCCCAAGATCTTATTAATCGTGACTCCGCCACTGAAATCTTGGCCACGACGAGATCCTTCTGGTAACCATTAATCAAAGAATCTGTTGAAATACGTTTAGCCTAAAATCTTATTAATCGTGACGGCGGCTATCATCTGGACAAGGCTTGGGACCCGGTGATTTCTTTAGTATCATCTTAGGGGAAACATTTTATCCAGAATCGCTTCTAGCGATAATTAAAAAATATTATACATCTGACAAGCAATGTATTGAGTGCACATTCAGACAGAGGGCATACATGTGCTGTATTTCTACCTTATGCAGTACTTACGCGTTCCGACAGATGGCGGACATGCAGTTTCAACTTCGTGCAGACGCCGCGCACCGTTTGTGGACTTTCTCTCTTTTTTTGCGGAATGCGGTAAATTAGAAAGACGGCGTGCTTGTGACGGCCACTTGATGCGCATGCGCTTCCTCTCCAATTTCTGCTATAAAGGCGTCGTCACAAACTAACAATCTCCAGCGGATCGCACTCACCGATAGATGGCTGAACGGTTGTCAGCCGAAATATCGTAGCAAGGAATCTACGGAATCCGTCTGCAATCCAGAAACTTCATGATGGGACAAACTGCTTACTATTACTAAAAACGTTTCAGGTTACTATGTACAGCATCTCCCCTCGACAGCAAAAGTTTTTGTTGACACTCATTTTCCTTGCCGTTCTAGTTTTAGAAGGATCAGACGGCTGAATGCCGAGGGACGCCCGATCTTTCGATCTTCTAAGAGGCTCCCTCTTAGTCCTCTATCACACTGAGTCTGTCGGCAGATGAATATGGCGCGCCTATTTGGAAGCATTCAGCGCATGCAGAACATTTTCTATGCAGCTGTAAATGAGTCTCTCGCATCATGTCAGGACGCCTGATCGGCTTCGCTCAAACAGGATCTTCCTTTGGACATCATAACCAATCCATCTATCCGCATTAGTGAGGAGACTTTATCTATGATAGAAGACAACATCTAATATTAACTTGGAGCTAGAAGAAGAACTTGTGGTCGGAAGTAACTAATCCTTCAGAGCCTGGAAGACTACCTTGATGTGGATCATCTATGCCAATGTCGAAACGGACGACCATCTATTGATGTGCCCATACCTTGGCAAAAGCTGTTCCTTTTTGGATATAGTTAGCCAATGACAAGATCATGGAAGTGGCAAAACAAAAGTAAATTTTATTACAGCTGGCTCACACAAGATTTAAATGAATGATGTTGTGGACAAGGAAAATAAAATAAAAAATAAGCAAACCTGCCATGCGTCGACAGAGTCGAACAATTATGTGGAGTTTTAGAGGAAATAGTGAAGACCAAAATTACAGCTCTAACTTCGCTAACATAACTGACTCATATTTTGGTACAACAAAGGATAACATTCGGTTGGAAACTATAAATACATATCACGAGTCTGTTCCTCGAACCAACTGTTCACAAAGCCAATTGCGGGTCAACTTCTCTTTAATAAATTAATATTTTGTCTCATAAATAAATATATTACTCCCCTCCCCCCTCTTGTATGTACACTACTTCTTCCAAATCATTCGGAAAACTCTATGTAAAAGTTTAAAAGTAGGTGGGAAGTAAGTGGACAAGTAGGAATGTGTCTTTTGGAAGAGTTCAGTGAGCTTTACCGTGTACTTCCTGAAAAGGCCTCAACGACTTTGGTTAATGTACTTGTTAGCTGAGTCATTGCCAACCAGGAGGCATGTAGGCCTTCCGGTGAACAGGAGCCATCTAAGAGTGCGAGGGTGCTCGTAAAACTAATGACATCCTTCGGTATTTTGAAATTCCACTACACTAACAACCAAATATCTTCCTCATACGTGAAGATACTGAATAAATCACAGCGCCATTCAAATTAAATCCCGTATATGATGTGATGATCGATATGTGACGAATAGTTTTGGAATTGTTCTATATCATCATAGTTCAGAGACTTCTGAACTGATAATCGCCACGTTTGTCTTCCGTACAATACACCACGGAAATACGTTCATAAATAACACATTGTTTCAGTTGATATTCTATAACCTCTGATAATCGAATTCGGTGAATAGTCCTGTAACAATAACATTGATGAACTATTGATTACAGTTACCTTACTATCCTTCAAAATAGTCATATCCCACAAGTATGCACAGCTGAACTCTACGATATACGTCCTGGCAAATTTTCACGTAGACTTCATTTGGGATATTATGGAAAGTCTCGCCACGTTTCGTTGGATGTCAGGAATATCGTCAAACTTCTTTCCTTTCAAAGCGTGTTGAGTGAATAGGAAGAAGTGTGAAGAATTGATATCCGGTGAGTATGGCGGATGTTCAAATTGCAAGACAACGCTGACCCACACACAGCCAAGAATGTCAAACAGTTCCTGGCAAACAAGGGAGTGGAGCAACTTCGGTACCCACCATACTCGCCGGATCTTAATCCTCCATTCTTCCTATTCGCTCGACTCTAACTCGCCTTGAAATGACAGATATTTGACATCCAACGAAATGTGACGAGGCTGTTGAGCAGCATCCCAAAGGAAGACTTCGTGCAAACTTTCCACGACATGTATCGCAGAGCTCAGCGGTGCATAGTTATGGGAGATGACTCTCTCGAAGGACAGTAAGGTAACTGTCGTTAACAGTTATCTAAATTAGAGGAGTATTCAAATACTTTATTGTCAGGTGTTGGATATTAATAAGTGTATCTTCTTCGGAAATGTTTCCCCTTCCATTGCCAATATGCATTCTATATTCTCTTTGTTTCGAATATCACCTCATCTACAGTTTTAAGTGTCTTATTTTGTCATCGGTTTCCCCTTCCGCGCTTCATTTCATTTGGCAGCACTCCATCACCTTGCTTTACTTCTGCTGATGTTCTTGTTATTTTTAACTTATCAGCACATTAATAGGCACACTTTGACACTCGGAGCTCGGTCACCACCTCGCCTTGAGATTGACTGAGAAGCTCAAAGCTGAAATATAACAAGAGGAAGTTCTGATGTGCCGAATTTACGCCAGGGACAAGGGATTACTTGAAATAGCTCTGAGAAACACAAACGCAAGAAGATTAAGAAAATAGATAGTAACAAATAATCCAGTGACAGAAGCTTTATAACAGCTGACTTGTCAAAGAGAGTCAATATATTTTAGTAAATGTTGACTCCTATTTGATGTACTAAGCAATTACATTATTGTGCAGTAGCGGCATGCGTGGACCAGGAATAATACTATAATGTACTTCGCACTGAAAAAATTTCCAACTATTCACTCGTATTTATAGCTCACAGAAAAAATGAGTCCACGCAAACAACAGATTCACTACACAATTTCTTTCCTCATGCCAGCTAAATCTTCCATTTGATGTCTGTCTGTGTGTGGGTGGGTGGGTGTGAGAGAGAGTGTGTGTGTGTGAGAGAGAGAGAGAGAGAGAGAGAGAGAGAGAGAGAGAGAGAGAAGTGAATGGTGGGTGTTGTGCGTTAGTGTGTTGCCGCGTGTATTCGTAGATGTGTGGGTGAGGGAGTTGGGAGTGGCACTCATTCTGCCTTCATTGGCTCCCCTGTGTGAGGTAGCAGGAAATTGAGGTCAATTACTTGCGGAAATACGTCACACGGTTGCGGAAATAGGACGGCTTCTTGTCTGAATGAAAACAGAAGCATAACAAAGCGTTAGAAGCGAAGGTGAGCGCTTAGTGACAAGAACGTCATCTTCAAGCAACTGCAGTACCAAATGATCAATGACACGAAGGGATAAATATTTGTATATTTTTTATCACGGTTACCCCACAGCATGGCATCTGCCCTGGGTAGCACTATAGCCGATAAAATATCGAATATATTCATTTCTTTATCTACGTAAAGCTGACGACATCCTTAATTCAGACATTCAAACTTGCGAAATATATCAATCGAAATTTATCAATTTTGCGTTCTGCACATCACTACAAAACACTGGCTCGCATAGAAGTATTTTTCTTTTTCTTTCGATATTTTCCCAAAAGTAATGTTGTAGCTAACTGAAAGAGCTAACAGTAGAGCTATCGATGTGAAATAGCCGAGCGGTCTGCGGCGCGCCAGTCACGGTCTGCACTGCCATTACGGTCGGGGTTCGAATCCCCCACCGGGCATGGATATTTGTGCCGTCCTTTGATTTGATTTGATTTTTTCAGGGAAGCCAAAACAGTCTTGGTCCAACCCGCCACTGCCCGCACCGAAACTAAGTTTATTGTGTGGTATCGCTCCCTGTATATCTAGTAAAGCCAACCAATACCCTTGAACAGTGCAAGGAGTCCCTTTACCAGTTCTTTGTTAGACACAATTTCTTCGGGTCTGGTTGTCCCAAATGTTCTGTGCCTTTTACTCTCCAATGCAATTCATTCGAAGATTAGATGTGATGCAGTTTCTTCACCGTCATCACAGATCCAACATTTAGGGTCCTCTTCTGTTATTCTGAAATTCCCATGGCCTGTCAGCAATCCAACCATGAGTCTAATCTCTCTCCTGTTCAGGCCCAGGATTGTAGAGCTTCTTTTAAAACATGGCATTGGCATCATTACCTTGCCATGTTTTTGTTGATAGACTTTGGTCCAATATTCTACGTGCTGTCTTCTGAGCCAGTTACGTAGCTCCAATTTGATTATTGCCTTGGTGATTGTCAGGACAGGTTCCCGTCCAATAAATGGAGTCTCTGCCCCCATCCTGGCAAATCTGTCGGCATGTTCGTTGCCACTGATCCCCGAATGGCCAGGGACCCACAATAGGTTTACTCTATTGCTTTCCCCTAGCTCAAGAAGAACCCTATGACATTCTGCAACAATTTTAGGACCTTGTTGCAGGAGCTACCAGTGATCTCAGGGCTTCCTGGCTGTCTGAATAGATATAGATGCTACGATCTTTGTAGCACCTACGCAAATTCTCCTCCACACACGCCCTGATGGCAGTGATTTCGGCCTGGAATACTGAGGCCAGTTTTCCTAGAGGTGACGCCCTCCAGTCTTGGCTGCACCCCGTATACCCCGGCCCCTGTGCCGTCCTTAGTATTAGCTAGTTCAAAAGTAGTTTGTAAGTGAAGGGATTGATGACTCCGTAGTTAAGTCCCTTAAGCTCTACAAACATTTGAACATTTGATGTGAAATAACATACACTCAGAATCTGTTATTCAAACAAGTTACTGTGGCTTGCGAGAAAAGTATGTATTTATTATACTGGTACAAGGAAAAGGCGAAAAACCCGATAAAAGTGGCAAGTTATATGCCGTTCTCTGTTTGCTTCGAAGTGTTTAAATTATATTAGGACATCAGAGCTCTCTATAGGTATCAACGATGGAAGGAACGTTTCCTAACACTCTTTAACGTTAAGTGAAACAGTACGTTGACTGTTACCAAACGTGAATTATTGTATTTTAGTTCCACAACGTGTTTCGACGGTTAAAACATCCACCATTTGGTAGATTGTTGTGAGATGTATGGGTTGCATTATGACTTCTAGGATATGCTGTAGCACTGTCTTTAAGGGAAAAACATAACACTATTTCAGAATGTGCCCCTTTAGACGTCTTCCACATACGAGTGAACATGAATATGTGAAAATAAGATAACTGAAAGAGAATACCTTCCGTAATCCCAGACTCTTATTACATACAAAGTGACACAATTTGTGAAGGTAAAAGTTACCCAGAAACTAGCAAATACAAAGAACATATAGCAAAAACATTAATAATATCACACAGTGCAAATAGCATGTAGCTAAACAAGAGTATCATTTTGGAGTAAATCTATAAGTAATATGGAAACTTTAAGAAGATATATCACAATGAACTACAAGCAAAACACACATCCACGTCTGTCAACTTCCGCTTTTACGCATTCACGTGGTGTGCCGAAAGCATTCAGTATATCAGTTACATTTTATAGCTAAGTAAAAATTGAAGCTACACTATGCTAAGGGATTAACAAATGTAGGCAGATATAAACTCTATAATGTAGACACCGGTGTAATAACCGCGGATTGACATGGGTTATAGCCGGTTGGATCTATGAGGTTTTGTGGTTTCCTGATGTAGGTAAATTAATTGTTCATTGGGAAACATAAAGAAACATGTAGATAACGAAAATAGTTCATGATAAATATGAATGGTGGAGGTCGTGAGTTCAATCATAAAATCACAAATTAAGTTTTTGCAGAGCTAAATCAGAAAACCTGTACTATGGATATGTTCTTTTGTTAATTTGAACATTCTATGTACTAAAACAACTATAATGCCTTAAAGAACGAACAACCTGCGTGTAGGGAGCCCTACACTAACCCGCAGAAGGAATTCAAGTAAAATCTGAAATTAATGTGAGGGAACATTAGACATCGAGTTCCACTACTGAACTCGCATGTGTTCTTAAACTAGGTACATTGTAATGATACGTACAGCTGTGACTGCTTCAGTGACTTACGCCTCTTACTCGTTAGGAAAAAAATTATATGTTGTCAGAGAAAAGGATCCTGGTATTGCCAGAAAGAGACATCAATGGTCCTAAATTAAATGAGACACAGTGTCTGCAATACTTTGTTTTCACTCAAATTACTTGATGGAATATTTAAGTCTTTCAATTCGAAATTATTCTCTCTTTGTACGCTCACACGCAACCCAAGCCATGGCGTTCAAATTTCGACGAAGGCTGGCTTTCAAACCCAAATCGCCTGCTCACGAGTTACGCCCATCCAGGGGCGCCAACTTGCCAGTTTCATTTTGCGTTACTTCTTCGGTCACAAGGTTCAAAGAATGAGCTAAGCACTAAACTTACAGAACTCGTGGCTCAATGTCTGAGATTTTTTGCTTCAACCTCTTTATTTATTTTATTCATTTATTATTTAACATGCCCCATTACATAGTAATATTACATGTTTGATTGTTAGATTCAGGCGGTTACATCAAATATTTTGGCAAACACAAGTACACTATATAAGTTGACAGGGTTTACAAAGGAACAAACAATTTTATACATCAGGAAATCTTATTGAATTACAAAAATTGTAAAAGTCTGTAGTGAATTTATGTAGGCTTTCAGTTTCCCATGACCTGTTAACATAGCTGTAAAATTCGGAGATATTGGAAGTTTAGTCAGTAAACGTTGTCGGATCGTAGGAAAATATGGTTTAGTGCTTCCCCCGATTTTTGTTCTGTGCCACTCAATGTCCCATTTGTTCCTAAACTCTTCTCGAAGTTTCTTCTTTACGACACTTGTAGGTATTTTGTTGTAGCGTATTGATTGTCGTGATCGAGCTGCTCTTTTAGCAAGGTCATCAGCTAGTTCATTTCCCCATATCCCTTGATGTGCCTTAATCCATTCGAAATGCACCAGCCAGTTGTGTGTCTGCAACCTTCTGATTTTACATCTTATTTCTTCAATCAAGAAGTTGTGGTTCTTCGGATTTCGCAAAGAGTCCAAAGTAATCCTGCTGTCGGTGTGAATTACTGCAGTTGTATCAGTATTCCAGAGATTATTTATGAACTCAAGAGCGTTGAGGATGGCAAATTGTTCCGCTTGATTGTTTGAGCATTCATTAGACAGTTTTAGCTGTATCTGGTAAGTAAGCCTCTTATTAACAAATATTGCTATCCCCGAACCCACTCCGTCGTATGACTTGCTTCCATCTGTGTATATTTCAAAAGCGTAGCTTTTGCTGGCGTCCTTCTCAGTTATCCTTGGAAATGTATCAGATATACTTGTCTGTATTGATGACTTTGAATGACTTGATATCTGTACAAAATCGAAAGCGAATATCCACTGAAATTGTTAACAGTAATTCAGTTGTGTTACATTCAGTATTATAGAAGCCAAAAAAAATTTCAGGAAATTTTAAGGACGTTTTAAAGCAGTCAGAGAACTGAAGAATGTTAAAATTTCATTTGCCTTTCAGACAGCCGCCCAGCTTCTCACGACCTATTTGATTTGGTCGTAATCTCTACCTTTTGAGGTTCGTTGCTCTGTAATGACGAATTTAAGAAATCTAGTTTTAATCTTTTGGACAAAACAATTCTATCTCTTCCATTTCGAAAAAGTGAAACATTAATGACAAAGAAAAAGTTAGAAACATTTTCGTTACTCAGCCAACGAACTGTGAAGTGTTGAGGTTTCTATTTATGCTCCATTTGCATATCTTTCAGGAACCCTTTGAAGTGGGGACTAATTTAGCCGCGACACAACACAAAATTCACACACTTAAAAACTTATTTCATTATAGCAGTTCCACGTAGTTGCTCTATTATAGCAGATATAGAGCAATCTACAGTTAAACGTCGTTTCCGGACTGAACTCAAAATTGATTTATGCACCTTTGTCATTAGTAAGTCTGGCTACTAGGTCTGTGTGCTTCGTCTGCTACCTGATCGTAGAGTTTTGCTTGCGAAGATGTGTAATGACGAACTTCTTTGCATAATTAAGAACTTTGAGATTAAAGGCAATGCAGGGGGAAAGTTCCAGAGCTCCAAGCGCTGATAGAAAATACTGAGGCACAAATCGTTATAGGTTCTGAAAGATGGCTGACGCCACAGATAAGTTATGTCGAAATTTTTACAAAGGCCCAAATGTCTTCAGGAAGGATAGATTAAATAAAAAACGGTTTATTGCTGTTACAAACGGTTTATCCTGCAGCGAAATTGAGGCAGATACTTCCTGTGAGTTGGTATGGATTCAGGTTATATCCGACAACCGGAATAAATTAATAATTTGATCTTTTTATCGGCCCCCTGACTCAGACGATGCAATTGCCGAAACGTTCAAAGAAAGCTTGATCACATTTCAAACAGGTACCCGAAGCAAACTGTTATAATCGGTGGCGACTTTAATTTACCCTCTATATGTTGCCATAAATACGTATTCAAATCGGAGGCAAATATAAAACATCGTCCTATCTAGTTCTGAATGCTTTTTCTGAAAACTACTTCGAACAGTTAGTTCATGATCCCACTAGAATAGTAAGTGGTTGCGAAAATACCCTTGATCTCCTAGCAACAAGTAATCCTGAGTTAGTAAAGAGCATCAAAACAGTTAGAAGGATTAGCGAACATAGAGTTATAGTAGCGAGAGTGAATATCGAAATTCCGCAATGAACCAAAAATAAACGAAAAATATATCTATTCAAAAGAGCAGATAAAAATTCGCTTCACGCTTTCCTGAGTGATATTCTCCATTCTTTCAAAACTAAAAATGCGAGTGTAGATCAGTTGTGGCTTACTTTCAAAGACATAATATCAGTAGCAATCGAGAGATTTATACCAATTAAATTAATAAAAAAAAGGGCGATGACCCCCCCCCCCTGGTACACCAAACAGGTTGGATCAATGTTGCAGAAGCAAAGAAAAACAGGTGCAAAATTTAAAAAGACACAGAATCCCCAGGACTGGCTATCTTTTAAAGAAAATCGCAACCTAGCGCGGACTTCAACGTGGGAAGCTTATAATAGTTTCCAGAACGAAATCCTGTCTCGTAATCTTGCGGAAAATCCAAAGAAATTCTGATCATATGTGAAGTACACTAGCGGTAAAAGAAAAACAAATAATTCCGTCATTACGTGTTAGCAACTGTAATACTACCGATGACAGTACTCCTAAAGCAGAATCGCTAAATACAGCTTTCCGAAATTCGTTCACCAAAGAAGGCGAAATGAACACTCCAGAATTCGAACGAAGAACGGCTGCCAGCATGCGAAATTTATAAATAGATGTTCCTGGAGTGGTAAAACAACTTAAGTCACTAAACAAAAACAAATCTCCCGGGCAAGATTGTATACCAACTGGATTCCTCTCCGAATATACTGATGCAATAGCTCCATACTTAGCTATCATATACAACCGATCACTCAACGAAAGATCCGTACCCAAAGACTGGAAAGTTGCCGAAGTCACTTCAATATTCAAGAAAGGCAATAAGAGTGATCCCCAAAATTACAGGCCCATCTTATTGACGTCGATTTGCAGTAGGATTTTGGGACATATACTTTGTTCGAACATTATGAACTACCTTTAAGAGAACGACCCATTGACCAATAGTCAAAAAGGATTCAGAAAGTATCACACAGCTTTACGTTTATTCACATGTAGTGATAAGTGCCATCGACAAGGAATCTCAAATCGATTCAATATTTTTTGATTTCCGGAAGGCTTTTGGCGCTGTACCCACATGGGACTTCTAATGAAATTGCGTGCTTATGGAATATCGTCCCAATTGTGCGATTCTATTCACGATTTCCTATCATAATGGACACAGTACGTAGTAATTGACGGTAACGCATCGAGTAAAACAGTAGAGATATCTGGCGTTTCCCGGGGAAGCGTTTTAGGTCCCCTACTCCTCTTTGTGTTTATAAGCGATTTAGGAGACAACTCTACAGCTCCCTTAGACTGTTCGCGGATGATGCTGTCGTTTATCGGTTAGTTACGTCAACAGAGGATCAAAATCAACTGCAAAGTGATTTAGACAAAATTTCTACATGGTGCAAAAATTGGCAGTTGACACTAAATAATGAAAAGTGTGAAGTAATACACATGATCACTAAAAGAAATCCGCTAAACTTCAATTACGCGATAAATCAGTCGTAAATTCTACCAAATACCTAGGAGTTACAATTACGAACAACTTTAGTATTATTATTAATGCCGTGGGCCAATATAAGGCACGGCCACGTCATCAGAAACCAGGAGTACCTGGTTGCAAAAACAGTACTCCACACCGACCCAAGAGGAGAGAACACATAGAAAATATTGTGGGGAAGGCGAACCAAAGGTTGCGTTTAATTAGCAGAATGCTTCGAAGATGGAACAGATCCACCAAAGAGACTGCCTACATCAAACTTGTGTGTCCTGTCCTGGAGTACTGTTGCCCAGTGTAGGAACCTCACCAGGTGGGACTGACGGAAGACATTGAGAAGGTTCAGAGAAGGGCAGCTCGTTTTATCATCTTACAGGAAGCAAAGCGTCACGGAAATGTTGCACGATTTGAACTGGAAGTCATTAAAAGAAATAAGTTATTCGTTTCGGAGAGTTCTATTTGGGAAATATCAATCACCTACTTTTACTGCTGAATTGAATATATTTTGCTAGCACTCACCTACATAGGGAGTCATGACCATCCCAATAAAATTAGAGAAATCAGATCGAGAACGGAACGATTTAGGTTTTCTTTCTTCCCGCGCGCTCTTAGAGAATGGAACGGTAGAGAAACGTTACGAAAGTGGTCAATGAACCCTCTGCAGGCACTTAAATGTGATTTGCAGAGTATCTATGTAGATGTAGACCTCAATAAATATGAAGGGTGTTCAAATGAAATGGCTTGAGACGATATTGTGTGTATTATTCCAACGTTATCGTCAGAGTCCGGAGCACAACTATCCCGGTGTTTAACGAACCGAATAGTTCCCTGTTCCCAGAATTCGTGTCGCTGTGTCCCATTCGTCGTCCGTGTTGAAGAGCTTCCCTTTCTGATGCTTATTTGGCGGACCAAACTGATGGAAGTTCAAGAAATGTTCAAATGCTTGCAAATCTGTGTGATACAGCTACGAGATTACCGGTCCCTAGGCTTACTAACCTCTGGACACATGCCCATGCCCGAGGGAGGACTCGAACTTCTGACGGAGAGGAACCGCACGCTCCGCAGCAAGGCGCCTTAAAGCGCTCGATCATTCCACCGCAACTGATGGGAGTCACAGGGCGACGTGTAGGGCGTTTCGTAGGTTATTATTTGAACACCCCTCGTGCAATTAAAGGTGCTTCCACAAGTAACCCATTTTGTCTTATCTATATATGTTGTTGTTGTTGTGGTCTTCAGTCCAGAGACTGGTTTGATGCAGCTCTCCACAATACCCTATCCTGAGCAAGCCCCTTCATCTCCACATTAGAACGGCAACCTACATCTGTCTGAATCTGGTTACTGTATCCATCTCTTGGCCTTCCTCCGCGGTTTTTACCCCACACACTTCCCTCCAACGCTAAATTCACAATTCCTTGATGTCTAAGAATGTGTCCTACCAATCTATCCCTTCTTTTACTCAAGGTATGCCAGAAATTTCTTTTCTCCCCAATTCTGTTCAGTAGCTCCTCATTAGTTACGCGATCCACCCACCTAATCTTCAGAATTCTCTTGTAGCACCACATTTCCAAAGCCTCTATCCTCTTTCTGTCCACACTGTTTATCGTCCATGTTTCACTCCCATACAAGGCAACACTCCATACAAATGCCTTCGGAAAGGACTTCCTCAGGCTTAAATCAATATTCGCTGTTAACAAATTTCTCTTTTTCAAGAACGCCTTTCTACCCATTGCCATTCTGCATTTTATATCCTCTGTACTGCGACCATCATTTGTTATTTTACTGCCCAAGTAACAAAACTCATCTACCTCCTTTATTGTTTCGTTACCTAATCTAATTCCTTCAGCATCACCTGATTTTCTTACACTGCACTCCATTACCCTAGTTTTACTCTTATATGCACCTTTCAGCACACTGTCCATTTCGTTCAATTGCTCTTACAGGTCCTTTGCTGTATAATTACTGTGTCGTCGGCAAAACGCAATGTTTTTAATTCTTCACCCTGAACTTTAATTCCTTCTCCAAATTTCTCCTTGCTTTCCTTTATAGCTTGCTCAATGTGAAAATTGAACAACATTGGGGAAAGGCTACAACCCTGTCTTACTCCCTTCCCAACCACTGCATCCCTTTCATGCCCTTCAACTCTGAAAACCGCTGTCTGGTTTTTGTACAAGTTGTAAATAACCTTACGCTCCCTATATTTTACTCCTACTTGCTTCAGAACTTGAAAGAGTTTATTCCAATCAACATTGTCAAAAGCCTTCTCCAAATCTACAAAAGCTAGAAATGTAGGTTTGCCTTTTCTTAATCTATCTTCTAGGATAAGCAGTAAAGTGAGTATTGCCTCCCGTGTTCCTACATTTCTCCTGAACCCAAACTGATCTTCCCCGAGGTCGGCTTCTACCAGCTTTTCCATCCTTCTGTATATAATTCGTGTTAATATTTTGCAACCATGACTTATTAAACTGATGGTTCTGTAGTTTTCACATCTGTCTGCACCTCCTTCCTTGGGAAGGGGTATTATAACATTTTTCTTAAAGTCTGAGGGTACTTCACCTGTCTCATACATCTTACACACCAGGTGAAACAGGTTTGTCATGGCTGGTTCTCCCAGAGACTTCAGTATCTCTGAGGGAATATCATCTACTCCAGGGGCCTTGTTCCGACTTAGGTCTTTCAGGGCTCTGTCAAATTCTTCTCTCAGTACAGTATCTCCTATTTCATCTTCATCTACATCCTCTTCCCTTCCTACAATAGTGTCTCGAAGTTCATTTCCTTTTTAGAGCCCCTCTATATACTCTTTCCACCTTTCAGCTTTCCCTTCTTTGCTGAGAACTGGTTTTCCATCAGTGTCCTTGATATTCATAGAGCTGTTTTTCTTATCGCCAAATGTTTCTTTTATTTTCCGGTAGGCTGTATCTACTTTTCCCCTATTAATACATTCTTCTACGTCCTTGCATTTGCCTTCTAGCCACTCTTGCTTAGCCATTTTGCACTTCCTGTCAATCTCATTTTTTAGTCGCCTGTACTCCATTTTGCCTGTTTCATTTACTGCATTTTTATATTTTCTCCTTTCATCGATTAAATTTAGTATCTCCTGTGATATCCAAGGATTCTTTTTAGGTCTTGCCTTCCTACCTATTTTGTCCTCTGCTTCCTTCACTATTTCATCTCTCAATTTTACCCATTCCTCCTCAACTGTTTTATTTTCCCCTGTTTCTGTCAATTGTTGCCTGAAGTTCCCTCTGAAATTCTTGAGAACTTCAGGTTCCTTCAATTTATCCAGGTCCCATCTTCTTATTTTCCTACTTTTTGTAGTTTCTTCAGTTTCAGCCTACAGTTCATAACCAACAAGTTATGGTCAGAGTCTATATCTGCCCCTGGGTATGTCTTACACTTTAAAACCTGGTTCCGAAATCTATGTCTTACCATTATAAAATCTATCTGGTATCTCCCGGTGTCTCCTGGTCTCTTCCATGTATACAACCTTCTTTTGTGATTCTTAAACCAGGTGTTTGTTATAACTAAATTATTTTCTGTGCAAAATTCTACCAGGCGGCTTCCTCTTTCATTCCTTTCATTCCATATTCACCTACTATCTTCCCTTCCATTTCCTACTACCGAATTCCAGTCCCCCATAACAATTAAGTTTTCCTCTCCCTTAACTGTCTGAATAATTTCCTTTAGCTCCTCATATATTTCTTCGATCTCCTCATCATCGGCAGAGCTAGTTGGCATATAAACCTGTACTACTGTTGTCGGTCTTGGCTTCGTATCTATGTTGACAATGATAATGCGATCGCTGTGCTGGTCATAGTAGTTTACCCGCATTCCTATTTGCTTATTCATTATCAATCCTACTCCTGTGATACCCTCAATTGATTTTGTATTTATAATCCTGTACTCACCTTACCAGAAATCCTGTTCATCCTGTCACCGAACTTCACTAATCCCCACTATATCTAACTTCAACCTATCCATTTCCCTTTTTAAATTTTCTAATTTTCCTACTCGATTAAGGGATCTAACATTCCACGCTCCGACCCGTAGAATGCCAGTATTGTCTTTCCTGATGATCACATCCTCCTGAGTAGTCCCCGCCCGGAGATCCGAATGGGGGACTATTTTACCTCCGGAATATTTTACTCGAGAGGATGCCATCATCATATGTTCATACAGTAGAGCTGCATGTCCTCGGGAAAAATAACGGCTGTAGTTTCCCCTTGCTTTCAGCCTTTCGCAGAAACTGTGTGACAAAGCCACATTAGCTGATGTTACAAGGCCAGCTCAGTCAATCATCCAGACTGTTGCCCCTGCAACTACTGAAAAGGCTGCTGCCCCTCTTCAGGAACCACACGTTTGTCTGGCCTCTCCACAGATACCTCTCCGCTGTGGTTGCACCTACGGTACGGCTATCTGTATCGTTGAGGCACGCAAGCCACCCCACCTCGTCAATGTCTGTGGTTCATAGGAGTGGATTTATATCTATAAATGTGAATGTCTGTTCGGTGTACGTTTATCACGTATGTGTGTGTGTGTGTGTGTGTGTGTGTGTGTGTGTGTGTGAATGTCAGTTCTATGTACGCTTATCAAGTCCGAACGACAAGACGCAGAGACTTAAATATTTGTACAGTAACTAATTTATACCTGAGGAAGATTTTAGGCACGGTTTTATAGCGATATGATAGGTATTTCGTAATTTGAAGAATATAACGCGAAATGCGGAACAATAATTACTCTTTGAAAAACATATTTACTCTTTGAAAATAGTTTTTTTTCAAATTCAAATGTTTGTTAAGCTTATGGGACTTAACTACGGGGTCATTAGTCACTAAACTTACAAACTACTTATCAACCTACCTTATACTAAGGACGGCACAAATATCCATGCCCGAGGGGGGATTCGAACCCCCGACCGTAGTGGCCGTGCAGACCGTGACTGGAGCACCTCAGTCCCCTCGGCCACCGCGGCCGGCGAAAATAGTTTTATTGGCTGCATTGTTGCTTGATGGTTGATAATTATAATAATTGTTGTCAGAAGTCTCCCGTTGTACACCATAGCAGTTGCATGGCTAGCTATAAGGGAGGTGGAAGATATGGTGGTTGAAAGTCGTCAAATTATTAAAAAAATTGGACTAAAGGCCAGCGATGACGTTTGCGACTCTATAGCAAGGAGGTTACAAACAGCGAAACGTGATTCCACAAACCATATATTTGGTCTTTGCGTGCTACAATGTCAGCTATTTCTTTTTTGACATCTCGAAATTTAAATGAAAATAACGACATAACCATTCATCTGACACAAAAACTGAATGACCAAATTTTTAGAGGATAAAATTCTCTACAACTTCGCTCTATTCTGTTTTTTTTTTTTTTTTTCATATCTTGTATAATATCAGATATATTTGCAAAAATAACGGCGATTTGCCGATGTCTGTCTGGCTGTAACGTGTTCCCACTTTTTAGGTCGAACAGTTCAACCGTTTGACACCAAATTTTACAGACATAATTGTTGGCTACCAGAGACCAGAACCTCGCTTTTTTTTTAATATTTCGCACGAGAAATACCTTAGTAATACCAAAAAAAGCCGTTTGTAAAGTAATTTTAATTGCAAATAAACCGATCATCTGACGCGAAAATTGAATAAACGAATTTGTAGAGGAGAAAATTCTCTACAACTTTGTTCCCTTATGGCTTTTTTTTTCACATCTCGTATTGTTTGAGAGATATTTGCAAAAATAATGGAGTTTTGACACCCTCCATTGAATTAACGAAAACCAGCCGTTCGCAAGATGTCACGTGACATTCCTCGCCCAGAACTCTGTGGCATACGCCATCTTCCGTTACGTATTTGCTGATTTTCTTATTGTAACTTGCATTTCAAAGCAATGGCGCACTGAAGAATTATCAAACGACGTCGTCCTTCGTACAATATATGATAATCTAGTGTCTACAAATGCCATATTAGCATCAGTTAACAACGCCCATGAATAGTATGAAATTAAAGAATGCAACTTCTAACGGTCAGCTGTGGCATAGTAGGCAATGCGTTGGATGTGGCGCTGGAGGTAAGTTGTTCGAAACCCCCCACTGTCTAATTTTTTTTCCTAAAAGGGTTTCAGACATTCTTGTTAATTAATTTTTTATTATTTAGATTATTATTTTGGTCGAAAATGTTTGCAAAAACTTATAAAACTACAAATCTGAAGTTGGGCCGTAAAACGCGTCAGTCCGATATTTTTTTTATCTTAATCGAGTTTTCATTTATTCAGAAATTATGATATTTAAATTGTTGACAATTCAGCAAACAAGAGTTAAAAGAGCAATAAAAATGTAAACATAAAGTTATGTGTTACAGCGGAGCTTGCATTTGAGAATAAAGTTCCTCAGAGCGGTGAAGAAAGCAGGAAAAGCCATTCGAAGTTGTTTCCTCACCTTTAATTTTGAACGGTAATGAGACTTCATAGCTGCCAAAGCTGAAAATCCAGTCTCGCACAAATGTGTTTATGCAGAAAGAATCAGGATCTTAATTTCATTTTAGCTTAGCGTTCGGAAGACACCTCATTAATTGTTCATTTTTAGAAACGAACCACCATTAGCCTACTGAAATGTCTATTTTGTCCAGACGCATTTTTACTTCAGGACATCATTAGTGGATTGATATATTTAGAAATTACATTCTTTACAAATGTTGCATCATCAAATTGTAAACAGTTCACTTCGTTTTAATTAAAATAAATGAGGGCTACTCACGGTTTGGTTAAAATGAAGTGAACTGTTTATTATAGTTAATGCTACGTACTTGGCAACAAAAAAAGTGCATCACCCCTGAATTCCAAAGTGGAGGTCGCACCTGACGCTATGCAACCACCACAGCATAGCTGTGTCGCAGGTCGTCAAATCATTCCACAGTAAAGTTATTACATATCCACAATAGGTACTAAGTAAGTCTCCTATTTCTCCTTATGGCATTCAGGCAAGGTGCAAACCAATACTTTCGTTCCACAAATATTAGAATGCACGTCATTAGAGTTGAGACAGTAACACTTGTAAATTAAATTTGGTTGCAATAAGTCAAAAGTCAGATACGTTATCACACTTGTTGAATGACATATATTTTTGTTCGTGATCTGAATCTCAACGCACTTTTAAGCAAACAACATTGTTTGCGATTACAGGTCACGCCCCTCTCTGATCGGCGGAAGTCGGCTGAGTTCGTGTGTCTACAGAATGTTTATTCTCTCTACCAACCTTACCTCGTAACAGCATTGTACACCGTAGGCTTCGTCAATGTATTGTTGATTTGTGCTTGGTATTGATCATTGTTTACACTTTGATATTTGCTAAAATACGTTCACATACCCCGACGACTTCTTTTAGAGGAAAAAAAAAAAAAAAAAAAAAAAAAAAAAAAAAAAAAAAAAAAAAAAAAGAACGGCTGTCCTTGAACGTGATATGAAGAATGTTAATTCTGGTTGTTATTCAGTTACGACAGTAAAATGAAGTATAAAGCCTTGCTACACCTGATTAATACGTCCCTTTAAAATGTTAATATTTCGTAGACATACGTTTCAGTTTTCTATTACATTACATTACATTAAAGTGATAATTTCGTGTTACATCTGTGACGCCTTAACCCCTTACATGTTGTTTCTTTTAAAACCTATAATCTATACGCCGTAAGTTGGCGGCACTGGTAGAAAGAGGCGGGTCTTGTTCTAACAGCCAATACTCTACGAGCTGAATGCAAGCTTCAGCTCCCCACATTCACCGCTCAGAGGCCACGTTTAAGTGCGTGATCTCCAGGCATAAATTGACGTAAAACGCTTACGTTTTCATTAGTATCGGTATCCAAGACCGATTTCTGAACCCAGAAATAAATAATCTTAGCATTGCACCAGAATTTGGATTGAAGCTCATATTGTTGCTGAGAGGTAACCGCTGAAGATATGTAATATAGTCATACAGCATAAAGTTGTGGAACAGAAAAAAAAAGTCAAATGTTTGTTAAGCTTATGGGACTTAAACTTACAAACTACTTATGAACTAGCTACAACTAAGGACGGCACAAATATCTATGCCCGAGGGGGGATTCGAACCCCCGACCGTATTGGCCGTATAGACCGTGACTGGAGCGCCTCAGTCCCCTCGGCCACCGCGGCCGAGAAATTAAGAACGAATAAATGCAAGACCGAATCGTTTGGATTTGCTTACTTTGTGAAGGTCAGAGAGTGTATTAACGGATGGAGGGGAAGAAAGAGGCTCATTCGAAATAACAAGACATGCTTTGAGAGCGCTAATGTAAACCGATTACTATGTATGAAGAAAACTTTGATTAATAAACGGACTGTATATTAAAAGAACCTCCAATTAAAAGGCAACTAAAAAGAATAACTAACTCATATTTTATTTTTCTTGCCAAGTGATCTTCCACTGGTTCTCATTTAGGAAGAAAAGAAAAAGAAGACGTAACAAAACTTTATATGGACTTTAATATTTTATCCAGAATCCCTCATTATTTTTTACTTCTATCATGCGTCTTGCCATAGGCTCTGTAAGTCGTCGGACGTAACCCCCTTAAGAAGCAACTTCCTCCCATGCCTCCGGAACGCAGTGCCAAAGAGCGTCCGGCGTAGTTGTCTGGTTTTGTGACCAGTTCTCTGTTAACGTCCTGGTGACTTCAGCCACATATTTTCCATGGAGTTCATGTCAGCCGCCCGCGACGGCCAGTCCATGACTTTAACGACAATTGTGGAGAGCCGCTGCTGGACGAATGCAGACTTGTAAACAGGAGAATGGTCCTCGTGCAGCATGAAGTCCTCTTCTCCATACAGCATTCTCACTGACGGAAGCATCACGTTTTCCAGTATGTGGGCGTACTGTACACTGTCGAGGATGCCTTCTATCCTATGAAGGATTCCTGCTCCTCGTGCAGACATCCAGCCCCAGCAGGAAATGGATATGCTCCCACTTCTTCTGGTCGTTGTTACATACTCTCGTCGATGTCGAGTCCCTCGAGGCCTGTAAACGACCCTAGGACCGTCGTCACTGGTGGAAAACACTTTTTCGTCAGTGAAAGTAATGTTTTCCCATGATACCCTGAGATAGAGCTCTGCAAATACCAGCCGGTATGTAATATTGTCTTCGCCTAGCTCTTGTTTCACAGCAGACCGTCGTGCATTTAGTCCAGCGTCTCTCAGCCTTCGGCGAATCGTGTCACTGGAGCCGGGGAAGTTGGTTACCCGCCGCAACTGCTTCGCATTCAAGAACGGATTTTGACTGGTCGTAGACACGAGCTCGCAATCCTCCTGCAGCGAGCTTACTTCTCTTCCTGCCTGAGCCAGGAACTCTCTCGGTGGTGCCTCTGTCAAGGTAGTTCCTCCGTCATCTCGCTGCAGTGGTGTATGACACGCCAGACCTTCTGCCTGCCACTCTGATGGAGCATCCTCCATCTTCAATAAGAGCGACGACTCTGTCTCGAATTGACCGCTCCTAGTGAGTCATTGCCACAGACTGCCTGACCCCTACTTCCGCTTGTCGCTCTGATATACCAGGAGAGGAAGAAAACACGTTTACGTCAACATGAGCGTCAGAGGCAGATCCTGGCCCCTCACGGCACCGCCATCGGCCCTGCCTCGCAATGGCGCCACTCAGTTTCTCTCCGGCCAGCCCGTTATCCATCCAGCCCTGCTACCCTGTAGTTCGCGAGCCACGGAGAATACAGCTCCAGGCTGCAAAGCCACGTTCACCTCCTGAAGAATCAAAAGTCTTATCCAACCTATCCAAATATGTAGTTTTAACTAACACAAGAGCTATTCCTCTATAAACTGAGCTGTCACATAATTCATATTTAATGAATTTAGAGAATATAATCACATATTTTAGCTCCATCGATGTTGTGGAGCTGGCAGGTAACTGGAAGCCTTCCAGTGCGTGACTGGAGTAGTGACGCACTGGAAGGCGTCAAAGACAAGTGCGAATCCGAAAGCCCCAAAACGATCATACACGTTTCCTCCATACACTGTGCGTTAGTTACCGCTGTTTATCGCGCAGGCGCTATTGTAACTAATATCACCACTACGATAGCGGCAGGCATCGCGGCTCCAGGAGCATGACGCACTGGAAGGCTCCCTGTTACCCGCTAGCTCCACAACATCGATGGAGCTAAAATTCCTGAAGCTTGTCTGAAAGAAGACCGAAACTAGTCGAATAAAATACATTATTGCACTCTAGACTGTTTTCTATGTATAAAAGAATACAATTATGATGAAGCTACCACATAATATTTCACATAGCTAACAATGATACTATGTAGGAAACTATTCTCTCCTGTAAGCACTCTGCGGTGTTAAGAAACTACGTATTGAACCTAGATAACTAAGCGAGTTGTTAGACTAAGGGCCGGTTCGTCCATCTCTTGTTAATCTTTCTGTTAGTTAATGAGAAGATGACTGTAACGACCAGTTAAATGTGTTCGTTAAGTGCATTGCGTTTGTTATTGTTAGATACAGCTCTCGTTTGCTAACACGCATAAAACGAGAAGATATGATACATTTCGACTATGTTGGCAATAGAACAAATGAAAATGCCGTCTGAATGAACAGCTGTTCGCCATATTTGACTGGCAGAGAAGACGTTAACAGACCGTAACAAACGTGAAAGAAGCTCGTATTGTACAAGAAGTGAGTGCGTGTGTCTTGCGGCCTTAATAGAGAAATATAAGGACACTCGGAATTGACAAAGGGAACACCAAGAATGGGTCGCAGGTATGTTGTGCGGGAACTCCTCCAGGCCACCAAGCTAAAAGGATTTGTTGCAGTGCGCCTTGGTTTCCACGAAAATTTAGATCAAAGTCCAGCGCGTAACAGTTATACCTGTACTAAGTCAGCGAAAGTACGTCAGGACGTGTGGTGTAATTAGCAAGGCTCTCAAAAGTCACACAGACGACCCGAGTTCAAATCCTGGTTGGAATTTTTTTGCAACATATGTCCGACGATTGACTGTGTATAATTATGTTCCTTTTTCCTATTTTATCAATTCTTGTTGCAAAGGCAAAGTTAAATCAGGTAATTACAGATACATGTGAACGACACGCCACGAATGACTAGCCACCTGGCCGCAGCATAACAATTCGCTGGGACGAGTCAAGTGGGCACACACTGCATTCGACGGTATAAAACAATGGGGCCGGGCAGCTAGCAAAGGACAAATGTTATAGGTGACAACTACAATCGGTTTACCGATCTTTCAGTCGGCGTAAAAGTATCAAAATGTTCAAATGTTTGGAGAGCTTATGGGACTTAACTACGGGGTCATTAGTCCCTAAACTTACAATCTACTTATGAACTAGCTAACTCTAAGAACGGCACAAATATCCAGGCCCGACGGGGGATACGAACCCCCGACCGTAGGGGCCGTGCAGATCGTGACTAACGCGCCGCAGTAAAAGTATGCTTCGAAATAAGGAATTAAACTAAATAATCATCGTGCAATAGATAACATATTGAGTAATTAACATAAGTTATAATTATATGACCAATTACTCAAGCATTAACATAAGAGTGACTATGAAAGCATATAATTATGCACCGCAAAACGTCGGTCAAGTTTAAAATAAAAATTAAAGTTTCAAGTGAGATTTGAAACCAGGTCGTCTGTACGACAGTCGAGCGCCTTGCTAATTACACCACGCTGACTGACAGACCGCTGATGCCTTAAAACAGGTATAGCTATACTTTGATCTCGATTTTCGTGGAAACCAATGAGCATTGGAACGAATCCTTTTAGCTTGGTGGTTTGACATCCTCTTCATTGTCAACCAAATCTCATATTCCCGCCATTTTCATCATACCGATTCTCACTTAACTAGCCGTCACCCGTAAGCTTGTATTTTGATATCATAACAATAATTTTTAGGTTATGTTACGTATCTGCAATATATCAAACTCATCGCTACTGACATGGATGGAACGATTAATATGACGATAAAATTTTCCAGTAAAGCTGCTTGTCGCACAAGTTTTTCATATATGTAGTGCTTCTGTTATTTTGTTCGATAAATCGGTCTTTATCACGTAATATAGTGCAGTATTTTAGCGTTTTGTAATCCTGCCATTTTCATACAAATTCTCACTTAACCGGTCGTTAGCCGTGTAACACGCAAAATTCTACTAGTTAACTTAACAGCCAGATTGAGGTCATTTAACGTTAGGTTAACTCATAACGAAACATTGACCAAAGCAATTCTTCGCTAACGACGAGTTAAAATCTTAACTGGAACTTAACGAGACATTGACAAACCGGCTATAAACAGTTTTCGTGGCAGCAGCACAAACTGTATAAACATAGTATAGTATTGTGCACTTATAAAGTGTCTATGAAACAATAAGTGCTGCACGACTGAAGCCCTTCATTTAAATGATTGTTCTGTTATACAGAGTTAAGTGATCCGTAATGGGTTTATAAAGTCGCTTCAATTTCTCGACTGTTCCACGCTTCTACGAAGCTCGAAAAAAGTGCCAAAAAGCGTATGCGCGAGTTCTAAATACTTTTATGTTATCCTTACTGTTGTAATAACATACTTTATGCGGGAGTGGGGAAAAAAGCTCTTTGGATTCGAAGGAGAAGGTTGGTGATTGAAATGTCATGAAAAAATCGGAGCCGGCCGCGGTGGCCAAGCGGTCTGCGACGCTCCAGTCACGGTCTGTACGGCCACTACAGTCGAGGGTCCGAATCCCCCCTCGGGCATGGATATTTGTGCCGTCCTTAGTATTAGCTAGTTCATAAGTAGTTTGTAAATTTAGGGAATGATGACCCCGTAGTTAAGTCCCATAAGCTCTACAAACCTTTGAACATTGGAAAAATCAGAGAGCAGTGAAAATGTTCTTGTTTAAATTTTGCGCTCGCATCTCATCCCCCTTCCCTCTCCCCTGCCCCCCCTCCAACTTGAAAGAGGGGGGGGGTGGAACGGAAAACAACCGATACTTTGATTCCCACAATTCACTACATTGCACAATCTGATATATTATTTCTACTTTTTCGACGTCCTCCCTCTATCCCGTCAGATAATAATGGCACACTGCTCAGCAATACTGCAGAAGAGGTGGAACAGTTATAGTTTTGGCAGTCTCCCTAGGAGACCTTTAAATCTTCTAATGGTAGTGTCAATAAGAGACTGTTTGTTTCACCTTTGCCAAAATACGTTATTCCCAGTTAACGTTGTTTTTAATTGCACCCCATAAATTTCGTTATATGTATAACCTTCAAATTTATTTTGCTTGTCGATGTCCAGAATGCTGACGAAACTCTTTTGGTAATCATGTTCAGAGCCAAATGCATATTGATGTTTAAGGTTAATTGTCACCATTTTCGCCGTGAAGATACAAATTCACAATCATTTCGCAATTGACTTTTCTTTTCTGAGTTTAGTAGTCGGCTGCATTAACTGCCTCAAATCTAAGAGCAATGTTCGGATTGCTCTTTAAATATTTCGAATATATATTCGAAACAGGAGAAGTCTACTTCACTTTGCTGGAAGAATTACACTTGTCACGTCCTTTTCACTAGTTGACACCTCGTCAGTTACTGCAGACTATTTCCTTGCAGACAGGACATCACGATCCCAATCGCACAACTGTGACTATACTCCTTAGGAAAGTGATATGGGTCGAAGTTGATTACGACTGAAGATACCAAAAATCATGTTCGCACTCTATAAATACCGAAATCAGTTTGAGAGTACTCAGTATTTCATGCAAATATAGTATCGTTAAAGTCTCACAAGAGTAAATTCTTCGAAATCCATGCTGGTTTTATGTTAGTTAACACGTGATATATTTCTACGTATTTCATAACGTTGGGAAAAGTATTTGTTCAAACGTCCTGGTACAGTCGATATCAATATGATGCATCTGTAAATCAGTGGATTACTTTTATTTTCTTTCTTATGTATCTGTGCAACATTCCATTCGTCTCCCCCACTGTAAATACTTCAATGCTCGACATCACGTCGTAGGAAAAGTAATTGAGTCATTGCATAATGTGTGCAAAAGATGTTCTCCTATGGTGTTGGACCACTCGAGAAATACATGGCCGTAAAAAAATTGTCTTTCTCCCCGAATATGGCAGTCAAATGGCAACATGGTGGATCATGTCTGGTGATTATAATAGTTGTGTTGCTTCCTGGAATGACAGATAATGGAAGAATTGTTACGTTGTCGTCCGAGGTCAACGCTGACGATAGACGCGTGGTTGGAGTCCCAGGTAGCACAGTTATTTATTGCGCTACTTCAAAATGTTTGGAAATGTTTGTAAATCTATCGGACTCAACTGCTTCGTCATTATTCCGTAACATACAAACTACTTAAACTGAGGTAAACTAAGGTAAGGACCAACACAAACACCCATGCCCAAAGGGGGAACTCGAATCCCCGACGGCGAAGTGCCGCGCGCACCGCACCACGGCGCCCCAGTGCGCTCGGCTAATCCGCCGCAGTTTGCGCTACTTGTAGCGGATCATGTGCACATCCCGCAAATGGTGAGAAAACAGTAACTATTTCATCTCTTCGGATTTGAGTCCCTGCCGGGAAAGAAGTCAATTGTATCGTCGTTTCAAGTTGAAATATAGCGCTGTTTCTGAATTTACTTTATATCTGACGTGTGATCGTGCTTAGTTCACGATTCATATTGTCACCTTTGAGATGCACTGTATTTAGTGGTTAACTCTCAGCAACAATTTGAACTTCACGCAAATCCTCATGCAATGCTAAAGTTAACCATTCATTTCTGGGTTCGGACATTGGCCTTGTAAACCGATACCAATGAAAACGTCAGTGTTTTACGTCTCTCTATGCCTAATCGAGTCTCGATCAGAAACGCAAGGTGGTTTTGGTCAACAGTGCGTTCATATTCAGAGCATGAACAAAAACTCATTGTGTCATTGAATTTGTTTGTTAAGATATACGATTTGTCACTTATTGTAATGAAATTGAATTTACATTGCTTTCTCTTCTCTAATAACCTGTATTCTAATGTTTTTCTTGTGGACAGACTGCGATAAGGAGGAATATTGTCTACTACTTCTTTGGTACCCATTGTGAATAGTCGAACGACTCTACTCTACAGGGGTTTTGAATGTGGAGTACCCGTAACACAACTACGTTAGTTGGTTTGCATTCAGCAGTGATCCACTTTTTTTTGCTGTCAAGTGTACATATGTAAACAAAAAAATTATTTCTAGATAAACCTTTCCATTGAGGATGATCTGAAATAGAGGAGGGCAAAACGCCTCTGGACACAATAGAAACTTCAGCAGGGTAATGTCGGCTCGTTTCCGAAAACGAACAATTAATGAGATGTCTTTCTAACGCTAAGCTAAAATGAAATGAAGATCGTGATTCCTTCTGCATAAATGCGCAAGTCTGGATTTCGATACTTGCTACTGAAGGTGGCCACACAAGCAAGCAATTCATTAAATTTATTCATCAGCGTGGTCCCATGTGGTGAGCTGTTCGTGCTCTTTTAGGTTTAGAATTTATGGTCCAGGAACATTTATGAATGTACTTCTTATGTAATTAAATTGATCAAAATTGACACTGAAATATTTGTCTAACTGAACTCTTACAAGGAATGTACTTTGGCTAATACACCAAAATCGTGTGAGAGGTAATGTAAAGGTCCGTTATTGCACGATTCTCCCGCATCCGCAAAACTCCGCAGTCGTCCGTTAGAGGCCTCTGGGTGTTCGATGCCACACTGCACGTTGATCTGCAGGTACGTCAGTCGGATCCAGTAGGGACGGTGGAGTGTGTCTCTGAAGTTGCTTTTCGTGAAGTTAATTCTGTAGTGAAGTGTAAGGTGGGTCGGCGATTGGTAATCAATCCTGCTAATGTATTGCTGCTGGTTGAGATGAAGTTACGAAGAATCCTTCTTCGTGAAGACGGTATTGGTGTACACGTTTCCTGGTATCTATTATAGTGCAGAAATATGAGCATAAGTTAGAAACAGATGCTGTTGTGACACTAACAGATAATGATGATGATAGGAATGATACTGACGAACAACTCATTGCAAGAGGTAATGTTACGGCAAGTGCGGGAAGAGGCGATGGAAGCAGAGACCAACCGTCTCCCGAGAAGGAGGTTAAAGTCGTAAGTGTCATCACGGCGTTTGATAACAACATACTAGGGAACATATACGATGATTTTTATATAACAGGTACCAACACATACGACAAGTTTCTGAAAAGATACCATAAATTAAAGTCTAAAAGAAATATTAAAAACATACAGGTTTACAGGGAAAAGAAGCTAGAAGGAAGTACAGTTTTGAAAGGAAATCGTACACTGTTGTTCAAGACCGTCAAGGAGTGTGTAATAGCGAAATTCGATGAAACGCGAGAATGAGGTTCATTTTTTGGCATTTACAACATAGAACGTAGCCAGAAATCTCATGTGTACAGCTTCTCTAGGATTTATTAATAATTTTTAGGATAAAATCACGCCCTATCACTATGCTGCACGCACGAAAAGATAAGATCGAAGAAAATGAGCTGACTCAAAGAGCTCAAACGTTTGTTGTTGACGTCAATGAGCATATCACGACATAAAAAATATTAGTTCCGTATGGAACTATGATGGGAGTAGGTTCAACTATAAACTTTATTGTGACAGAACACTATCCATGAAAGGAGAGAGAAACACTGTCGTGATGTTGGAATCCGTTGACTGTGCAACACACAGTTAAACGATCGATGTTGCTTTATCAGTGGACGGACGATTGGTAGACAAACTCTATATTTGCTTCCAAGAACCGAGTGCAAAGTTTGGACCCCATGTGTCAAGGGAAACAGAAATGCGGTGCCCTCCAAATGTCGTCGTCGATGTAAGTGTGAGCGGAAGAGGACGAAACAACATCTGAAGACGTTTTTCTGTCAGTTTTGAACCCACATTAGTCAAGAAAGTCATTAGTAATTTGTGACTCCTGGTCTGCACATAAGGATGAAAGTGTGGTACTGGACGTATCTGGCGGAAAACATGTTGATTAAAAAATTTTTCCTTCTAAAACTACAAAATATGAACTACCTCTGGATGTATTTCTTCAGGTAATATAAAATGTACGCCAAGAGAATAAAAGACGTTATTACACTACGTTCCAGTAATACGTAGCCAAAGTTACATGACAGATTCTTTATCATGAATATGCCTTCCGTCATTTACAATCAGTTATCTGCGGGAGTATGTAGACCAATGTTTCGTCCACTCCATTCTTTCGTGGTACTGGTACAACAGCCGTAATGAATATTTTGCCAATAACAGTCTTGGTTGTACAGATAATATTTTTCATTTTCCACGAATGCCTGTTGTAGGCATCATCATACCTTCTTCGCAGGAGCTGCTTCCTCGCCACAACTGCGGTCTGTTAAGCACTCGCTATCACGCCGGCAGTTGCTTAAATAGACCGCAGTGCGGCCAGGAAGCGGCTCCTGACAAGAACAATAGGCGTCATATGTGGGGAAGGAAGAAAATCTTATACCTGTGTAACTCTTTTTCTCCAAAAGAAAAAGAAAAAAAATCGCACTGACGTGTGCTACGGCCCACTTTAGATTTGTAGTTTTATAAGTTTTTGCAAATATTTTGGACCAAACTAATAATCTAAATAATACAAAATTAACTAATAAGAGTGTCTGAAACGCTTTAAGGAAAAACTTTTTGGGTAGCTGCGGGTTTTGAACCACCACCCTTTAGCGTCATAGTCCCACACCGTGCCCACTACGCTACGGCTATCAATCGAAAGCTATGTCCTTGAATTTCATACAATTGATGGCCGGTTAACTGATGCTAAAATGGCATTTGTAGACACTAGATTATCGTACGAAGAACGATGTGTTTTTGATAATTCTTCAGCGCGCCATTGCTTTGAAATGACAACGTGTAACTTACAATAAGAAAATCATCAAATACGCAACGCAAGATGGCGTATGCCACAGAGAGTTCTGGGCGAGGAATGTCACGTGACGTCTCCGAACGGCTGGTTTTCGTTAATTCAATGGAGGGTGTCAAATCTCCATTATTTTTGCAAATATGTCTCAAACGATACGAGATATGAAAAAAACATAAGAGAGCTAAGTTGTAGAGAGTTTTCTCCTCTAAACATTCGGTTATTCAATTTTCGTGTAAGATGAATAGTTAAGCCGTTATTTTCATTTAAATTTCGAACTGTCAAAAGACGATTACAAAGGCCCACTTTTAGTGTTACTACGGTAACCTAAAGTGGGCCAAAATCAGACATGTCGTTTGTTCGAGAAAAGATAAACGTAACTCATCTTGTGATGGTGCAGCTCTTGTTTCTTCCGTGCTTCTGTGATAGAGTAGTGAAGAAAGCCGCTATATGCAAGACGTTTTGTTTTATTTTTATTACCCACACGAGTCTCGACACTTGTACCATCTTCTGTGAGTTCTGCTTTGTTGTGTTGTTGTGGTCTTCAGTCCGCAGACTGGTTTGATGCAGCTCTCCACAATACCCTATCCTGAGCAAGCCTCTTCATCTTCACATAAGAACGGCAACCTACATCTGTCTGAATCTGCTTACTGTATCCATCTCTTGGTCTTCCTCTGCGGTTTTTACCCCACACACTTCCCTCTGACGCTAAATTCACAATTCCTTGATGTCTAAGAATGTGTCCTACCAATCTATCCCTTCTTTTAGTCAAGGTATGCCAGAAATTTCTTTTCTCCCCAATTCTGTTCAGTACCTCCTCATTAGTTACGCGATCCACCCACCTAATCTTCAGCATTCTTCTGTAGCACCACATTTCAAAAACCTCAATCCTCTTCCAGTCCGCACTGTTTATAGTCCATATTTCACTCCCATACAAGGCAACACTCCATACAAATGCCTTCATAAAGGACTTCCTTAGGCTTAAATCAATATTCGATGTTAACAAATTTCTCTTTTTCAAGAACGCTTTTCTACCCATTGCCATTCTGCATTTTATATCCTCTGTACTGCGACCATCATTTGTTGTTTTGCTGCCCAAGTAACAAAACTCATCTACCTCCTTTATTGTTTCGTTACCGAATCTAATTCCTTCAGCATCACCTGATTTTGTTCTGTTTTATATTTTCTGAAATAAACTGTTACGGGTTGCTTTGATTGGATATTGGATGACTTGTTTAACTGGTATATATTAGACCTAAGTTTGTTTACAATACTCACATAATGTCATTCGTAGAATTTGCTTGCTGCCCTGCTTCTACAATGACGAGTTTTTGACAACTTATCATCTCGAAACAACGAAACGTTTTTATTTCCAAAAATTGATTCACTGTACTTTCACCTGTATGTTATGTTGAAATATAGTTCTGTGCAGCTTTTTAGCGGCTTCCTTACTTTCGAGCTGTGGTGTTGTTCCTCATCGCTTCTTCAAATGATGATTATCTTTCCTGATGTTTTCTATCTGTTTCGTGCACTTTTAGCTGGGAACGCTCGCTGTTTACATCCCCAATTGTTTTGTTGTGATGGCTGTATCGTAGTCATTTGTTCATGTGATATGTATTTGATGTGTCGCGCGATCGTTAACTGAGAGGGGGGAAATTTTTCTTGTGCTGTTATTTCAGCATCTTGCCTGGAACTTCGCGTTTCTCGTATCTAACCATTTCAGCCGGTCCACGCCCTGTCTCCGAATCTTACCCCTTTATGAAACTCTCACCCTCCCGTCAACATGTTCTGTCACATTGTTGCACCACATTACGTGTGTTCATCATTGTGTGGTCGTTGAGCACCATCCTGGAAATGGAATCAAACCTCAAAGAAACATTACGATCTCTCAATTATTATGCAAATTAAATACAATGAAAGAATCCCTGAGACGGATTTACGTCTCAATTATGTCAAAGACATTATAGATAGAGCTGAAGCATAGAATTAAAATTTGTGGTGCGGCCGGGAATCGAACCCGGACCTCCATGCTTACTAGGCAGACGTCTTAACCGTTTTTTTTTTTTTTTTTTTTTTTTTTTTTTTTTTTTTTTTTTTTAACCTTTATTATTATTATACAAAGCATTTATACATAAAATGTGAAAACAAATTATCTACTATTGCTTCTGAAATTGATTTTATATTTTCATTATGTTGTTCATCTTCTGTTGGTTTGTTGTAGCTTCAGAAATCATTGTTGCACATCTTGTGATACTTCCTTACGTCCTTATTTCAGGGTATGAAAGAGGAAATTTTGAAATTGTTGTTTATATTTTGGTAGCTTCTGTAATTGGTTGTGTTCTTCTTTAATATACATCACAAATTCTTCTAATGTTGTGGTTTTGTTTTTAATGATGTAGTTTATAAATTTTCCAAGTAACCAAAGATAGCTGTTGTGTTTCATACTAGGGTATAAATTCCAGTCTGGATATATTATATCCTCTACCTTTATTGCATTTTCTGACGTCCTGTTGATAATTGCTAGCTTTTTTCGCGTCCATTTCCAGATGGTATTTCGGTCTCTGCAAACAAAGGTATGTGCTAGTGTGTCTACCAATTGGCAATGGTCACAATATGGGTCAGGCTTCATTTTAATTTTATACAGTTTTTCTCCTGTTGGAACTTTTTCATTAACAATGTCATACCACACAGATTGCTCGTCAGTCGTAAGGATCTTATTATTTATGTTTTTCCAGATATTTTCCCACTTTTTGTTTGAATATTTTAGCTCTATAGGGTTTCGTGGGTGTCCCCTAATCAGTGAAGTGTACAACTTCGAAGTAGTATATCTGTGAGCAGCTTCCTGTAAATAACTTAATTCTGTATAATATTTACAGACATAGGCCAGTTGAGCATTAATGTGTCCCACATTTACTGGCGCCCTCTGATCTTTCGGGGCCAAGGTAGTAAAAAGGTATTTGGTAATACCGAGTTGGACACTCTGTAATATTTTTGTTGTTTGCTTAATAAACAATGCAGTGCACTGTGATTGAACATCCTTAACTGCCAAACCTCCATCAATGCGAGGCAAAGTCATTGTTTGGAGGGAGACTTTGAAAATGTTGCCTCTCCATACGTACCAGTATATGGCAGTTAAAATTTTGTGTGCTATATCAGAAGAAATTGGTAAAACGGCACCTATGTAATGTGTCTTGCTGATAATATAAGTGTTTATAAACAGCACCCTTTGCAGACGATTTAATGATCGGGTTGTGTGTTCTTTGAGTGTGGCTCTTATAGTATTCAGCTTATGCTCCCAATTTACCTTTATCATTTCATGTGGGTTTGGTGTTAAGAACATTCCTAAACAGTTTACCTTGTCTGTTTTTTGCAACCAGGACGTTTGCATATGATCACTGTTGGGTCCAATGGCCAAAATCTTCGACTTATGCTCGTTGAGCTTTGCTCCACTTGCAGTGGAAAAAGACATAACAATTTCTCGAACATTTTCAATCTCTTGTTTCGTGTTGACAAGAATACTTATGTCATCCGCATATGCATGACAGACCGTTTTGGTGTTGAAAAGTTTTAATCCTTTCAGACGGAGGTGCAAATATAAAAGTAATGGTTCCACAGCGATACTATACAACGTCATGGATAAAGGACATCCTTGTCTAACAGACTGATTGATTGACACTTGGTTAGTTAACTGCCCATTGATCTTTATTCTGGAATGTGTTCCAACTATGCTATTTCGTATCAGGTGACAAAAAGGAGCATTAAATCCTATTTTACTCAACACTTTTAGCAGAAAACAGTGGTTAATCCTATCGAATGCTTTGTTAAAATCTAGGAAAATCATAGCAGTTTGACAATTACATAACCATGTTAAATATAAAATATCTCTATATTCAGAAAGAATGTTCACCATTGATCTACCTGTACCAGCTGCTGTTTGGTATGGCCCAAGTATATTACCAAGAAGTGGTTTCATTCTATTATTTATGAGACGAGTAAAAATTTTGAAGTCGGAATTGAGTAGAGTAATTGGTCTGAAGTCCTCTATTTTAATACTCCGTGACTTTTTTGGGATAAGCACAACCATGCCTTCAGTGAATTCTAGTGGAAAGCTGTTATCTACCAACAATTCATTGTACATTAATGTTAATTCACTTCCAATAACATTCCAAAATCGTATATAAAACTCTACTAGTATGCCATCTATTCCGGCAGCTTTGTTTCGTGGAGATTCCGTGATTGTTTTCTGTATTTCATCTTCCAATATGGTTTCTATAAGCTCTTCATTTTCGTTGAGGTTAACTATTGGTTGTATATTAGACAAAAAATCTTCCTGTACAACCAAGTCTGTCACAGATTCAGAATAAAGATCCGAATAGTACTGTACAATATGTTGCTTAATAGCATTCTGATTGTCATAGTTGTTTCCTTGCTCATCTTGGAGGTGGCTGATTATCTTCTGTTTGCCTCTTTTTGCTTCCTTTATCATATGGTATATCGAAGTGTTTTCTTGATAGATATCAGTTGTGGAACGCGCTCGCACTTTTTTCCCTTGCAAAGACTGGCGTATCAAAGCAGTAATTTTTGCTTTGATATGTTTTATTCTAAGAACATTAGCTGTTAGATTCGTTGGCTCGTTGTACAAGTCACGTAGACTTAGGAAATAATATTCCAGTGTCCTTCTCCGCCAGTAGTTCTTTGCTCGTGAAAACCGAATAATGCATCTTCTTATTTGCGGCTTTACAACTTGAAGCCACCAGGTAATACGCTTTGGGTGTCTTGCTAAACTTTGAAGGCATCTCGTCCATGTCTCGATAATTTCTTTTTGTAATTCCTTGTCATCCAGAAGCGACAAATTTAGTTGCCATACCCCTCTTCCCAGAAAACATTGTTGTTTTATGTAGTTAGCCGTTATGTGATAGGCACAATGATCTGAAAAACTTACTGGCCATATCTCGCATTCAACCACATTTTGTGTAAATGTTTTAGATACGTAAATTCTGTCTAATCTACTTTTAGAGGTACTACTAACGTATGTATAGCCTATAGAGTGTGGGCGGAGATGAATCCATGTATCTATTAAGTCTAATCCAGTTGTTAAAAGACTCAGTTCCTCACAGAAATTAAAATTAGGGTCTTGATCTTCTGGACGCAAAACACAATTAAAATCTCCTCCCAGAATAATATGTCGAGTGTCTGTTAACAGATGCACTATTTCATCACGAAACAAATTACCTCTTCCTCGTTTGCCCTTGGAGCCAGTCGGTGCATATATATTTACTAATAACAAATCTTGTATTTTTGCCGCTATTCCACGTCCACTTTCAAGTATAGATTGTGCTTGGCATGGTATTCCCATTTTGTACATTAATGCTGTCCCACAATCCTGACCAATATTTAAAATAACATCATAACCAAAAATATTAACAATTTTATGTGTAACCACTTCTTGAATCATAGCTACGTCCACATCAGCTGCATATAAATAATCTTGTAGACATTTAATTTTGACATCGGATTCAATTCTATTGATATTAATGGAAGCTATTTTATATGCTTGCATGAATTTGAGGCAACTATTCTTGACCGGTATCGTCAGACCACAGAGTCGACTTGTCTATAAGATTATTATCTATTGTGTCCATGGGTTCCAATATCTCACCTTCTAAATTCATTTTGACATCTTCATTATCAACGTGTATAAGTCTCTTCTCATTACTTTCCACTGCTATGCTTTCTGTTTTCAGTATTTTCTTTGTCCTTTCCAGTTTTTTTGTTAATTCCTGCTTTACATCAAGCTCCTGTTTCCGTGTCCGTTTGGGTTTTGCAGTCTGCTGTTTATTATTCTCTTTGACAGCAGTCAAATTTTCTGTTGAAATGTTGTCTTTTCTTATCTCTTTGTCACCCTCTGCTGGAGTGCCAGCAGTACTTGATAGGACTGCTGTCTCCTTTACACGATTAACACTCACTATTTGAGAGTTACTTTGGGTACCAGTGCGATCCACTTCTGTCTGTTCAGATGGCGGCGTGTATTGTATTACACGCCTGTCTGCTGTATCGTGCATTCCGTTGGCTCCCTCCCCCCGGCCACTCGTATTTTCGCTGGAGGCGGCTGCCTCGCGGCCTCTCACTGTGTTATTTACCGCTGCCTGCTCCACTGTACTCGGCACCGGCAGCACCACGCTCTGAGTCGGCGTGTCTGCTAACTTCTGTGCATATGTTACATTTCCTATTTGACTAAGCCGGTCTAAACGCTGTAATTTGGTACGCGGGCATTCACTTTTAAGGTGTCCTGTAGCTCCGCATATAACACAAGTTCGTGGCTGACCATCATATACCACCAGTGCTTTAAATCCTTGTATCGTAATAAAAGAAGGCACATGTTTTGTCAGATCAATTTTTACGTTTCTGACTCCATTGTCAACATTGTAGTGTTTGTGGCCTTGCCATTTTTCAGCCGTAATTTGAATAACCTTCCCATACGGTGAAAGGGCTTCTCGAATATATTCGAATTCCATTTCAAATGGAAGATTGAAAACTCGAACTGATCGTAGACCTAAACCTGCGTAGGAAATTGCAACATTGACAACTTCACCTTTACAATTTTGAAATTTTGCGTTACCTCCAGTCTGCGTTACAATTCTAACACAAGTTTCATCGTCTATCAACTTTGCATACACAGCATTACCAAGAAAATCGTAAGTGTAACCAACAACTTCTTCATCTTTCAACCCAAGGTGATCGTAAAACCAGTCGACAATTTCATACACTTTTGGACGTTCATACCCATACGGAAACGAGAACTTTAAACAAGACTTCCTATACTTTGTATTCATGGTGTGAATATGAAATCAGTACTCACAAGTTCCAGCTGTCGGCCTGCGTCAGCAACAGCGATGCAGCCGCGTTCCGCCACTGCGCTGCACAGCGCAGACAGTCGCAGTGCACACGTATTCTGAGTCGCTGCCGCAAAACACTCTTTTCTGCTATATATTTACGTTTTTTGGGTCCGAGCACAATTTATAACGTCTCTGTCTCTCTATTTTCTGTGTTTTTCACTATTTTACTTTGTAAGATTAAAATTTCGATGCCTGTTATGTTGCTAGGCAAAGATGCTACTGCACAAATTTTAATTCTATGCTTCAGCTCTATCTATAATGTCTTTGACATAATTGAGACGTAAATCCGTCTCAGGGATTCTTTCATTGTATTTAATTGATATTTATATCACCATAACAGGATTGTTCCACCATGTCCATTGCTGAGGTGCTATTCCGCTGCATGGAGAGCCTTGGCAGTAGTGGCAATTATCTTTGGAACAAAGAAGCTGAATTAAAGTTTGTGTTGTGGAGGGAAATCGTACATAGACTATTCCGAGGCGCCTTAATCGTTAGTGGTGTGGTAGTCTAACGGTTCAGTCCGCTTTCGGCTGCGGTGGGGCGAGGACGTCCGCTGCGTCCCGCCTGTTGTGCTGCGAGCGAGCGCCCGTTTGTTTACTTCCGCGTAGCGGCGTGCCTTAGAGTCCGCAGTCAACGACCGACATGGCGTTTTCATACCGCCAATCTACGATCAAATTAACGTTCCCTACTGATCATGTACGACCGAGAGCGCATGAAGTAGAACATTTTATACGTGAAGAAATGCGTCTCCCACCACAAGACGTTATAGGAATTCATTTTTCGATCATTAGTACCACAGTGTACATCAAGTTGGCGAACGAAGAGATGTGCGCCGACGTAGTACGGCGCCATGCTAATGAACTCAAGTTCCGATACTCTGACGGCCATATAGGGTCCGTCGAGATTGATCATGCAGGTTTCGGCCTGAGAACGTTGCGAGTTTTCGAACTTCCGTTTGAGGTGCCGTTGGACGAGGTGGTGGCCGCCTTACAACCCTACGGCAACGTACTTAGTCACGTTGCAGAAACATGGAAGACCTTTGAAACGTACCGTGTCCTCAACGGCGTCCGACAGATAAAAATTGAACTTCGAAAGCATGTGCCTTCGTACCTCGTCATAGCCGGCTGTAGGGCTGTCGTAATGTACGATGGCCAGCCTCGCACTTGCTCCGGTTGTGGACAAGAAGGCCACGTCCGTTCAGAATGCCTCCGACGCAGACTGACGCAGACGCCGATCGGAGACGACGCTCGCCCAGCGGCGCCCACTGCGCTACCTCTGACGTACGCGCACGCGGCTAGGCGGCCTGTTACGCCCACGCTAATCCAGTCCGCACCAGCGTCGAACCAACCCGAGGATGAGATGGAAGTTGCATCTGTCTCCCACACACCAGCACTGGAGACAGTACTAACAGGTGATGCCCAAGCAGCAACACAAGACGTTTGTTCCGACTCCATGGAAGTTGAAACTGGGACTGTACCGCCATCTAATGTTATGGAATCCAGCCAGATGTCAGACGACAGTCATACAGCATCCGACACGGAGCAGCATGTACGGAAGCAACGTTCACCAAAGAAACGGAAGAGACAGCGCCGTACTTCATCAGACGACAGCCTTAAACAGTTGAATGTTCAAGATGGCGACTCTACTTCCGATAATGCGCAATCCACCAATGCCATGACACCTGACGAAGTGCCACCCACATCTCACAAGAGTCAACAGCCAACTAAAGATTTTACATCGCTACTGTCTGACAGAGTTTCGTCCCTTCCAGGGTCTGATCATACTTCCATGCCCATCAATGAACCTATTCTACCGACCAATCATGGAGAGGCGGCACCCATCAACTGGGGAGACACTGTTCCTGAAGAAGATGGCTGCTCTGGTGGTGTAGAGGGAGGAGGAACACATTAAACGACGTCGGCCCCATCCCAGTTGGAGTGATGTGCTTCCCCATAGTGCGTCACACGCTCTTCTGACGATGGCAGCATTTCAAACTTATCGCATAGCTACGATCAACATCAACAACATTCGTGCGCGCCATAAACTGACATTACTTCACGACATGATATACGCTGCGGATGTTGACATTGTCCTGCTTCAGGAGGTATTTGTTGCCGCCTTCTACGCTCCCCATGGATTTACAGCACACGTCTCCCACGCCTCCCATGCAGGTAGTGGGGTGGCGATCCTCTTACGTGACGGCATTGACGCTACTGAAATTATATACCTCCCGGATGCCAGAGGTATGGCTCTCACGTATGGTGGCGTAAGAATCATCAACGTCTATGCACCATCTGGTTCAGGTCGGCGCCGTGAACGTTCTACTTTCTTCTCTGAGGGAGTAACGCCTCTCTTCGTGGGTCGGCAAGATTCCTTGATCATAGGAGGCGACTTCAACTCCACCCAGGCGCCCAAAGACCAACTGCCACGCCACTCTCCGTGCGCAGCACTAGCAACAATTATTCAGAACCTCAATCTAGTGGACTCGTGGGAGCATGTTCATGGCAATCGCCCGGGATTTACACATTTCACTAGCCATTCATCCAGTCGCCTTGATCGGGTCTACATCTCCCGAGACATTGTCGGTGGCACTCAGGCTGCTGAAATCTGGCCAACTGCATTCTCCAACCATGAAGCATATATTTGTACCGTCAACATCTGCCAACAAAAGGTGTGGCGCAGCAAGGGACTATGGAAACTGAACGTAAAACATCTTACTTCACTGAACTGTCGGCAACAAATTGAGACATCATGGACGGCTTGTCTTCAACGTCGCAACAGATATCAGTCTGCCATATCGTGGTGGGTCCTATGTGCAAAGCCTACACTACGCAAGACGTTGATTAAATACGGAAGGGAGATCGCGCAATGGCGACGACACACTCAGGAGTTCTACTTCACCATCCTCCGAGAATGTACGACAATGCCTTATTCACCAGAACGTCAGGTGATAGTGAATCGAGCAAAGGCACAGCTCACTGCCCTCTCCCGCCGACACCTTGAAGGAACTATGGTCAGGGCGCGCACACAAGAAGATTTAACGCAGGAACGTCCAAGTATGTATCATGTGATAGCTGAAAGGCGCCACCGACGGAGAAATTTGATAACTGTTCTGACAACTGAGGATGGAAGACGCGTCGATAACCAAGCTGAAATAGGACATGCCCTTCACAAGCATTATACTACGCTGTACTCTGCACACCGTCGTCACCCTGATAGCATTGCGGAGGTATCCCGACTTACATTTGGCTCGCTTCCTGAGGATGAAAAACTGGATATGCTTGCTGACGTCACAGAGGAAGAAGTCAATGATGCTATCAAAGCAGGATCTACCAACAAGTCACCTGGTCCTGACGGCATCCCACTTGAGTTTTATAGAACATTCCGCCACTTGATAGCACCGATGTGGACAGAAATTTGTCGGGACCTTATGTCACCCCAGGTGCAGATCCCTGAAGGTTTCCTCGACGGTATCGTTATTCCCATACATAAACCTCATGGAACATCGAGGATAAGCGATTATCGTCCATTGACATTGCTCAACAGCGATACAAAGATCTTTACTCGACTTCTGGCTGCACGGCTCAAACGCACGGCAAGATATGTGGTTTCTCCTGATCAAACTTCCTTGGGTGGTGTTAACAACATCCGCACCGCCCTTGCTCGATATAGAGACATAATCGCTCTAGCACATGCTCAACGTATGCCTGGATTTTTGGCCACTCTTGACTTCAGCCAAGCTTTCGATAGAGTTGATCACGAGTACTTGGAAGAGGTACTCCGTAATATGAAATACCATGATACTACCGTCAACGTCATAATGCGCCTTCTTCGAGGAGCGACGTCCCGTGTGCTATACAATGGTCGCCTTACTCAACCAATATCGATACAGCGTTCGGTGCGTCAAGGCTGTCCGCTCTCTGCATTGTTGTATGCTTATGCAATGGAACCGTTGCTTTGTGGACTCCGTCAGCGGCTGTCAGGGATCTCACTCGGTGGCCATCTATTTTGCTGCACTGCTTATGCTGACGATCTCGTCCTCGTTCTACGCAGCGATGCAGAGGTAAGAGAGTCACTGGCGTGGGTGAGAACATATGGTGAAGCATCTGGCAGCTGTCTTAATGTCCGAAAATCATGTGCCATGCCTATAGGTGTGGGGCTTCTTGCAGACAGCGCTGCACCTTTACGAGTAACTACTGCAATCCGATGCTTAGGACTCGACTTCACAGGAGACATGCGGCGTACGATCGCCCTCAACTGCCGGCGCCTACTAAACCAGTTACGCGCTGGTCTTCTCGATCATCGTCTCAGGGCTCTCGACCTTCTACAGCGGACACAGTATGTTAATATATATGTGGCGTCACGTATCCCTCACGTTGCACAAACCCTACCCATTCCACCACCCATGGCATTACGCATGTTAGCTGCACTGGGTTCTTATGTTTGCCATGGCTTGCTGTTCAAGATAAAATACGAGACCCTCACTCTCCCGAGAAACAGAGGCGGACTAGGCCTGTACCATGTGCCTGACAGAGCGACAGCCCTCTTCCTCAGCTCTCACATTATGTTGTGGCGCCGTAATCCCACATGCCTTACCAGCCTGTTGCTGGAGGCCTTTGCACCGCGCTCTCTATCGGCTCCAATCATGCTTTCAGATGTTCCAGCGCCATTCTTTTACTTCCGCCGCTTTTTCCTCGAACTGAGCTATATCCACACTGCGATACTGCCGACACGCTTGATGTCTACGAAGGCGATCTACGGCTTTTTTCAGAAGAACCGATCACCAAATGTGATTGAAGGGAAGTATCCCAGCGTCAACTGGAGTGTCGTTTGGCGCTCGGTGAGTGCTCCTTACCTTGGCACTGACGTACAGTCGACATGGTACCTGACAGTCAACGGGAAACAAGTGTGCCAGTCACGACTTCACAGGATTCACCTCGCAGACACACCACTGTGCGTCGCCTGTGATGTAATGGACACGGACGAACATCGACTCGTATGCGGATCGGCGGAAGGCGTCTGGATCTTAGTGCGGCAGATGCTGGCTTTGATTACCCGTACGACACCTCATCATATACTTTCCCATTTGCTCCTCTTTCCAGACTCGGGACATTACCCACAAACGAAGACAAATGCTGTGAAATGGATATGTGGACATGCGGTTCACTACTTGTTTGGACATGGAGAGAAACACGAACTTGATTTTTGGAACTTTCTAAACGAACGACATTGCACAGTTGTCTGCAATCCAAAATATGGGCAATATTTTTCAAATTTTCTTTATAGTGTTTTTCGTAATCCACCCAGAAGTTGGGGTGTTCCTGCCATGACGTAGTTGATAATTACATTTTCTTTTACGGGCTAATAAAAAAAAATAAAAAAAAAATAAATAAAAAAAAACTTCAAATGAATTAATACACTTTATTTTTGTAGCTACACTGAATGTCCTTTAATTTTTTTTCACCCTTCGTTTTATTGTTCCCCCTATTAGAAATGGGTTAGTTGCACTGGGCCTAGGATAAGATAGGGCCAACGCCTGAAGTGGTGTAGATTGTCTTTTATTTTATTTTATTTTCTAGGTTAAAAGTGGCGGTGGCAAGTAAATCTTTTTTTTTAAGGTTCTTACCCACATAAAAAAAAAAAAACGGTTAAGACGTCTGAAAAAAAAAATAAACTAAAAAAACAAAAAAAAGGGGGACTAAGGAAAAAAAATAAATAAAAAATAAAAAAAGGGGGACTAAGGAAAAAAAAATATCTTAGTATAAAAAAAAAAACAAAAAAAAACGGTTAAGACGTCTGCCTAGTAAGCATGGAGGTCCGGGTTCGATTCCCGGCCGCACCACAAATTTTAATTCAATGCTTCACATCTATCAATAATGTAGATAAAACTGTTGTTTCGGAAAACCTCACTATATGACTTCCAGACTGAAGAGCATGCTCTACCACAGCCGATTTCTCTGTTTTTCCTAGTCTGCAAGGAATTTTGTGTTCTTTCAGCCTAGTTACTATACTTGTTTTGTGGTTCCAATATAAACTTTACCACATGACGGACTGCAATCGATAGTGAAGTTTTATCTCTGACCAGGACTGTCTCTGTTGATAACGTGACAGCTTGGTAACATAGTATCTTTGGTGAGCAAAATAAACAACACGGATTTCGGATAGCTTTTAAAATAATTAAAAGTATAGGAATAATTAGTATTTAAACAGTGTTTAGTTCTGCTAGAACACGTGTTTTGCTTCGTGTTTACGTGTGGTGTTTTCCATTCTGCTGGTGATTAACAGGATTTCGGTTTATTTTCAACCGAAGTTCTCCTGTTACTGGCATCATGTCTACTAATCTACGGAAGAATACACTGGTTTTTTCATTTGACAAGGAAACCCGCAATGTGCAGCCGACGTCGCTGGAAATTCACGATTGGATAACTGAGGTAATCGGTGTTACTGATGAATCTGTCCATACTTTTCAATTAGACAACGATAAATACTGTATATTTGTCAAGTTTTTGAGCCCTGTTTATATTGATAAACTGTTACTGAAGTGGGGTAATGAAGTCGAGTTTGCTCATAGAGATAACAGGAAAAGCAAAGTATCTATTTGGAGAGCCGATATAGTTTATACAACCGTTAGAGTGTTGAACCTCCCAATTGAACTTGATAATGAAGTAATCAAGGATGTACTTAGTCAATATGGCACCATCAAGTCTATTACAAATGAACGTTGGTCGAGGCATTATAAATTACAGTGTTTCAATGGCATTCGTTCGGTGGAGATGGAAGTTAAAGCAAATATTCCGTCTCACATCGTTGTGGGTGGTTATAGAGCACAAGTAGTGTACTCAGGACAGGAACCTACGTGTCACATATAATGAGTCTGGACATTTCAGACAGGACTGTCCTCGGCGAGTTTTTGTGTTAAAAAGTAATTTAAAACAACGCCAGAGGCTTACTGTTAGTGATGTATTACAGCCTTCTGTTCTGGCGCAATCGGATGAGACTGAAAACGTAGCAAATACAGCAAGCTGTTCTGATGTCCCTCTCGCAGATAAGTCTCAGTTTCCACCATTAGTTAAGAAGCCTATTATTGACTCTGGTCATGATAGTGATGTTCAGTCGAAAAAAAGACCGCATGCAAATACTGACAGCTGTTCAGACGCGGAATTATCCGACACACCTCATTCAGTACGTAAGCAAAAACAGTGCGATGAGGTGATACAGCAAGAGATTCAGCAAGAGGTTCAGAAAGAGGTAGTGTCGATGGAAATCGACACTCAAGTCTCGAAAACTATGTTAGAAAGCGAGTCCTCAAGTGGGGTTTTATCAAGTAACGTGCCCGAACCAACTGCAGAAGCAGTGGGTCGTACAGAACAACATTCAATTGTCTATAAAACTGTTCAGCAAAGTTTTCCTGACGTGCCCCCTACTCCTGAAATTTGCCCTCAGGAGATATATGTCAGTGGTACTGAATCATTAGTTGATAAACAGCGCATAACAATTGACAATGGCAAAGAGAAGATTTCAAAAACAGAAAATCTCAAAGTAGAATTGCAACCTCACGATGCCACACGTCGTAAAACAAAGCCTCAATCTAATCTCAATGTTCAACGCACTCATGTGAAATCTAAACCTGGGAAAGACACAACCAAATCAAAGAATGTGAGACATGATATCGTCAGACGTGGATCACAAAATGATTTAGCTGATGAATCTAACGAAACTCAATGCTGTTTTGATACACATGACAAATCTCCAGATCCAGCGAATGCAGTGAATAATGCATAGAACTGTTAGTTTTTCTGTTTTTGTTTTGTTTTTCATTGCATAACTGATAAAGAGACCAGGTTACAAAAGTGAGTACATCATGCCTCAGGCCTATACTATCACCACTATAAATATAAACAGAATTCAATCAGATTTAAAAATAGCAGCACTTAGGGAATTTTTATATGAATCAGGGACCGATATTGCCCTTCTGCAGGAAGTAGTGATTCCCAAACTGACAATTACAGGGTTTGTTGAATATATAAATGTGTCACACGACACGAGTGTTGGGACTGCCATTTTGATACGAGAAGGTATTCCAGTCACAACAGTAGAACGTCTAGAATCAGGAAGAGGAATAAGCATACAGTTATTTGATTTGACTTTAATCAACATATATGCCCCTTCAGGCAGTGCCCATAGAACAGACCGAACGCAGTTTTTTAGTGAGGAACTTATATATCTGCTACGAAAAAATCCACAGAATCTGATAATGGGTGGTGATTTCAATTGCGTTCTTAATAAGACGGACCAGCAACCAAATTTTAATTATTCTGCTGAATTAAAACAACTAGTCAAACACATGAATTTACAGGATGTGTGGGAGATCAAACATCCCGCATTTGTACAGTATACATATATTGCTCATAATTCCTGTAGTAGACTTGACAGATTTTACATTTCGAAGAATCTTGAATCATCTTTGTTAACTGTTGAAACTGTTCCTGTATATTTTTCAAATCACTCCAGTGTAAAGGCTTGCTTGAATCTAATGGTACAACCTATTCATCGTTTTAGAAATCAGTGGCATCTAAATGTCTCATTGTTACAAGAAACTGAATTAGAAGAAATGTTAACACATGCATGGATGATATGTCTGCGTGCTATAGGTAGATATTCCACAATATTAGAGTGGTGGAATAGAATGGCGAAGCCAAAGTTGAGAAGAGTCCTTATGCAATACAGCGCACAAAGGACCAAGGATATAAAACAAAGTATAGAATATTACTACAGCCTGTTGAGGAACCTTTATGATCAAGCATCAGAGTCCTCCTTTCGTTTAGTGGATATAAAAAAAGTTAAAGCTAAATTATTAACCATAAAACGCAAACAGATGGAAGGGCTGAAAATAAAATCTAAGGCTAAAACCGCTTCAGAAGACGAAATGACCTCTTTATATCATTTGCTAAAGCACGCCAGAAATAGAAGGAGTACCCTTATTGAAGAAATCCGAACTACAAATGGAATGATCCTTAGATCACAAAAGGACATTATTAATGAGATTCATCACTATTATGAAGAACTCTATGCTGACAACCCTGTAAATGAAGACTCTCTTGTTGACTGCTTGGGAATTATCACGTCACAGCTTACCGAAAATGACAATGAGGAAATTCTTTCAGAAGTCAGTGAAGACGAAGTCCATGACGTTGTGAAAACCTCACCTCCAAGAAAATCTCCTGGACCTGATGGGCTGCCTATCGAGTTTTATGCACGTTATTGGTCACTTATAGGAGAGAAAATAACAGCCATTGCAAACGAGATTCTTCAGGGCCATACAATACCTACAGAATTTAAAGAAGCTAAAATTGTTCTTGTCCCAAAAACTAAAGAAAATAAAATGTTAAATAATTTTCGACCTATTTCTTTGCTTAATACAGATTATAAAATAATCGCCAGACTTCTGAATAGAAGAATTTCTTCGTTTGCAAACAAAATCATAAGTGTGCATCAAAACTGTGTAGTTGATAGGACTATATTTCAAAACATAGCTGAATATCGAGATATCATTTCAATAACTGATGTGACTAGAATCAAATGTGCATTGATCTTTTTAGATTTCCATAAAGCATTTGACCTTGTCAATCACACATACCTGCTTAAAAATATGCAAAAACTGGGTTTTCATGAGCGGTCTCTCCGCGTGATTAAAAACATTGCAACAGGGATACATGCAAGAATAGCGGTAAATGGACAAACAACGAAACAAATAGAAATAAAAAGAGGTGTTCCACAGGGAAGTCCTCTTTCCATGCTTTTATTCGCTATTTCACTTGATCCCTTGCTTCGCAATGTGCATGCAAATTTGACAGGCATAACAATGGCTGGCCATAAGACAGTAATCAGAGCTTACGCTGATGATGTAGGAGTTGTCGTCCGAAGTTGCAATGAAATAAGTACATTAGAAAACGTGACTAGAACATACTGTCAGGCTTCGGGAGCAAATATAAATGCTAACAAAAGTAAAATTCTGAAACTGAGAGGCTTTGACCATGTAAATGTTGATTGGGCAACCTCAGTCAGCCAACAAAAAACATTAGGAATAGTGCTCATGGCAAATGTGATGAAAATGGCAGCTAGAAACTGGAAGGACGCAGCGAATAAAGTACAAGGGGCCATAATGGATAACTTATCACGTCACATAAATCAAGTTCAGAGAGTAAAATATATAAATTTGTGGATACTATCAAAAGCTTATTATACGGCACAAGTATTTCCGCTCCCAAAAATGATAGCTAAAAAAATTATGTCAAAAGTTACAAACTTTCTGTGGAGAGGAGAAGTATTTAGAGTCACTGCTAAAGTAGCCACTCTAGATCCCAGTCACGGTGGATTAGGCCTTGTAGACATAACTACCAAAGCATCAGCACTCTTCGTTAAACGGACGATGAACATTATACAGCAGCAACCTGGTAGCATTACAAGTAAACTTTTCGATGTTCTTAAACCGTCAAGTCTTCAACCTCCAATCGATGTAAGAAACATCAATGTTTGCTTACAACACGTGAGGACCTTTTATATCGAAATGAGTTATGTCAACCATACACTTTTGTGGTCAAGTCACCTAATAGCAAGGGCTATTATGAATGAAAAAAAGAAATGTGAAAGAAGAAATAAAATAGAAGATAGGTCAAGAAATGTGGACTGGGATGCTGTATGGCGAAATATTAATCTAAAAGGACACTCTTCGGACGTAATAACAGCTTGGTACAAAGTCGTCAATAATATAATTCCCACCAACGAACGACTCTGTGGAATCGGTATAAATCAAACAGATCTATGCCAACGATGTAATCTTGTTGATACAGTTATACACAGATTTACCTGTGGTGGAAACTTAAATAACTGGAAATGGGTGAGAGCGCAAATAGCACTCCTCACAAGAACTTCACCTGAATACGTATCTCCATCCATAATATGTAGACCAGATGCAAGATATTTTCCAGAGAAAAAAAATAACACAGTATACTGGTTATTGGGAAAGTACGTGAGCTACGTCGTTAACAATCTTGGACCGGACACCACCATTGACTTCAAACTGTACATGCAGGATGAATATAGAAAACTTAGCAAGTATATGGACCAAAAATCCAAATATGGAAACATGCTTATTATCGTATTTGAACGAATGGGGATAGGTTAATATATATACATGGACTAATTGAATATAAGTTTATATCGATACCTACAAGAAAAAAACTGAAAGTGTTTGAGAAGCCTACATGCTAAGGTTAAATTATTTAAAAATTGAACTGTAAAATAGGAGTAAATCAACATGTTTTCTTTTTTTTTATGATTGTTTCTATGTGAGTATATCATTATGAGTACCTGTGTAAAGTATTTTACTTGTGCATATGTATTCCAAGGTGTTATAATTGATGTTCTCTGTATACAGTACAATGTACAAGTAATAGAGTAAATAAAAGTTTATTAAAAAAAAAAAAAACCGGTTAAGACGTCTGCTTAGTAAGCATGGAGGTCCGGGTTCGATTCCCGGCCGCACCACAAATTTTAATTCTATGCTTCAGCTCTATCTATAATGTCTTTGACATAATTGAGACGTAAATCCGTCTCAGGGATTCTTTCATTGTATTTAATTGATATTTATATCACCATAACAGGATTGTTCCACCATGGCCATTGCTGAGGTGCTATTCCGCTGCATGGAGAGCCTTGGCAGTAGTGCCAATTATCTTTGGAACAAAGAAGCTGAATTAAAGTTTGTGTTGTGGAGGGAAATCGTACATAGACTATTCCGAGGCGCCTTAATCGTTAGTGGTGTGGTAGTCTAACGGTTAAGACGTCTGCCTAGTAAGCATGGAGGTCCGGGTTCGATTCCCGGCCGCACCACAAATTTTAATTCTATGCTTCAGCTCTATCTATAATATTATGCAAATCGTACACATAGTACACATTAAAAATTAAGTATCCTCTCACGACAAATAGACTTCAGTTTGTAACGTTTCTGGTATGTTGCTCGCTCCTTACAAAATATCTGTTGCCAACATTACAAACACAAAATATCGGATACCTAAAATAAAACTTCGCTACCGGACGTGTAAAATATCACATTTTCGCCTTCAGCTTGAAATACTATTAACACTAGTAGTAAAACGCTTTTAAGAAATAGTACGTTGATTTAAACATAACTTTGGCTGTCCTTTAACGTAATTTTCAATTTTTAATACTTTCATAAATAATAGCTGCAAACACTAAAAATGCATTACACTTAGTTTCCGAAATTACTGAACCTATAAAGATACTAATTTGTATAAAAACAACAATATTGCATGTTATAACTATTGCGCAATATGATTACATATATACCTATTGTTGAAATAAATTAGAGCAGACCATGTTTTATATATCACTGGATCCTAAATTAAATACTGATCATTTTTCATGCACTAAAATTAATAATCCGTTTGGTACTAAGAAACTTCGAAATTAACAAAACTACGACAACCGTATACAAATCCGTATATATGGAAAATTAGACCGCAAACTGAAATACATTAAAATTCCATGTCTCAATAATAGTACATCTACACAATATTGGCAAAACAAATATGTGTGCACTTAAAAACACAACTAATGTAAATAATTTGAGCACTGTAAACACTAGTCAAAGGATGACTTTAAATTTGTGTACCACATTAAATACAAATTTCATGAAACACGTACATTCATTGAGATAAATTGTTAAAGCTTAAATGTAATACTTTAATTTCTGTATTTTGCCATATTTAATGTAAAAGAATATTGGTTAATTGTGAATTATAAAACATTGTCATTGGCCTTATTACGCGGTTATGCTGCAAAAGTTTGAGTGCGAGCCATGCTCTGGCGCTCGTTTGGTAGGCACAAAGCTGTAAACATCTCTGTTATCTGAGGCTAAATGTTACTAACATTATAATGTTGCACAACTAAATAAATTTGTTTCCATCACAATGGAACTATCATCAAGAATGTCTGTGATTATTTAATTGAACCTCCTGAAGCATATTCTACTATTTTGCTGAATGCTGAGCAACAACAACGCGGATGTCCTTCTTCAAGAACCAAGATAAGTAAAATATTTATGTTCGATCTTCCCCATCTAAAGTGAAGTGGGTTGCTATAAATCTGACTGTTGAAATGAAATATGTATCCGGTATTTAGGAAATTTCAATTTAAACAGTTCAATCCACGTTCCAGAAGTGATGGTGTCGTTAGAAGTTCCAACCCTCATATACACAGTGTCCCAGCAATCTTGCTCACCCAAAATATCTCTGGAACAACAACAGCTATTGTAAAACGTCCATCACCGGTATCAATGTAAGGCTGGGGCTCATGAATGTACGTATTTTGAAACATTCTAAAACGAAAGCATATGTGTTTTTTAACTCAAACTTATTTTTCTAAATGGGCACCCTGTATTATTTATTCGTCAATCTATAGCATAACACGGCACATAAGCAATGGCGTTGATCGCATCGCAATACGCCAATTACATCCAGAGATATTGCGAAGCGAAGTTCACGCTAGGAATACTTGAAACGCGCGGCTAGCGCATATCCGGAGCCTCAGGCGAGAACAACATGAACTACTGAGGACAGTTTGAAGGACTGTAAAAGGTGAAAACATGTAACGGCTGTAAAAAAATAGTTGCCACTCTATATATATTGCCCGTCACCTATAATTTTATGAGTTACAGAGGCAAACACGCTTAGTGAAACACCCTATATATAAAGCATTAATAGTGTGAAACATCTATCATTTTCTGCCGTGTCTTAGTGCTGGAAGGTTGTTATATATATAGGGTGTTTCACTAAGTGTGTTTGCCTCTGTAACTCATAAGATTATAGGTGACGGGAAATTTTAATGCGGTAGGTCAACACTTTCTGCGGAGCTATGAACATAGTTTATTGTATCATTTTCCAAAGAGTTACAGCACAAAAATATAATTTTTTAAATGGAACAATAGATTTTCTATCGTGCGTTGGATTCGATGAAACCAGCTGCGTCCAAATCAATTTAAACTACATTCCTATCAATGTTAGTTTGGAAGCTACAACCCTTCAAAGTTTAGGGGGTGGTGGCTAAGACAGCGTAGCTAACTGGCTGGTGGTCATGAGACAGTGGGCCGTGCCCCAGCGGTTAGCCACTCGGCCAGTCAGCTACGCTATCGCAGCCTCCGCCCCCGGAACTTTGTAGGGTTGTAGCTCCCAAACAGTGATAGGAATGTAGTTTAAATTGATTTGTACGCAGCTGGATTAAACGAATCCAATACACGATAGAAAAAACTATTGTTCCATTTAAAAAATTATATCTTTGTGATGTAGCTCTTTGGAAAATGATACAATAAACTACGTTCATAGCTCCGCAGAAAGTGTAACATTTCTTGTGTTGACCTACCGCATTAAAATTTCCCGTCACCTATTATTTTATAAGTTACAGAGGCAAACACACTTAGTGAAACAGTGTGTATGTGTGTGTGTGTGTGTGTGTGTTTGCATTAATAGTGTGAAACATCTATCATTTTCTGCCGTGTCTTAGTGCTGGAATGTTGTTAACTTTATGTATTTAAGAAAGGTATTGATAAAACACCTCTATCGTTTTGTTTAGCTTACTTCATTGTTGTAATTAGTGTCCTTTTTTTATTCTTATTCATAAATTCGGGGTGGTTGTTAACGTTTTTGTACGTTTGAAGAAGATAATACATTTGCTTATTTGTGAGTGTCAGAAGGTTGCTGTACTGGCCCGCCTGTTCATACTGTTGCAACACGATCGACGCTCTGGCAAGGACTGACAGATGACCATCATAAATGTCTTGCACACAAAAAGTTGAATGTATCACGATCCTTTCATAACTGATGATTGATTTTGAGAATCGTTAGGAAACGTAATTCAAGGACGAAACAAATTACTCTAACCCACTATTTAATATCTGTCTTCGACATTACAGTCTGATCAGGCAGTATTAACGGAGGCGGCAGGTAGCGTTCAGTCGCAGGTAATTTTATTGTAGAAAGATATAAAAAAGCCAAGATCGCTGATCATCAATTTTTATTTAAGACGACCGGTTTCGCTGAACTATGTCAGCATCCTCTGGTTCAATAAAATCATTTTACAAGGCCATAATCACTTTACTGAAAGCTCCTACTGCCTGGCTGGGCAACATGTTGAGTTGGTTTATGTTCTAGGAGGCGATCCAATTATGATATTGTCGTCTTAAGTAAAAATTGATGATCAGCGATCTTGGCTTTTATATCTTTCTACAATATCATAATTGGATCGTCTCCTAGAACATAAACCAACTCAGCAGGTAATTTTAGCAAGAGAGATAGTGTCGCGGAGATGGAACCTCATTAAAACTTTCTCCCAGCAATACTGGAACCACAAGGAATTTAGAACAACTGAGAAGTGAATGTAGGAGACAGGATACTGGTGGACGTAAAGCTGTGAGACGGGCTCTGAGTGGTGCATGGTTAGCTCGCCCAGCAGAGTACTTGCCCACGAAAGCCTTTGGCCTTGAGTCGCAGGCTCGGTGCAGTACACACTTTCGTTCTGCTAAGAAGTTACTGATAAAAAAGTAGTTCTGTCACGATGATTCTCAACAAGTTCTCGTGCCAAATTATCAAAGAAAAGTCCTACGCACCAAAGAAACGTTTGCCTTTGCATCGTGGCAGCGCTTTTTCCATGAGAAGCTATAAAACATCATTATCCTCAGCTGTGGTCTGCTCTCTACCACCGTCGAAATATTGCATTCTAAAATTGAAACACAAATAACCTCTACACAAGTAAAAGTTCTTTCTTACGCAGTTATTTAACATGAAGTCTAGTACAAAAATATTCAGTACAGACGGAAACTTAGTAGATTTCTTCTTGGGGCAAATGCACTACTGGTCATTAAAATTGGTACGCCAAGAAGAAATGCATATGATAAACGGGTATTCATTGCACAAAACTATATCTATAAATGTGAATGTCTAAACGACAAGACGCAGAGACTTAAATATTTGTGCAATTACTAATTTATATCTCAGGAAGGTTTTAGGCACGGTTTTATAGCGATCTGATAGATATTTAGTAATTTGAAGAATATAACGCGAAATGCGAAACAATGATTCTTTGAAAATTATATTTACTCTTTGAAAATGGTTTTATTCGTTGCATTGTTGTTTGAGGGTTGATAATAATTAAAGGGTGGAGGATATTGCGACGGAAAGTTATCGGTGTATATACGATTCTGGGTGTGTGTGTGTGTGTGTGTGTGTGTGAGAGAGAGAGAGAGAGAGAGAGAGAGAGAGATTGTTGTCGGAAGTTTCCCGTTGTACACCATAGCAGTTAATGCCGACAGCTATAAGGAAGTGGAAGATATGGTGGTTGAAGTCGTCAAATTATAAAAAAAAAATTCGGACTGAAGGCCAGCGATGACGTTTGCGACTCTATAGCAAGGAGGTTACGCACAGCGAAGCGTGATGCCACAGACCATACCTTTGGTCTATGCGTGCTACAATGTCTTCAGCTCTTTCTCTGTAAGGATAAGCATATGAATAAGGAAATATCAGAGTAAATAAATAAAGCAGTAAAAAAGAAATTTCCTTTAATACATCTCTTTAAAAAATCGATTTGACGTTTCGCCAATTACCTCAAGTGATCCATCTGTGATATTATTTCTACAATCATTATTGTTGAATTTTGTGATTGGATTCTTCGAAACGAGTGCGTTTTTACCTGTGATTTCTTATATATTCTCTGATATATGTAACATGTTTTTAGAAAAAAGATGGACAGAGAGAGTGTGGATAGGAAAAGTACTAACTCAAGGTTCGAATAAATAAATAAATACCGGGCAACGCCGCGTTTCCAGCTAGTATATTATACTAGAACTGACATGTGATTACATTTTCACGCAATTTGGGTACATAGATCGTGAGAATTCAATACCCAGCACAACCGCCTTTGGCCGTAATAGCGACCTTGATACGCTTGGGCACTGAATCAAACAGAGCTTGGATTGCGTGTACAGGTACAGATGCCCATGCAGCTTCAACACGATACCTCAGTATTGCAATATTGACTGGCGTACTGTGACGAGCCAGTTGCTAGGTCACCAATGAACAGACGTTTTCAATTGGTGAGGCAGGGCTCGAATGAAGGGTAGAGCCACGAGTCTTAACACATCTGAAATGTAACGGCCACTGTTCAAAGTGCCGTCGATGCGAACAAGAGGTGACCGAGGCGTGTAACCAATGGCACCCCATACCATTACGCTGGGTGATACGCCAGTATGGCGATAACGAATGCATGCTTCCACTGTGCGTTCACCGCGATGTTGCCAAACGGGGATGCGCCCATCATGATGCTGTAAACAGAACCTGGATTCATCCGAAAAAATGACGTGCACCCAGGTTCGTCGACGAGTTCACCATCGCAGACGCTCCTGTCTGTGATGCAACATCAAGGGTAACCGCAGCAGTGGTCTCCGAGCGTGATAGTCCAAGCTGCTGCAAACGTCATCTAACTGTTCGTGCAGTGGGTTGTTGTCTTGCAAACGTCCACATCTGTTGATTCAGTATCGAGACGTGGCTGCACGATCCGTCACAGACAATGGGATAAGAACCTTTCATCTCGACTGCTAGCGATACGAGGCCGTTGGGATCCAGCACGGTGTTCCGTATTGCCCACCTGAACCCACGGGTTCCATATTCTGCTAACAGTCATTGGATCGCGACCAACGCGAGCAGCAATGTCGTGATAAGATAAACCGCAATCGCGATAGGCTACAATCTGACCTTTATCAAAGTCGGAAACGCATTTCTCCTCCTTAAACGAGGCATCACAACAACGTTTCACCAGGCAACGCCGGTCAACTGCTGTTTGTTTGTGTATGAGAAATCGGTTGGACACTTTCCTCATGTCAGCATGTTGTAGGTGTCGCCACCGGCGCCAAACTTGTGTGAATGCTCTGGAAAGCTAATCATGTGCATATCACAGCATTTTCTTCCTGTCGGTGTTATTTTCGTGGTGTAGCACTTTTAGTGGACAGGAGTATATCTTACGATGCGACATTATCTCTGTAGTGGTTCAAATATTAAACTTGTTTACTAATAGGACGTATGGCGTCACACTGAGGGGTAGCTTCCTAACTGCTGCTGCAACTCAATCCCAAACAGAACTGCACTTCTCGGAGTACGACTTCTACCGACGCTGCAGTCATCATCGGGCAGCTAGCTTTCACATCCTCCGGACTGTTATATTTGATTCGCCCGCTTTTGCCACTGCCGTCACAGATTATGAGCTCTTTTCCTGGCCGGATGTTATCGTCGTGTGTGGTAGGCGTCGATGCTGTCTCTGAAAAAGTAGTCCAGCCGCTGTAGGCAACCTCTGTGGCCCAATGCCGACGCTTGTACTGCTCATGACCTCGTCTGCAATGCATGCAACCCGCAGTACCCAACTGCTGGAAGGAATGTCTATACAGCAGGGGTGGCCGGAGGCCACACTATTCTCCAAGAACTACTGCTTCGGAACTACATCAAGCTAAACAACACACATGCCTTCAAAGTCTACAGAAAACCAACAAAATCATTCCACCACATACAACTCATCCTGCCATCCGACAACACACAAGCATGTTAAGAGTCAACAATACACAAATGAAGAACAATGAGAAACTGAAAGAATTCAATAAGATTAATGAAATAGCTGTAACAAATGGATATAATACAGACTGGTTGACAAACTTACTCAAAATAGCAAAAACAAAAATAAACCAGTCTCCACAGAGAAAACAAAACTGGCAAACTATCCTACAAAATAGCGAACATTTTCAGGCCACACAACATCAACATAGTTATCAAAACACAGAATAAATTGCATCTCTCACTGAGACACAATGTAAACATACTAACAGATAAATACACACACTCAGACATCTACAAAATCCTATATGTAGGCCAAACACGAAGAGAATTCAAGGCAAGATACAATGAATAAATAAATGCATAACTTAAAGGAAATGCTTAACTTTAGGAAATCAGCAGTAGCTACCCATATAAAGAACACAGGTCATCGACTCCAGAATATTAAAAGTGATCTTCATATACTGCATAAAATGGATAAGGGACATCTAATGGACCTCCATGAAGAATCAGAAATCTTCATCTATGAAGAAGCACGTGGTGACCTTCTTCTAAATAACAAACTTGAAAGCAATAATGCCAATTTCTTTAAAAATTTCTCCAGTGTTGACTGTATATTTCATTAAAATGTAAAATTAATAATGTAGAAAATAAGTATATCCTAGCAAGTGCTGTTCCAACACATGCTATCTATATATGCTCATTTTAAGGCATATTCAATGAAAATATTGATGTAAGTAGGTTATCATAGCTTCTACGGATCTTTGGTACAGTGTAAACATCTAACAAAATGTGAACATGTGTTGTGTATATAACTGTGTTCTTATGCTGTGTCTCTGATGAAGAGACTTGCACAGGACAGGGTAGCATGGAGGGCTGCATCAAACCAGTCTGCGGACTGAAGACCACAACACAACAACTTATGTTGTTTGTGCCAGATAAATATCAACAAAACTATAAGTATTTCACTGTAATGTTTTTAAGGAAACGCCTTTGCTAGTGCGAATGAAGGGTTTTATTTTTATGAGTCACCTATATGCGTTTCGCCTTTGTCTCAAGGCATCTTAAGTGGGTGTCAGCACTTGCTACTCCACGTCAGTCTCTTTCTGGCAACCAGGTCGAAAGGATACACTGTTTTCTGAAACAGATTGCAGTTTTCTGGTTCCACTGTCGCCTGTTGCCATACTGTGTCCTGGTTTTATAAAAATAAAACACTTCACTCGCAGTAGCAAAGGCGTTTCCTTTAAAAACATTACAGTGAAATGCAATTCAGCTGCTGCTCAAAATTGCCACTGCAAGCAACGTATAAAACTATAAGTAAATATAACAAATAAAATAATCCAGAAGCTATAAGCACGAAACATACGAGGGTAAGTCAATTATTATCCACAAATTAGTTATATTTCTCAGACTGAAACTTTCACTCTGCAGCGGAATGTGCGGTGATATGAAACTTCCTGGCAGATTAAAATTGTGTGCCGGAACCGGGACTCGAACCTGTGACCTTTGCCTTTCGCGGGCAAGCGCACTACCGACTGGGCTATACAGACACTACTCACGATGCCGCCTTACAACTTTACTTCCACCAGTACCTCGCCTCCTACTTTCCAAACTTCACAGAAGCTCTGCTGCGAACCATGCAAGACTAGCACTCCTGGAAGAAAGGATATGGTGGAGACATGGAAAGTAAGAGGCGAGGTACTGGCGGAAGTAAAGTTGTGAGGCGGGATCGTGAGTCGTGTCGGGATAGCACAGTCGGTAGTGCGCTTGCCCGCTAAAGGCAAAGGTCCCAGGTTCGAGTACCGGTTCCGGCACACAATTTTAATCTGCCAGGAAGTTTCATATCAGCGAACACTCCGCTGCAGAGTGAAAGTTTCATTCTGCAAACATCCCTTAGGCTGTGGCTAAGCCATGTCTCCACCAAATCCTTTCTTCCGGGAGTGCTAGTCTTGCATGGTTCGCAGGAGAGCTTCTGAGAAGTGTGGAAAGTAGGAGGCGAGGTACTGGCGGAAGTAAAGTTGTGAGGCGGCATCGTGAGTCGTGTCGTGATAGCACAGTCGGTAGTGCGCTTGCCCGCGAAAGGCAAAGGTCCCAGTTATATTTTTGTTTATGTTGGTAGTACTGTCGTTTTACGTTAGTGACGCATGCTTTGTTTATTTGTTGTTATATCCGTGCAATTTTCAAGCTGCTGCGTTAGTTTCGTTGTCGTTGCCGTGCTGTTAATCATGGCTGCTCCGTTGTCTATTTACAGCAAAGGAGAGCAATGTTCAGTGATACGTTTTTTGTGGGCGGAATGTGTATCAGGGGCCGAAATTCATAGAAGACTTTCAGTACTGTACGGGAGCAGTGTTTTGCCACAACGAAGCGTGTACGAGTGGATTGAAAAATTCCGAAATGGTCGCACTAGTGTTAAACGCGATGAAGGAGCCGGACGACCGTTTACCGCGACAAATGAAGAAACCATTGAGCGATCACGTGAAATGATTCTCTTAGACAGACGATTAACTATTGATGAAGTGGCTCATCGTCTTCAAATTAGTCATGGTTCTGCCTACGAAATTATTCACAACAGGCTTGGGTTTTGTGAAGTTTGTGCAAGATTGGTCCCAAAGCAATTCACACAGTTGTATAAGCAAACGCGCCTCGACATCTGCGAAAAACATTTGGATCGCTATGGTAACGAAAGCGAAAATTTCTAGACAGAATCATTACTGGTGACGAAACATGGATCCATCATTACGAGCCGGAGAGTAAACGGCAGAGTATGGAATGGAAACATGCAAATTCGCCGTGCAAGAAAAAGTTCAAGACCAAACCGTCCGCAGGAAAACTGATGCTTACGGTTTTTTGGGATACACGAGGTCCTGTACTGGAACATTATGGTGAAATGGGCACAACAATAAACACTCTACGTTACAGTGAGATGCTTAATGACAGCTAATGCCTGCAATTCGAAGAAAACGCAGAGGTCTGCTGTCAGAAGGTGTTGTGTTGTTGCACGACAATGCCCGTTCACATACTGCTATCCACACTGCTGAAACGCACCAGAAACTCAAATTCGAAGTACTTCTGTCTATCACTTGTTTGGTCCACTCAAACAGGCATTAAGGGGCCGTCGATTTGACTCGGACGAAGCAGTGAAGGAAGCAGTGCATTCCTGGCTCGCAGCTCAACCGAAAACCTTTTATGAGGGCATAAGAAAGCTTGTAGAGCGATGGACGAAGTGCATTGAAAAGCAAGGAGACTACGTCGAAAAATGATGTTCTTGTAAGTTTCGTATTTTATTACAATAAAATTTTATAACTACTTTGCGGATAATTATTGACTTACCCTCGTACATACTAAAATAGTTGTATCTTCCTGATCAGGTTAAAATATCCAACCATAATTGCACTGGCTCCCACAACACAAAACATAACCAAACAAACAATAATGCACGTGTAACTTGAAATGCACCCGAGGCCGACAGCTTGCTGCCGAAACGCGTCGTGCTAATATAAATATTAGTAAAAAGTGACTGCTGCAGTATAAATTATTTTTAAAAAATCGCACTGACGTGTTTTACGACCCACTTTAGATTTAGAGTTTTATAAGTTTTTGCAAACATTTTAGACCAAAATAATAATCTTAATTATAAAAAATTAATTAATAAGAGTGTCTGAAACTCTTTTAGGAAAAAAAAATTAGGTAGTGGCGGGTTGCGAACCACCGACCTTTAGCTTCATAGTTCATCGCCTTGCCCACTACGCGACGGCTATCAATCAAAAGATGAGTCCTTTAATCTGGCCGTTGTTAACTGAAGGCTGTTGTTAACTGATGGCCGTTGGTAACTGATGCTAACATGGCATTTGTAGACACTAGATTATCATTTATCGTACGAAGAACGATGTGTGTTTTCTTTTTTTTTTTTTTAATTCTTCAGTGCGCCATAGCTTTGAAATGACAATGTGTAAGTTACAATAAGAAAAATCATCATGGCGTATGCCAGAGAGGGTTCTGGGCTGGTTTTCGTTAATTCAATAGAGGGTGTCAAATCTCCGTTATTTTTGCAAATATGTCTCAAACGATACGAGATATGAAAAAAACATAATGGAGCTAAGTTGTAGACAATTTTCTCCTCTACCAATTATGTTATTCAATTTTAGTGTCAGATGAACGGTTCGTTTGCAATTACAAACGGCCTTTTTTTTTTTTTTTTTGCTATTACTACCGTATTTTTTGTCCGAAAAATTTGAAAGAGGGAGGTTCTGGTTTCTGGCGGCCTACAATCATATCTGTAAAATTTTGTGATGATGGGTTGAATGGTTCGTCTTAAAAATAGAGAACACGTAACGGACAGACAGACAGACAACCCAAAATCGCCGTTATTTTTGCAAATATCTTTGAAACGCTACGAGATATGAAGAAAACATAAGAGAGCAAAGTTGTAGAGCAGTTTCTCTTCTACAAGTTCGGTTATTCAATTTTCATGTCAGATGAATTGTTAAGCCGTTATTTTCCTTTAAATTTCGAGCTGTCAAAGGACGATCGCAAAGGCCCACTTTCAGTGTTACTACCGTAACCTAAAGTGGGCCAAAACACAATTAAGATGTCAGACGCTAGTCGGATGGGCCGGGGCCCATTCCCTGCGTCAAAAGACGCTTCTCACATTGCGATTCCACGTGAACTCAGTAGTATCTTTGCAGCGTGTCAACACAAAGTAATGTGTGTAGCCAGTGTTATTACAGTTTTTCCGACGTATGAGATGGAAAAAGTTGAACTTCATAACAATTGTATTGTGTTAGAGGTTCAAGCTCGACCTTTTCTCCACGAAATTAAAACAGAGAAGAAAGAAGAGACGGTGGGCTAGCTTTGATATCTAATATTGTTGGTGACAACGCGGGCAAAGACACAGAAGAAGCGTTAGGTAAGTGTAGTAAAACATTTAATTGGAGTTGTTAAAAAAGATCAAAAATGCATGGATATATTTAAATTTTATGAAAGACATCGGGTGAATTACATTGTTGTTGTTGTTCTTGTTGTTGTGGTGGTCTTCACTCCGGAGACTGGTTTGATCCTATCCTGAGCAAGCCTCTTCAACTCCACATTATAACGACAACCTACATCTGTCTAAATCTGCTTACTGTATCCATCTCTTGGTCTTCCTCTGAGGTTTTTACCCAACACAATTCCCTCCAACGCTAAATTCACAATTCCTTTGCCGACCGCGGTGGCCGAGGGGACTGAGGCGCTCCAGTCACGGTCTGCACGGTCACTACGGTCGGGGGGTTCGAATCCCCCCTCGGGCATGGATATTTGTGCCGTCCTTAGTCTTAGTTAGTTCATAAGTAGTTTGTAAGTTTAGGGACTGATGACCCCGTAGTTAAGTCCCATAGACTTTACAAACATTGGATTGGAATCATGGTTCCACTTAAGTGGGTTTGTTTAAATCGCAAAATAATCGTTACTTTAGTTAGGAAAAGCCTAACTTATTTCACGAACAGCCCCTACACAATCAAAAGGCCGTATATTTTTTCAGGAAACAATTAATAGTGACAGGTATGTTGTGAAAACATACTGCGGCCTTTATTTGTCCAATTAACTAAAGGAACATGCCTTCGCAACATATCGTCAAGAGTCTGTGACGACACACACAGCCAACTTACCATTACGGGAAATTGGTAGGTCTAACGTGTTCAGTGAAAGAATTAACACTAATAACAGAATGAAACTTTCACTCTGCAGCGGAGTGTGCGCTGATATGAAACTTCCTGGCAGATTAAAATTGTGTGTCAGAACCGGGATTCGAACCTGGGACCTTTGCCTTTCGCGGGCTCTACCGACTGAGCTATCCCGACACGACTCACGATGCCGCCTCACAACTTCACTTTCGCCAGTACCTCGCCTCCTACTTTCCAAACTTCACAGAAGCTCTGCTGCGAAACATGCAAGACTAGCACTCCTGGAAGAAAGGATATGGTGGAGACATGGCTTACCCACAGCCTAAGGGATGTTTCCAGAATGAAACTTTCCCTTAGGCTGTGGCTAAGCCATGTCTCCACCATATCCTTTCTTCCAGGAGTGCTAGTGTGGCATGGTTCGCAGGAGAGCTTCTGTGAAGTTAGGAAAGCAGGAGGCGAGGTACTGGTGGAAGTAAAGTTGTGAGGTGGCATTGTGAGTCGTGGCGGGATAGCACAGTAGGTAGTGCGCTTGCCCGCGAAAGGCAATGGTCCCCGGTTCGAGTCGCGGTTCCGGCACACAATTTTAATCTACCAGAAAGTTTCATCACTAAGAACATTTGGCCTCCTCGTTCTCCCGATTTAACCATGTGCGGTTTTTATATGTGGGGATCATTAAGAGAGAAAGTGTACAAATGAAATCCCCACACTTTAGATGAACTAAAAACATACATTCGTCATGAAATCACTGCATTTTCAGCGGGTGAACTTCAGACTGTAATAAGCAACTTCCTCAGCAGGCGTCAGATATGATTGAACAACGAAGGGAGACAGTTCGAGCACAGGTGACTAATAAACTTCTCTTTCTAAGCGTTTGTGTTGTATGTCAGAAATAACTTGCTCGCCAACCCGTATTGAATATAGTGCGAAGGTCGGGTGGCCCGCTAAGCGGGCGACCCAGCTTCCGTCGCCGGGCAGTCGTACGCTGCAAAGGCGGTTGCGCTGAGGAGTGATCACCCTGTACAACAAGTCACAAGATATACGCTTTATTATAGAATATTAAAGGTGTCTTGTTATGCCAGTATTCTTTTCACTCAGCAATGTTTGCATATCGGTTTTGTCAGGGTACGGAACCTGCACTAAACAGAAATATTCAGCAAACTGAATGCCCATAGCTTTCATCATCCCACTCAGAAGAAAGCTATGCTGAACACCTTGGTACACAGAGTAAGGATTATTTCAGACGAAAACCACCTCGACTCTGAGATCAACCACCTGAAGGAGGTCTTCAGCAAGAATGGATATTCCTCCCGTGATATTAGGTCCACGCTGTCGAGGAAACCTAGACAGGATGCTATTTCAACAAATCAAGAGGACCAACACATCGCGCGGCTTCCATTCTGCGGTGCAACAAGCAGCAAAATCGGAAGAGTCCTAAATAGGCAGGGGATCCGACCTGTCTTTCGTCCTCCCAAGAAGATGAAAGAAATGATGCCACCCATCAAAGACAAACTCGGTCTGAGAGTGCCAGGAGTATACATCATTCCGTGCGAGTGTGGGAAAAATTACGTGGGGCAGTCAATAAGAACTGTTTCTGAACGCTGCGTTGAACATCAGCATCACCTGAAATACAGGCATTTAGAAAACTCTGCGGTGGTTGAGCACAGCCTGTTAAATAAACAACGGGAGGCGATTGAAATCACATTATGCGATAATAATATCAATAGAGACTCCGGATATGCACTCAGCAATGCATGGAAGCGCGGCACTGGAGAAGGAGAAGTAACAGAGGTTGGCTCCCAGAACCTCAAGTACTTCCCGCAGATTACCGCCTGGTGCGACAGATGGCTCTGCTAACAACGCGGAATAGAGTGCGCTAGAAAATTCTAGGTGGTTAGATGACACCACCCAAGTACGCGCCATTACCGCTGTGACGTAAGCTAGCCAATGAGAAGCCGTCTCCTCGTTATATAAGCGGAAGCCACCAGTTCACGACAGTCAGTTTTACCCCTGACGACGACTATGGAGGATATAGTCGAAAGCTTGGGCTCCTTCTCATATTTGATGCGGCAAGAACACCGATAGTATTTTACGAAAATCTGATCTCTCGTGTGTGTTCCTTTCACGGCCCCTCTTGTCCCCTGGGCCGCAATACTGTCCAAAGAACACGAAAACGTGTCTTCTAAGCAGTATCCAACTATACCCTCACAAAGTTGTGAAGTACACAAGTGTCTTTAACAACGGTGTCAACCAAATCGATAAATCGATACTGACTTCAATCGGACGGTAAAATAAACTAGGCTCCATCTGCCAGAAACACATGTAAGGTCCCTAGGGTCCCGACATAAGTCGGGTTTCTGTAATATTTAGTACATATGTAAACTGGCCACAGATGTATATTGTGAGTGGCACAGTAATCTTTGGAAGTTCGACTGTAGAGTAAGCGCCCTGGCTGCGAGAGAGGGCAGTCAGTAGCAAGTCTGTTGCGAGCTGTGTTGGGAGTCAGTTGCCGAGAGTTAGCTGTAGGGTGAGGTAGCGCGAGGACGCTGTTGGAGAAGGCAGTCGTTCAGTATATGTTGCAGCACGCTATTATTGTAATGCATGACGTTAATTTAATTTTCTGTAATTTCTTCTACTTCTTTTTTTTTTAAGAATACATAATTTATATTATTCAATTTGCGTTCTACGTCCTCATTTGGTAGTTAGTTTCCCCTTCCTTTCATTTTCTTTACTTGTGATTATTGTTGGACTTAATTACTACCCACATATAATTTCTGAAAATTTAAAAACCGAACAGTGTGCTGACTACCGAGGTAAGCCTTAGAAAACATTAATATGCTCTCTCTCGCAGCACTTCCAAAGATTACTGTGCCACTCACAATATATATCTGTGGCCAGTTTACATATGTACAAAATATTACAGAAAACCGACTTATGTCGGGAGCATAGGGACCTTACGCACATATGGCAGTAATCGTATATTTGTCTACATCGTCCCCGTCGAATCAGTAAAAATGCAGCACATATTATTGTTGCAGATTATTTACTTAAAAACATTGATTTCTTAATGCTGCGATCTGACCTAGGCAGGTCTGAAACGCTACTGGGTCATATATAGCTGCATTTACGTCTCCAGTCGCTAGGACTCCTGAAATAAGCGGTAAACGTGGTCGAATGTGGCCACCACCAGGCGGCATTTCAAGCCGCTCCTTTAGACGCTGAGCGTCCAGCTTCAAAAAATGCTGGTGTGGCCGTAGCCCAAGGCCGGTATTACACGATCATATATACCATCAAATGTTAGTGTTTTGAAGGATGAAATCAAATACAATACCTTCGTTAGAAACAAACAGTTTTAATCAACATTCAAATAAAAAATAATTATGTGAAGTGCTTAATGATTTACAATAAATAATACATACATTATTTCTCACAGTCTGAGTTGCAATATCTCAACACGTATGGTGAGAGTAATGTCCAAATTCATTTTAATTTCATTGTAGGGCAATCTGGTAAACTATATTATTTGTAGTATTGTTTTGAGCGTAAATATAGCGATTTTTTGAGTTGCCCACCCTTGAGCAAGCGACGTATAATTGACCATGTGAAAAAACATGATGGCTGTAAATGGATTCCTGCGATTATTTCAGAGAGATGTATTAAAATAAATTTCTTTTTTACTGCTTTATTTATTTATTCTTATGTTTCCTTACAGAGAAACAGCTGAAGACATTGTAGCCCGCATATACCAAAGATATGGTCTTTGGCATCACGTTTCGCTGTATGTAACTTGCTATAGAGTCGCAAACGTCATCGCTGGCCTTCAGTCTGAATTTTTTTTTAATAATTAGACGACTTTCAAACACCATATCTTCCACCGCCTTATAGCTATCGGCATGGAACTGCTATGGTGTACAACGGGAGACTTCGGACAACAATTACACTACACACACACACCATTCGTTTGCGTTCTGTAGTTTTCGCTGTAGAGCGAAATATTAACGCACACCCACACACATAGAATTTTATATACACCGATAACTTTCCATCCCAATATATTCCACCCTTTTATCATTATCAACCCTCAAGCAACAATGCAACCAATAAAAGCATTTTCAATTAGTTAATATAATTTTCAAAGAGTAATTATTGTTCCACATATCGCGGTACATTCTTCAAATTAGTAAATATCTATCAGATCGCTATAAAACCGTGCCTAAAACCTTCCTCAGGTATAAATTAGTAACTGTACAAATATTTAAGTCTCTTCGTCTTGTCGTTCGGACGTGATAAGCGTACACCGAACATAAATATATATAGATTAATAGCTATCAGATCGCCATAAAACCGTGCATAAAGCATTCCCCGGGTAGACATTAGCAAATGTAGAAATTTTTAGCTCTTTATGCCTTGTGGTTCAGACGTGATAAACGTATACCGAACAGACATTCACATTTATAGATATAGATTGTGTGATTTCTTGCTACTGGAGAGATCTATCCTCCAGTACAGAATTCGAATTCCACATTGAGCATTAAGCGAAATACCTCCTGAAACATGCGAAACAATTTATAACGCAATAAAGACGAATATCTGGAGCTAAATAAATGTTTAGTGCACGAGATGGGCATTAAGAACTATTGTTAATAATTGTGTAATGATTATGCTCCAATGTGGGCATAAACTTTACGAACAAATAAAATACATTTGTGTTCCATCAGCTAACTACAACATTTATACAAATGCACGAGGTAGATGAGGCGTTGTTTAGCAAGAGGCACCCTGGTATCAAAAATTAATTTTCGTTTCCATGTTGCCTGCGGTACTACCGGACGCCTAATAAACTCTGCTTTATTATCAGAATGGCTCAGATTATGCAACGCCCCGTCTGTTTAATACACTTTTATAAATTTGTGGGTAATAGAACACACCAATTAAACTGTAGCAGTGCAGTGATATTTCGCACTGCAGTGAATAGAAGACAAACGACTTTTATTATCAAATCTACGGCAAGGCCCTAGATTGTACTTTGATGAAAGATGAGATATGTCATTGTTTCCCATTACACTATCAAGTTCTTTGAAGTAAATGTTTGACATATATAGTTTGACAAATAAGTATGATCGTGTAATACCAGCCTAAACGCCTTTCTCAGCAGACCGCTTCCTGCCGCCCCCCCCCCCCCTCACGTACTACTTTATTACCGTCGGTTAGTATTTCGATAAAGCTGGTGAGTTTTTTGGACGATGACGAACACACTGCCGTCTTTTGCTTTTTCGGTCGCACGTGGTCGTGAACATCATGTCTTCTTCCATTACTGATTGAAATGTAGGAACTGGGAATAGGAAAAAAGTATAATAGAATACCTTTGTAGGAAACCAAAGATGTAGCAACTGCAGAATAAACAATTAAAAACGATTTCAATGTGTCTTTGTATAAACTTAACGTTAATCACCCACAAATTTTACAGAAAGCTTCATATTCATTTAATCCTCACTTTATACTTAGAAATTGTGTAGTATATTCCTCCCTGAACTTAACCTTCGGTCTATCCGACATTATGAAACCATCAGAAAAATAATAGCTACTTAATAAAATACAATACGACTAAATCGCAAGCACAACAAACCATACGAACACTTAACAAGATCAAAGAGTATAATACACTTCATTGACAGAGATGACTGACCGCCCACTGTTTCGAAACCTCGAAAGCTGTTCTGTTCTCTTTGGATTTTATATAATGTCAATGCAAACATATAACATATTATTGATGCTTCTTTCACAGTAATATTTTAAATTACCCGACGTTGACTACAAATCCAGCAAATATCGCGGACATTTGCCTCTTAGGCCCGGACGTTTCCCTTAATCGTAAAATCGCGCACTTTCCAACAACTCCGTGGCGTATGACAACCCTACATAGTAACACGTAGCCCCTCGATTGTTTCTCTAATGATATACGACATTTCTTCACGCGCGTTTTTGTCGGAATTCGAACGCAACACTCTCGCCTCTCTCACGCTGCGTGAAGCCCAGGCCAGTCCGCTCGCCTACAGCCATGCGAGCGTCGATTTCATGCACGTTTTTTATTTTTTATTTTTTTAAATTTTTACGATTTTTTTTATTATTATTATTATTTCTAGCACTACTTCGAGGATTCAAAAAGTCTGTCAGACTGTTCTACATCTCCTTCATTTTCATCCCTAAAATATTATAAATAAAACTATTACAGACTTACTGCTTGAAAATGATATTTTTATATGAAATAATTTTTCTACGTCCAGTTAAGTTTTGCATTACTTATATTTTACAAGATAGATTTCGAAAACTAGTTCCCGCTGTGAAGTGTGTTGTCTGTGTTCTGCATTGTTTTCTTCACTGTAACGTATAAGACCATGCGTAAATTTTATATTAGGAATGATATTTACACATGTACAAAAAGCTTGTGTGAAACATGGATGGATGCAGCCAATAGGAAGATTGTATTCAGCACTTTTTTTTCCTTATATTCTCAAATCAGCGCGCGTTTGTGAGATTAACGACGTACGTTGAATGAGACTGAATTATATTTTAATTTTCGCAAGATGGATGATTGTAAATTGTAATATAGATATGGCACCCTGAAGTCGGCGCTGAGCGCATACTCAGCTGCAGAGTGAAAATTTCATTCTATAAAACAGACAGCTCGACTGGCGAGAAGTTTCCCCTCTTGGATGATGCCCTCCGTCCCGATATCTATCTCTCCTACCAACCTTATTCCTTCCCCGTAATTGTGAGCACCCTCTCCCTACCCTTCCCATCGCACTCCTCCCACGTATGGCTTCCCCCTCCTGCCCCATCCCTTGGAGTCGTGTACAGACGGGAAACCTCCGTAAGAGCCCGGTCCTACGCTCAGGGGTGCGGGTGGGGGGTGCTGAAGCAGTTCCGTAAGATGTCCCATGATGGCGCTGCGGTCAGAAGCAGCCCTTTAAACTGGCCAGAGCAGGCGGCAGGTAGCGGCTGTCCCCACCACCACCTCCCCTCAAACGCCAGCAAGCCGGACACAGCCGTGGCCTCGTGGCAGGCGGCACGAGCTCTCCCCTCAGCCTCCCCTCCACGCTACCCTCGGACGTGCGAGAGGCACCCTCAGAAAGTTCCTCTAGTGTGGTCTGCCGGCCGCGGTGGCCGAGGAGACTGAGGCGCTTCAGTCACGGTCTGCGCGGCCACTACGGTCGGGGGTGCATAAGATTGTTTTGATTAGAGAGAGTATTCATTTGAGTTAATTCCCGAAAACTATGTCTAATTGAAATATATAACTGCAAAACAGCTTCAGACTCCTTGAATATACAGCAACTATTGGTTGTGTGTAAATTTATTACACATACGGCCAACAGCGTTTCCTCTTCCTAACGAAACCGAACTGTAACACGTAGGTTTTTAGCGTTCTAAATGCAGCATATGAACGGAATTTATCGTCAGACACGATTTCTTGGCACTTTCTCAGTTGTTGTTGTTGTGGTCTTCAGTCCGGAGACTGGTTTGATGCAGCTCTCCACGATAACCTATCCTGAGCAAGCCTCTTCATCTCCACATAAGAACGGCAACCTACATCTGTCTGAATCTGCTTAATGTATCCATCTCTTGGTCTTCCTCTGCGGTTTTTACCCCACCCACTTCCCTCCAACGCTAAATTCACAATTCCTTGATGTCTAAGAATGTGTCCTACCAATCGATCCCTTCTTTTAGTCAAGGTATGCCAGAAATTTCTTTTCTCCCCAATTCTGTTCAGTACCTCCTCATTAGTTACGCGATCCACCCACCTAATCTTCAGCATTCTTCTGTAGCACCATATTTCAAAAGCCTCTATCCTCTTCCTGTCCGTACTGTTTATCGTCCATGTCTCACTCCCATACAAGGCCACACTCCCTACAAATGCCTTCAGAAAGGACTTCCTTAGGCTTAAATCAATATTCGATGTTAACAAATTTCTCTTTTTCAAGAACGCTTTTCTACCCATTGCCATTCTGCATTTTACATCCTCTGTACTGCGACCATCATTTGTTATATTACTGCCCAAGTAACAAAATTCATCTACCTCCTTTATTGCTTCGTTACCCAATCTAATCCCTTCAGCATCACCTGATTTTCTTACACTGCACTCCATTACCCTAGTTTTACTCTTGTTAATCTTCATCTTATATGCACCTTTCAACACTCTGTCCATTCCGTTTAACTGCTCTTCCAGGTCCTTTGCTGTCTCTGACAGAATTACTATGTCTTCGGCAAAACGCAAAGTTTTTAATTCTTCACCCTGAACTTTAATTCCTTCTCCAAATTTCTCCTTGCTTTCCTTTATAGCTTGCTCAATGTACAAATTGAATAACATTGGAGAAAGGCTACAACCCTGTCTTACTCCCTTCCCAACCACTGCATCTTTTTCATGCCCTTCAACTCTGACAACCGCTGTCTGGTTTTTGTACAAGTTGTAAATAACCTTACGCTCCCTATATTTTACTCCTGCTTGCTTCAGAACTTGAAAGAGTTTATTCCAATCAACATTGTCAAAAGCCTTCTCCAAATCTACAAAAGCTAGAAATGTAGGTTTGCCTTTTCTTAATCTATCTTCTAGGATAAGCCGTAAAGTGAGTATTGCCTCCCGTGTTCCTACATTTCTCCTGAACCCAAACTGATCTTCCCCAAGGTCGGCTTCTACCAGCTTTTCCATCCTTCTGTATATAATTCGTGTTAATATTTTGCAGCCATGACTTATTAAACTGATGGTTCTGTAGTTTTCACACCTGTCTGCACCTGCTTTCTTTGGAATGGGGATTATAACATTTTTCTTAAAGTCTGAGGGTACTTCACCTGTCTCATACATCTTACACACCAGGTGAAACAATTTTGACATGGCTGGTTCTCCCAGAGACTTCAGTAGCTCTGAGGGAATATCATCAACTCCAGGGGCCTTGATTCGACTTAGGTCTTTCAGGGCTCTGTCAAATCCTTATCTCAGTACAGTGTCTCCTATTTCATCATCATCTACATCCTCTTCCCTTCCTACAATATTGTCTCGAAGTTCATTTCCTTCATAGAGCCCCTCTATATACTCTTTCCACCTTTCAGCTTTCCCTTCTTTGCTGAGAACTGGTTTTCCACCAGTGTCCTTGATATTCATAGAGCTGTTTTTCTTATCTCCAAATGTTTCTTTTATTTTCCTGTAGGCTGTATCTATTTTTCCCCTATTTATACATTCTTCTATATCCTTGCATTTGCCTTCTAACCACTCCTGCTTAGCAATTTTGCACTTCCTGCCAATCTCATTTCTTAGTCGTCTGTACTCCATTTTGCCTGTTTCATTTACTGCATTTTTATATTTTCTCCTTTCATCGATTAAATTTAATATCTCCTGTGATATCCAAGGATTTTTTGCAGGTCTTGTCTTCCTACCTATTTTGTCCTCTGCTGCCTTCACTATTTCATCTCTCAATTTTACCCATTCCTCCTCTACTGTTTTATTTTCCCCTGTTTCTGTCAATTGTTGCCTAAAGCGCCCTCTGAAATTTTTAAGAACTTCAGGTTCCTTCAATTTATCCAGGTCCCATCTCCTTATTTTCCTACCTTTTTGTAGTTTCTTCAGTTTCAGCCTACAGTTCATAACCAACAAGTTATGGTCAGAGTCTATATCTGCCCCTGGGTAGGTCGTACAATTTAAAACCTGGTTCCGAAATCTATGTCTTACCATTATAAAATCTATCTGGTATCTCCCGGTGTCTCCTGGTCTCTTCCACGTGTACAACCTTCTTTTGTGATTCTTAAACCAGGTGTTTGTAATAACTAAATTATGTTCTGTGCAAAATTCTACCAGGCGGCTTCCTCTTTCATTCCTTTTGCCCAGACCATATTCACCTACTATATTACCTTCCCTTCCTTGACCTACTACCGAATTCCAGTCGCCCATAACAATTAAGTTTTCCTCTCCCTTAATTGTCTGAATAATTCCCTTTAGCTCCTCATATATTTCTTCGATTTCCTCATCATCGGCAGAGCTAGTTGGCATATAAACCTGTACTACTGTTGTCGGTGTTGGCTTCGTATCTATCTTGACAATGATAATGCGATCACTGTGCTGGTCATAGTAGTTTACCCGCATTCCTGTTTTCTTATTCATTATCAATCCTACTCCTGTGATACCCCCAACTGATTTTGTATTTATAATCCTATACTCACCTGATCAGAAATCCTGATCATCCTGCCACCGAACTTCACTAATCCCCACTATATCTAACTTCAACCTATCCATTTCCCTTTTTAAATTTTCTAATTTTCCTACTCGATTAAGGGATCTAACATTCCACGCTCCGACCCGTAGAATGCCAGTACTGTCTCTCCTGATGATCACTTCCTCCTGAGTAGTCCCCGCCCGGAGATCCGAATGGGGGACTATTTTACCTCCGGAATATTTTACCCGAGAGGATGCCATCATCATATGTTCATACAGTAGAGCTGCATGTCCTCGGGAAAAAATAACGGCTGTAGTTTCCCCTTGCTTTCAGCCGTTCGCAGTAGCTGTGTGGCAAAGCCACATTAGCCGATGTTACAAGGCCAGCTCAGTCAATCATCCAGACTGTTGCCCCTGTAACTACTGAAAAGGCTGCTGCCCCTCTTCAGGAACCACACGTTTGTCTGGCCTCTCCACAGATACCCCTCTGATGTGGTTGCACCTACGGTACGGCTATCTGTATCGTAGAGGCACGCAAGCCACCTCACCTCGGCAATGTCTGTGGTTCATGGGAGTGGGACTTTCTCAGTATATTCTACGATTGTGAAACTTTTATACAAACATTAATTTCGGAAGAGTTTCGCACTTTATGTCTTTGCTTTCGTGCTGTATTCTCAAATATTTAGATATTTCATATCATCAAAAATTGAAGCAGGTCTGCCTGAAACAGCTAAGGTTATATATCGATTGTGAAAGTGAAATATGCCATCAGATACGCAACTGAAAAATAGCTTCTTACGTTGTGAATACAGCAATCATCTAAATTCTTTTAAGAACACGAAGTATGCCATAACTTTTTGTTAACTAAGGCATCTAACATTAGCAATAGGGTATCTAGCAAGAAACTTAGCATTTTAATACTGTAATCCAAATACCTTACAGCAGAGTGAACTGCTCAAAAGTCAGCAACTGTCATCATAGGGTCAACTTCACAATGTGCTCAAATGTTCAAATGTTTGTATAGTTTATGCGACTTAACTACGGGGTCACCAGTCCCTAAACTTACAAACTACTTATGAACTAACTAATACTAAGGACGGCACAAATATCCATGCCCGAGGGGGGATTCGAGCCCCCTACCGTAGTGGCCGCGCAGACCGTGACTGGAGAGCCTCAGTCCCCTCGGCCACCGCGGCCGGCTCACAATGTGCATCCAGTGTGGCTATGGAACTATACACAGTTCTGCAAACCCGTTTCAGTTATTATACCTATATGTAAAGCAGATTACTTTTAAATTCTGCGTTACAAGTTGCTAATATTAATTTCATAAACAAAAATTCGAAATGCAGTGGTGCAACTAATTTCGTGACCCACTAGTTATTTTACACAATCATAAAATGAAACTTTTTGAATTTCCTGTTCTCCAGTATTGCCTAAAGTAACTTCTTGATAAAATCTACCAGTATTTTAAAAGCCTGTTATTTACTTCATTCAATCCTATATTATCTTGATTATTTACTTCATTCAATCCTATATTATCTTGACTAACAGACTTTTAAGCAAGAGTAACTATCTCTTAACACAAGTAGTATGGCTACTTGCATCCCTGAGAAAAATAAATGGTAATACAGTATTGGATCTTTTTATTCCTTTCTCAACTTGATTTATGTATTTAAACGCTGAGCAGCTCTTCACCATCGTGCTTCATGTACACAGTGATAGTCAAACAATACAGACGTGACTGTCAATTGTGTATATATCCTGCAGTAGCTATTTAATACACGATATACCTGCTAACAACTCTCGTATTTATAAGACGCTTGCCACTAACATGGAGGCCGGGCGAAGGTTCAAATTATCCCGAGACAGCATCGCCGTCAGGGAGTCTTGTATTTTTAATCACCATGGTTATTTTAATTTCCGAATGTGTATTGTAAATTATTTATTTTTTTATTTTTTTATCTTATTTTATTTATTTATAAATTTTTTAATATATCTCCATTTTTAATCTCCTGTAAAGTTATTACTTCTGCGATTTTATCACCGTTCTATGTTTTTTGTGGAACTTGACACATTGCAAAGTCGATCGACTGAAGAGCAGCACTAAATCTGCTGCCAGCCTGCCACCACAGGTGGCTTTAAAGTATCAATAAAGAAAAAAAATCGCACTGACGTGTTTTACGAGCCACTATAGATTTGTAGTTTTATACGTTTTTGCAAATATTTTGGACAAAAATAATTATCTAAATAATTAAAAGTCATTAATAGGAATGTCTGAAATCCTTTTAGGAAAAAAATTAAGTTGTGGTGGGTTTCGAACCACTGACCAGCGTCGCAGTCCAACGCATTGCCTACTACGATACTGATAAGAGTTAGAAATTGCGTTCTTTAATATCATACAATTGATAGCCGTTGTTAACTGATGTGAATATGGCATTTGTAGACACTAGATTATCATTTATCGTACGAAGAACGATGTGTTTTTGTTAATTCTTCAGTGCACTATTGCTTTGAAATGACAACGTGTAAGTTACAATAAGAAAATCATCAAATACGCAACTCAAGATGGCGTATGCCAGAGAGAGTTCTATGGGAGGAATGTCACGTGACATCTGCGAACGGGTGGTTTTAGTTAATTCAATGGTGTCAAAACTCCGTTATTTATGCAAATATCTCTCAAACGATATGAGATATGAAAAAAACATCAAGGAACAAAGTTGTAGAGAATTTTCGCCTCTACAGATTTGTTTATTCAATTTTCGCGTCAGATGAACGGTTTATTTGCAATTAAAATTACATTACAAACTGGTTTTTTTTTTTTTTTTTTTTTTTTTTTTTGTATTACTGACGTATTTCTTGTTCGAAATATTTCAAAACGAGAGGTTCTGGTCTCTGGCAGCCAACAATTATGTCTGTAAAATATGGTGCCGATAGGTTGAACGGTTCGCCCTAAAAAAGTGGGAACACGTTACAGCCCGACAGACATCGTCAAATCGCCGTTATTTTTGCAAATATCTCTGCAACGATGCAAGATATGAAAAAAACATAATCGCGCGAAGTTGTAGAGAATTTTCCCCTCTACCAATTAGGTTATTCAATTTTCGTGTCAGATGAACGGTTCGTTTGCAATTACAATTATATTACAAACGGCTTTTTTTGCTATTACTACCGTATTTTTTCTCCGAAAAATTTGAAAAAGGGAGGTTCTGGTCTCTGACGTCTTACAATTATGTCTGTAAAATTTGGTGCTGATCGGTCGAACGGTTCGTCTTACAAACAGGGAACACGTTACGGACAGAAAGACAGACATACATCCCAAAATCGCTGTTATTTTTGCAAATATCTCTGAAACGATACGAGATATGAAAAAAACATAAGAGAGCAAAGTTGTAGAGTATTTTCTCCTCTACAAATTCGGTTATTCAATTTTCATGGCAGATGAATGGTTAAGCCGTTATTGTCATTTAAATTTCGACCTGTGAAAAGACGATCGCAAAGGCTCACTTTTAGTGTTACTACCGTGACCTAAAGTGGGCCAAAATGGCGATAAGTCCCTGAACAGCGAGTGATGACTGCCTCTGCCACCGGTGACGCAGCTGGTGGACCAGTGTAACAGCAAAAGCAGCGTCGCCGTAGCGCATCTGGTTGCCACGTGTGATAAGGACCGCATGCACATGCGTCTCTGCACCACTACAACCAGATATTTACGAATTACTAGCACAAAAGCTGCTGTTATAGCCAGTCCCTTGCACAGAAAGTTGCTAGTGTTATCAAAACAGTTGGGCAGTTCCCGCGACGACAGAAGGAGAGAGCCTACAATAAAGTTCGCCGTCGGCTGTTGGGTATTTACGAATTACTAGCACAAAAGCTGCTGTCAATAGCCAGTCCCTTGCACAAAAAGCTCCGAGTGTTATCAAAACAGTAGGGCAGTTACCGCGACGACAGCAGGAGAGAGAGCCTATAATAAAGTTCTCCGTCGGCTGTTGGGTGCGTGCTGTCGCCCTCCTTATGTCGGGCAGAAGTTTGGCGCGCTCAGGGAGTGCGGACTCCTCTGGAAAACTCGGCCGACGCAGGACGAGAAGTCAATTAGCGGGGCTAATGGGGCCTCCACCAACCCTTCCACTTGCCTCCCCCCCCCCAAACACCTCCCACCACTGACCCTGTGGCCGAGTGCCCTGAGCTTTCACGACCCCAACACATTCCTCTTCTTTTTCTTTCTTTCTGTTCCCTTACATAGTTAAGTTTCCATGGGTAGTTTTAGTAAGGCGCCAACGCCTGAAGAGGTTGAGGTTCTTTTTTTATTAGGGTCAAAGTGGCGGTGGCATTTTAGTTTCCTTTCCTTTTGTGGTCCCTTTTACCATAATAAAGAAAAAAACACACAGTGGTGGCAGGAATATTGGATTGAGCAGGGTTGTAACGTATGTGACTCACCACAACCGGAAGTGACCTACCGAAGTACGTTTTACTTACTATTGAGCTCAGTGCTTTTGGCGCGTACTTGTTCTCGAACTTAAATAAATATACCGAAAAAGTGAAGAATAGATTCAGAGAAAACACTGGAATACTTAAGGGAAATTCTGAAAACAAGTAAGATTAACAAATTTTCCAAGTTCAATGTGCATCAGAAACCAAAAGGATTTTTAGATGTTAAGCATTCCGTAAGTATTGGACCGTATCAAGGCTGTGTACTGCTTCGTTTAGTGCGTTAATGGAAAATGTTAGAGTGAATTAATTATCCGTGGGCCGGCCGCGGTGGCCGAGGGGACTGAGGCGCTTCAGTCACGGTCTGCACGGCCACTACGGTCGGGGGTTAGAATCCCTCCTCGGGCATGGATATTTGTGCCGCCCTTAGGATAAGCTAGTTGATAAGTAGTTTGAAATTTAGGGACTGATAACCCCGAAGTTAAGTCCCATAAAAAATAATAATAAAAAAAATCCTGTTTGTTGCGTTGGGAAATTTTTTGCCGTTTTGTAGGGAATTTTTTGTATCCCATCCTCGTCGCCAGTTTTGTGTCTCGTTTTCGCCGGTTGTCTTTAGTGTCGGTGGCCGAGTACAAAGAGACCGACACAGGAATAAAGGATGCACGCGTGTGCAGGTACGGAGGTGACCAGCCAATGGGACAGTAGAAATTAGAACACTAGGCTAAATTATAACAAGATACATATTTCGTGGAGTCTTGGTAATACTTAACTTTTACATAGTTCTTGACTGCAGAATGCTGATACATAGTTTAGATAGAGACCTGCCTACTGATGATTCCTAGTGGCCATCCGATAGCCAAGTGTTAACTGGTTCCTCAGTCCCAGGTGAACGATGCAGTCCAGTGGTGGCCACGAGCGGAGTTGCAGCAGAGGGCGCTCGTGGCTGACGTCTCAAGAACGCCGCGCCGTGCGTGCATGGCGGTGCGCGGCGTAAGTACGTGGCGCGCACTTCATACTTGTGCGACACCACAGAATTCAGTTTGTTTTCTAAGGACGAAGCGACAAATTTCTTAGTATGTGGCGATGAAGAGTGCGAGAGACTTGTGCGGAAAACTAAAAGCTGTGATTACCCCTTGCAGTTACGTTTGCAGGTGCAGGAAGAAAACGAGAGTAACTAATTTACTTGTCGGACAAGGTTACATACAAGAACCTGTCAACCATAGAGCAGGAACAGCATTAATTATTTACTTCATGGTCAGCGCAAAAATGTATTCCCGTTTTTCTATAGGATTCGGTTTTCAAATAATATTAGCTGAATCCTATAGAATTACGAGAATACTTTTTGGTGCTGAACATGAAGTAAATAATTGATGCTGTTACTGCTCAATGGTTGACAGGTTCTTTTATATTCCCCTTATATACAATTGTTAGCAAACAGAATTCTCTATACAAATCGACAAACAATTTTCCAGTTCACTCACACCAAGAGTAAGAGTGCATGTAATCTCAAAATGACGGGAAAATACAAGGCACTACACCATCTCATATTCAGACACAGGGCAACGATAGTCTATCAATATTTACGTCGCGGAAATGAGCTGAAAATATACAACTGTTTTTAGACGCCTGCAGGTTGTTTCCCTGTATTGTACCCTCCTCCGTATGAACGCTGACGCTTCCATACGATATGCAGCTAACTTCCGGTTTCGATGTGTCACGTGATACATTTGTACCCTGCTCAATCCTATATCCCTGCGACCAACACCAGTCACCAGAGTATGCCGGAATGATTCTTTTCAGGAACTGATTCCTGCGATTCGATCTCACATTGCGAATCGATTGCTGCTATTCATGGCTCTTTCTGGTCTGCGATGGTACGATTCTTACATAATGGAAAACAATGAAACCACCAAATTGGTCTGGGATTTTTGTAGTAGTAATCAGGAGGTTCTTTGATGATACTGATCATTATTTAACCTCCAGTGAAATTGGTTTTGTGAGGCCAAAAGAGCAGAAAGTCAGGTCCATGTGTAGAAGGATAAGAGTGGAGAAGCTTCAAGACAAGGAAATTAGGCACAAATACATAACAATGATCTCCGAAAGATACAAGTTAGTTGAAGGTAATGATTTACAGTCACTGGAAGAGGAATGGTCAGGGTACAGGGACACACTACTGGAAGCAGCTAGAGAATGTCTTGGAACAGTAGTGTGTAAAGGTAGGAAGAAGCAGAGAGCCTGGTGGAATGACACAGTCCAGGCAGCCTGTAAATTGAAAAGGCATGGGAATCGGGACAGGTTCCGGCTGACTGGACGAAAGCGGTAATCATGCCAATTTTCAAACATGGAAACAGAAAAGATTGTAACAACTATCGAGGTCTCTGTAATTAGCGTTGTAGGCAAAATATTCTCAGGTATTGTTGAAAGGAGAATCAGAGTATTAATTGAGGACAAGTTAGATGAAAATCAGTGTGGGTTTAGGCCTCTTAGAGGCTGTCAGGGCCAGATCTTTAGCTTACGGCAGGTAATGGAAAGGTGCTAATAGTGGAACAGGGAATTGTATCTATGTTTCATAGATCTGGAAAAGGCTTATGACCGTGTTCCTAGGAGGAAGCTACTGTCAGTTCTTGAAGATTATGGTATAGGAGGCAAACTTCTGCAGGCAATTAAAGGGATTCACGTTGACTGTCAGGCAGCAGTTACAGTAGATGGCAAATTAGCTCATGGTTCAAGGTAGTTTCAGGGGTAAGACAAGGCTGTAACGTGTCACCACTGTTGTTCATACTATTCATGGATCATATGTTGAAAACAGTAGACTGACAGGGCGAGATTAAAATAGGTGAAAACAAAATAAGCAGTTTCGCATATACGGATGACTTAGTTGTAATGGCCGATTCGATTGAAAGGTTGCAAACTCGATCAGAGGTGCAAGGATTATGAAACGAAAGTAATGTCTGTGGGAAAGAGATCCAAACAGATTGAGTGCCAAATAGGAGGAACAAAGTTAGAACAGGTAGACAGTTTCAAATACCTGGGATGTATTTTCTCACAGGATGGCAACATAGTGAAAGAACTGGAATCGAGGTGCAGCAAACCTAATGCAGTAAGTGCTCAGCTAAGATCTACTGTCTTCTGCAAGAAGGAAGTAAGTACCAAGACTAAGTTAGCAGTGCACCGCTCTATCTTTCGACCAACTTTGTTGTATGGGAGTGAAAGTTGGGTGGATACAGGTTACATTATTCACAAGGTAGAGGTTACAGATATGAAAGCAGCAAGAATGATTGCAGGTACTAGTAGATGAGAGCAATGGCAGGAGGGTGTCCACAATGAGGAAATCAAAGAAAAATTGGGAATGAACACCATAGATGAAGCAGTTAGAGCAAACTTACTAAGATGGTGGGGTCATTTTACACGCACGGGAGAAGCAGGTTGCCTAAGAGACTCATGATCTCGGCAGCGGAGGGTAAGAGGAGTCGAGGTAGACCAAGAAGAAAGTACTAAGATTCGGTGCAGAATGATTTTGCAGTAAAAGGCATAACATCAGACGACGCATCAATGTTAGCACTGAATAAGGGATCATGGAGGAATTTTATTAGAGGTACTATGCTCCAGACTGAACGCTGAAAGGCATAATCAGACTCTAATGATGATGTTGAAGATAATAATCAGCTAAGCACATACGCTACAATTCTCAAATTTTTTCGAGAAAATAAGCTTTTGAGAGCGCTTATACATACTTGTATGGTGGCGATTACATCAATTGTCGGCGTTACTGATTTGAATACCGGCACGGTAGCTCAGTGCCATAAACGGCCTCAACACAGTATTTTACGAACCAACATCTGTAACAAACCTATCAAATGACAGGAAAACAAAAAAGTGGTAGCGTTGTGTATCGTCAACCTACATCTACATACACACTCCGCAATCCACCGTAAGGTGCGTGACGGAAGGTACACTGTACCGATACTAGGCATTTACTTTCCAATTCCACTCCCAAAGGGAACGAGGAAAAAAAGAATGTCTATATGCCTCCCTACGAGCCCTAATTTCTCTTATCTTGTCTTTGTAATCACAACGCGAAATGTAAGTAGGCGGCAGCAAGATCGTATTACACTCGCCTTCAAAATTCCATCGCTCTAAATTTCCTCAACAGATATTCACGAAAAGAACGTCGTCTTTCCTCCAGCGATCCCAAATTGAGTTGCCGGTGCATTTCCGTGACACTCGCGCATTGGTCGAACCTACCAGTAAGAAACCTAGCTGCTCGCCTCTGAACTGCTTCTATGTCTTCCTTTAAATTGATCTGCTGCGGGTCCCAAACACTTGATCAGTACTCAAGACATGGTCCTACAAGCGTATTATACGCGATCTCCTTTGCAGATGAAGTACATCTTGCCAAATTTCTCCCAATAAACCGAAGTCGGCTGTCCGCCTTACTCACAACTGTCCTTACATGTTCGTTCCATTTCTTATCGCTCTGCAATGTTACGCCTAGATATTTGAACGATGCGACAGCATCAAGAAGCTCACTACTAATGCTAGTTAACGTAGACCTAAGTAATCTTTTTTATCGTTCCGTTAGAATACTTCAACCATTTAAATTTCACTAAATGTATGGTAATTAACACATACCTAATCGTTATAACGATACTTATTCTGTTTCAGGAAACACGTTAATATCTTTAAAAATCTAAATGGCCTTGTAAATACTAAACTTTATCCAAATCATTAAAGCCGATTCCGAGATACACGAAATTCACCTTTATATATATATATATATATATATATATATATATATATATATATGTGTGTGTGTGTGTGTGTGTGTGTGTGTGTGTGTGTGTGTGTGTGTGTGTGTGTGTGTATGTGTGTGTGTGTGTGTGTAATATCGCGTTCTTTGAGAAAACACACCTATGTACAGATAAACATAAAAAACGAAAATAGTAAAAAAGATTTACGAGACAGTGTAAATCGCGTTTTCTGTTTTACGAAAAAATACAAGTACGAAGGTGAAATATAAAAGCAAAATCCTTTCAGATATATATAGTTTCTGAAGTATTATCATCGACAGACTAAACTACAGTGGTTCGAAGTCTTTCTGTTGGTTTTTCAGAGTAACGACAAGAAAAACACAGCAACCGAGATAGTGGGTGTGGTGTCGCACAAGTATGAAGTGCGCACCACTTACTTTCGCCGCGCGCCGCCATGCACGCACGGCGCGGCGTTCTTACGACGTCAGCCACGAGCGCCCTTCTGCTGCTAAGCCGCTCGTGGCCACCACTGAACGATATCGTTCACTTGGGACTGAGATAGGAACCAGTTAACACCTCGGAATCAAATAGGCAACAGTTAAGACTTGGGTATCGGATAGGCACTAGTAATCATCAGTAGGCAGGCCTCTATCTAATCTATGTATCAGCATTCTGCAGTAAAGAACTATGTAAAAGTTAAGTATTACTAAGTCTCTATGAAATATAGCGTGCATCCTTTATTCCTGTGTCGGTCTCTTTTTACTCAGCCACCGACACCTACGACAACGAGACACAAAAGTGGCGACGAGACTGGGACACAAAAGTGGTAATAACAGAAAGCTGCTGTATGAAGGGTAGGAGTTGACTTGTGTTTACTCTACCAAAAGATGTACAAATGTTTGTGCAGCTTATGGGACTTAACTGCGGGGTCATCAGTCCCTAAACTTAGAAACTACTTATGAACTACCTTACACTAAAGACGGCACAGACATCCATGCACGAGGGGGATTCGAACCCCCGACGGGGAACGGATTCGCGCATCTCAGCATAGCGCCTCAATGCGCTCGGCCGCACCGCCGCGGCGTTTGCTTTACCATACGAATTACACAAGCAGTTCAGGTGTAGTCAGCAGATAGTTTAATGCAACAGCAATCCGATGCCATGGCATGGAGAGGCATAGAAAGGTTGGAAGAGAGGGTGGCTGCAACTATTAGAGTGCCCTAGCCGGCCGCGGTGGCCGAGGGGACTGAGGCGCTCCAGTCACGGTCTGCACAGCCCCTGCGGTCGGGGGTTCGAATCCCCCCGCGGGCATGGATATTTGTGCCGTCCTTAGTGTTAGCTAGTTCGTAAGTAGTTTGTAAGTATAGGGACAGATGACCCCGTAGTTAAGTCCCATAAGCAAAATACAAACATTTGAAAAAATATATTTGAAAGAGTGCCCTAAAGTTTAACTACCAGGACCTGGACACGATTTCAGACTTTTGTGTCCCAGTCTCGTCGCCGCTTTTGTGTCTCGTTTCCGTCGTAGGTGTCAGTGGCCGAGTAGGAAGACCGACACAGGAATAAAGGTAGCACGCTTGTGCAGGTACGGAGCGGAGCAGCCAGTGGGACAGCAGAAACTAGAAACACTAGAGTAAATTAGAACGAGATATATATTGAGCAGAATTTATACAATACTTAACTTTTACATAGCTCAGTACTGCAGAACGCTGATACATAGTTGAGCTAGAGGCCTGCCTAGTGCCTATCCGATAGCCAAGTGTTAACTGGCTCCTATCTCAGTCCCAAGTGAACGATGTCGTTCAGTGGTGGCCACGAGCGGAGTTGTAGCAGAGGGCGCTCGTGGCTGACGTCGTAAGAACGCCGCGCCGTGCGTGCATGGCGGCTCGCGGCGAAAGTAGGTGGCGCGCACTTTGGACTTGTGCGACACCACACAGACGACAGAAACCTTTAACAGAAAGCAAGGCCAAGGTAGGCCACGGGTAAATCTTATTGAAATGATCGTTATGTGCGGTTAACAGCCCACAAAGCAACACAGCTGCAACGCCCCCTCCAGGAAGCAACAGGTTGCGCATTATGATTACAAACATTCGGAAATCGCCTTTGGTAATGTGGCCACTAAGCATGAAGGCTTATTTGTGTGTTTCCTATTAAAACCACGACACCATTAATCCCGCAAAAACGGGGCGGAGGAACATCAGAATTGGGTTCGTAACGAATGGCGCCAGGTTCCTGAACCGTGCGGTTCGATTTTCGAGTTCCGCTCCGTGGAATTACGATTATCGTTGCCATTTCAGCCGATATATATCTGTTTCCCCGAGTGGGAGGTGTGGTGATTCTTCGGTGCGAATTCGTGTGGCGGTTAGAGACGTAGCACGCACCAGGGGGCAGTACCTTACGTGGGCCGCGCGAGTCGGCATACTCGCGCAGTGTCAGCAGACGGTGTTGGTCGGCGACGGTTACACCTGTTGGTGGTTCTGTGCCCCATGGTACTCTAGCAAAGGACTGTGGAAGTCAAGTTTGGTATCGGACTGTGACATTTACCAGCGGATGTATGAGTGCTGTACTGAAATACATCTGTCTGTTTCAGAAGTGTTGTGTATTATTTAAGTCGCCAAGTGTCTCGCAAATAATTTGTACGTCGTGGATGGAGATGCCTGTTGTTATTGCCGTGTGATATTGTGTGGCTGACTTAGAACCGTGACGCCTCACCTGAATACGGCACTAGTTAGTTAGTGATGTACTTGGTAACAAACTGATTACAAGATGGTATGCTTATGCTCGGTGGACTTGAGGTAATATCATTTCCAGTCAGTTGTCACAAGATCTGTAGGGTTATTTGGTGATAATAGCGCTCTCTAACATTTAATTTGTGTCTTTTTCTTTCATTTTTATTTGTTTTTTCTGTTCCATAGGACCCAATTGAGGAGTGAGATTCCATGGTCATGGAACAAGTCAATACATTAATTGTTACACAAGAATGGTAATAGAAAAATTTTAAGTAGTCCTTTGCACACGACAATCTTAAGTGAAAAGAATCAATAAATAAAATACAAATTAGCTTAATTGTTTAACTTTTCTAGGAGTTCCTCGACAGAATAAAACGAGTGAGCCATGAGGTAACTATTCAATTTAGATTTGAATGCGTGTGGATTAGTGCTAAGATTCTTTAGTTCTTGTGGCAGCTTATTGAAAATGGATGCCGCAGAATACTGTACCCCTTTCTGCACAAGTGTTAAGGTGGTGTGATGCAAATGTAGATTAGACTTCTGCCTAGTATTCACCGAGTGAAAGCTACTAACTCGTAGGAATAAGCTGATATTATTAACAACAAACTACATTAAAGAAAAAACGTATTGTGACGCCAGAGTCAAAATTCCCAGACTACTGAAAAGGGGTCGACATGACGTTCGCGAACTTACATCAGATATTGCTCGAACCGCCCGTTTTTGAGCCAGAAATATCCTTTTTGCATCAGGCGAGTTACCCCGAAAAACAATGCCGTACGTCATAAGTGAGTGAAAGTAAGCGTAATAGACTTCTTTTCGTGTTGAAAAATCACTTATCTCAGATATTGTTCTAATGGTAAATATAGCAGAATTTAGTTTTGGAACAAGATCCTGAACATGGACTTTCCATGACAGCTTACTGTCTATATAAACACCTAGAAATTTGAACTGTTCAGTCTCACTTATCACATGCCCATTATGTGTAATCAGAATGTCAGGTTTTTTCAAATTATGTGTTATAAATTGTAAAAACTGAGTTTTACTGTGATTTAACATCAACTTGTTTTCTACTAGCCATGAAGGTATCTCTTGAACTGCATTATTTGATACTGTGTCAATATTAAGAGCAACATCCTTCACTACCAAGCTGGTATCATCAGCAAACAAAATATTTTACAATCACCTGTTATATTCGAAGGCATATCATTTATATAAATAAGAAACAGCAATGGTCCCAAAACAGACCCCTGGGGCACCCCATACTTCATTGTGTCCCATTGGGATTGCACGTCATAGCCATTTTCTACACTGCGGAGAATTACCTTCTGTTGTCTATTATTAAAGTAAGAGGCGAACCAGTTGTGGGCTACTCCCCGTATTCCATAATGTTGTCTGTGATACTATTTTAAATTTTATGTTCACCGATTTTGTGAGCGCTTATATTTGATATTTATTCATTACTGGCACTCTGCGCTACCTTTCCGTGGTCCTTAAGTGCAGGGGACTGTTTAACGCGGGGTGTAAATGCCTATGTTGGCGCATTTTCTTCCACATTTGGATTAACGATAATCTATTGCCCCGTAATAATTCAAAAATTTTGTGAAGTGTGTTTGATTACTTTTAAGTTTTTGTTGATTCACGAACTTTTTACTAATTGTTTCCTTTATATTTGTATGGTCCAGTTGTGCATTGAGCGGACAGGGCCCAGTTAGGCTTCCATTCCAGTGGTGTGAGGGTTCCTGCACTTAGTGTTGAAACCTAGTATCTGAGTACCTGTAATTGGTTTCACGATAGCTTTCTCCTTACGGGCTCTTGCCCACTGCGGTTCGTCAAGTTAAATTCTTGTCCTGTAAATACTGGTTTTCTTAAGTTGCATTTGTAAGTTCATTTCCTTGTTTTGTTTTTAAAATTGGTACTCGTGAGCATTTGCCTTGTTTTTAAGTGTCACTCATGACTTTGTTTTAAATTGTTCCTATTATATATAAAAAAAAAAGGTCTCGTAAAGGAGGTTAATCTGTCTTGTTTTGGGGTTGTTAATCGTATTTATCCCATCTGACTATTTTGCTTGATTCTCTGTTGTCGAGATTTGTTTATAGAATAAGGAGCTATTCAGGTTCCTTTAAATAAATTGTTCTTTAAACTGACAAATGTTGTTACTTGGGGCTTGGGCCTTCCGTCAATACCACCCTTTTTCAGTTCCGTTCACAGATGAGTCAAGATTTGGTGTTCAGTCGGATAATCATCGTATCCTTATCTGAAGAGAACGTGGAACTCGAAACAATCCTGCTTATATGCAGCAAACATTACTACATCATGGTAGTCGGCGAATGGTGTGGGCAGGAGTTAGTATTGGCGGACGTATGGACCTCTATGTAGTTCAGAATGGCGCTTTGACTGACTGCTCAGAGGTATAGAGACGAATTCCTTCGAACTGTTGTTGTGCCCTATGCTGGTACCACAAAAAATGGGTTCTTCTCGTAGACTTAGCCCGATTGAACATGTCTGGGAAGCACTTGGCAGACGCTTTGCAGCCAGATGAGCATCTCTCACAACAGTGACAGAGCTGGATGTTGCACTCATGGAAGAATGGCAAAATTTCATTCAAGAGCCGATTGACAACCTCACACTCCATGCCACGCAGTTGTGCAACTGTACTGGACGTCAGAGGTAATCACACACCATACTAGAGGGCAATGACAGTGACTATTTCATTATTATGGTAGCCCCATAGTACCTCGGTGTAAGTAAACGCCACGTAAACCTCGAATAAAGAGTTCGCACGGCAAAACATCGTTCTGTATCACACAGAAATTACAACTGTAACCAATATCAGAATAAAATATGTTACCTTATGTATATCGTGTATGATATGCCGTCTGATGCCCTAATTGTTTTGAGAAGTGGACATATTTTGACAAGAACTACTCATTTAAATATAGTCTATTACTATTAAATAATTTTGATACATTATATTTTTGATCCACATGAAAGTAGATGTGCTTTAATGTAAACGTATATAATTGACTGTAATTGGTTACGTGAGATGGGTGAAAACTCACAATAATACTTAAATTTCAGCTGTGAAATTACTTTCGTAAATTGATGCAATCATTTTTCTTATAACCTACTTCTGAAATCAAATTTAAGGGTCGCCACTAGTTTTTTTTATTTATAAAATATTTTAAAAAATAGAAAACACACACACATATACACCGGTCGCGGTGGCCGAGGGACTGAGGCGCTCCAGTCACGGTCTGCACGGCCACTACGGTCGAGGGTTCGAATCCCCTCTCGGGCATGGATATTTGTGCCGTCTTTAGTATTAGCTAGTTCGTAAGTAGTTTGTAAGTTTAGGGACTGATGACCCCGTAGTTAAGTCCCTTAAGCTTAACAAACAACAACACACATATACAGGATGTTTCACTAAGTGTGCTTTCCTGTGTAACTTATAAAATAATAGGTGACGGGAAATTTTAATGCGGTAGGTCAACACAAGAAATGTTACACTTTCTGCGGAGCTATGAACATAGTTTATTGTATCATTTTCCAAAGAGTTACAGCACAAAGATATAATTTTTTAAATGGAACAATAGTTTTTCTATCGTGAATTGGATACGTTGAAACCAGCTGCGTCCAAATCAATTTAAACTACATTCCTATCACTGTTAGTTTGGGAGCTACAACCCTTCCAAGTTTCAGGGGCAGATACCATAAACGCTGCGCATAATGCAATGCGCCTTCTAAAAGTGGTGCGGCCGAGTTGTAACGTCGCCGGTGTCACGGAGCGAGAAGCTTCCTCGATGCGCTGTTAGACTGCCGACTGTCGCCGCACACGGCCGTATAGCCGACAGTTGGAGCCACACAAACAACCGCGGCTCAATATACCACAGTTACTGACATCGGATGACGATGGCATACACGAACAACTCGACAAATGAAAGATATTGAATATAAACAAGATAATATTATTGATATCTTTCCGTAATAAATCCAGACAATAGTGTCCAAATAAAATGGAGAAAATAATTCTGAACAACTTAATACTGCAGATTATCCACATCACACCAGCTACTATATTTTATAAGAATCAGAGACGCTCAACCAATTAAAGAATACCAGTAACTAAGAAATAACTATAAGTTAAATTTCAGTAAATAAGCTGGAACAAAAATATATCCCAATGAGTGTACCAGCAAGTACAACTGTATATTAAATTAACTTATATAGACGAACGAAAGTAGGCGGGGAAACAGGTGAGTGAGGAAGACATAAACAATGAAATGCGAACGGGGGTAACTATATATGCTTGGAATGTGTGAATATGGAACAAAGGAGAATATTCAAGTATGTAACATACATTAAAATTCACTGGTTTTCACAAGAATGGTGAAAGTAGCACTACGAAGGAAAACATTGGAATGTGGGTGAGAAACATTACAGTTTCAACAAGTATGGTGGCAGGATTATTCCTAACAGCTTTTACTTTAATAACGGTGTACAACGAAATTGAGTTTGATCGTTTAGAATTAGGTTTGGTTTATGAGGTTGGTGTTTGTTGATAGATTTTCAAGCAATGTTAGCTTTCTGCCTTTATTCGTTCTGTTGAGAATATCACATTTAATGTCAAAAGCAAGACATTCATTGAAGGCATGTTCTGTAAGGTGGAATCTCTTTTCTTAGACTCCAACTCCTCTCATTTTGTCAGTCTAGTAGTTATAGCCCTACCTGATTGACACAAAGACTGCAAGAAATCCTATATATGACACTCCATTCCAAAGGTGGCATCTTGTCTTTGCCATTGAAGAGCAAGTTGAAAATAGTATTCCTATTATAAAGGCTTGGGTGTATTTTCTGGACTTAAGTTTGCATGTAAGCCTTTCTGACGTTTCACCATCATAACATTGGTGCCCATTTTTTGTCTGTGTAATTAGGTACCTTCTGAGGTATTATCCTCTGTATCTTTTCCTTACAAAGTATGCTATTTATAAGGGTAGGACTATAACTATATTGAATGCAGTTCCTTTCATTATTTGCAGTTCATTTTCGAAATATGTCTCGGTCTGAGGTATAGATAAGACGATGCACCATGCTGTAGAAGGCTGCATGTTTATTGTTGGATGCTGGGAATTGTCAGGTATTGCTGTATATGTAGAAGTTGATTGTCTATTAAATATTTTAAATTCCTGCCTTTTCTGACTGGTGTTTATGGTCGGGTCCAAGGAGTTGATCGAGTCTCCTTTGTAAATTTCATTTCATGTTGTCAATTTAAGTTCACAGGCACAGTACATCATACACATACCTAGTCTAATAGTGTATTTTAGAGTTTAAGGGCTCTTTATCTAAAAATGTTTGTTGCAAATTTTCCATAAACTTTTCTGCTAGTAAAGGACTCTGGGAGAACCCAATTGCTAACCCATCTGACTGTTTGTAAAGATTTTGTTGGAGCTGGAAATAATTTTGTTTCAAGCGAGTTTCTGTGGCAAATCTTATATCATCAATCTCATACAGGTTTATTCTACTTTTGTACAATCACGCTGTTATAACATCCAAACTGCTCACAGCGATAAAACCAGCTTGGCCGTAGGTGGGATGTGTACGTCTTTTACTTTTCCCACTAATGCATTTCTCTGTATGTTGGATCAAGTGTTAGGAGAGGAACTGCTGGACCAGATAACGGTATATGTTGATGACATAGCAACACATAACTGGAGATAACACGATCGTATATTGAGGGAACTCTTATCTGCTTTTGAACAAAACAATATTACAGCAAACTTAGGAAAATCCGAATTCGGAAAGAAAGAGATTAAATTTCTGGGACATATAATGTCATCTGATGGGATCAAACAGATCCGGAGAAACTTAATGCCATCAGAAATTTCCCAAGGCCAAAAAACAAGAAACAAGTAAAGGTTTATTTCGGCTTGGTTTGGTTGTATTCTATCGTAAATATGCAAAAAATCAGATGTTGAATGCAGAAGCATTATTGGCATTAACAAAGAAAAATGCCACCTGGTTATGGACCGATGAATGTGAGCAGGAATTCCAGCGAATCAAAGACGAGCTGTGCAACAGTATTGTGTTAGCACATCCTGACTTGAGTTTACCTTTTTGCTTTTCCATGGACAGTTCAGGATATGGTTTGGGGGGTACAGCTCTGTCAATTCGTTGAGAACGGGGAAACTATAGAAAGAAGGACTATCAGTTTTGCTAGTCGTATACTAAACAGATGGGAGCGAAAATATTCAGTGACAGAAAAGGAGCTTTAGCCATTGTTTGGGCGTTTAAAAAATTTAGGTACTGTCTTGGGGAGAAAGGTTAAGGTATATACCGACCATTTTTAATGGATTGCCGACTCACCCATAACAGGTTAACAAGGTAGACTACAGCCTGCAGGAATATGATTTACTATCGAATATTGGCAGGGGAAAGCAATGCTGTAGCCGACGCCTTATCAAGGCTCCCTGTAGACATAGATGATGCAGAATTTAATGATTCAGGTCAAAAGGAAGTCTCTATGTTATACATGACGAGTGTAAAAGGTGAGGATAAAATAAAGGGGATATTAAAAAACATGAGGAGAGAGCAAAATAAAGACGAAACAATAAAGATGATTAAGTCAGAATGGAATAGAAATACGAATGACATGGTGAAAAAATATTACGTCATTCAAAATGGTGTACTTTATCGCAGGAACGATCCAGATAAAAATGAGTGGAAAGTTAATTGGCCAGAGCAAGCTGTTGAAACACTGGTATGGGTTATATCTAACGTACGCCCATTTTGGTGCTAGGAAATGTACTGAAAAGATTAAGGAGAGTTGTTATTTCAACAATATGGAGAAGAGGGTTCGTAAAATCTGAAAATCTTGTATTACGTGTCAGAAAACCAAGGCGTCTAACACCGACAATAGAGCAGAAATGCACAGCATTATTCCTGCCAAGGTACTAGAGAAAATATGTGCAGATCTGTATGGACCCCTTCCCACTGCACAGAGAGGGTACAAATACATTCTTGTAGTGTTGAATTTATTGACAAACCACGTAAAACTGTATCCTTTGAAAATAAGTGCAGGTAAGACAGTGTCAGATAAGATAAAGAACGATTACGTAAAAAAGATAGGAAAACCTGAGAAAATTGTTAGTGATAATGGTACACAATTCACTTCCCAACACTGGAAAAACATGTTGAGGGATCTAGACAGAGTCAATTTCTATATTCAAGTACCACTCATAATGCAGTTCAGCAGAAAGGATCATGAGGGAGCTGTAATAATTTTCGCATGAGTACTTTTCCTCTGATATTAGAGATTTCTTAAAAGTTATGCTAAAGCGATGTACTAAGCACTGACTCAAAGAATGCCGGTTAAGATAAATATATCTATGGTTACCCAACGGACAGAAATATTTTCATAAAACGTTTTTAAAAATATTAGCTCCGATATACAAATAAATATGAAACATACGTTATCGTATGACGTAAATTGTTTCAATATTTTAGTAAGTGAAAACAGGACATAATAATACACGGCTACATTTCTGTTCATTTCTGATGGTTGTCGGAGTGCCCATTTCTAACGTGAGCCATCAAGCCATCGAAAAGAGACATTTTAAAGAATGTGGCTGTTTAAGTATAAGCAATGCAATTTTTTTAGCTTGGCGTTTCTCGATGTGTCAGGTTGGTATCTAAGCCGAAAACTGGAGGAACCAAAATAACCCAGTAACCCGGTGGGGCCTGGCACTTCTGGTATCTTAGCACTTTCTAATTACTAATGACATGTTCCAGTTTGGTAAGAAACCCGAAATAAGGTTTTCGAGCTATTCAAGAAAAATATGCTAACTTGACCACTCAAAGTAAATTACAGCAAATAATGAACTTCTTAGTTCATGTGATTTTTATGTTTCTAGAAGTAAAAGAAAATTACAACTCCATTTATTTCACATATTCGACCTATTTTGGTCTGCATTGAATGGGCTATATAACGCAATTGGCTCAGTCATACAGTTACAAATTGTGACATTCACGCTTGTCTGACCTTCTTACTTATTGTGACGAAATGTCCTGCATTTCGCACGATACTTTTTTCTTTAATGGAGTGTTATACCACAGCCCGCCACGATGTTAAAAATCTTAAAAATATCCTGCACTTCAATATTATCCTGCGAACTATTTTGCGAAATCCGATTATCATCTCATTCAAGTGAAATCAATTATTACACAGTTAGTGAAGAAACAGAAGACTTTTTTTTGTGAAGGAAAGGAAATTTTGTTGGTAGGCTAGCGTCCGCCACGCATGTCGTCTGCCATAATTTCAGACGTAAACATCGTTCGCGCTGGCAGAAACGCAAAATATCTGACAATAGTAATATTACGATGAGGGCTGCTGGTGTGTATGAAAGTCAATGCAAGTCATACTTGTGTGGGCTGTGGAATGACGTTGGAGATGTAATCATGCTGAAAGTCACATAAAATGCGTGTTAATGTCAATGCCTTCTTTGTATCAATTTTTTGTAGGCGTTAAAGAGAAATATGAATTTTTTATTTGTTTTTTTATTTTTTTTTTTAATTGGAGGTACTGTGTTCGGGTGATTTGATGATAAATGATTTTCGGATTTACACTGAGAAGCAATTTAACTTCACATTTTTTTTATAAATTTTCAAATGTTAGCCAGTATGGTACTAAAACTACAGTAAAGGAATGGATTGCAAGTCACAAGCTAACTTATTAAAGATGGCTTAAAATATTTGCAAAACTTAAGTTAAATACTGATTATCATATTGTTATTAACATTGAAGACCTTAGTGTTTGTGCGCCTGATAGAAACAAGGTGATTAGAGCCTCCTTGGATACAAATGCGCCAATAGAACGAATATTTTTGGCAATGAACAGTATATGGATCCATGAAAACTCAAGACCTGAAGCAGAAACATTTGACTAAAATTGTGTAGAGGTATATGATACATTTCTGAGAAACTCTAAAAAGTTACAAGTAATTCATTTGCTGTTGTTAGGAATTTGGGGGGACTAAACTGCTAGATCATCAGTTCCCTAGTAATTCATTCAAATGAAAAATATACTTGATTATGTTTCGCCATACTCAGATACTTGTATTCACCATAACTGTATTTCACCATTATCAGTTTTTTCGCCATATTTAGAATGATAAGGTGTTGAGTGGACGAATTAGCGTTTTGTATGTTCCAATAATCAATTACAAAGCAAATTAAACACGTGACGTAAAGTTGGCATCATTATGCTGCATAACCGGTAGATACTGCTTCTTGTATTTGAAAATATGTTCACCCTATTCTCACTATGAAACCAATGTACTCGAAACTAGTTCATATCTACTTGTAAACGTAATCATTTTTACCATAACGTTTACAAAAGTCGTTTTTGTTTCATTACACCCATGAGAAACGTAAAGTTAATAATGATAACGAAATAGCTAGCTAAGCCAGTGGTGTAAAAGCCCAATCCCTGCAGACCAAAAAAAAGGCCGAATATGGGAGTTCATTCGTATCAATTTTTTGTAAATTTGAAGATGAGAGTGCCATGACCAACACATACTAAAAATCCTTGCTGGAGGAGGTAAGTGTGGGAGTGAGGTGCGTTTGAAGATCACTTTCGTACATTTTTCTTAAATAACTAAAAATCCGCGGTCTCTAGCGAAAACGTCTCCCAGATATTGTAGCTGGGATAATTCTTTGTAACTTACCAGTGCTTATTTCACCGCATTAAAGAATGATCGTACGTAATTCATTATTTTTTTCTTACTTTAGTTGTTATTTTGTCAGGCCGACTGCTTGAAGAAGGTGAACTAGATGAGACGCCGTGTATATGACAGGACAATTGACACTTTTTTTTTAAATAAGAAGTTCCAGTCGGAAAATGAGGCTGCAGGAGAATCGTCGCCTACGCTACGAATCCCACCTCCCAGCTGCACTGATTCTGATGTTTTCTCTTCTGATGCTGGAGGTTCGAAAAGTGAGCAGGCATCGCCCAGTTCTGCTTCTGCGAGTAGCAGCGGTAATGTCCCGCAACGACACTCTCAGCGTTCACTATCGTCTGACATTGGGTCAGTCGGATGTAGACGACTTCACTAAGGCTATGCTGCTAGACTAGAGAGACACTGGACACCACATTCCGATTATGAATTCCCTTATTGTGTAGTTACCAAAAAAAAAAAAAAAATAAATAAATAAATAAATAAGGGGGAAAGACGGCCGCGGTGGCCGAGGAGACTGAGGCGCTCCAGTCACGGTCGGAGGTTCGAATCCCCCCTCGGGCATGGATATTTGTGCCGTCTTTAGTGTAAAGTAGTTTATAAGTAGTTTGTATGTTTAGGGACTGATGACCCTGCAGTTAAGTCCCATAGACTATACAAACAACAAACAAAAACAGCAAAAAACAAAAAAAGGGAAAAAGATAAAGCTGTATGCCCAGAGGTCACATTTGGAAAAATTCCACTGGCTCGTACTGTCACACGAAGATCAAGGGCTTTATTGCAAATACTGCACTTTGTTCGCCGTGGGCTCTGGCGGTGGTTTTCAGACGAATACGCCTCTCAAGCGACTGGTCCGAGAACCTTTGAAGGCATTCGATGATTTGCTTGGAGAACGAGGAGCGCTTTTGACCCACCCGCGGAACAAATATCACCAACGGGCTGTTGAGGCTGGCAAAAACTTCCTTTTTAGTTTTCATCATCCTCAACATGACATGGCTAACAAGGTTTGTTCACAGAGAGACGCTCAAGTTAAAGAGAACCGGGAACGGTTGCGTCAAAATATTTCTTTGCGTGGCCACATAGACGACGGAGATCTGTACCAAAGAAGTACTAACGCAAAAACTGGTGCCTCTAATCATGAGGAGTAGTAACGATGGGAATTTCACAGCTGTATTGCGCTTCAGAGTTGATTCAGGTGATTCAAATCTAGGTCGTCATTTAGAAAACAAATCTTGAAATGCCACATATATCAGCAAAACCACACAAAATCAACTAATTGACGTATGCAAAGAAGAAATTCAAGATAAGATTTTATCCAGAGTTAGAGGAACAAAGTTTTTTTTCTCTTATTTTTGATGAAACCACGGATATTTCTCACATTGAGCAGCTCAGTTTATGTCTCTTACCTTCATGAAGGAATTCGTAGGGAAGATTTTATTACATTTTGTAACGCTTATGACAAGATTTGTCCGGAAAATTCAAATGAAGAGCGTCATCTAACTGGATTTGCTCTTGCACACATAGTTAAAGATCTTTGCAAGAAATTTAATATTGAATTGGCACTGACAGTTGTTCAGTTATGGTTTCTGAGTCAATGGGTGCCATTCAGGAGCTTATGAAGATAGCCGTTAACGCAAAACATTGCCCTTGTAATCATTTGTTGAACAACTGTCTCGCAAATTCTTCCAAGGTCACTGTTGCAACACATCGGCAACAATGAAGAAAATAGTAGCATTTGCTAATGCCTCTGCAAAAAGACATGCCGTCTTTAAGGAAGCGCTTGGCGGTATAGCAATGAAGAGCATCTGTGAGACTCGTTGGGTGGAGAGACATGACGGTAATCTGCAGTTTCAAGGTGACAATTTGTTGAAGATATGCGAAGCCCTCCATAAGATTTCACTGTGGCGTGACAGTACAACGGCATCTGAATCCCAGTGCCTTCGACAGGCTTTACGCAGCCCCAAGTTCATTCTCTCGGCTGTCTGCCTGGGTGACGTTTCAAGTAAGTTGCGATATATACTATTTTTATCTTCCCTTTTTCTTACTCATTAGTATACAAATTATTATTTTTGTTAGTTTTTCAGTTTTTCATATTGCTTTTTCTTTACCTTAGGGATAACTGTGTCCCTCAGCCGCTTTCTTCAGTCAACGACTATAGCTTTAAAGAGAGCTATAGATGCAATGAAGGATACCAGAAGCGTTCTAAAGCAGATGAGACGAGACGTGGATTCGGTGTTCCGGCTGTTATTTTCTGAAGCTCAAAACGTTGCTGAGCAATTGGATGTGGAATTGAAAGCACCACGTTTGGTATCTCGACAGGTGCACCGAGATAATCACTTGACTCCATAGACCACTGAAGAATACTTTCGAAGGGCCTTGTACATACCATTGTTAGAGAACATCACATCAGATCTGAAGGAGAGGCTCTCTCCAGATATGATGCATCTCTTCAGTTTAAGGATTTTTTTGCCGCGTACATCATACAGCGAAGAAGACATTGTAACTGTGAAAGAAACAGCGGAGGTGTACAGGCAGCTGCTGGGTAATTCTGTTTCATTTGTAGTGCCAGAGTACAAATTATGGGTGGCTTGGTGGAAGCGCCATGTAGAGGCTGGCCATAAAATTCCTGAGTCTCTTTTTGACATAATCGAGATGTGCGACAGTGAACTGTATCCTAGTATTTCCACAATTCTAAAAATTTTAGCCACGCTACTAGTTAGTGTAGCAACAGCGGAACGCACATTTTCAACCCTTCGTCGCCTCAAAACTTGGCTAAGAGCAACCTTGGGGGAAGAAAGACTCACTGGTCTAGCTTTATTACATATCCACCGAGATAATGATATTGACATCGACGCTGCTATTACTAGATTTGCAAAGACTAAGAACAGACGTCTTGAATTTGTCTTGTGAATTGCACTTTAATTTAATAAAATAAGTCATACATTCTATTGCTATTTTCATCAATATTAGTATCCTGTGCATGTGTAACCGTTATATTTACTCGGGGAGTGGGTGGGCAGGGAGCGAGGTAGGGGGCATAGAGTATTTACAATAAAAGTAACCTACACATTAAAAACAAGTTACTTTAATTCCAAAACTGTAAAAAGAACAATATTCATTTATTACCGGTTTCGACAGATCTAAGCTGCCATCTTCAAGTTTTGTACATAGCTAAAAGTTCATCTTTAGCCATTGGTATGGCGTCTATTTGTAAAAACAGGTTGCTGGGAACTAAAGTGTGTCAATAATGAAATAGCATAAAAGACGCCAAACCAATGGCTAATGCTGAGCTTTTAGTTACGTAAAAGATCTGACGATGGACGCCAAGATCTGCCGAAACCGGTAATAATATTTTGAAGCGATCCTTAGGATATTGTACTTTTTAAGTTTTTGAATCGTAACAAGTTCGCCCCCGGAAGGTGACACAATTTAAAAATTTATGTTATTTTAATTCCCCCCTTTAGGCTACTAAATCATGAAATAATTCTGAGCCCCTGGAGCCTGGAGCCGAAACAGATCCATCCCTGCTGGAGGGGGGGGGGGGGCAGTAAAACTCGACAAAAGCGTAAAGGTGATCTGTGACCCCCTCCAAAACAGAACCCTGGATCCGCCCCTGACTGGAAGTCGGCCAATAATTATAAGTAAGAAGAGAATAAACGAAGTGGTTTCCGCCCACCTGTTGTTATTGTGGAATTATAGGAATGCACGGGCGATGTGGTTTCCGCCTACCCACTTATTAGGATTAAGCACACTGTCCAGTACTTACAGGGTCCATACCTAGCTTGTACTACCGAAACAGTACCATCTTGAACCAATTATATTGTCACCCTGAGATATTTATTAAATGTAAACTTGCACATACAATTACAAAAGATTCAATATGTAAAATATATAAGGTAAGTACCTAACTAAGTTTGCTCACAAGAATTTCATACACTTAAAAAAAACACTTAATTTTCAAAGTATTTAACAGATTTCATAATTCAAAAGAGGAAGAAGTGACCTCTTTCTGTCGAATGTAAGCAATAACGGATTCGGGTTCTGTCATCCAAGCAGATGACGTATATTTTATGGGATGTGTATTTTTGTATTATATGATTTGATATTTCTGAATCACATTTGTTTTGTCTATTTAGGGGAAACATGTAAAATGGTAAAGACACTACTGATTACGACCTTTGTATTAAGCTCAGTATGGAAAATACATTGACCTCCAACAAATGAGGTGCAGGATGTAAACAGAATTCCAGACAAGGACAGTGGCCAGATGGCTACACACACACATACACAGGAGTTGTGTTGCCAGTCGGGCAGGGGATGAGTCAGATGCGACCGTTGCCGTAGCGTCACCTGGCACGGATCGATACAGACTGCCACTAGTAGCGAACTTTAGAATCTAGCAAAGCTTTGTACAACTTAATAGTACTAGAGGAATATTATGAGCACTAAGAAACAAAATAAATACCATACGTAAGCATAAAAGCTGTAATATGATAAATTCAGGTTGTCTATAATATTGTTGTAAATAATTTGTAAATTTTATTTCAGGTTTGTAATTAAGTAATAGGCTAAGTCCCTGATACTCGTTGTTTGTATCTTTTCATGTAAATGTACGAGAGATATCAGGACGTGGGAAACAATAGGAAGCAGGCAGATGAGCTTATCCTCGCCGTAATCTGGTAGCAGACATGGACAGAGGCAACATCACACAACGACGGATGCTAAATCCGTACCACGCTGCTCCGCGTGATGCAAGCTCTACCCCAGCTGCTGAGCTTACCCTACTACTATCCTTCGTCTCCACGTCAAAATAAGTGTAAATTGTTAAGTGTCATTAAACAAGTGAAAAGTGATCAGTTCAATTCAAATGCATTAAGAACGGCAAAGCGCCGATAACGTAGCTATTTCTCGATAAAAGGACGGCAAAGTGCTGATAATTTCTCATGTTTTAAAAGGTAGTGTCATCTTATTTTGTAAACTAATTTTCCAATTTGAGAGAACTAAATAATTAATTTCTTAACTCATTTCTAGAGTAAAGTAAACTTATTGAGGTTGGGCTTAGATTTTTCAAACTTGCTAAGCAGGCACTATATAATCAATTTTCAATGTTATTTATAGTTTGATCTGATTTGATTTTCTCAGGGAAGCCTAAACAGTCTTGGTCCAACCCGCCACTGCCCGCACCGAAACTAAGTTTATTGTGCGGTATCGCTCCCTGTATATCTAGTAAAGCCAACGAATGCCCTTGAACAGTGCAAGGAGTCCCTTTACCAGTTCTTTATTAGACACAATTTCTTCGGGTCTGGTTGTCCCAAATGTTCTGTATCTTTTACTCTCCAATGCAATGCATTAGAAGATTAGATGTGATGCAGTTTCATCACCGTCATCACAGATCCTACATTTAGGGTCCTCTTCTGTTATTCCCACTGTATGTAGGTGTATTTTGAAATTCTCATGGCCTGTCAGCAATCCAACCATGAGTCTAATCTCTCTCCTGTTCAGGCCCAGGATTGCAGAGCTTATTGTAAAACATGGGTTTGGCATCATTACCTTGCCATGTTTTTGTTGATAGACTTTGGTCCAATATTCTACGTGCTGTCTTCTGAGCCAGTTACGTAGCTCCAATTTGATCATTCCCTTGGTGATTGCCAGGACAGGTACCGGTCCCATAAATGGAGTCTCTGCCTAAATCCTAGCTAATCTGTCGGCATGTTCGTTGCCACTGATCCCCGAGTGGCCAGGGACCCAAAATAGGTTTACTTTATTGCTTTTCCCTAGCTCCACCAGAACCCTGTGACATTTTGCAACAATTTTAGACTTTGTTGCTGGAGCTGCCAGTGATCTCAGGGCTGTCTGGCTGTCTGAATAGATATAGAGGCTACGGTCTTTGTAGCACCTACGCAAATTCTCCTCCACACACGCCCTGATTGCAGTGATTTCGGCCTGGAACATTGAGGCCAGTTTCCCTAGAGAGATGACGCCCTCCAGTCTTGGCTGCACCCCGTATCCACGGGCCCCATATTCATAGTTATTAGTCGTTATGTTTTCTGTAATTTTCAATAGGAACTAACACCTAGATTTTTATCAATTACGTATAATTATATTGTACTCTATAATGTTATGTAAAATCTTACCTATGGTATTTTGATATGTTATGTACTGCAGATCAACAAAATTTGGGTATTTGGTTTAAATTTTGGTTATATTATGTAAAATATTTCCAAATTATATAGTACATTTTCAAATTCCTAGTTATTACATGAACTATACAATGTTGAATATTTAATAAGATGGGGGATGTGTGAGGGGCTGATATGGAGCCATTTATTTCGCATCTCAATGTATTAGGTGTTAAAGAAGTTTTCTTGGTTGGAGAACTGTGTTATGTAATAGAAAGGGTGAGAGAGAGAGAGAGACAGTAAGTGAGCTTGTATCCCACGGTCCCATGGGGAAGCTCCGCCCCTATTGCTAGTTGAGATCTGATTGGCTTCCGCCTATACTAGTTGTCCGCCAAAACTTCAAGCTTCTTTTATTAATATTTAAATTTCCTATGTTTATCAAAAATTATCTGTATACTTTCTGTAATTTATTTATCCTAAGCTATATTTCGGTTAATCAAAGATTTAATTATTTGTATTTTTTCTAATAATTTGAACAATGTTAGTCTAAAAGTTTCGCTTGGCGTCAAAACGGTGGCTTGTGGCGCGCAGCGAGGTGCGGCGGCAGTCAGTCGAGCGCCGACCGCGATACCTTACACATTCATGTTAGTTCAGCTCGGGCCAGGGACAGTTTATACGTTATGTATCGTTTATATATTAAATATAACTCAGTCTTTATATTTGTGCTTGGATATACACTGGCATTTCTTCAATAAAAACAACCAGTGGCATCCTACAAAATCTAAAGTTATTCGTAGTGCAGTACTTCCTAGCCACATATCAACACCTCTTTTAGCATCACGTCAAGTACAACGGATCTGCGACCTGTGTGCTTCACTTGTGCAATGGGACATCAACTATGACAGAAGACACAAGGTTAGTAAAAGAGTGATTTTAGACGTGCACTGAAGTTGCATGTCGACACGGCACCTCGCGTACAACGCTGCCCCGTCTACAAACCAGGGCACTGGCACGAAGTGCATTGGTAACATCGCCGAGGGAAGGTATGAAAGAGGGGAGGTGTTTAGGAACTTTGTCAACTATGTACTGACCTTCCCTGACTTTTTAAGCAGCCCCGCCGTACTCTGCTTGGCGAAGTGATAGTATTTTCGCGGATAGAATCCACAGCTTCTGCATCAGACATCTCCACCATATCCTTTCTTCCAGGAGTGCTAGTCTTGCATGGTTCGCAGGAGAGCTTCTGCTAAGTTTGGAAAGTAGGAGGCGAGGTACTGGCGGAAGTAAAGTTGTGAGGCGGCATCGTGAGTCGTGTCGGGATAGCACAGTCGGTAGTGCGCTTGCCTGCGAAAGGCAAAGGTCCCAGGTTCGAGTCCTGTTTCCGGCACACAATTTTAATCTGCCAGGAAGTTTAATATCAACGCACACTACGCTGCAGAGTGAAAGTTTCATTCTGGAACTATGGCAGAGCTCGCCGACTTATTCCCGTTTTTCAAAAATTTCCAATTCATTTTCATTTTTTCCGTTTACAATGCCATCTCTCAATGTTTCAAGAAAAATTTGAATACTTTTTGTCGGAGAATTCGAATCTGCAGTCAAACCTAGGGGTTCCTATTTAAGAGTTCAAAGTTTCCTCCCCTCCCACCGAGAAAGGTGGTGCAGGGTAATCGAGCTTTATGGTAATGCTTCTCTCTCTCTCTTGGAGGTGAACAACTTTTATTGCAACGTTTCTTTAATCGGATTTGTATTTTTCCACATATTCTGAAAAACAGCTTTAAGTGTCGCATACTCTATGTCTTTCACCGATGCTCCGACGCAAGTATTATTGATACGACTCTCACTTTCTTGCTTTAAATCTACAGACTGAAGTTTTGTATAAGGAGATATTGCCTAAAGAAAGACTTAATGAAAACGCAGAATCTCATATGCTTATTGATATCTAAAGCTTAACGGGAATTATAACGGTATTTTTCCACATTTTCGGATTTTTATCCCATTACAAAAGTTGCAACTTTTCGAAGAAAAAGATATCCCTTACAAACTCACTTTTTTATAAATATAATCTACGCCTCCTGAAAATATTGAAACTTCAAGATCTAATAAAATTAGTAATTTTGTATATAGAGCACTGTGGATTTCTGTGTTAAAAAGGTTAAGTTTCGTGTTTGTATTGGTACTATTCTCAAAAACAGTATCGCGTTGTTCCATAGTATAAACACACGTTGCAAGTCAAAGAAATATCGTTTTTCCGAGGTAAAGTGACGAATTGATTTGTAAATCACTCAAAAAGTAAAGTATGACGCCAAAACGAAGTAAAGGGTGGACATCATTTTCCAATAAAGGGAAACCAGTACACAACCTTTGCCCTCCTGGACCTAATTCATGGTGAAATCGCCGCACTTCCCAGTACTCAATCATTTCAGACAGCCATAGACATTCCATCGCAGCAGCAGTCGTGGACACCATAAAACCTATTTAACAGGGAGCTGGCAAATCTTGAATTAGTGAAGAAATGTCTGCATGGTCATACTCAAAAGTCGTTCAATAATCTTATATGGACACCCTTACCAAAAAATATTTTTCTTGGAATGAAGACACTAAAATGGGGTGTCAGTGGTGTTGTTATTGCTATTAATGATGGCAACATTGATAGGGTGGAAGTGCTACAGCATATGGGAATTCATCCTGGAGCAAACTGCATCGGGGGATCTTGAACAGCAGGTTCGCTCTGATAATGCAGAGTGTGCAGTTGGCCACTAAGCAGTCTAGAAAGAAGAAAAAACTGCGACCGGAATTTGCAGTTAGATAAGAGGTCGCGTGTTATGTGTTTTTGGTAAAAAATGTTCAAATGTTCGTAGAACTTAGGGGACTTAACTACGGGGTCATAAGTCCCTAAGCTTACAAACTACTTATGAACTATCTAAGACTAAGGACGGCACAAATATCCATGCCCGAGGGGGGATTCGAGCCCCCGACCGTAGTGGCCGTGCAGACCGTGACTGGAGCGCCTCAGTCCCCTCGGCCACCGCGGCCGGCGTTTTTGGTAAGACACTGTCAGTCGTCGTTTGGCTGTCGCATAGGCAACAGCATTGAACAGCTTCAGAGATGCTTCGTTACCGGAGAAGATTTTGGCGTTACCGCCTACCAGTTAGATGAGAATGTAATCTTTTCCGGCGTATATTGCTGATGAAGAGTTCTCGGGCTTCCAGCCGGGTGGCGGTTTCTTCAAACTGCGACGTTTCGACGAGTGACATACCCGTCATCTTCTGGCGAAGTGCTGAGACTGGGCAGATGCCGCGGCATCTCAGCACTTCGCCAGAAGATGACGGGTATGTCACTCGTCGAAACGTCGCAGTTTGAAGAAACCGCCACCCGGCTGGAAGCCCGAGAACTCTTCATCAGTTTAAGAACTATTGACTTTAAAGCTGGTGATTCGGGACTTGGGATTACTGCTCAAGAGAAGATTTAGCATGGTTCTATTACTTTTTTCTGGAGCCAGATTTGATTTTTCTATAAAAAGTCTTGAAGTGACAAGTGGCTCAGGATGGCTTACTGTTGCGATTGTTCGCACAAGTGATGCTAAAAAGGGTTGCCTTGAATCTTTTGCCGAGCGGAACATTGTTCCTTTCCGCACGTGGAGTATTGCTGAGGTACCTAGTAAATCTGGTACTTCGTATTTTGTTTGAGGACGGGGAACAGACGTAGTGTTTTAGACGACAAAGGAGTACATGTTTGGCCCTTTTGAAGAAAAAATTAGATGTTCAGGGTGATGTTTTGATGTATTATCATAATTAAATAAAGTTTATCCTTACTTTTTTTCCTTATCTTTATGATATACAGTATGGTGCAGGGTGCTTCTGAGTGATTAGATATTAATATACGTATATTAATTGAGTTAGTCTTTTGAAACTTTAGAAGCCGTTGCTGAAAATTTACATTTTCTGTTGCATTTTTCCCTGAACATCAGAAACCACTTGGAGCAGAGTATTCAAATTTTAAGGGAGTAATAGCATACATATCCTGGGTCTAAAAAATTGATTTTCTGGAAGCAGTAGCTGAAATGCAATTATTATAGCTCAGTAGACTCGGAACATACAGATCAATATCATGTAAAATTTTGATGTCAGTGGCTACAGTGGTTCCTGAAGAGCAGGAAGCCAAGTCACTAGATTTTTGTCGGGATAGGGCGTTCCAACTCCCCTTAAACCAAGTATCACGCTATCTTCGAGTGAACGACTACAGTAGAACATGTCTGAGATGAAGAAACAGAAACCGGAGGAAAGGAAAGAACGAACTGCGTTGCGATAGCAAAACGTGGACCTCTTGCAGCTATCAGAATCGCGGGGTCTCTTACTGGTGTGTTAAGCGCAGCCTCTGTGCGGCTCGCAGACGGAGGCGTTTAAGTGGTGGCTGCTAACAAGGACGGGGCTTGGCAAGAGGGGTGAAGGGTGGGGGGGCGTGGCGTTCTGTATGCCTCCATCAACAGGTGGACCGTGACGACAAATGAACGCCGTTAACCGCCACCCTAGCGGAACGCCGCCAGGGGCAGCGGAACAGCGTTAACTCTCAGCTGTTTACCTGGCTGTGTGGCGATACCGGAAAACGATCTCTGGCACAGCATACGACTAACGAGGGCACCACCAGAACTGCAAATAACCGATTTTGATGGGTATGTTTTAGAGGGGCATACCCTGAGTATGAGGCTATCCGCTTGCTTAGCGACGGGTTTTGCTTTTCGAGAAAATTGTCATTGATTTTCGTAGCGCGCTGTAAGATGCATAACGTAATCCGTGTTCCAACCAAGTGAGCGTCTACAGCTAACGCGCTACAAACAGTGTAAATTTTGTGAAATTATTAACAAATTTAAATTGTATAGGTTTTGTCAAACAGAAAGCCGACTGTCCGTGCGGACATCCCGTGGGAAGTCTGTTCACTGTGACATTTTATCGCCCTGGTCACCGCCTTTTATTTGGCTTCGACGCAATAATTTCATCTACATCTACACGGGATACTCTGAAAATCTGCCAGAGGGTTCATCGAACCACTTTTATACTATCTCCTATTCCACTCTCGAAAAAAAAGGAGAAAGAAAGGACAGCTGGCCGCGGTGGCCGAGGGGACTAAGGCGCGTCAGTCACCCGTCTGCACGGCCACTACGGTCGGGGGTTCGAATCCCCCCTCGGGCATGGATATTTGTGCCGTCCTTAGTGTTAGCTAGTTCATAAGTAGTTTGTAAGTTTAGGGGACTGATGACCCTGTAGTTAAGTCCCATAAGCTATAAAATCCATTGAACATTTTGAAAGAAGGGACAAGCGTGGTGTATGCAGTCTCTTTCGTAGGGTTAAGACGTATCGTGGACCCAACGTGACTTGTGCCATGTGCAACACTCATATATATATAGATTTATATATATGAATTTAATGGCCAAGAATGCTTGATCGCGATATATCTAATTAATTAAATATGCAAATGATATCGGAAAGAATAAACTATATATATATTTATATACGTGATAAATTTGGGACGCCACTATGTTTTACAAAACATAGAAAATATATTCCTGAACTAACTAAACAATAGCGAACCAGAGCAAGGCCAAGAAATAATAATAATAATGATAAAATGCTATCATGAATCAATTTATGGAAAGATAATCAGATCATTCACCATGCTACCAATAGAAACAAACTATTTTCCCTCCAAAATGGTGACTGAGGTTACAGAAATAAGGTTATACAAAATTGGTAAAAATGACATATATTGGCAAAAATGTAGAACATAACCAAATACTGTTCAAAGAAGTTTCGGGCGTGCAGCCGCATAAAGTTGACTTCTTCTAATATTTCGGTTGACAAACGTTCAGCCATCTCGTCTCTGAAGATGGCTGAACGTTTCTCAGCCGAAATATTAGAAGAAGTCAACTTTATGCGGCTGCACGCCCGAAACTTCTTTGAACAGTCATTGCGCCGCGGAAACATGAAGATGCACATAACCAAATACATTTGTATGTGACTAGGTGCCACACTCTGATTACAAAAACTTAATAAAAAGGGTTCTTCAATTACCTGTAAAAATGAAATGTACACTCGAACAAATAAAATTGAAAATTAATTCAAATGACTAGCTATATCGTTTAGGAGCCTATCATTGAAAGTCAATATAGAAATAGACCTCGTTATCTTGTCCACTCCGAGAGAAAAGAAAGAAGGTAGCTACAGCAAATAATTCCATTAGAAACGAAGAGCTGAATCCTAACTAGGACTGGAGCAGCGCAAGTAGATGCTATCCCAAACACTGGGTGACAGTCGTGTAGTGGTGGTGTCGATGTCAGAAGTCTGGTGCAGCAGCTGTGGATTCTATCCGCGAAAATACAGTCACTTCCCCAAGCAGAGATGCGGGGGCATTTAATCTAACATCAGCTTCTGTGCCCACGGACGAAGGGACCAGTCACAATCGATAGCCTGAGACTATCAGAGGATATCTGAAGTACTGTTGCGGATCAGTAGCAGTAAACAGCTGACTTATTTCTTGTGTCCAGCAACAGAAGAGGTAATACCGTAAAAGTGAGAAGCCTCCTTCTTTCTCCTACTCAAACACCACCTCCGCAACCTCAACACAGGAATAACAAGATAGTGTGAGCTCCCGAGGGTAGCACACTGCAGGCAAAATTCACATTAATAATAGAGCAACAACATATTGGTGAAGTGTGGTCGCACCCAGCGAACCGACACTCTGAAAACACAGATACCCGCAAACCGCCAATGCGGTGCCAAACTTGACAACGATACGATGCGCGCAAGAGCGGAGGCGACCGTTCTCAACGGTTGTGAGGCGGCTGACATGGAGCCGTTTATTTCGCATATCAAGATATTAGGTGTTAAAGAAGTTTTCTTGGTTGGAGAACTGTGTGTGTGTGTGTGTGTGTGCGTGTGTGTGTGTGTGTGTGAGAGAGAGAGAGAGAGAGAAGAGAGACAGTGGATGAGCTTGTATCCCGTGGGAAAGCTCCGCCGATATTGCAAGTTGAGATCTGATTGGCTCCCGCCAATACTAGTTGCCCGCCAAAACTTCAAGCTTATTTTATTAATATTTAACTTTCCTATGTTTATTAAAAATTATCTGTATACTTTCAGATGTTCAGATGTTTGTATAGCTTATGGGACTTAACTACGGGGTCTTCAGACCCTAAACTTACAAACTACTTATGAACTAGCTAATACTAAGGACGGCACAAATATCCATGCCCGAGGGGGGATTCGAACCCCCGACCGTAGTGGTCGGGCAGATCGTGACTGGAGCGCCTCAGTCCCCTCGGCCACCGCGGCCGGCTGTATACTTTCTGTAATGCTTTTGTGCTAAGCTATATTCCAGTTAATTCAAAGATTTAATTATTTGTATATTCTATAATAAGTTGAACAATGTTAGTCTAGACGTTTCGCTTGGCGCCAAAACGGTGGCTTGTGGCGCGCAGCGAGAGGCGGCGGCAGTCAGTCGAGCGCCGACCGCGATACCTTGCACATTCATGTCAGTTCAGTGCGGAACGGGGACAGTTTATACGTTATGCAACGTTTATATTTTCAACATTACTCAGTCTGTATATTTGAGCTTGGGTATACACTGGTATTTCTTCAATAAAAACAAGCACTGGCATCCTACAAAAGCTAAAGTTATTCGTAGTGCAGTACTTCCTAGCCACATTTCAACATCTCTTTTAGCATCATTTCAAGTACAACGGATGTGCGACCTGTGTGCTTCACCTGCGCAATGGGACATCAACTACGACAGAAGACACAAGGTTAGTAAAAGAGTGATTTTAGACGTGCACTGAAGTTGCATATCGACACGGCACCTCGCGTGCAGTGCTGCCCTGTTTACAAACCAGGGCACTGGCACGAAGTGCGTTGGTAACATCGCCGAGGGAAGGCATGAAAGAGGAGAGGTGTTTTAGGAACTTTGTCAACTACTGACCTTCCCTCCCTGTCTTTTTTAAAAAAGAAGCCCCGCCGTACGGTGGTGCCTCACCAAATCCCCTCAAAGACCTCTCGCATCTCCACAGCACAGATCCACCCGAGCACGCAGCCACGCCTTACTCGTCAAAGAGCCAATCTCATCGACCCACTAAGGGCCTTCCCAATCAGAATGCACGGCCGGGAGTTGCATACAACAAAAATAAGAAAACGTAGCACCGATTGCCAGTCGCGGAGTTTTCCGCCAACGGCCCTTGAACCTCCTCGCAACACACACAGCTTTCTCACGCCAAGTCACGTACGCCCGAGCAATGCTATGAAATTCTTTGTGAATTATCACTAGTCGGCATCTTGGCGCCTATTTTTACTACTGCTGGCGACACTGTCCTGCTGTGCCAGACAGATTTCACTTCGCAGAGATGCGAACTTGAAGCGTCCAGTCATTTATTAAATGGTAAACTTTGCTACCTGCTACTGACAGTTTAGGGACGGAAAGAAAACAGGGCGTCCGGCAACCATCACACGTTTTTTCCTCTCCCGCTCACACAGCCAAGGAAACACAGGCGCCCAGACAGGCGGCGGCCGCTCTAAACAGCTAAAGCCTGTTTTACACGATCGACTTTCTGCTGTAAATCGACTTCTCGAAGTGCGTGCGCCATTCGTGCCTGCGTGTAAATCAGCCGCCAACCGCATCGCGAGTGCGTCTATGACGTCAACGATCAATAGATTGGGCCGAGTGCGGAGTTCTAAATATCTGAATGTGCCGCAGAAAGCGCATGCGCAGAAGCGAGGAAATGTAGTGGCGTCTGCTAACATCGGGAGTTAACCCATTCTGGTCGAGCTCATTCCTTTTATAGAAATGCTTCCGCATCTTCTTCAACTATTTTTCCATTATTTTCTTTGTGTTCTCATCAAACCGGAAAGGTTGCAGTGGAGCCTAGAATTCTTTTTTCTACTAGCGTTCATCTACAGAAATATCTGCAAACAGAAAGACATTGACGTTTTACACGGAAAAAAGCTGCTCTATGCATAAATACGAATAAAAAAGAATGAAATATGTAAACGTGTTTTAATAAAAATTACTTCAACAATGAAACACTCAGGTTTATTAGAAGAGAAGATTATTTTCGACGTAATTTGACCGTTAGCAAGGCAACAAGGTAAGAAAAACTAGAAAAAACTAGGTGCTTTTTAATTGATTTTCGGAATTGTTTTATGTGCTACATATATATTCTCTTCAGGTAATAAATTTATAAATTTTGAAATTTTTCGATGATTCGTTTGTATTTCTAGGTCATAAATACAGAATTTGACACATCGTATTAGACGATAATAGGAAATACGTACAACCCTTCAGTCTCCACTAAATATCATTTCCTTTTCCCACGTAAAAATTGCCCTATAACCTCACGTCGTCATTCAGATACGAAACTATGCAGCAGACAGCTCTACAAGTTTATTGCTATCGTCTAAACGAAACTGAGCACTCGAAACAAACGAGACTCAGTACGCGAATAACACGCCAGGTGCGCTGCAGTAGACACACTCGGCTCGAGTAGTCAACAGAAACAAGAACATAGATCGTGTGAAAGGGGCTTAACGCATTGTGCGAACTCGCCCAGAAAATCGCAGGTAGCCGGCGGTCAGTCGTGTTGCTCTGCGAAACCGGCCGGCCCACCCCAATGCAGTATAGCGACCCCTCGAGTGGCCAGATTTCTCCGAAACCCTGAAAGCAGCCGGCACAACACCGGATTCCTGTGGTCTAGCCGACGGTGTCCGGACACTTGCCACGCCGGACTCTTGCCACGCCGGACTTTTGCCACACTTTTACCTGCTCCGAAGGGTCGGCTGCCCCTGTCTCCTCCTCCTACTCGCCCTCCCCCCCCCCCTTCCGCCGTCCAGAGAACTCGGTGGACGGTGTCCCGACATATGCACACTGGTCGCTTCCGCATTTCGTAGTACAACCGTCAGTATGGAAGTTATTAAAACGGCCGGCCGCGGTGGCCGAGGGGACTGAGGCGCTCCAGTCACGGTCTGCACGGCCACTACGGTCGGGGGTTCGAATCCCCCCTCGGGCATGGATATTTGTGCCGTCCTAGTTCGTAAGTAGTTCATAAGTAGTTTGTAAGTGTAGGGACTGATAACCCCGCAGTTGAGTCCCTTAAGCTTAACAAACATTTATTATTATTATTTATTAAAACGGCCATATATTACGCGATAATAAGGTGTGGATGTGCTTACTCCGAAAACAGGATCGTTGCAAGGGAAAGCTGCTTTCGAAGAACGGAGACGTATTGAACGTAGAGAACACCTGTGACGACCACCTAAGAGGTAAAAATATAAAGAGTGTATCAGACCTCAGTATCCTTAAATAACTTAATGATGAAGCTAGCTGGTCACAGTTCGGTTCACTAGCGTTTAATCAATACGCAGTGAAATTTGACTCAACGAAGCAAATACAGAACATTACTCAAATGATCCTCCACTGCTTTTCAATTTGCAATTTTCTAATTAGGTAAAAGCTCCTACAGTTGACACGTTAGGAGAACTTTTTCCTGTGTTCTGATATTATGGCCATACCGTCAAAGATTATGAGTTCTAAAATTATTCCTGTAATTTCAGAGCCGCAATTAGCTCTTAAAAATATCATTTTTGTTAAACTGGGCCGGCCGCGGTGGACGAGGGGATTGAGGCGCTCCAGTCACGGTCTGCACGGCCACTACGGTCGGGGGTTCGAATCCCCCCCTGGGGCATGGATATTTGTGCCGTCCTTAGTCTTAGCTAGTTCATAAGTAGTTTGTAAGCTTAGGAACTGATGACCCCGTAGTTAAGTCCCATAAGTTCTACAAACATTTGAACATTTTTTGTTAAACTGATAAAGATACACTTTAGGTTTTAAAAAGAATCTGAACATTAGAATTGCATCTAAAATACACACCCTAAAACAGATCTGCTCTTAAGATTACCAAGCTCGGCAGCTATAGTGTTGAAATAATTCCCATATTTCCAAAATTAGACAAGGATGCAAATAACTTTAGAGTAGACGTAGATCTCAGAAGTACTTTTAGCTGTAGTCCTGAAACATTAAAGTTTCTCACCATGTTTTTGATTATCTTTAATCAGGCCAATAAAAGCTATGGAAACAAGGCAAGGAGCTTACTATTCAAAAATAATTGTTACAAAAGAATATAAAAAATGTATTAGACGTATTTTTGTTATGCATTAGAAACTTCTGAAAACATAGTTTATCATTTCGTCTTCAACTTCACTTATTTGATAGGGTGATTTGCTTTGCATCACCAAGGGTATTTATTTTTATGTTATGTTTGCAGCAGTTCTCATTTCGAATTGTGGAATATTTACTTCGTATTATTTGATGAAAGAATGTCTGAAAACTGCATTTAATAACTCCGCTTTAGTGGCACTGTGTTCATTAACATTACCGTCGCTATCGCGCAACAAAGGTATTCACTTAGTCTTTCCGCTGCTGTAGATACCATATGACTTTGGATTATCCGCCACATTTCAACAAAGAGTTTCGTTGTGAAAAATATTAAACGAATGTCGCATTGAAGGCCGCGCTAAATTTAGAGCTTCAGTAAAACATCGGCAATCTTGGGGATTTTGAATTCGTCTAAATTTTCTGTAAAAGTTTCCTGTTCTATGTACCATGGGGGACCAGTTCAGTCTCTTATTAATTTATTTGGTAGGAATCCCTCCAATGCTGTTGATACTATGTCTTTGAATGTAAGCGACATATGGTCTTCACTTACATAGTTACTTTAGAAAAAAATGGAGACTATCTCCTAGGAAGATGTCAACCGAATGTTTATCTTTTTTTTATTTCTTTAACTGACATATTTAGCGTTTAGCTACCTGATACTAAAGACGACACAAACATCCATGCCAGATGGGGGATTCGAACTCCCGACAGGGAACGGCGTCGCGCATAGCAGCATAGCGCCTCAATGCGCTTGGCCGCTCCGCCGCGGCAGTTATTAATTTATTCCGGTAGTCGAGTATAATATCTGCTCATACTGACAGGAACTATCGAATTCAGTTTCGCTTGTGAGCTAGTACACAAATTACATTGTGCTTTTTGTTTCTTTTGTAGTGCAGATCGTAGAAATTATGGCATTTCCATTAAAAAATTAGGGTGTTTCCTCTGTGATTCAGCTAAACAATGTAGAACAACAGTATACTTTGCAAGCATAGCATTCTGTATTCCTTCATTTCTTTATTTCAAATTTGTATGTCGACTCTAGGTGATCTGTTAAATATAGACGCTCTTATCTATATTTTGTAAACGTATTTTCTGTCATTAATTTGAACATTGTCCCAATTCACTTTATTAACTAATATTTCGCCCCAAAAGAGTAAATTTATGAAGCGTATCGTTCTTCTTTTCTCCTTTTTTCACGCAGTTTTAGCAATTAATATATGTACAAATGCAGTGATCAAACTTGAATGATAAGCGAACATTCGAATTTTCTTTATATCGTTCCTTTTATGTTCCTTCCATGGCGATGGACTGTTTCTATCGCAATCAGTAAGTGATGAAGAAAGCTACCGTACAAACGGAGGGAGAATGGATCCATATTTGTGGTTGGAAGAACTAATTACACGCTGACATAGTCGACGGTATTGCTTTCGTTTCCCAAAAGTTGTAAATATTTCGATTTCAGGATATTGAAAACAAGTTGTACATTTCGGCGAGATGTTGAACAGAAATATCTTTCGTGTTGGCAGTATCGAGTAAGATCGGAGACGGAGGTTTGGAAGCAAACAGCAGGAGTACGGGGAAGGGCGTCCCTTGCCTGAGCTGAGGGGTCGCTAATCCGACTACCTGGCGAAGGGTCAGGCGTGGCAAAAGTCCGGCGTGGCAAGTGTCCGGCGTGGCAAGTGTCCGGTATCCTAGCCGACCGCCCAAGAGCCCTGACACACGCTGATATACAATGCTGACTCGACAGTAAGGAAAGAAATTGAAATCAGAAACATTACATCAAAAAGAATAAATAAACCAATACACCTGATTCCTAATGCAATTCTCCCAACCCATAGCAGAATATAAAAGTCAGGAAACATATAAAATAAATTAATTTCATGCAACGAAAATCAAATTAAGCAATTAAAATGATACATGTAGCCGCACAGGAGTAGCTGAGCGGTCTTGAGCGTCACTTTATGGATCGCGCGGCCACCCACGTCTGGGGTTCGAATCCCCCTTCAGGCATGGATGTATGTATGTGTTGTCCTTAGGTTAGTTTAACATAGTTTGAGTAGTTTGTAAGTCTAGGGACTGATGACCAACGTAGTTTGGCCCCATAAGAATTAAAATATTTGAACATTTGAGATACATGAAGCGAGAAATAAGAAAATTTAAAGATAAAAATGACCATCACCTTTCAGGGTCCTGCCAATAAAACGGTCTCTGGTTCGCCTTTCCCACGATATTATCTACGTGTTCTTTCCAGTTTAAGTCTGAAGTAATAATAATTCCTAGGAATTTTGTGGAGTTTACTGCCTTCACTTTTGATTGATTTATCTTTGTAAACAAAGTTTAACGGATTTCTTTTTGCACTCATATGGACGACTTCACACTTTTCATCATTTAGAATCAATCGTCAATTTTTACACCATAGTGATATCTTATTCAGATCGTTCTGCAGTTGGTTTTGATCTTCAGATGATTTTACTAGACGGTAAATGACGGTGTCATCTGCAACCACGCAATATGATTGAAAGCCGTTTGTGAGGTACGGTGTCAAAGCCTTCCATAAATCAAGAAATACAGAATCAATTTGAGAACCTTTGTCGATAGCACTCATCACTTCGTGCGAGTAAAGAGCTAGTTGTGTTTCGCATGAACTATATTTTCTATATCCGTGTTGACCTTGGGTCAATAGACCATTCTGTTCGAGATAATTCATAATATTTGAATACAGGATATGTTCCAAAACCCTGCTACAAATTGATGTCAATGAAATAGGCCTGTAGTTTAGTGGGTTACTCCTACTGCCTTTCATGAATATAGGTGCTACTTTCCAATCTTTTGGTACAGATCCTTCTTTGAGAGAGGGGTTGTATATGGCTGGGTAAGTAACGCTTCAGCATAATCATATAGAAATCTAATGGGTAACATAGTTTGGATGGCCATTTCTCTATGTAGTGCCATGGTCAAACTTGGTGCGCCTGCAATACAGTAGTTTTTATGAAATGTGCTTGGTGCTGCAAAACATTATGTTTCGGTTGCTTTTAAGACGAATATCAACCCGTTTTCTGTTATGGCATAGCAAGCAATGCAGGCGATAGAGTGTAAGATCTTGTAATAATGACGTGAAAATTGAATTACTACAGCAAATTTGAATACTCCTTAACAATTTCACAGAATGTAAACTGTTTGTTAATATTCTATAAAATAAAATGAAAAAAAACACCGTTCCACCCATTAAAAATAAATAAATTTTTTTAAAAAAAGACCACGGAAAGGACTCTAACACGTTACCTCCAGCCTGGTTGCTGTAGACCTTAACCGTTGCGCCACGCCCACTTGCTTGGCACTCAGCTAACGTTACGTGTCTTACAGCGCGCACCGAGCTTCAACATCTATTTTCTCGAAAACCAAGACCCGTCGCTATTAAAAAGCAGATGGCATCACAATCAGGGTATGTCCGTCTACAACAGATCTGACACCCATCGAAATCCATTATTTACACTTCTGATGGTCCCCTTGTAATATCACCGACCAATTAACAACCCACAAAACGCCATGGGTGAAATAATCCCAAATCTACCACTGCAGTTAGAGGCCATTGCAAAAGGACGCGAAATTGAAATGTCACTTCTCCACCTATATCACCCTAGTTTTCAGTAGATAGGAAAGCAATTTAATGCACATCTATGTGTGCCTACCTTTTTTTTTTTTCTTCTTCAGGCTGTCAGCAGCCTCGGCGGCACTCTACAGCCGAGAGGCTCACATTGCCGAGGAGAACAATTATTTACTAGGTGAAATAAGTGGTGATATTAAGACATGTACATGGTGAAATAAATGGTGACATTAAAACATAATACGGAGACAGAATACGGGGATGTTGAATATTCGAAACGGAACACAGAAACAAACATTCACCATAAAACATTTTCCACAGTGGCTAAAATATAGTGAAGATTAAAACAACAGGAGAACAGCGACGAGAAACGGAGACACTGGTTAAAATACACATGGAACTCTTGTTCTGCGGGTGAAGGTGGTTGCGGCCACTAAGATTCCAGAGCATAATACCACAACACTGACACCGGCACGTACTAAAAAGTGCACAGGTTTAAACGATGAGCACAGAGACGCCGCAGGGTTAAAGGAAGGGGAGGAGGCGCGGAGTGCAGACAAAACGGGGGGGGGGGGGGGAGTCAGAACTCTTGGGGAAGGGATTGTGAGAGGGAAGACCAAGGGTGGGAGGGAAAAGGAGGGGGGGAGAGGAGGCGCATTATATACGGCGAGAAGACAGCATTCCGGCTGGTAGGAAGGATAGATATCGGGACGGAGGGCGTCATCTGGGAGAGGAAAGTGGCGGAAGTTAGCCTCGGAAAGGATGTGGAGAATGTGGAGGTTGTAACACCACATCGCGACCATAGCATTAGAATCTCGGTATTCCGACATTTTTCATCGTTTCGTAATTTTAATAGCTCGTTAAGAGGCAGAATTTTCTCATTTTTCAAAATTTTTAGTAAATTCAAATTATATCAGCATAAACCAGAGTAATAGTATCAAGGGAATACTTAGGTCAAAACATCTCGTGTATCGGAGATCATTTGTCAGATTGCTATTATAAATAGTACCCGCAGTTGAGTTACTCTCTCTGTATGTGCTCAGCTTACTCTATGTGCTCAGCTTCCCCTATGTGCTTAGCTTTCTATGTGATTGGTTCTCTATTGAACAAGCTCTCAGTGCTTAGCTAAAGTATTATATGCGGTTAAATTCCAAGATAGGAATAAACCTGAGAAAATATTAAATTTTTACTATAAAGTTTAATATCGTGATCAAACGCGAAAGCGAACATTATCTTTGGACTTTGATCGGGATAGGCTAGGATGGAAAATTTGGGAACTTCTGCCTCGCGTAATAAACTGACGAACATTCGTGAGATTGAAATTTGAACTTATTTACCAAGTTTAATGCAATATATTTTCAAAGACATTGTTGTTATGGTCTTCAGTCCGGAGACTGGTTTGATGCAGCTCTCCACCCTACTCTATCCTGAGCAAGCCTTTTCATCTCCTCATAAGAACGGCAACCCACATCCACTTGAATCTGCTTACTATACGCGTCTCTTGGTCTCCCTCTGCGATTTTTACCCCACACACTTCCCTCCAATGCTAAATTTACGATTCCTCGATGTCTAAGAATGTGTCCTACCAAGCGATCCCTTCTTTTAGTCGGGGTATGCCAAAAATTCCTTTTCTCACCAATTCTGATCAGTACCTCTTCATTAGTTATGCGATCTACCCACCTAATCTTCAGCATTCTTCTGTAGCACCACATTTCAAAAGCCTCTATTCTCTTCCTGTCCGCACTGCTTATCGTCCATATTTCACTCCCGTACAAGGCAACACTTCACACAAATGCCTTTAGAAAAGACTTCCTTACACTTAAATTAATATTCGCTGTTAACAAATTTCTCTTTTTCAAAAATGCTTTTCTTCCCATTGCCATTCTGCATTTTATATCCTCTGTACTTCGACCATCGCGTGTTATTTTACTACCCAAGTAACAAAACTTATCCACCACCTTCATTGTTTCGTTACCTAATCTAATTCCTTCAGAATCGCCTGATTTTCTAAGACCGCATTCCATTATTTTTGTTTTGCTCTTGTTAATGTTCATTTTATACGCTCTCTTCCAAACACTGTCCATTCCATTCAACTGCTCTTCCAGGTCCTAAATTTTTCCTTGCTTTCCTTCACCGCCTGCTCTATGTACAAATTGAATAACATCGAAGAAAGGCTACAACCCTGTCTTACTCCCTTCCCTTCGAGTCTAATAACTGCGGTCTGGCTTTTGTACAAGTTGTAAATAACTCTCCTTTTACCCCTGCTGACTTCAGAATTTGAAAGAGTATATTCCAGTCAACATTGTCAAATGCTTTCTCCAAATCTACAAAAGCTAAAAATGTAGGTTTGCCTTTCCTTAATCTATCTTCTAAAGTAAGACGTAAAGTGAGTATTGCCTCCCGGGTTCCTATGTTCCTCCTGAATCCAAATTGATCTTCCCCGAGGTCAGTTTCTACCAGCTTTTCCACTCTTCTGTAGATAATTCGTGTTAAAATTTTACAACCATGACTCATCAAACTGATGGTTCTGTAATTTTCACACCTGTCTGCGCCTGATTTCTTTGGAATGGGGATTATTACATTTTTCTTAAAGTTTGAGGGCATTTCGCCTGTCTCATACATTGTACACACCAGTTCAAATAGTTTTGTTATGGCTGGCTCTCCCAGAGACTTTAGTAGCTCTGAGGGTATGTCATCTACTCCTGGGGCCTTGTTCCGACCAAGGTCTTTCAAGGATCTGTCAAATTCATCTCTCAGTATTGTATCACCTATTTCATCTTGATCTACTTCCCTTCCTACAACATTGTCTCTAAGTTCATTTCCTTTGTAGAGCTGCTCTATGTACTCTTTCCACCTTTCAGCTTTTCCTTCTTTGCTGAGAACTGGTTTCCCATCTGAGTTCTTGATATTCGTAGAGTTGTTTTTCTTGTCCCCAAATGTCTCTTTTATTTTCCTGTAGGCGGTATCTACTTTTCCCCTTCTTATACATTCTTATACAGATTTGCATTTGGCTTCTAGCCACTCCTGCTTAGCCATTTTGCACTTCCTGTCAATCTCATTTCTTAGTCGTCTGTAATCCATTTCGCCTGTTTCATTTACTGCATTTTTATATTTTCTCCTGTCATCAATTAAATTTAGTATTTCCTGTGATATCCAAGGATTTTTTGTAGGTCTTGCCTTTCTACCTATTTTGTCCTCTGCTGCCTTCACTATTTCATCTCTCAATGCTACCCATTCCATTTCTACTATTTTATTTCCCCCTGTTTCTGTCAATTGTTACCTAAATCTCCCTCTGAAATTCTCCATAACTTCATGTTCCTTTAATTTATCTAAGTCCCATCTCCTTATTTTCCTACCTTTCTGCAGTTTTTTCAGCTTCAGCCTACAGTTCATGACTAACAAGTTGTGGTCAGAGTCTATATGTGCTCCTGGGTATGTCTTACAGCTTATAACCTGGTTCCGGAATCTATGTCTTACCATTATAAAATCTATCTGATACCTTCCGGTATCTTGAAGAATTAAAGTCCATAATCAATGTATAGGATCCAGAGTGATTAATACAAATAAATTTTGACGAAATTAATCACGAATTGTGAACTTATAAAGTGTGTACTGTGAAAGTGTTGCGAATGTAACTATTGATTTCAAAATAGAGAATCTATGAACCATAAAAAAGTCTTAAACAGTTATTGGAGTATTTAGTTCCCTGATATTGTCCCAGCATATTCTAAAAGTGAAAATATATCTGTGACATTCCTAAGAAATTAATTAATGTGCGAAGGAATATATCTAACAGTTTTGGTCAGGCCTGTGAGGAACTTGAGGAGGTTGAGGCGGACGAGGCTTTTTTGGCGAACGGTCTTCAAGTTGGGCCGGCCGCGTTGGCCGCGGCGACTGCGGTGCGCCATTCACGGTCTGCACGGCCACGGTCATTACGGTCGGGGGTTCGAATCCCCCCCCTCGGGCATGGACATTTGTGCCGTCCTTAGTATTAGCTAGTTCATAAGTAGTTTGTAAGCTTAGGGACTGATGATCTCATAGTTAAGTCCCATAAGCTCTACAAACATTTGGTCTTCAAGTTGATGTGTGTGTGTGTGTGTGTGTGTGTCTGTGTGTGTGTGTGTGTGTGTGTGTGTGTGTTACAACAGGAAAATAACTACAGGAGGTTGTGCTCGAACCAGTCCTATGTCATTTTCTTTCCTCCTCTATGTAGCCATGGATGACGCACAACAGTTTGCGTTTTTACCACAATGGCAGTGTACACGAGGCTTGTAGTAACTCCCCACTGCACTGAGTGAAGAGTAAAAGTTCACCAACCTGGCGTCTTCTATAGATGTCGCCACGCAGGTCGGTGTTCTTGAATGAGGCAGAAATTGCTAAACTATTGGCAGGAACTGATCTAGTTAGTGAATGACAGCTGATTTATTTAAAGTAATCAGAAAACCAGCGAACTGCATAATAACATTCACTTGACACACATTGTTTTAACTGAAAGTATTTATAAAGTCATTTCCCTTGCTCTAAGATGGTTAAACAATTTCTTATGACCGCCTATGAATGCGACATGTTACTCCTCCGAGTGCCTGTTCTGAACTCAAGTTACTCCTCCGAGTGCGTGTACTGAACTGAACTGTGGCGGCTCGATGCAGGGCTGCCTTCGTTCCGCGATTTGGCGTTCTAACATGGCTGCCGTGCTTCTTCCGTCTTAAATTACTTTGTTTGTTGAATTAGCATTAGTTAATATGTTTTACCTACTCAGGGCATAGCTTAGCTTTGAGGGCTTTTCTGAACGGAGTTTGACGTTGAATATATTATTAGTTTACTAAATATTAATAAAAGTATGATCGCGTTTTGGCGCGTGACCTCCAGTACTACAGCCAATCGGCGTCCAGTGCCTGCCTCCCTAGAATTCTGGGAGATTTACAAGTGCTTTTTCCCATGAGAACGCGATCTATTGTAGCACCTGTCATGGTTCTCACCAGATGTTACCTTCTGTCGCCTACTGGTCCTAACTCGCTGCACCAAAGCAATACTTCGATCTTAATATCATGGTTTTAAGTCAGATATATTACAGTGTGTGTATGCGTGTAATGTAAGTAATCTTTTTTGTAATATGCGATGTGTAAACAAAGTTTACAGAAATTTGAAGGGCGATACGGGCTGTGGTTTTAAATTTACCATTTGTTATTTTGGACATTCAATTTTAGGGTGATTATAATTACTCTTTCAAAGCGCTGTAAAAATAACACCAATGCTCAGAATAAAGTCAAATTGAAACGGAATTTTATCACATTAACAGTGTGAAAACTGATCAATAAATCGTGCTGTAAGCGTAATCATTTAATAGTGGTCGGCTAGTGAATCATACAACAGTACCTAAGGTGAAAGACGTTAAGCTACTCAGTGTGCATGAGTGTACAGGTGTGGTACTGTAAGTTATGTAAGCCCATCCACCAAGATAAAGTCATATCACATGGAATGGGAACAATGTGTTTTAATTGCCGTGAAGCCAAAAACTGCATAAAAGTATCAATCATGTCAGTTTACAACTCTCATGATGCCAAAATACGCATAAAAACAGCAATCAAAGTCAAATAGTACATTTAATTTCCGACTGTCGCATGTTCCACAACTGATCCGTTTCTCGGGTCCCTTTCAGAATGTGTTGCGCAATGCGTGCCTTCAATACAGCTACGTTCGCAGTCGGAACACTGAACACATCTTCCACATGGCCCCATAGCCGGAAGTCACGCTGCCAAGATCAGGTGATCGGGATGGCCAGGCTGTAGGAAAATGGCGGATGACACCGAAGATGAAGGTGAAGCAATGAATTAATATTTGTGATGCGGCTTCACCTTCATCTTCAATGCCATAGACATATTTGAGACGAAAAACCGTCTCAGGGTTTCTGAATTTATATTTAAATTCATGTTTATGTCATCTTAGCAGGAATGTTCCACTATTTCCATTGCTGGGGTGCTATTCCGCTGCATGGAGAGCCTTGGCAGTAGTGGCAATTTTCTACGGGACAAGGAAGCTGAATTAAAGTTTTTGACTATTCCGAGGCGCCTTAATCGTTAGTGGTAGGGTGGGCTAACGGTAAGACGTCTGCCTAGTAAGTATGGAAGTCAGTGTTCGATTCCCGGCGGCTTCACCAATTTTAATTCATTGCTTCATCTTCATCTTCAATGTCATGGCAGCTAGCTCTCAATGTAGAAAAATGTAAGGTGATGCGCATGAGTAGAAAAAACAATCCCATAATGTTCGAATACAGCATCAGTAGTGAGCTTCTTGATGCGGTCGCGTCGTTCAAATATCTAGGCGTAACATTGCAGAGCGATATGAAATGGAACGAGCATGTAAGGACAGTTGTGAGTAAGGCAGACAGCCGACTTCGGTTTATTGGGAGAATTTTGGGAAGATGTACTTCACCTGTAAAGGAGACCGCGTATAAAACGCTTGTACGACCACGTCTTGAGTATTGCTCAAGTATTTGGGACCCGCAGCAGATCGGTTTGAAGGAAGACATAGAGGCGGTTCAGAGGCGAGCAGCTAGATTTGTTACCGGTAGGTTCGACCAATGCGCGAGTGTCTCGGAAATGCTCCGGCAACTCAATTGGGGATCGCTGGAAGAAAGACGACGTTCTTTTCGTGAATTTCTGTTAAGTAAATTTAGAGGGCCGGAATTTGAAGCTGAGTGTAGTACGATCTTGCTGCCGCCTACTTACATTTCGCGTAAAGATCACAAAGACAAGATAAGAGAAATTAGGGCTCGTACGGAGGCATATAGGCATTCTTTTTTTCCTCGTTCAATTTGGGAGTGGAATAGGAAAGGAAATGCCTAGTAGTGGTACGGTGTACCCTCCGCCACGCACCTTACGGTGAATTGCGGAGTATGTATGTAGATGTAGACTATTGGTGACGCGAGGCCACGTGGTCTGTGCATACTCACTGTTCACAGAAAATGGGTAAAAGACGGCACTGAATTCACTGAAAGGGTAATGAACACTTTTCCACAACAGCCTTGGCGCCTAATGTTTCTATTTAGACAGTAACCCCCTTGCACACACACCCCTCCCTGCACCCATGTGTGCTGCTATCGGGACGTGCTCTGAGGCCTGCAAGAAACAAGAAAACGTAACAAGGACCGTTTTCTTCGAATAGCTGAATCCTGCAGGTCCCGTTACCTATACTGTCACTGGTAACTGGTGTAAAAACTTCTATGCAGCCACGTCATTCCTAAGGAAGCATGGATTTCTGTATTGTAGCGTTTTCATTCACACTTCCGTACGTGGTAAAGCCAGTGAAGCAATTCCTCAAGAGCCATTTCCCAAATAACGAAATTATCAGCCGTCATTTTCTTATAGCCTAGTCGTCAAGATTACCGAGCATCAATCCCCGTGAGTTCTGGCTGAGGGCTTATTTGAAAAGTGATACGCTAAGTGTCCACGTGCCGAATTTGTCAGAACTGAAGGCACGTATTACGCAAGATATTCACAGTGTGACCTCTGGCACAGATTAGATTATATTAATACTTGTTCCATAGATAATACATAAGACATTTCGTAATGGTATGGAACGTGTCAGTTTAGTAAATATTGTCTACATATGACAATCAATTGCTTAAGGATTTTTATTACTTTTTTCTTATATTTTTATTTTATTTTATTTTAAGTTTTATCTAAAACTTCATCTACGTTGTAGAAGGAGTTGCCATTCAGAAATTCCTTTAATTTCTTTTTAAATACTACTTGGCTATCTGTCACACTTTTTATGCTACTTGGCAAGTGACCAAAGACTTCTGTGGCAGCATAATTCACCACTTTCTGAGCCAAAGTTAGATTTAACCTTGATTAGTGAATATCATCCTTTCTCCTAGTGTTGTATCTATGCACACTGCTATTACTTTTGAATTGTGTTGGATTCTAAATAACAAATATCATGAGTGAATATATATATATATATATATATATATATATATATATATATATATATATATATATATATATATATATATTGTGATGCTACTGTGAAGATCCCTAGATCCCTAAATAAATGTCTGCAGGATGCTCTTGGGTGGGCTCCAGCAATTATTCTGATTACACGCATTTGTGCAATGAATACTGTTTTACTCAATGTTGAATTGCCCCAGAATATGATCCTATATGAAAGCAGTGAATGAAAATAGGCGTAGTAAGCTAATTTACTGAGATGTATATCACCAAATTTTGCAATGACTCTGATAGCATAAGTAGCTGAACTCAAACCTTTCAGGAGATCTTCAATACGTTTCTTCCAATTCAGTCCCTCGTCAATGGAAACACCTAAAAATTTTTAATATTCTACCTTAGCTACAGGTTTATGTTCAACGTCTAAATTTATTAATGGTGTCATGCCATTTACTGTATGAAACTGTATATACTGGGTTTTATCAAAGTTTAATGAGAGTCCATTTGTAGAGAACCACTTAATAACTTTCTGAAAGATATCATTTACAATTTCATCAGTTAATTCCTGTTTTTCAGTTGTTATAGCTATACTTGTATCATCAGCTAAAAGTACTTGCTTAGCATCTTTGTGAATGTATAATGGCAAGTCATTAATATATATTAAGAACAGCAAAGAACCCAAGACCGAACCTAGTGGGACCCCATTTTTGATAACTCCCCAGTTGGAGGAATTAATTGTTTTATCTATATCATGTGAGCTGCTTATTTCAACTTTTGCGCTCTTCCAGTTAAGTATGATTTAAACCATTTGTGCACTGTCCTACTCATACCACAATACCTATTTTATGTAGAAGAATCCCATTATTTACACAATCAAAAGCCTTTGAGAGATTACAAAAAATCACAACTGGTGATTTCCGGTTATTCAAAGCATTTAATATTTTATCAGTGAAGGTATATATAGCATTTCAGTTGAAAAGCTTTTTTGAAAACCAAACTGACATTTTGTCAGGACTTTATTTTTAACAATATGTGTTGCAACTCGATAATACATAACTTTTTCAAAAATTTTGGATAAAGCTGTCAGAAGTGAAATGAGGCGGTAGTTGTTAACGTCGGACGTATCACCTTTTTTATGCAAAGGTTTAAAGATAGCATCTTTCAGTCTATCCGGGAAAATACCCTGCTTTAAAGAGCTATTACAAATATGACTTAGAATCCTACTTATCTCCTGGGAACAAGATTTTAATACCCTGCTGGAAATGCCATCAATTCCATATGACCGTTTACTCTTGAGAGAGTTTATCATTTTCCTAATTTCTGAAGTAGAGGTGGGTGGAATTTCAATTGCATCAAATTGTGTGGGTATGGCGTCTTCCATTAATTGCCTTGCTCCTTCTAATGAACATTTAGATACAATTTTCTCTACAACATTTAGAAAGTAATCATTAAAAAAATTTTCACCTTCTGACTTTTTGTTAATAAAGTTTTCATTTGTTTTGATGGTAATACCCTCTTCTTCTGCTCTTGGTTGCCCTGTCTCCTTTTTAATAATATCCCAGTTGTTTTAATTTTATTATCAGAGGTGCTAATCTCAGATATGAGTCACATGCTTCTTGATTTTTTAATAACTTATCTTAATGTAGCACAGTAGTTTTTATAATATTTTATTGTTTCTGGGTTATTATTCTTTCTTGCGGACAGATATAGTTCCCTTTTCCGGTTAAAGATATTTTTATTCTTTTAGTAAGCCATGCTTTTTTGGATGGTTTCTTGCATTTAAATTTAACTAATTTCTTGGGGAAACATTATCAAATATCCTTAGAAATGTATCATTAAATATGTTATATTTTAAATTAACATCATGTTCCTAATAAACCTCATCCCAGTCTAAATGTTGTAGACTTTCTTTGAAATTTCTAGTTGCTAAGTCATTAACAGAGCGCACAATTCTGGAGGACTGTTTCCAATTACTGAACGGAGCTATGTCATATACTGTTACTAGTTGTGCACCATGATTAGAAAGACCATTCTCAATGGGACAAGCATTTATGTTATTAAACTTATCTTGATCTATAAAAAAATTATCTATCAATGTACTGCTGTCCTTTACTACCCGAGTAGTAAAATCAATAACGGATGTCAGATTGAATGAGCCAAGTAAGACTTCCAGATCTTTCTTCCTATTACACTCTTTCAGTGAATCTACATTGAAGTCAACACAAATAATAATTTGCTTCTCCCTATCTGACAGACAGCACAACAAGGCATCCAAGTTTTCCAGAAATAACTGAAAGTTTCCTGAAGGGGACCTATATACTGTTACAATTATAAGATAATCATCATTGTGTTTAAGCTGGCAGGCACATGCTACAATATGCTGCTCTACACAAAACTTTTTTTTTCTAAATTTTATACACTGTGATAGCTTTTGATATATATGGCAACTCCTCCTCTTATCGTATTATCTCTACTTATATTTGAAGCTAATTTATATCTACTGACATTCACATTTTCCATACCAGTGACAATATGATTCTCAGACAGGCATAGCATATCTATTACATTTTCAGTTTCTATATCATCTAAACAAACCAAAAGCTCATCAATTTTATTCTTTAGTCTCCCAATATTGTGAAAAATGCTAACATTATTTTTTACTTTACTTTTCTGAGAAACACTTGATTTTTCAACATTTTTAGTACCAGCCTGTCTGAGCTTCTCACTGGACACTGATCTTACAAAAGAAGTACTTCCATGAATTGCAATGTCCCCCCTTAAGGATTTTGCCATTAATCCACCTAGTTTCCCCTTCCCTTTCCTATTGAGATGCAGGCCATGCCTAGTGAAATCCCACCTATCAATAGCTCAACAGGAACCAAACCTATGTCCTACAGAGTAGCCGCCCTAAGCAGTTGATCAATCTCCATATTGACTCTCCTGACAGAGCGGTTCAACTGGGGCGATCATACCGCATGAAAGCAGGCAACAGTCCAACATTTGACTGGATCGTTGCAGAAGCTGTTTTTTACCAGGTCTCACTCAATAATGTAGCCCTGATCCCTATCAATGCTGTTTCCCACCCCACCCACTCTATATCCTCTACCACCTGGCTAAGACCTGCACTGGGCTTGAAAAAGTTTGTCAGCCGGTACCTGTCACCTACTGTTTCTTGCAAAATCTGGCCCACACCTCTTCCATGGCTACTTCCTAACAACAGAACTTTCCTCCTACTATCTCCTTTTTTTGAAACCGTTGGTTTCCTAGTGAAAGTTTGTTGCTTCCTAACTGCACCTACTTCTATAGGAGCCTCTTCCTCACGCAGTGTGTTGTGGAACATGCTGTTTATAGACTTCAATTTCTATCAGAAAATGGTCGACAGCATACTGAACATAATTGCTGAAGTCCCGTGATGATTGACAAATTTTGCCTTACGTGCTTTTTTTATATTTTTGGCCCTAAGGACAGTTAGAAACATTCCATTCCAACTGGTGCATCATTTTCGTGACACTCCCTTTCCTATATCGCGATAATACAAAACGAGCTACCCTTCTCTAAACTTTCCTTAAATCCTCCGTCAGTCCCACCTGGTGCGGAATACACAATGCGCAGCAGTAATCCAAAATGGGACGCACAACTGTAGTGTAGGCAGTTTCTTTAGTAGAACTGATGCATCTTCTGAGTGTTCTTCCAACGAAACGTAGTCTTTGGTTCGCCTTGCGCTATAGTTATGTAGTTATAATGTTACATACTCCAGAAGCAAATATAATGCTATACTCTCTCATGATAGCTTTCAGGTTAGATTGGTGTGTCTGCAGCTTTAAGAATACACAAAAGACTTCTACATTATTTTACTTTGTAACTATAAGCAATACTGTCAACCTTCTTGGTCTTTGGTCTTGGTCTTTTTACCTAATCACCTTCCAGTTTTGTCTAAGGTCCATCAAAAATGAAAATATTATATACTAGATTCTCGCTAAAATGACCCTTATTCGCCACAACTAAACAGTACTCTTTCCTGCGAAACAAATATACGTCTCTTCACGGTTTGTTAAAAATTCTCTACATTTATATATCCGTTTACCCCTCTCCCAGAAATCGATACTTAGTGACACTTCTGATATTGCAGGTCGAGATGAAACCCCCCGCCCCCCTCCTTACCCGAAAGCAATCCTGGCGTCTTCCATGTTTGTCGCTATGGCACGAATTCATGATGAACTACTACTTGAAAGTCAAACAATCTATCGACGCGAGTTTGACCTTATAATCTCCCACCCCAATAACACCGGTAAGATAAAAGCAGGGAGGTTTTCCTTGGTTGTATGGCTCAAATGTTCATATGTTTGTAGAGGTTATGGGACTTAACTACGAGGTCATCAGTGCCTAAACTTACAAACTACTTATTAACGAGCTAATACTAAGACGGCACAAGTATCCATGCCCGGGGTCGGCTCATTGTAAGGCATATGCCGGAACTAGTAAACCTCTCCCATTTACAATTATTATATATTTTTGACGACGTTACAGCGTTCAATGAATGAAATCAATCGCAATTTGCGATCAGTTATGGCTTCACTGTACTAGATTTAGATGGAATACCAAATTGCGGCGAATGAAAAGTTGTGCCCGGCCGGGATTCGAACCCGGGATCTCCTGTTTACTAGGCAAACGCGTTGACCACTCCGCCACCAAGGACACAGTTACCAGCCCCACTGCAGATGACTCTTTCCTGCATGTCTCCCGCCACACTCATCTGGGCACAAATTTTCATTCCCCGCACTTTGGTATACCATCTAAACCTAGTACAGAGAAGCCATAACTGATAGCAAATTGAGATTTATTTCATTCATTGAACGCTGTAACGTCGCGAAAAATATATAATAATTGTACACAAGCCGAGGCTGGTCTCCTATCAACAATTATAGTCTCGATACCTCATTGTCTGTACTCCCTGATGCGGGAATACAGTATTGTGGCTGCGAGCATCACAGAGCAAATAGGCTGTGTTAATAGGAAAAGAGGCAGCGTGGCGAATGGAGATTTGGGTGTGGGGGGAGACATGCAGGGAAGAGTCTTCTACAGTGGGGCTGATCACTGTGTCCTCGGTGGTGGAGTGGTCAACGCGTCTGCCTAGTTAGCAAGAGATCCCGGGTTCGAATCCAGGCGGGACACAAACTTTCATTCGCCGCACTTAAGGTATTCTATCTAAACCTAGTACAGTGAAGCCATAAATGATCGCAAATTGCGATTTATTTGACCTCCCATTTACTTAGATTTTTGATCCCCCTTTGCCCCAATATCAGCTAGTCTGATAATTGATCAAAATGTTAACCGTCATAGTTGTTGGTCCAGTCACACACGTTTTTCAGTTTTAGCTCGTACGATGGAAGTTCCACTTCTTCTGTTACCACCCGGCTATTGCAAACAGCGAAACCAGCGTTGCGTTCTCGAGCATCACGAACTACCTTCCCCCACCCGTCCCCGAAGTTCTGTGTTCTGCTTTATGTGGTCAGGGAGATCTGGAACGAGTTCAGACGACCCTGAGAGGTCAACTTAACAGCCGCTAGCGCGGGCGTACAGCACTCCAGTCGCTCAGATGACGCTACATCAAAAGATTCGGATGAAACGGCACGACGTCGCCTCTTTGTGGGCGATATCGCAGCCCGCGCTGAAACGGCATCTGCTCTCAAAGGCCTCCTAATGACGGCGGCCGGTCGCTTTGGGCTCAATAACGTATTGGCAGCGTACGGTCTGCTGGAAGCCGCCCCCCCCCCCACCCTTTTCCACCTCCCTGTGCCCTTTTTATGACATGCGTACCTGTTACTCCGTATCCCTTACATTGACTCCTTCTGTGCTCTTCTGTTCTCCAGTCGGAGCAGGATTTTTACCCTTTTTGTGTATGTGTTTGAGGTCACTATAGAAAGAGAATGTCAAAACAGAGAACGGCACTATCTGCTTCAGCCGTTCTCGTAGCATTAATGGTGTTTGTATTGCATCCTGTAATAGAGCAGCTGAAGCCACACGTAGACCTCTCCCGTCCATTTTTTTCTTTTCTTTTTTTTTAATGGTTTTAGGGCGCTGAACTGCTGAGGTCACAAGAGCCAAGTCCGATCATAGACGTATGACCACAAAGGGAAAGCCAAATAAAAGGAGCAGTCTTTCTGTAATCAGTCAACTTTCTAAAAAGGTGAAAAATCAGGCAATCCCTAAGTAAATTTCTATTTACTGTAGAAACAGCTGGAATCCCCGGCTGGGAATGTTAAATTTCCTTCGTCATATTGCTACGACGGATAAAAAGTAAGCCGGCCGCGGTGGCCGAGGGGACTGAGGCACTCCAGTCACGGTCTGCACGGCCACTACGGTCGAGGGTTCGAATCCCCCTCGGGCATGGATATTTGTGCCGTCCTTAGTCTTAGGTAGTTCATAAGTAGTTTGTAAGCTTAGGGACTGATGACCCCGTAGCTAAGTCCCATAAGTTCTACAAACATTTGAACATTTGATAAAAAGTAAAACGCGATCTGCAGACCGTGTCAACTGCTAAGATATCAGTCAAGTCGTATGGGAAACGCAGACTGTGGCGTAGACTATTAAAAATGTGCATTCCACCTAAACATGGCGTACAGTCGATTCAAATGTTCAAATGTTTGTAGAGCTTATGGGACTTAACTAAGGGGTTATCAGTCCCTAAACTTACAAACTATTGATGAACTAGCTAATACTAAGGACAGCACAAATATCCATGCCCGAGGGGCGATTCGAACCTCCAACCGTAGTGGCCTTGTAGACCGTGACTCGTCGCAGACCGCTAGGCCACCGCGGCCGGCGTATAGTGACCAAAAGTAGGAGCAGGGTCACCACTTAGTAAGTGGCGGTGGCTGAAACGACAGTTTCCTATACGTAAGAGACCGAGAGGAGGTCAGCCAAATAGTTGGAAGAGGTTTAATGTCCCGAAGTTTGTTCCCTTCAAGAAGAAGACCAATGGGAGCGCTGGAGCGATACCACTTGCCCGGAGACGCTGACTAGGAGATCTGAGGTCACTGAATAGGTACCCTCAGCAGACTCCACATTCTCGTTCCCCGACACACCGACGAGGCCAGGAACCCACAGAAACCACTTTTGTTCCACTGTCAATGAAGGGGTGAAAGCACGCCCGGATTCTTTGTGCCAAGGGGTGTACCGCATACAGCCTGCAAAGGCTCTGGAGAGCACTCAGAGAATCTGAGCAGATGACACTCTTAGAGAGCTCGTGTAGCCTGAAGTACTGGATGGCCTGATAGAGGGCAAATAGTTCGGCAGTAAAGATTGAGCACCAGTCAGGAAGACGATATTGACGATATCGACGCCGAGGACGAAGGCACACGCAACACGGTGGTCGGTCTTGGAACCATTGGTGTAGAAAATGGAGTTTCCCGAAGCTGTGTGTGAAAGGCAAGAAACTGGCTGCGATACTCCGAACCTGGAGTAGTGTCTTTGGAGAAAGAATGGAGTGTAATGTTAACAGATACGTCAGGACAGAGCCATGGATATGAAGGACCCACGCCCATCGAGAATGTAGTATGTAGTCAATGCGCCGAAGCAGCAACCGAAAGCGAATTCCTGGAGGTAGTAGGGAAGACGGACTAGCTGCATACTGACGGTCCAGAAAATCATCGAAAAATACAGCGTAAGATGGGTGACCGCGCGTAGATGATAACCGGCGCGCATAACGGCTGAGGAGGATTTCCCGTCGATAGGACAGCGGTATTTCGGCAGATTCCGCACAAAGGCTCTCGAAAGGACTGGTACAAATGGCCCTTGTGGCCTCTCCCGTCTTGGGCAAATCTTTGCAATATATACTTTTCCTTATGATCATTGGAACATATCATATACCTCAAATGATTCTGTATGTGTGTTGTTGTGCTCTTCAATCCGCGGTTTGATGCAGCTCTCCACGCTACCCTGTCCTGTGCTAATCTCTTCATCAGAGATTACGTTCGGCAACCTACATCATTTTAATCTGCTTACTGTATTCGTCCCTCGGTCTCCCCTACGAATTTTACCTCATACACTTCCCCTACTGCTAAGTTGACAATTCAAAATCAAATGTTCAAATGTTTGTATATATATCGGACCAAACTGCGTGGTCATCAGTCCGTAGCTTACAAACTACTTAAACCTAGGTAAACTAACCTACGGACAAACACACACACCCATGCCCCAGGGAGGGATCGAACCTCCACGGCGAGCAACCGCGCGCTCCGCAGCGAGGTGCTTTAGACCGCCCGGCTACTCCACCGCGGCATTGACAATTCCTTGATGTCTCAAAATCTGTCCAAACAATCTGTCCCTTATTTTAGGATATGCCGGAAACTTTTTTTTTTTTTTTTTCATTTCGGTTAAGCACCTCCTCGTTAGTTACGTGATCTGCCCGGTTCGGTTCGTTGCGGTCGTTTGTTCTAGGTTGTTCGTTGACTCTTTGGTCAGATTATTTATTTATTTACTTTTGTTTTTCGCGCTGAGCAACCACGCCTGCAACGCTAAGCCGGACAGCGGAGAATTGCATTGCAAGCTCTTGTCTGTTTTAAGACTAATTTTAATTGCTAATGAGACACTTTAGGACACCCGGATATAATTAATTGTTAATCTTCAGTGCGCCATTACTTTGAAATAACAACGCCTCAGTTATAAAAAGAAAATCAGTACATGCACAAAGTAAGATGGCGAATACCAGGGAGTTTCCAAACGATCTGGAATCGTCGTGTTCGTGGAAGTTCGGTAACCGTTGTACATATTCGGAGATGTAGTAGCCAGTCTGAGAGTGTAAGGTCAAGTGACTTCCAGCCTTCAGGTTGGCTATCCTGAACTGGCGCGAATTCCCAAGCAGAGGGCAACTCGGCCGCGGTGGCCGAGGGGACTCAGGCGCTCCAGTCACAGTCTGCACGGCCACTACGGTCGGGGGTTCGAATCCCCCTTCGGGAATCGATATTTGTGCCGTCCTTAGTCTTAGCTAGTTCATAAGTAGCTTGTAAGCTTAGGGACTGATGACCCTGTAGTTAAGTCCCGTAAGTTCTACAAACATTTGAACATTTTTTAGAGGGCAACTCGTCTCCCTCCGCATGTGTTTGTAAACCTATTGGACCAGACTGCTAGCCTTAGAAACTACTTAAATTAACTTACACTAAGGACAACACACACACACACACACACACACACACACACATGCCCGGGAGAGGGCTTGAACCTCAGGCGGGAAAGGGCCGCCCAGTCTGTAGTCTGAAGCCTTAGACCACGCGACCATTCCGCGTGGCTCTCCTTCCACCACCGCTTACTTCCAGCGTCAGTTTGAAACAATGGCCAGGAATCCAAACTACATACTGCCATATTGGGCGTTTTCTATATCAATTAAATTGAGGATTGCAAAAATTATCTTTCTTCCTCAACCTGATGCTCCTCTATGTAGACAATATAGTGGTACAATATGTGGAGCTGGGAAAATTAATTTAGTAGCATTAATGACACAATGAAGTTTGAAGAATTATTAACTTAACAATGCATCAGTCAGGATTTGCTATCAGTTTACTCGGAATTGTTTTATAATTATAATCTGCGATCAGAAATGAAGTATTGCCTGTATAGCTCTTTCTTTGTTTGTGTGGGGACTGGTGTGGACGGATGCCTGCGATCTCGCCATGTGTCTTTCATGCTTCACCAGGCTACAGTCTTACAAGAACTCAACGCAAATTCCTCTGCTATCTGTCGTTAAGCGAAAGCCGTTCGCTACTACGTTGTCCGTCGCGAGAGATAATGCCTGAAATTTTGGGTTCTGCCGATTTCTTTGGTATTGGGATAACGAATTGTAACGCTTTCGGAAACTGAATGGCCGGCCGCGGTGGCCGAGGGGACTGACGCGCTCCAGTCACGGTCTACACGGCCACTACGGTCGGGGGTTCGAATCCCCCCTCGGGCATGGATATTTGTGCCGTCCTTAGTCTTAGCTAGTTCATAAGTAGTTTGTAAGCTTAGGGACTGATGACCCCGTAGTTAAGTCCCATAAGGTCTACAAACATTTGAACATTTTTTTTTTTCGAAACTGAATGTTCCAGGCGTCTATCCCCAACTACCAATTAGCGCTTAAAGTCCTAATGGCCGTCGTGCATTCATAGCGAGGTCGGGAATCTTCGTACGTGAAATGAATCGAAAGATAGTGCGGCATTATTGGCCGAGAGGTAATTGGGGTAAATCTTATTTGATGCCACGTGGGCAACCAGCCTGTCGGGGTTAATGAAATAGATGTTGAGCGAATACCCAGTCTTCTGTCATGAATCATTCCCTGGCCCTCTGCATGGTGGTAACATGAATCAGAGCAGTTCAAGTGACAGGTCTTGCGAATGCATCGCACTTTTTCACCTCGTGTACGCCATATCGTCACCATATTTATCTCTTTATATAGCATCCCACAACTGTGTCCTCATAGTGAACATGTACACACTGATTAGCTCCCAAGGAGGTCAAAACCGTTTCTTTGAGAATGGAAAACAATGTGCAAACAGAGAAAAACAGTGTTCGTCTTAGCTCAAATATTGCTTTGTACTGCTAGTCCTCGGTTTTCTTGTACAGTTAATGTTAAGCGCATTCGATTAAAGCGCGAGTGTAATCAGTACAACAACATTTTGTATGGACATCTTCATAAATACTTTCTGTCAGTTTTTGAACATAAGAGTGTAAGGTTGTACAAATTCGATATAGGTACAATTCCAATCAACATAAGTTTTCCCGCCATTTTTGTTGGTAGCACTTGCCTTTGTGTGGCGTTGTAGTGTAGCAGGTTTCTATATCTCTTCCTGCCTTTTCCAAGAATACACCGCTTTGTGCTACTGGGATATAACTTTTTTCCTATTTAGAGGTAAATGAAGCTACTTAGTGTCACGCGGTCTTATAAATTTTCTAGTTAATGGTGACTGGATTTGGTACCACGAAGTATGCATTGGTGCCCGAGGGTAAAACTGCTTTTTATGTGGAAGATGCCAGTGATAAAAATTTTACGAGGAAGTGATCACAATTGTATCTAGTGTAGTACATTTTCGATCGATTTTTCTCAATTCTCTATTTTGTGTGTGTGTGTGTGTGTGTTTATAACAACACTTGTATTTGTCTAATATTTGTGTTACATATTCATTAAACGTCGAAGAACAAGTGCTGTAGTTAAAATTATTTCTTTTCTTAATATATTTTCAGTTACAATAACATAAGTTCGAAATGATCGCAATTGTACCACCCTACCCTACATGTTACAAAACAAAGTCCTCTCGCCGCGTCTACCTGCCATCTACATACTCGAAAACTACTGAACGGATTTTCATACGATTCCCACCAGAGCATGGTGTGATTCATGTGGATGGTTTGGCTCTATAATTCATTGAAAATGCTCAAATGTTTGTTTAGCTTATGGGACTTAACTACGGAGTCTTCAGTCCCTAAACTTACAAACTACTTATCAACTAGCTAACACTAAGGACGGCACAAATATCCATGCCCGAGGGGGGATTCGAACCCCCGACCGTAGTGGCCGTGCAGACCGAGACTGGAGCGCCTCAGTCCCCACGGCCACCGCGGCCTGCAAATTCATTGAAGTGCGTAGCAGTGTGTGAGGCGAGCAAATGTCTGGAAAATTCTGCAATGAATACTCTTAGAAAAATCTATATATTCTGTGACTCAAGAACATAAAAATCTATGACTTTTGGAGCGACCCTTAGACTATAGACTTGGGATGACATCATTTATGTGCCTCAAATATCCCCCTGCTAAAAACCACTTGATATTAAACGCAAGCATTTTCAGTTTAAAACATTGGCTTTTCTCGAAAACTTTTGTTTAATTCCGGTTAATATTAGCCAACAGTCAAATGGTTTTACGTTTGAGCCACGCCAGTCGCATGATCTCCTTATAGCTTGCCGCATTGATCTCTATACTACCTGGATGTTGAATTTAATGTGTCTGAACGTGCCAGCTATAGATGTTCATATTTCCTTTCTTGCCAAATTCAAGTATGGCTGCGATGAAGTGTAATGTTACTTTTTTTTATCGCTGGTGTTGTCACAAGATGAAAGTTGAAAACCGGAATTGAAATTTAACTAACTGTAAGATCTGCAATGAATATTAATTTTTGAAATTGTTATCAGTTCTCAGTAGCAATGTAATTTAAAAATTACGACAACACCAGAAAGCACCATTACGTAAGAAAATAGCGGAATAAGTTACCTGGTATGCATTCATTGGTGGAAGCCGTGACACTGCAGTTGAACCTGTATGAATTGATTAATATCTTCGTTCTCGTAAACTGATGCTTGGTTTCATGACTATAATTATTAAAGTTTTAAGACTGTGTGTAATTTTGATCACTGTGGTTATTGAAAGTTAAAGAAATTATCGGACTTCGCTTTTAACAGAATGAAGATATCCTGCAGGCATTGAATTCAATGTTTAACACAAAATGAGAGTTAATAAATTTTGCATTCTTTTGTCATCATGAGACAATAGGCAACAATGACCAAGCATCAATTTACTAATATTGCTGAAAATAACTCAATTAAATGAAAGATGGGGAGAAATAGTCATTATTTAAATGAAATAGGAATTCCAAATGAAAGTTAAAGTTTATTAAGTAAAAGGGTGCTAACCAGAGCTCACACTTACATGATTATGGAGGTCGAGTAAAATACGTCCGCTCAGTACAAAGGTAGAAAAACGAAAGACGACAAGCGATTCCGTTTTCTCTCCAGATCGTTTGAAATAGTTGAAGGTATAACTTGAAACAAGGATAATCAGAGATTTATTGGCAGAGAGAACGGATGCTAGCGACAAGCGTCGCAGATATAATTTTCAATAAAAAAAAATATTAATGTATCGCTACATTTGCCCCCTCTGGCTTTGAGTTGGCAAATGCGCATTTCCTACTCAAAGACATCATAAATTTCTTGTTATACATTTTTTTAACAGATTATTTAAGACTGTGTGCGCCCACTAGATATGAGATTAGAAATTACAGTTGTATCTTTTTCCTTTTTATATATATAGTTTTTTTTAATTTTTTTAAACAATTTTCATTAATTTTTTTTTTTTTTTTTTAAATCTCATATTCAAATTATACAATGCGAAGCGTCGATGGTCGGACCAACGGTGCAGCGAGCGGTCCCCAGCGCGCCCGGATTGTCGACCCGTGGGCGTGGCGGTGCGGCGGCGACGCGGTGCAAGGCGGCAGGCCGATTGATGTCGGTGGAATGCGCCGCAGACTCGGCCCCAGCATTGTGGTGGGGTGAGATGCCAGGATGAGGTGCCCTTTGATAGAGCACGGACTGCTTTTCCCGTATCGCCTCGGTGTGGTTTTACATGAAATGAAAGTTGTACATATGCCACTAAAATTTATCCCTTAAGTAAAAATTACAGGTTTGATTACTGAATGATATTATTTCTGTTTTACTTAGTTGAGTGTTTCAGTACTATTATAGATTTTAGCAAACGGATGTAAGTGTGAGCTTTGATTTTAATAGCAAATATCGCAACCAACTGACATGAACATATGCCCATTCTTGACATAAATTCATTAATGGAAACTAAATTATATACAAGGCATATGTTCAGTTTATGACTTTACCAAGACTTATAATTAACATATTACGTAAATCAAAATTTTTCTTTGACTCACTGTGGGAGCTTTAATCGTTCATGAAATTATTTACTAAGACTTACGTACTAATTCACATATATACATATAGACATTTAAAAAATATGTACAGGCATTGGTAACTGGATGTTACATTTTAGCGAATTTGATTTGTTTATTTTTCTGACATAGGGTATTCTTTGTACGTATCATAGCACAGTTCTTTGATTGGGAAATGCCGTAGAGGCGGTTTTCGTCATGTTCATTATACAAATGTTAGATACATTTTGTTTATTTTGAAACCATTCACAGTGCTAGTTTGAATTTTCACACGGCGGGATCGACATTGGGTTTCGTGACGTAACAGTCAAGCGTCAACAATGAATAAATTTCTACCGCTGCCAGCTTCAGCAGTGTTCGTTCAAACGTGGCAGCGGCAACCTCGCGAGCGTTGCGTACAGCACATAACTCGCCGACCTTGTGTTTTCGCATGTGTTTTTCATCTTTCTTCCAGAATAGAAGATTCATCCATAACAGTTCATAGTGAAGATCGTCGCAGCGCGGTGAGTACCTAATTATTTATATTAAGGTGGTTAGGTCCGCTTACTTGCTGCGAATTCTTCATTTATTTTTAGGCTGTCATCTCAGCTGCCTTAAAGTCCATTAGCTGAGATAAGACCTACGACTTCGTATGCAAATATATACGAATAGCCATCACTTCGTATATGCACTTCGAAAGTCACTTCACTGCACGATTTTTCATCATGACTGTTTATGTCGGTATGCCGCACGTAACAAGTTTTTGCGGTTTACTTCAGACCACACTATTTAAGTGTCCACAACCATAATGCAGATATACATATAGTCAAGTACTTATCAGTCTACACGTTCACTTATCACTTTAATTTATTATGCGAGTGCTACCTTTTGTAGTCCGAGCTCACTATTGTCAATGACAAAATCACTTCACTAATTAATTAATATGTTCATGAAGGCATAGACTTCTGTCGCGCACTTTGACTATAAATGCGTCCTAGTTTTGTGAATACAAACACTTTGTGTGGATAGTTTTATCACTTACAGTTTTCTGTCACTAATAACTCACAGTAGTATCACTGTCCTTTCAGTTCGTTTTATCACGTTCTACACATATCTTCTGGATTTTATACAGTTCATATTAACCTATCGTTACTTTACTATTTACAAAGGTTATATACAGTGACAAATTATTCTGAAATACTAGTCATTAACAGAGTTCATAAATTTTCAAATGACATACAAGCCACATTTTATCGTTTTTGGTTATTATTTAGTCATCATTATAGTTTTTTTAGACAATATAGTGCATTGTACAAGTCGCGGCCTATGTTCATGTCAGAGGTCGGTAGTGGGGTCCATGTTTTCAGCAATATTATTCCTCATAATCTTTTTATTTTTGAGCTTAAAGGTTCGTCATTAAGCATTCATATCACCACATTGAATATATCAGAATATTTTTTATTATTATTATTATTATTATTATTATTATTATTTTTTTTTTTTTTTTTTTTTTTTTTTAAGGAATGAGAAGTGGATCTTTGGAATCTTTTTTATATCGGATTTTGTCAGTAATAACATGGGAGGTGAAGTCTGTCATACAACATTAGCAGTTAGCGTATAAATTTGGGATGGTTCTTTTCTGTTAAACAGGTAATGCAAATTTTGTTGACACAGGCAAGGACAGACTCATCAGCTAATTTGGTGCATAGATTCGGGCTAAATAGCATTCAGAATAAAGATCGAGTGAGAGAGAAAAACAGCATTATAGTTAGAGAAGTCTCTCTAAAATAGTACACAACATAAATTCAGCACATCAATCCATCATTTGCAAAAATTACCATTTATATTATTATTATTATAAAATATTACGTCAAACTAAAATATTCTCATAGCAAAGCACTCCATGCTTCTCTCTCACTTTGCTTTAAGTTTTGCATGCGGTCTGACCTGCTATTGCCTGTTCTTTCCTTTTCAGAAATGAAATGTGTAGTTTAAATTTTCTGTTTTAAATACAACGTGTCTGTAGTCTAGAAACACCATGCTAAGTGTCTAATATTTTCAATCGTCGTGTTGTACGTGTGTGTTTAAAGTGTCTGAAAACAAAATAATAGTCATATAATATATATATATGTGTGTGTCTCCTCCGTCATTTTGATGTTGAGTTGTCGATCTTCTTACCGTTGGCAGGAACACAATTCTCGTGCACGTCGTCAGCTGAAAAAGAAGTCTTAAACTACTGCTTATACTAAAGGTTGTTTAGTCTAAAGATTGTCTTTTCAATTAGTGAACGCTTCTGACACATCAGCTTGTAATGTTGTTCAAAATATTTCATATCTGTTGCAAATGTTTTGATACGTACCGTAAATAGTAGTATTGACGCAACATCGTAATGACACTGTCATCTTAATTACTGCCAAGCTCATAAGTATCAGCATAAAGTCGTGTGTAATTTTTAAGAAATTTTTGTCCCACAATACGTAACTAGAATTGTTCAATAAACTTAGATGTCTTTAAAGGTCACATGTTCCCTCTTAAATAAATTGCACAGTTATTGACATGTGTGTTACCTGTCAGCTGATCAGCATTAATCTACAGGTTCCTAGTGGCTTATAAAACTTCATATCATTTTTACTGTCTTTGAAAATATAGCTGACTGCAAATACGTTACGTTATCATGTCTCGTATAGCAACATTGTTTGGATTTGAGTGTGTGTGTGTGTGTGTGTATTTGTATGTGTGTATGTGTGTGCGTGTGTGTGTGTGTGTGTGGCTCGTATTAGGAGCCGTTGGGCAAACAAAACATTAATATATCCTTATCACTACATTTCTTTCCAAAAAAAAAAAAAAAAAAAAAAAAAAAAAAAAAAAAAAAAAAAAAAAAAAAAATCCTCCTACTTCAGATACATCGTACTAAAATAAATCATTTGCTCCATATATTCATTTTCATCATCATAAATATTCTCTTATACTTATACTAATAATTATAATAATTAATGCCCATAGTAAGTGTTTTATGTTGTATTAAACATAACAGTGGTTCGATAAATCTGTGTTATTCGCTAAGTGTTTGACATGAGAACAGTTACACCGTCTGTTAATATTTGTTGTCCATTACGTAACATTGTAAGAGAAAAAAATATTTTGTTCAGCTTATTCTCCTTGGATCTGTGAATGTTTTACTTATTCACTAGGAACTAGGTGTCATATTTATCATTTTTGTTTCTCTTGCTTCAGTGATCAGCTTAAAATCTAAGCATAGAACTTTTTCAAATGCTTGTGTGGATATAAACCTCTCACTCTTCCCGAGTGTACTGTAGATAATAAATAACTTCCCTCGTGCGGAATTTGAACAATTCTGAAGGGTCCAGAAAATAGATGTTGCCACTTTTTATTACGTTTTATGATAGCTGATGGTTTAGGATGATTTCGCAGAAGTACTAGGTCTCCGATATTAAATGTTTGTGTTCTTTTCAGCTGCTTATCATAGTAGGCTTTTCTTTTTATAGCTGCATCAGTTAGGGCTACTAATATTTGTCTTACCTTTTCTTCCAGTGATACGTCACCTCGGGGAAATTTTGGTATCGGTTTTACCCATTTGTTTGTCTCTTTGGTTTGTAAAACTAAATCGGTGGGTGTATAGGGTGTAGAATACAAAGGTAGGTTGTTAAACACTTGCTCAAATAGTCCAATATATTCAACCCAGGATGTTTGTTTGTTGGAAGCATATGTTCTGATGAAGCGATTTAATTCACGGAACATGCGTTCCATTGGATTGGCAGAAGGATTGTAACGTGAAATGAGAATGTGATTCAGGTAATTTTTATGAATGAAATCTTTCCATGCGTGACATGTGAAAGTTTTTGCATTGTCGGACAGAATTGTCGTCGGCTTCCCGACAAAAGGGAAATAGTCGCGCTCCAGGCGCCGAATCACTGCTTTTGCGGTAGTAGTTTTTAAGGCGTATAACTTCACAAATTTTGAAAACACATCATAGATGCCAAGAATGTGTTTGACGCCTCCGCGTCCAATCGGAAGAGGTCCTGCAGTATCAATTGAAACTAATTGAACAGGTTTATATGGCAAGATAGTATGAAGCGGCATCTTGTTTGACTGATTGTTAGGCTTGCATTTCTGACAGATTAAACAGGATTTCAATGTGTAATGGATTTTTCGTGACATATTCGGAAAATAACAGTATTGCTTAAGCTTACGGAGACACTTTAGTGCGCCAAAGTGTCCCCAAACTCTATGAGTGTGCCAAATTAGAGATTTTTCATATGTAGCAGGTATGCAAACACACCAGAGTTGCGATTGTACATGTCTACGAAAGAAAAGTACTCCTTTGTAGACTTTGTAGTGTTGATTTAGATGTGCATCTGACTTGTCTGTAATTTGTGTGATAATTTTCCTCCACCTGTCATCTGCTTGCTGTAATACCTGCATGTTTTTGCACATATCTAAATAATATGTTCTAAATTCCATGTCCTTCATGAGCATTATCTTAAACTCTGTGTTTGACTCAAGGTAGTCTTCAAATTCTGGTAAACCCTGGGGAAGTCTGGAAAGTGCATCAGCTATGACATTATCTGATCCTTTAATGTGTTCAATTTCAAAATCGTATTCTTGTAGTATCATGGCCCATCTGGCTAATCTATTGTGTAATAGTCTGCATGACATCAAAAAGCTAAGTGCCTGATGATCACAGAAGACTCTTGTATGTTTACCAAAGATATAATGATGAAACTTTTTGAATGCCCAAACAATTGCAAGAAGTTCTAACTCTGTGGTTGAATATCGACGTTCGCTCTCAGTGAGCGTGCGACTAGCAAAACTTATGACTTTTAGGAACTGTGGATCCAGATTATTTGAACTTTGGAACAGACACGCCCCAACCCCAAAATTTGACGAGTCCGTAACAATACAGAAATCCTGTGACATGTCAGGGTGGTTTAATATGTCTGCGTTAACAAGGGCTTGTTTAATTTTGTCAAAGTCTTGCTGACACTGTTCTGTCCAATTCCAAGGGTTGTTTTTTCGAAGAAGTGAAAGAAGAGCAGTACTATTGAGTAGTTGTTGTGGCACAAAGCGCCGAAAAAATGAACATAAACCGTAGAAGGCTTTTAATTGCTTCCTATTGCGATGTGCAGGAAAATTTTGAATTGCTTTAATTTTTTCAGGGTCAGGAACAATGCCCGTGGGTGAGATAATGTGCCCCAGAAATTTGATTTCAGTTTTAACAAACTTAGACTTTTTCAAGTTGAAAGTTACTCCAGATGACAGAAATTTATCTAACACTCTTTCAAGTAGGATGACATGTTCTTCCCATGTAGAAGTAGCAACAAGTATGTCATCAACGTAAACTGTAATATTATCTAGTAATTCCGGACCAAGTACTGTATCAAGTGCTGTGATAAAGACACCAGAGCTCACATTTAGCCCAAAAGGCAGTACCTTAAATTGGTACGATCGTCCTGAGAAAATGAAAGCAGTATATTTACGAGACTCTTCTGTTATAGGAACCTGCCAATATGATGCTCTAAGATCAAAACTTGATAGATATTTGACTCCATAGAACTTCTGAAGCTGTTCTTCTAAGTTTTCTGGCCTAGTTCTAACTGGAATGATAATCTTATTGATTTGACGTGCATCAAGCACAAGACGAACAGACCCATCTGATTTAAAAATTGCAAGAAGAGGACTGGAATACTGTGACATTGAAGGTTCTATTATGTTCCATCTAAGCATACGGTTAATTTCTGCTTTGACAGCTGGTTGTTTTGCCCAAGGTATAGAATATGTTTGCCTACAGAATGCTTCATGAGGCTTAACTTGCATGTTATACTGATATGTCCTAATTACACCTGGCCTTTTGTCAAATACTCGTATGTACTTGTGTAGCAAGTGGAGAAGTTGTTGTCTCTGACTATCTGTAGCATTAGTGGATTCGTTAACTTTTTGAACTATAGATTCAAGAGATTCATTTTCAGATTCCTGAATTCCAGTATAATTTTCAAATTGCATTTGATTAACAGTGACTTGCTTCAACCTAACAGAGTTACAAGATTTTCTTGGTGTCACTTCCTTCTTAGTCAGATTCAAAATACAGACACAGTGGTTTACTGTCAAATAACATTTACCTTCCTTAACATCTAATTTTGCTTCTCGACTTTGAAGATATTCTAAACCAAGTATACAGTCTTCTATGACCATCTACTACAAGGAATGCGCAAGTATCAATTTCATCACAGATTTGTAGTTGAACAAGTGTTTGTAACTTAACTGGCTTAGATTTTGCACCTACTGCACCAATGATTTTGCAGTTCTGCACAGGAAAGGTAGGTAACCTCTGAATGTTGTTTATGCGTTTAAATAGACTGTAAGACAATACATTAACAGCTGCTCCAGTGTCAACTAAAATCGATGTAGGTATGTCTCCTACTGTTATTAAGATGTGTGCTTGATAGACAACTATAGGTACTTTGTTTTGTTGTGTTTGTTCCTGGAGCAGCTCTTCCCTGATATCGATTCCTTTATTGTAACGCAGCATATTTACTGTGAGAATTGTGCCCTCACTGCCTCTGTCGCTCAATGTCGGAGGGCCAGACACGAGCCGATTTAGTTTGACTTCTGCGTCCCGTTAGAATGTCTTTGAGGTTTATTTAAAGTCTCTGTCACGTCAGTTATAGTCACGGTCGATTCATTTTGTGTCCAGTTTGTTTGATCTGTACTGTCAGTCGTCATCGTTGCTACTGGTATTTGATTGACATTTGGTTGTTGTGCAGGAGTAGTAGAAAAGTTCGGAATTTGTTGATTACCGTTATTGTTAGGAAAAAAATTTCTGTTTCTGTTATTATTATTGTAGTAGTTTCCATTACGCCAGAGCGGTGAGAAAAGTTTCTAAGTTTTGTGTTGAAACGTGTGCTAGTTGCAACCGCAACCGTGTAGGCAATTTGTTTATTAATACGCGTAGTACTTCCCTGTGCGGGAGGGGGTCATCAAAGAATTTAGCTTTGTTTACGTACTTCTCGAAATATCTCCGCAGACTCCCGTTTCGTTCATTGAAAGGTTGCGGATTATAAACTTCATTTCGAAACCTTTCTTGCACAGCAGGCGACCAAAAGGTGGCTAAAAATGCCCGTTCGAACTCACCATAAGTTTCACAACTCTGTAGGGCTTCTGCAGCCCAGATTCCCGCTTCACCTAGAATGTATCCGACAACAAATCTTATCTTTCTTTTTTCGGACCACGATTCAGGTAATAAACCTCTAAAATATTGCAGGAAAATGACTGGGTGCACAGTACGGTTCTCATTAATAAAGATTTGAAATTGGTGGTGCTTTATCATACTTTCGTCAAGTTCTTCGGCAGTAGCATGATTTCGTGGTGAATAAGAGGGGGGTATGTTTGATTTCATTTCCCTACCTAGTCGATCAAGGTCATTAGAGGTCGTCAAGCAAAAGTCAGTCTGCGTCCTGTCTGACGTCAAATTGTTAGATGTACCCGGATTATATGGAGAGCTTGGAATATTTGTTGCAATTCTGGGAGATTTCCAATCATGGAACACATTTGTCACAGGTTCATTTGGCCTAGATTGTATCATCTGTGTATTTAAAATTGATTTTACGTCTGTAAGATCTTTTTGTAAAGTTTTAACAGTATTTCCATGTTTTTCATACACTTTAGTAGCTACGTCTTGAATTACAGTGGTTAATTCTGCGTCTATCTTTTCATTCAACTTCGCTTCTGTATTAGATAAGAATTGTTGTACCCTATCATGATTTTCTTTGACTATGTTTTCTGCCTGACTCGTAATTCTCGTAACAGTTGTTTCCAAGTTTTCTTGTTGAATTTTAAGCTGTGTAAGATTCTGTGTGAGACTGTCGATAGCTGTTGGTAATGTTTTAACGGTTTCTTCACAATTAGTTACATCATCGACTACAGAAGAGATTTTTGCATCTACTGTGTCCATGATTTGATCCACTACTTTGTTTTGTACTTCAGAAAACTTACCATTGATAGCCTGTTCGACTTTGAGTATCTGTGCGTCTATCTGTTTGTTTACTTCCTCAGAAATAATTGAGGGTAAATTTTGTTGTACTGATTCTAGATTTTTAAATCTCGACTCAAATTCATCCCGAGTTATCATTTGAGCCGCGATTTGATTTTGCTGTTCCTCTACTCTGTCTAATTGTTGCTTGGTGGAATTTTGCAACTGCTCTAAATCATGTTTCGTGTTGGCCTGCAAATGATTAATTTGATCGGTCAAGCCTGAAATCTGATTGTTTGTAGCATGTGTAGATGTTTGTAAATTGTTAATTTGTTGCGACTTGTTCGCATGTATAACATTCGTAGATGCTTGCAAATTGTTAATTTGTTGCGACATGTTCGCAAATAATATCTCAAATCGTTTTAACCAATCTTCTTGCGGATTTTCAGATTGGTGTACTGTCTGTGTGGGAAAATCTATTACGTGTGATTTGGTTGCAAGATTTTCCTCCACTATGTGTGGAATCATTTCAATTGATCTCGCAGCCACGTTATTTTCAACATTTTGCGCGTGCTGTGAAACATTAGTGTTTTGTTCTGACTCCATTGTAGTAATTTGTCTACGGGTTTTAACCATACTAATAAATTATCAAAAATTTGGAATAGTGTGGGGAACCTACACACTTCACACGCAAAAAAATTTCTTTTATCAGCACTGTTGAGAAACAATTAAATCACTATTAATATTCGTCACACGCATGCGAGACGCTTCGAGTGAGAGACAAGCGAGGATCGCTTTGTTATATCGATTTAGCAGCCATGTTGGCCATTTTTCCAACTTGTGATTTAAAATAAATATCTCACTACAAAAGAAATTTTGAAAATAGATTTTTGCTAATAGAATGAGGTACTGAATGTGAAATTGCTTACTTGCAAAGACTAAGAGGAAGTAGAAAGCACCAAATAAGCGAAATAATCAGTCTGTCCTTACCTGTGTTACAATTTTCATTGTTGGCTGCTGTTGAATTTCTCGTGATCGGGTGTGGCTCCAAATTTTTATTTTATTATTCTCCGGGTAGTAATTATGATTTTCACGTCACAATCGGTCAGCAGTTGTTCATGAAAAATAAACACATTATGCAGATTAGATGTCATACATTAGTGAATGATTACAAATATAAAAAATTTCAAACAATGGTATAATTAATTCACATAAAATTACAATTTTTTTTTTACAACGAATCGAAGTCCTATTACGGTCGCCAATTCTTATGTAATGTTACTTTTTTTTATCGCTGGTGTTGTCACAAGATGAAAGTTGAAAACCGGAATTGAAATTTAACTAACTGTAAGATCTGCAATGAATATTAATTTTTGAAATTGTTATCAGTTCTCAGTAGCAATGTAATTTAAAAATTACGACAACACCAGAAAGCACCATTACATAAGAAAATAGCGGAATAAGTTACCTGGTATGCATTCATTGGTGGAAGCCGTGACACTGCAGGTGAACCTGTATGAATTGATTAATATCTTCGTTCTCGTAAACTGATGCTTGGTTTCATGACTATTAATTATTAAAGTTTTAAGACTGTGTAATTTTGATCACTGTGGTTATCGAAAGTTAAAGAAATTATCGGACTTCGCTTTTAACAGAATGAAGATATCCTGCAGGCATTGAATTCAATGTTTAACACAAAATGAGAGTTAATAAATTTTGCATTCTTTTGTCATCATGAGACAATAGGCAACAATGACCAAGCATCAATTTACTAATATTGCTGAAAGTAACTCAATTAAATGAAAGATGGGGAGAAATAGTCATTATTTAAATGAAATAGGAATTCCAAATGAAAGTTAAAGTTTATTAAGTAAAAGGGTGCTAACCAGAGCTCACACTTACATGATTATGGAGGTCGAGTAAAATACGTCCGCTCAGTACAAAGGTAGAAAAACGAAAGACGACAAGCGATTCCGTTTTCTCTCCAGATCGTTTGAAATAGTTGAAGGTATAACTTGAAACAAGGATAATCAGAGATTTATTGGCAGAGAGAACGGATGCTAGCGACAAGCGTCGCAGATATAATTTTCAATAAAAAAAATATTAATGTATCGCTACAGAAGTATTACAAGAAAACGAAAAGAAAATACATATTCGCTTCCTTATTAGCCTGTTACATCGAGTATTGACATAAATTTCAAGTCAAGACGTAAGTAAGCAATTATTTGCCATGTAATAACTTATGCAAATTCGTATGCCAAATTTAAACATGGCGGACAATGAAAGAATGTGTGGAAAACATTTGAATGTGCAGGCATGCTGCAGTTGTATACTCAAATCCTGTCTGTATAGTGATCACCGGTGCAGACCAATTGACCACTGTGAAGGGATTGATTGAAAAGGTATATTCCGAAATTAGTAAATAACCACTACGAGACTGCATTGGTTATAGAAACTCCAAGGAGGATGAACATAAGTTACCAACATGCTCTACATTACAGGCTGATGCAATTCCAACAAGGAATGTACATGGACTCGAACAAACATATCTGTATGACCGTTTGGTTACAGGATCTCTACGTACACCTCAATGTGCTGGTGGGTGTCGTTTTTATGCAAAACTCTGCAATGATGCTCTAGATAGCTCTAGATAGTTTGTTCGAGCCCAAGTACTTACCTTGTAAGAAAAAAATGTAAGCATAGACTGCCCTGCTGCCTGTTCAAAGTAGGGTGGTTTGCTAGTAGGTATAAACGTTGCATAGGTATGTACACGATATAAGTCTCGGAATATATACAACCGCCGCTCGGAAGTAATCGCGTGGTCTAAGGCATAACGCTACGGACTGAACGGCCGCTCCCGCCGGAGGTTCGGGTACTCCCTCGGCCATTAATGTGTGTGTGTGTGTGTGTTGTCCTTAGTCTAAGTTAAACTACTTTGTAAGTTTAAGAACTGATGATCAACAGCAGTTTGAACCAATAGGTATACAAATATTTGAGTATGGAAATAGATCGTGTTCGCATCTAAATCCGGCATGATGAAAATGCCGTTGACACCAACGTAATGCTGTGTCCAAAAGAGGTTTTTCGTTCGCAGACATTTCACAGAAATATTCCTTTGCCTGCAAAGAATGAAACAAATATTAAAGGGAGAATATTAAGATATTTCGCTGAAGATAAAGCGACGTTGTTTTTCTCTGATGATATTCCTCCTACTCAATTTATCAGGCTTAAACCGATAAGGTTTTATTTCGAACATCTCCGATAATAGATATATTGGCCGAAATTCATAAATTCCAAAATACCCCAAAACAAATTCCCCAACAAAAAGTTTTCACTGGAGTTCATGAACCAGACTGAAGTAATTAAAAGTGACTGGTTTTATTTTCGTCTCGACATTTCGGCTTTCATATTAATCGACATCCACACAATTAGGTGAGTGACATAAAGTAGGCGGAAAATATTTCCTGTTTAATTTTGTTACCTTCCAGAGACGGTGTAATCAGTTTACGGGAAGAGCAGAGGCAAAGAATAAATCGCAGTTAGAAGTCACTGCTCCACAAAACATTCTTATGGAATGCAATTACCTCCCGTCTGCGGATGGCCCGCCTACAGTCGGTATCGGACTCCTGGAAGCCGTTCCGCACACTTCCGCACTGAAGGCTAATGAGCGAAGTGCGTGCGTGATACTATTGGCACTCACACAGTGTATTATTCAGAAATGTAGCTTGCCGACCGCTTGGAGCGCTACTGTCGCAGTCTATAACAAAAATCTGTGGGATTTTCATGTCTGTAAATGTTGGACTGTGAACCTCGTTAGTGTGAACTCGCATAAGACGAACTCGCGGTTAACCCGGAGAAAAGTGTTAGTCCCGCCAGGAATACATCAGTTCTTATGGTATCTTCTATCGGTAACACGAATTTCGGTTAAGGCGAATTACGAACTCTGTTTCTCTTCCCAGCGTAATAATTTCAGTTCAACACAAACTTCCGACCTTAGAGTATTCTAAAGTGTAATTTTTTCACCCGAAATGAATGTAGGAAATGTAGCTACAAAGTTAATTATACTGACTGTTGACTCGTTTTCAACGTATTTAGGCCGGTTACCGCGATATCACCTCAACAATCAGCGTATGCTCTACATTGTAAGACATTCAATAATGTGTGCAGCAACATTTAGGAACGTACAGGTACTTGACAGGTGTTCTGTTACTCGTAGCCGTATCGAGTTGGAGTGCTCAATGAAAACTACAGTTACAACCGGTACCGTAGCACGCGAAAATGGCAAAAAGGAAACAGACAGCTCTAAATGTACAGTTAAAGCCTAAGATTCTAGATGATGTGGACCACGGTAGCAAGAAAACAGCAATTGGAGAGCAGTTTTGAATACCTAAATCTACTTTATCTACGATTATTAATAATCGAGAATAAATTATTAATTGTGCGGCAACAGGTTCTGGAAAAAAAAATCTAAACGACTTCGTACCGCCAAGCATGAAGACTTCGAGACGTTACTGCTGCAATGTATCAAACATATGCGTGGATGTAACATACCTTTAACTAACCCTATGATTCAGTCAAAAGCAAATGATATTGCTAAAAATATGGACATCGAAGACTTCCGCTATTCTTCTGGTTGGTTGCATAGGTTCCAAAAGAGACATTCTGTTTCATCTGTAAAAATTGTGGTGAAGCAAATAAAGTTAATGAAGAAAGTTCGAACAGCTGGTTCCATGAATTCAACCGAGTGAGGGACAAGTATGCCTCGTGTGATGTGTTTAATATGGATGAAACTAAACTGTTCTACAGTCTTTCTCCAAATCACACCCTAGGGATAAAAGGTGGTAAGTGACGCGGTGGAGCACGAAGCAAACAACATGTGATTGTTCTACTGTGCTGTAATGCTGACGGCAGTGAGAAGTTTCGTCCCTGGGTTATCGGTAAATCCAAGAAACCACGTTGTTTTAAAAACATAAATCTGGACACTTTACGTTGGATGAAGGAAGTGAGATACCAACAGCCGCATGTATAATAAAATATTTATTGTATCACTACCAGTTTCGGCATTCCACTATGCCATCTTCAGGTCCCTACATCGGAGCAAAATATCCATTAAGTAGGGATATCAAAACTGGTTTCGTGGAATTCTGTCTCATAGTGGGAACTAACAACAAGAACAACTGAAGATGGCGTAGTGGAATGCCAAAACTGGTTGTGATACAATAAATATTTTATTATACATACTACTGTTGGTATCTTACTTCCTTCATACTCTTGACCAACCGCTGTCCTGTTTCCACCAGCTATGATGGATTCAATAAGACTTTACGTTGCATCTACTCTCACCACAAGAAAGCTTGGATCGATGGCACATCATTTCCCAAGTGGCTTCTTCGTTTCAACAGTCGAATGGTTGCTCAAAATAGACATGTTCTTCTTACATTGGACAGATGTACTGCCCATAACGTATATAATCTGAACCTGTCAAACGCAAAGGTTCAGTTTTTTCCATCCAACGCCATAAGCCGCCTTCAGCCTTTGGACCAAGGCAAATCTCTCTCAAAAATAGAGCTTATCGTAAGCTACTTGTAAGACCTGCAATTCGTGCTGCTGAAAAAAGTAGTGCAACCCCAAATTGGAATTTGCTTGACGCAATAAAAGCCACCGCAGCAGCTTGGACTTCAGTATCGCCACATCATGTAGAGCTTGGAGACATAGCAACACTGAAGATATCCATGAGTTACAAAATGCCACTTCACCTGATGAATGGACGTTGCGTTGATGGAGGACGTTGCGAACCCTGTAATTAGTTTCGAAAAATTCGTTAGTGTAGACGACGATGTTGCGGTATGCACTTCTGTGGAATCGGATGTGCCAAAAACTGTGAACGAGGTGTAAGAAAGGCCACCAGAAGAAAGTGAATACATATACCATTCCACCCACGTGTCAGGAGATGTTTACACCCTTGGACTGTTTAGAACAACATCCGACGTCACTGCTGATTTTAGGACGCTATCTTTATAATTGGTTGTGAAATTACAAAATGTGATAGTTCCCATGAACGTCAGCGAACCATGACTGAAATGTTTTCAAGAAATTAACGTACATAATTTGTATTTGTAATTTTACGATCACTTTATAGTGTTATAAGCCTGCAATAACGTGATTGATAGTGTAATGTATTACACATTGTGTACTGCTGTAGGCCTACATGTATACATATCAAAATCTGTTTTCCACCTGGAGTTCGGTTTCGCCGCCTGCTTCAGCGGCTCGATTTTACCCTTCCTTCAACCTTTAGGTTGAGCGAGAGCCCACTGCCACCGTGGCATCAGGCCCAGGTTCGCACTCACCTAGAACGTAGTTCGCTGCCCAAGGAGAGTACCCCGGATTTGGTATACCGCTCGAGGCTTGTCGAACTCCGTTCGCGGTTCGATAATGCCATATTTATCTACACTGATGGTTCCAAGAGCACTGACGGTGTCGGATCTGCCTTCTTCGTCGGGAACAACCGTTTCCAATACAAGCTCCCTGACCGGTGCTCGAATTTCACGGCTGAGCTTTTTACCCTCCACCAGGCCGTTTTGTATACCTGCCGCCACCGCGAACCTTTCTATGCCATATGTTCGGACTCCCTTAGTGTCCTGCAGAGTCTTAAGGACCCTTTCTCGACCCATCCTCTCGTGTATCGGATCCAACGCTCCCTCCAGTTGGTAGCAGATGACAGCTGTCACGTTTCTTTTCTGTGGGTCCCTGGCCACGTGGGTGTGCCCGGGAATGAGACCGCCGACATAGCAGTCAATCAGCAGCTCTTTTGCCTCGCATGACTACTTATTGCGTCCCATCGGACGATGTTCAACGGGCTCCTTGCCGGAGTATTGTGTCGTCCTGGCACAGTGAGGGGTCTCACTCACGAACAATAAATTGAGAACTGTCAAACCGATCCCGACCGCTTGGAGGACCTCATCACGCCCCTCTCGGCGAGAGGAGATCATCCTGACCCGGTTGCGGATCGGTCACTGCCGTTTCAGCCACCGTCATTTGCTAACCGCCGACCCTGCACCGCTGTGCTCCTGCGGTGAATTGCTGACGGTGCGACATGTTTTACTGTCTTGTCCCAATTTTCATCATTTTCGTGTAGCCCTTCACTTTCCGTCTACTCTGGAGGAACTTTTAGCTGATGACACACGAGCAACTGCTCGAGTTTTGCGTTTTATCAACATGGCCAATCTATCAAAAGATATTTAACTTTTTTAATTGTTTTTATCTTTCGTTTTTAGCCTTCTTTTGATACTCCATCTGGTTGTTACCAATTTTTACGAGATCTAGCGAATCTCTGTTCTTATCTGGGCGCTAATGACCTTAGCAGTCGTGCGCCCTAAAACGGCAAGCAAAAAAAAAAAAAAAAAAAAAAAAAAAAAAAAAAAAAAAAAAAAAAAAAAACCTGTGTTTTTCACTTAACACGAATTTTTTTAACACGAACTTCTGATTTTTCGGTCCCTTCGAATTCGTGTTAACAAAGTTTCACTGTATATATCACTCCTGGGAAATGAAAAAAGAACAGCATGAATTAGTCGACCCAGCACGGAGATCTCACGGAATGAGCCATAAGAATTTGAGTACAGTCTCAAGAGTATGCGCAGTGTCGACACTAATACCGTGTACACCTTCCTTTTGCAGCAATACAAACTGCAGTTCTCCCACAGAGAAGACAGTCGAGGTACCAAAGGTAGTCTTGCGGAATTGTTTACCCTGCAATTTCAACCTGGTGCCTCAGTTAGGCCATATTTAGTACCTTTCGTGCAGACCACGCAAGATGTTTGTCCGGTCCCATACATGCTCAATGGAGGAGAGATCTGGGGATCGTGCTGAACAGGGTAGTTGACGTACACCTTGAAGAGCATGTTGGGTGGTACGGGATACATGTGTACGTGCATTATCCTGTTGTAAAAGCATATTGTCTTGTTGGAGCATGGGTTGTATGACGGTTTCAATGTACCGTGCAGTGTTCAGTGTTTCCTCGACGACCACCGGAAGAGAACGCTCAGTGTAGGATACGGCTCCGCACACCATGATGCCGGGTGTCGGTCCCGTGTGCCTCTGTCGCATACTCTCCAGATTTTGGCGCTTCCCTGCACAACGCCACACACTCGTACGGCCATTACTGGCACCGAGGCAGAATAGACCCTCATTACTAAAGACGTCGCCATTCGTCCTTCCACAAGTTCAAACATCTACTTAGAGGGAACAAAAATTAAATCAGTTTCCCACTTTCAGTACCTTGTAAGTATTTTCTTCAAGGACAACACCATCCGGCAAGAAATCCTCAACAGAACACAGAAAGCATCAAATTTCTACATTTCTACATGTTCGGAATCTACTCTGGGACAAAGAAGTACCCCAGGCAGCAAAGTTACTTCACTCCAATCCTTATATATGGCATGGAAACATGTACATTGTTAAAAAATGATTACAGCAGAATCTAAGCAACAGAAATGAGGTTTATCAGGACTATGAATCAAAGTACCAGGAGAGACAAGATCAGAAATGAGGTACACAGGGAAACAGCTGGTATCAGGGTACCTATTGCGAACATCTTGGGGAAACGAAGACTGCATCAGTATTGCCGTGTAATGAGAATGGATAGCACAAGAACAGCTAAAAATACTTCAGAATGGAAGTGGGAGGAAGAAGACCAAGAGGAAGGCCAAGGAGACGATGGATAGAGGCAGTTAAATCAGACATAGAGAAGAACGGTTTTAACTGGGATGATGTCCAAGACCAAATGTTATATCAAGATCGGATGAGATGGAGTGCGCTTGTGAGATACACCCGGGAAACTGGAGATGGAAAATGATGATGATGATGATGATTGGCGCGTATCGCGACACTACTGAAGGTGGTGTGGACTATGTTGGGGAGTGAGCGGAAGACATTCTGACGGCCCAGATGATCGTGCGTACATGGTGTGGGAAGCCATAGCCTGCAATGATCATTCTCCTTTTGTGATCGTCGAGGAAACATTAAACAGTGCATGGTAAACTGAACCATCATTCAACCCGTTATGCTTCCGTTCACGCACCAACAAGACCATATGCATTTACAACAGGACATTGCCCGTCCACGTGCCTCCCGTACTGGACAGCACCATCCCCATACAGCATGTTTGGGACCGGATGAAACGTCATCTTGCGCGGTGTGCACGACCAGCACGAAATTTAGCCCATCTTGGGTACCAGGTGGAAATTGCATGGCAAGCTATCCCGCGAGACTACACATATGTGTGTGACAAAATATCTACATATTCTACGATAATTATTATGCTGTTATATTGCAATCTGAAGTCAAGGTAAGACGGTAGGCTGAAATATTTCGTGTCTAGGGGCAGCGTAACGTTGACAGCGCTCCGAAAGAAATGAACTAGTGCAGATGTTTTCTGCTCCTGGTATCACCGGGTAAAATCATCTTCGATTGTCGAAGCATTATACTTCCATCTAACTACCAGTGCATTACTAGTTTCGCGCACCATGGCGTCATTCTCAAGAACCTATGACTGCAAAAAATATCACAATGATTCAACCACATAAAACAGTGAAAAGTTTAAAAATTTACCACAAAATAAAAGAGTATTGGGAATATGGAACTCTACAGTTATCAATCAAAACATATGCACCGCGCGGGAATGGCAGCTCGCTGCGGAGCGCGCGGCTGCTCGCCGTGGAGGTTCGAGTCCTCCCTGGGGCATGGGTGTGTGTGTTTGTCCTTAGGTTAGTTTACCTAGGTTTAAGTAGTTTGTAAGCTACGGACTGATGACCACGCAGTTTGGTCCGATAGATTTACAGACATTTGAATTTGATTTGCGCGAATGGCTGTGTAATTTGGGGGCGCAAAGTCGCGGAGTACGCTGCCGTTCCCGCCAGGGGTCCGGGTCCTCCCTCGGGAATGGGTGTGCTTGTTGTCCTTAGAATGAGTTAGATTAAGTAGTTTGTAAGACTAAGGACCGAGACCTTAGCAGTTTCGTTCCTTAGGATTACCTATTTTTCTTATATTTTTACTGTTGGATCTTCTTTTCAATGCTTTCAATAGTTTTCACGAAAATATTTCTTTTACGAAAGAACTACAAAATGAGAAAGGGGAACTGAATTTTCTTGATTTAAACAATTAGCGTTGTAGGTAAAATATTCTCAGGTATTGTTGAAAGGAGAGTGCGAGTATTAATTGAGGACAAGTTAGATGAAAACCAGTCAGGGTTTAGGCCTCTTAGAGGCTGTCAGGACCAGATCTTTAGCTTACGGCAGGTAATGGAAAAGTGCTACGAGTGGAACAGGGAATTGTATCTATGTTCCATAGTTTTAGAAAAGGCTTATGACTGTGTTCCTAGGAGGAAGCTACTGTCAGTTCTGGCAGCAGTTTAAGGAGATGGCAAATTAAGCTCATGGTTCAGGGTAGTTTCAGGGGTAAGACAAGGCTGTAACCTGTCACCACTGTTGTTCATCCTATTCATGGATCTTATGTTGAAAACAGTAGACTGGCAGGGCGGGATTAAAATAGGTGAAAACAAAATAAGCAGCCTCGCATATGCGGATGACTTAGTTGTAATGGCCGATTCGATTGAACGGTTGCAAAGTAATATTTCAGAGCTCGATCAGAGGTGCAAGGATTATGGTATGAAGATCAGTATCTCCAAAACAAAATTAATGTCTGTGGAAAAGAAATATAAACGGATTGAGTGCCAAATAGGAGGAACAAAGTTAGAACAGGTAGACAGTTTAAAATACCTGGGATGTATTTTCTCACAGGATGGCAACATAGTGAAAGAACTGGAATCGAGGTGCAGTAAAGCTAATGCAGTGAGTGCTCAGCTATGATCTACTCTCTTCTGCAAGAAGGAAGTCAGTACCAAGACTAAGTTAGCAGTGCACCGCTCTATCTTTCGACCAACTTTGTTGTATGGGAGTGAAAGTTGGGTGGATACGGGTTACCTTATTCATAAGGTAGAGATTACAGACATGAAAGTAGCCAGAATGATTGCAGGTACTAATAGATGGGAACAATAGCAGGAGGGTGTCCATAATGAGGAAATCAAAGAAGATCTGGCAACGAACACCATAGATGAAGCTGTTAGAGCGAACAGACTGAGATGGTGGGGTCATGTGACACGCATGGGAGAAGCAAGGTTACCTAAGAGACTCATGAGCTCGGCAGCGGAGGGTAAGAGGAGTCGAGGTAGACCAAGAAGAAAGTACTTAGATTCGGTGAAGAATGATTTTGAAGTAAAAGACATAACATCAGACGAGGCTTCTATGTTAGCATTGAATAAGGGATCATGGAGGAATTTTACTAGAGGTACTATGCTCCAGACTGAACGCTGAAAGGCATAATTAGTATCTAATGATGATGATGATGATAACCATTTCGACAGTAAATAATTCATTCAACTTATTCCGCAAAGAGACCTACTCAGACAACATTATCCATGCTGGCTCAACGCATCCAGAAGCCCAAAATCTAGCATCTTTCCATTCTGCTATACAACCACACATTTGTCACCTGCCAACCAAGAAAACGAAATGTGATAAAATCCATTGCAGTCAACAATGGGTCCCGCCAGCGCGCTATTACAGAACAGAACATTGAAGAAAAGCGGTTTGACGAACCCTCCACCATTCAATTCAGTGTGACTTGTAGAGTATTTACGTAGATGTTCAAGTACATACTTGAATATTACCCTTGTCTGTGATCCGTAACAGACATAAATACTAGAGAAGAGCTGGACGTTTCGTTACTAGTTCATTTAGCAAGTACGAAAACTTCGTTGAGACTCTTCCATACACAAGTGTTTTTCTAAAGAACCTATTAACAGTACTAGTGAAATATAACGGGCCTTCAGCGGTTTATGCAGTGTCACAGAGAAGGAATTCTGCCTATTTCGAGCGTTGTCCTTAACACGAGTATTTCATAAAAACACAAGTTTTTTTTTAGTTTAAAAGTTAGTAATGTTAGATATTACAACATTTTTCAAAATTTTATATTACCCTAGCCTTACATTCTTTTTATTTTTGACATTGGCACGTTACAGAATTATATGCGATGTTCATTTAGATTTAGCAATTGGAAACTGAGACCGACCAATAAGTGGCTGACTGGCTAGTGTATTGGTTTCAGCTGACTTATTGAAGCTACTATATTGATCTGCCGTCCGCAGCTGTACGAGCTAATAGAGTTAGTTTCTGTAGGCGTTTCCTCTAAGGCTTTTAGCGTTTGTCATTTGATTCTGCTGTAAGCACTGCTTTTACTCAGAGCCTCAACGAAACTCAGCGTGGGATGTCCAAGGCCTATACACATAATAAAATTGTAACTGGCCGATGTCTGTGCGTAGGAAGTATTTCAGAAAACTTAATAGAAGGAGTCATTACAACGGCAATTGTAACGAGGCAATGATTTTTGCTCATTTTTGTATGTCTGTCTTTATATTTGTACGCACCATCACTCGCATTTTTAATTGGTTCAGGCCGATCGGAATGTATAGGAATTACGGAGAAAAAAATGTCATGATTCTCTAGGTGCTTATTTGTGAAAACAATTTTGCCATAATCAGATTTCTGGTCAAGCGTGTGTTGTCAACCGAATTAAAAAATGGCATTTTTTATGTTGCTCTGCAACGATCATTTTATTATATTGAAAAAAAAAGGACAGTAGAAGTTATACAAAACTAAATTATATGATCCAGGTTAGAAATCCGTAAAAAACACTATTTTAACTATTTTTCTTAATAATAGTAAAGTTAACAGTTTAACCGCGTTATCAAAGCCATTCTATAACCCATTATTGAGGAGGTGCAACTATTATCGTCGATAAATTTGTCGGGTTGAGTTCTCACCTCTAACCGTTCTTACTGTACGTTGTACATCATTGTAGTAAACCGAATGGAAACGTTACACAGTGTATCGCTCCGTATTTGCTGTTAACGTCGTTTAACTCGCGTCTTCGCAAGTACATTTGAGTAAAATAATAAAGAAACGTGCTGTTCTGTATCGTGACTGATGCGACCGAACAAGTGGTGAATTCGTACTACCGGCCAGCTAATTCATAAAGATGCAAACGGTTACAGATAAATTTTAGAAGCTACGACTGCCAGAGAAAGAGTAAAACGAGAGCGCGCAGCATCATCGTTCTGTACCATACCTGCTGGCCTGTATCAGAAACGGAATTTAACTTTTTGTACTAATCATGATCAAATGTCCCTTAAGCTTAGGGGACTCAACTGCGGGGTCATCAATCGCTAAACTTACAAACTACTTATGAACTACCTTATACTAAAGACGACACAAACATCCACGCCAGGGAGGGTTAGGGATTCGAAGCCCCGACCGTAGCGGCCGTGCAGACTCTGACTGGCGCGCCGCATACCGCTCGGCCACTGCGGCCGGCGCACTAATCATGACTGTATAAAGTAACAATTTAAAAAAAATTAATAATTAGAGAAAAATAATAATTTGCGGTCAAAGAAAGACGATGTTTGGCATAGTTCCTTTTAGTTAAGATTTTTTCTTTTTTCTTTTCTTTTCTTTTTTTATGTACAAAAATTCATTTGTGAAAAGGTAAATTATATTTGTTCCTTTCGAAATTTTTCTTCAAGAATATTGTCAATTACTTCGGCTAGACTCGTCATTACCATTTCCTTTTCTCAAGCTCGAGGGCACTTCTTGCTTTAAGGCCTTGATGTAGTTAAAAATATAACACTGAAATGCACTACTTTAGAAATTAATTAAAACAACACTTCCACTTTAAAAATTAATTGAACATCAGCTTCAATGTCAAATCTTTTTTACCGAACAGCATCAGATCTATTTAACTACTAATTAACTTAAGGAAAGACAATTCAACAGCCACAGACATTCATAGATCTTAAGCAGAGATAATGAACTGTTTAATTAATGCAATCGCCGCGGTGGAGTAGCCGAGCGGTCTAAATCACCTCGCTGCGGAGCGCGCGGTTGCTCGCCGTGGAGGTTCGAATGTTCAAATGTTTGTAAATCTATCGGACCAAACTGCGTGGTCATCAGTCCGTAGCTTACAAACTACTTAAACCTAGGTAAACTAACCTAAGGACAAACACACACACGCATGCCCCAGGGAGGACTTGAAGCTCCACGGCGAGCAGCCGCGCGCTCCGCAGCGAGACGCCTTAGACCGCTCGGCTACTCCACAGCGGCGCCGTGGAGGTTCGAGTCCTCCCTGGGACATGGGTGTGTGTGTGTCTCTGTTTGTCCGTAGCTTAGTTTATCTAGGTTTAAGTAGTTTGTACATTATCTTTTTATAAAATAAAAAATAAACATACATCTCTCCATGAAAAAAATAAGTTAAAAATGAAGAAATTATATATATATATATATATATATATATATATATATATATATATATATATATATATAATTTCTTCATTTTTAAAATGAAGAAATTTTATATATTATATATATATATATATATATATATATATATATATATATATATATAAGTAGTTTGTACATTATCTTTTTATAAAATAAAAAATAAACATACATCTCTCCATGAAAAAATAAGTTAAAAATGAAGAAATTATATATATATATATATATATATATATATATATATATATATATATATATATATATATCTTTTTATAAAATAAAAAATAAACATACATCTCTCCATGAAAAAATAAGTTAAAAATGAAGAAATTATATATATATATATATATATATATATAATTTCTTCATTTTTAACTTATTTTTTCATGGAGAGATGTATGTTAAAAATGAAGAAATATATATATATATATATATATATATATATATATATATATATATATAATTTCTTCATTTTTAACTTATTTTTTCATGGAGAGATGTATGTTTATTTTTTATTTTATAAAAAGATAATGTACAAACTACTTATATATATATATATATATATATATATATATATATATATATATATATATATATATATATATATATATATAAAATTTCTTCATTTATATATATATATATATATATATATATATATATATATATATATATATATATATATAGCGAAAAAAAATTCGTCTCATTATATATTGCTTGTCATTTCGTACTATCGTGCTATATGTAACGTTACAACTGACCAGCATGCAGTGAACAAAAACAATGACAACCAACATATGTCTTTACCAAAAACCAATCATCAAATGGGTTGTCAGCGAAAAGATAGTTACATCAGACGCAAAATCACATATGCGAGTTAGTTAGAGATCATCAGCGTTTCATCTCGTATTGCTTTATTCAATCAAGAGAATAACTAACAAATGTCTTCATATCATTCTTCTATGTTTTTGACGGGCACAAGTTGTTCGAAACACGAAATGAGGCGTTGGTGGCGTCTTGACGAGATGGCAGGTGTCTTGGTCACACATTTTTTAAATATATTTCACACTAAACGAATTCATGTGTGGGGAGGCAGCAGCTCACTATTCTTAAATACCATGTGGTGTGTGACCACGCCGAATTTCATATCATTTACAAACAGAAATTAATTTAGAATAAGCGAGTAAAGCACACGTGAGAATTCGTATAGAAGAAAGGTTGTATTAATAAAACCAAGGCTGAAGACCAAAGTAACGACCGTTACGAAAGCATGTGGTGCATTCGGTCATACAAGACAGGAAAGACGGAATCAAATCAGAAAATTTGAGAAAATATTTAGCATACTCGCGGATACTAATGATGCAAAAAGTCAGTTAAAAAAGCAAGGAAATTCAACCACACTAAGTTTACACAAAGGCTGAAGGCCACACACGTGTATTCCAACTTGAACAAAACCGGACACACAATCATCACTGGAATGAAAATGCAAATAACGAATTAACACTGAATTTACTCGCGTTCTGTAAATTAAGAAACACTTCGCCTCTCATAGGGAAAGAATTACTCAAACGAACATCACTGAAAAACCAAGACTGCCTGATCACAAATAAATCTAAGTGCTAACAGCATGCCTTTCCCTCAGCATGATTCGGCGGAGTACTTACTTCCACAGTCGTCAGAGCCACAATGAAGAGAGAAGCCTGAAGCTGTAAGGCCTCGGAAAAACCTCCCCCCGCCATACACCGCATGCAGAGCGCGCTAAAAGCGACGCAGAGTGCGTTCAGAGACGAGTGTTTACCAACCCTTGCTACCTGGCCAAGACAATTCCCTCCACAACCGCACGCTGACAGGTTCCTGTCACCTCTTTCGTCACCCAATAGACGCTAGCGCAGACGACAAACTAAGCCATGCATTCTTAACTACAGCAAAACGAATCCTAAAGCGGGAAGCAGCGACTGTAAGCCATTGCGCGGCAGTCAGTCAATATTGAGAGCAACCTTCCACATCCACATGAACACACTAGTTCAATCACACGGGTGGAAACATATATAAACATGGGGCAAATATATATAAACATGGGACATTGTTAATAATTAAAAAGAATAAAATAATTAACACACAGATAGATAACATTAATGGTGCAGAAACGCTTTAGGTTAATGAATAATTCAAAACGTAACACGACTGCACATTCAGTGGACGTGTTTCAACCTTTCTTTTTTCGATCTGATTTCTCTTATTTTATTATGATGATCATGTCACCCTATGTAGATGGGTACTAACAAAATATGTTCTCATTCGGAAGAGAAAGTTGGTGAAAGAAATTTCGCAAAGAGATCTCGCCGCAACGAATAACGCATTTCTTATAATGGTTTCCACCCCAACTCTGGCATCATGTCCGTGATACTCTCTTCACTATATTGCCATAATACAAAACGTAAATCGTACTCCAAAATGGTGTAGGCAGTTTGTTAAGTAGAACTGGTGTTCTGTCAATGTTCTTTGTTTCGCCTTCCTTACAATATTTTCTATGTGGTCTTTCCAATTTGTTATTTCTAGGTATTTAGTTGAATTGGCGAACTGTAGATATGACTTATCGATATCTATAAATGTGAATGTCTGTTCGGTGTACGTTTATCACGTTTGAACCACAAGACATAAAGAGCTAAAAATTTGTACAGTTACTAATGTCTACCCGGTGAAGGCTGTAGGCACGGTTTTATGGCGATCGGATAGCTATTTATCTATCTATATATATATATTAATGTGAATGTCTGTTCGGTGTACGGTTATCACGTCAGAAAGACAAGACGCAGAGACTTAAATATTTGTACTAATTTATACCTGAGGAAGGTTTTAGGCATAGTTTTATAGCGATCTGGTAGATATTAGTAATTTGAAGAATATTACGCGAAATGCGGAACAATAATTACTCTTTGAAAATTATATTTACTCTTTACAAATGATTTTATTGGTTGCATTGTTGCTTAAGGATTGATAATGATAAAAGGGTGGAGTATATCGGGATGGAAAGTCATCGGAGTATATAAAATTCTACGCGTGTGTATGTTAATATTTCGCTCTGCAGCGAAATCTACAGAACGCAAACGAATGGTCTGTGTGTAATTGTTGCCCGAAGTCTCCCGTTGTACACCATAGCAGTTCCATGCCGATAGCTATAAAGGGGTGGAAGATATGGTGGTTGAATTACAAAAAAAATTCGGACTGAAGGCCAGCGATGAAGTTTGCGACTCTATAGGAAGGAAGTTACATACAGCGAAACGTGACGCCACAGACCATAACTTTGATCTATGCGTGCTACAATGTCTTCAGCTCTTTCTCTGTAAGGATAAGCATACGAATAAGAAATATAACAATAAATAAATAAAGCAGTACAGAAGAAATTTCTTTTAATACAAACATACAGCACTTATACAAATGAATACACACCTGAAAAATTATACAATTGTACAATATATAACTCAGTAAATATGAGATCGTACGCATTTTATATGTCATTTGTGTTTTGATTAGTATCTTTCTTTGTTTGGATACTTATAATTGTGTACATTATACGAGACAGTCTTATTATTTATTCTCCGATAAATATAGCATGTTTTTAGAAAAAAACAGATGGACAGAGAGAGAAAGGATAGGAGAAGTACTAACTAAAAGCAGGAATAAATAGATAAATACCCGGGCAACGCCGGGTTTTCAGCTAGTTTATCATATAAATGAAGTTTAACTGATTTCTTTTAGTAACAATATGGTTGACTTCACAGTTACCATTATTAAGCGTCAACTTCAGATTTTTGCATCATGCAGATATCTTATCTAAATCATTTTGCAGTTGCTGATGTTATGGTGACTTTACTAACAGATAAATGACAGCATCATCCGCGAACAGTCTTTGAGAGCTACTCAGATTGTCTCGTAAATCGTTTATAAAAATAAGGAACAGTAGGGGCCCTATAATACTTGCCTAGGGAACGCCACGTATCACTACTCTTCTCCTCGCTTGCAAGTGATCCTCTGATCATTGGAACCTTGCACTTCGATGTTGTGGCACGTGGAAGATAGGCTAGAGGTGTGCTTGTCAGTACTGCCACTGGCGGTAACCCTTTGGCAACAAAGTCGGAATTGACACCAGGACTCACAAACCATGTTACCTGTGCTGCTCAGGCTGGACTATCTGCCACCGCTCCTTTACGTGACGACGGTCTTGGCGGATGTCTTTGCTGAGTTGACGTCCAGAATTTCGACTATGGGTGTGAGGATGTTCACGTGACTATTGCAACCAGCATCGCTGTACAACCGACGCTGCATATCCTACTTGTTTACTAGGCAGACGTCTTAGACCAACGTATCACTAGCGATTAAGCCGCGTCGGAATAGTCTAAGCACGATTTCCTTCAAGGCACAAAATTTAATTCAGCTTCTGTGTTCCACTACTGCTAAGGCTCTCCATGCAGCGGAATAGCACCTCAGCAATGGACATATTGGAACATTGTGGTTTAAGGTGATATAAATATCAACGTAAATACTTTATACAATGCCTGAGACGGATTTTCGTCTCGAATACGTCAAAGACATTAATGATAAATATGAAGCATTGAATTAAAATTTATGATGCGATCGGAAATCGAACCCGGATCTTCATGCTTATTAGGCATTGCTTCATATTTATCATTAATGTCTTTCACATATTCGAGACGAAAATCCGTCTCAGGGATTGTTTATTTGTATTTTCATTGATATTTATTTCGCCTTAAACTCGAATGTTGAAATATGTTCATTGTCGAGGTGCTATCCCGCTGCATGGAGAGCCTTGGCAGTAGTGGCAATGTCCTATGGAACACAGAAGCCGAATTAAAGTTTGTAAACATCCTACTTGTGTTGCAGTTCTTAGAAAGAATCGTGCCGCCAGTCGGGAGGACACAGTGTGTGCCCTTTTCAATTCGCTCAGTTGGCTGTGGAAGCACGAGTGTGCCTTCGTGGGACGATTCTCTAACTCTTTCATGCACAGCAACAAAAGACAAATGTAGACCTTTCTTATACAAAACATATATTTGATGAAGAATTTTATAAAAAATTAAAAAACATTTTGGAATACAATTGTAATGTGATTGTTAATAGTATGACGTTAAAAAATTAAAAAATAGCGTTCCTTTTAACTACTTAATAATTAATGTGAGAATTACTTTCATAAATGTGACTTGGGGCTATCGTCTGAAATAGTGTTATGTAGCTTGTTTAATTTAAGGAAGTGATCTTAACGTCACACAGATAAAATTTGTAAAATGCGTCAGATTAACTTTTATAAAGCACGGCAATCTCAGGCGCGTTCTTTATGGCTGTTGTTACTACAATAGGTTGGTAATCGTTATTAATAAAAAAACCTATTATTTCGGCTAAATAATGCTGAAAATAATTCGTCAACGATACAGAAAATTTTATGCATAATAAATTAAAGCCACCAGTAAATTTAGAAGGTAAAATTGTCACAGTAATTTACGAAAATAATTTTTAGGGCAAGATGGCTGCCAACAATTAACAAAAAATGTTCATTAAAAATTGGTCTTTCTAGGGCAACTGCGGGTCTAATGTTAAAATAAGGGATCGCTTGGTAGGACACATTCTTAGACATCAAGGAATCGTAAATTTAGCATTGGAGGGAAGTGTGTGGCGTAAAAATCGCAGAGGGAGACCAAGAGACGCACATAGTAAGCAGACTAATATGGATGTGGGTTGCCGTTCTTATGAGGAGATGAAAAGGCTTGCTCAAGATAGAGTAGGGTGGCGAGCTGCATCAAACCAGTGTCCGGACTGAAGACCATAACACACAACACACAGTTACACAACTGAAGTACAATCATGGTATTACGTACAAAAACTTTTGAGAGCTAGTGTGTGTACTAGAATGAACAGAAACTGTACAAGCTCCAAAATTTCAACTGTTTGCAAATGGCGGCGTGCTTTCGACGTGTTATTTAGGTCACGAATAATTACATATTAAAACAAAACATTTACTTTTATGCTGAAAGATCATGTATTATTACAGTTTAACATTTACATTACGCACCATACACATCAATAATAAGGGCCACAGGACAAGAGGAAAAATTCAATCTGTAAATAATAATAATAATAATAATAATAAAACATATGCCAACAACCACAAACGATACGATCAGACAGTAAAAAGACAATCGTAGCAAGAGGAGTGTTCTTTTATGCTTGATCAGAGTATTTCTTTATGAACAATATAGCCATTGATAATTATTAATTCACCAGAGTATATGTATACTTACACGTGGATACTTTTTATCTACGACAGATACATCGTTATATATTAAATTTTAAAGATTTTCCTTTGGGGCCACCCCAGGTGACGTCACAACAGACTATAACATTTTTCAAATAAAATTATAAAACAGTCTTGCTACATTGCGTGTACCACCACCGTGGGTCGTCATCACTAAAATCTGCCTCTTTAGCTGAAGAGCTCTGACCTGAATGTATTTCAGCATAGAGTATTGCCTTTAAGTCATCTTTCTAAAGTGTGTAATATCTCGGCCAGGGACACTTTCATTAAGCGACTTTGTTGGTGAAAACATTCGCACACGCCAGCATCCAGCCAGCCTGGGGGGCGAGGCGGAGCCAGCAGAAGGCACCACAACTATCACCTTCGCCACCGGCCACCGCGCAGCATTCTCCCGCTCCAGGGGGCAGCCTGGCGGTTTCCTGTGGCTTTCTCATAAGAATGAACACGGCAAAACCAGCAGTTGAGGAGCATGCAGATAAATGGCGACAGTGGACACAGGGAACAGAGGCCCTAGCAACGAAATGGACACAATAGCGCGTGTGCAGAGAAAGCCCTTATCTGCAGATATCAGAGGTTTTCAAAAAATCGACGGAATCGCAGATAAACTGTGGACCCCTGCAGACAGGACGACATACCTCTGCAGTGCACACGTGCGTGAGTGAGAGAGAGACTGGCTTGCAGTATAGATAAAGTGTTTCCACCAAAACAATGTTTCTGGCCAGGGAGAAAGACCCTGATAAATGGCATACCAGACATGCCTGAACACAGCTGCCACAAAGAAATGTTTTTCGAACCAAGAAGGTTTGCAGGAGATAAAAACAACACGCTTGAAACGTGGGAAAGACGCCAGTTCGTCTCATCTCAGTCCACAGAAAATTTCCGCTGTGGACTAAGAGGCGTGGTCGTGAAAACGGCGATCAGCTATTGCATGACATTTTAAGACCAACCCACCAATCACAGAGCCTAAGAGACGCAAAATTCGAGTAGAAGCTGCAGCTGGCGAGGTAATTGGACGTGGTGAGAAGCCGCCGAGAGACTTGAACCAGCACCAGAGAAGTGTGAAGACTCAAAGCTTCATAAATACATGGTACGTTTTTCATACAAATATGCATTTGCCGGCCGCAGTGGCCGAGCAGTCTGCTGCGCGCCAGTCACAGTCTGCACGACCGCCACAGTTCGGGGTTCTAATCCCCCCTCGGACATGGATGTTTGTGTCGTCTTTAATTCATAAGTAGTTTGTAAGTTTAGGGACTGGTGACCCCGCTGTTAAGTCCGTTAACTTTAACAAACGAGTGTGTGAAACATGCATTTACGCCAGGTGGAATGGCAATACAGAAGACGTACCACCAATCCTAAAAGAGTTAAAACGGTGATATTACACAGAACCTTGTGGCTGTAAATATTCGCTATCAAAGGTATGTCACTACGCTGTCTGCCATGCGGGAGTAGCCGAGCGGTCTGGAGCGCCACGTTACGAATCGCGCGACTTCCAGCGTCGGAGGTTCGAATTCTCCCTCGGGCATGGATGTGTGTGTTGTCCTTGGGTTAGTGTAACTTCGTTTAACTTGTTTGTAAGTCTAGGGACTAATGACCAAAGTAGTTTGGTCCAATAGACTTGCGCTGTCTGCTAGTTGATGTCGTTGAAACCATTATCAGTACAGGATGAACATGAAGTTCGGGAATACTTTCAGTTATGTATTGCACAAAAATCAAACATTGTACATGACATAGTAGGTTGCGACGGCGATCGGATGGATTAATTATCTTCGAAAGTAGAAAGCCAACGTCGAAAAATAATTATTTATTTTATGACAACCGGTTTCAATGGGTTTTCCCATCATCATTTGGTAGTCATCTTACGTTATTTAAAGAATGAAGGTTAAATAGTACGTGCAACATAGCACCTAGTAGAAATATAAAGTACGGAAGTTGAAACATCAACAACTAGTAAGAGACATGTTTTAACTTAGGCTATTTTGAACGTACTATTTAATCTCTATTTTTAAATAAGGTGAGACAACCACCTTCTATAATTTTACATGACCAGATGATGATGGCGAAGTCCATTGAAACTGGTCGTCATAAGATAAACAATGATTTTGCGATCTTTGCTTCCTATTTTTGAAGATAATTGTAAAGATATCATACATGTCATTTTGAAGAAAAACCCTGCAATTATTATTATTATTATTATTATTTCATGTATACAGCAACTGAGTAGTTTGGTAATTTGCCGATAGTCAGCGCTCATCGCAAACATGGCGAGTTGAGGTGCGGAACGAGCTTTCTGTGAGTTAAAGTTCGACAAAAGCAAGTGAGTTACAGCTGTTAAAAGGATGTTTAGAATCAAGTACGGCAAGAAGTTACCAACAAAGAAGGATATTAAAGAATTCAGAAAATAACAGCAACCAGTCACCTTTCTTACATATATATTTATCACGACCGGTTTTGAACTGCCTGGCAGTTCAACATCAGGCGGTACATATGTTTTATATGTTGTTCAGAACATTGTGGAACTCGTTTCGCTGTGGTGAGATAGAAAGTTATGTGTGTGCTTTGTCTTTGGCACTAAATTTCAATATTTGCAAGTTTAAATCGTATTCTAAACAGCTACTTACAGTTGGTTCACACTGCTGTTTGATGATACGTGCTTTAAAGGCATTTTTCGGACATTTTAGTGCTCAAAAGCTGCCCACAAAACACATAATTCACCACAGCACTCCCTTTCCACATGGTTTACATACATAAACAATACAGACATGTATACAATTTGTTTATGTTTGTAGGCCACGTGGAAAGCGAGTGCTGCGGTGAAGTATGTGTTTTGTGGACGGCTTTTGAGCACTAAAATGTCTGAAAAATCACCTATCATCAAACAGCAGTGTGAACCAGCTGTAAGTAGCTGTTTAGAATACGATTTAAACTTGTCAAAGTTATAAGTTAGTGCCAAAGACAAAGCACACACATAATTTTCTATCTCACCACATCCACACGAGTTCCACAACATATAAAACATGTATACCGCCTGATGTTGAACTGCCAGGCAGTTAAAACCGGTCGTGGTGAATAAATATGTAATAAATGTGACTAGTTGCTGTTATTTTCTGATTTCTTTAATCGACACAGTCGCAGGTTCCACACTTCCAGAATTGATACAAGTTTAAAGAAGGGCATTTACTACTGGAACAACAAATTAGTTACGAGTTGCGCCGTGGTGGAGTAGCCGAGCGGTCTAAGGCGTCTCGCTGCGGACCGCGCTGTTGCTCGCTGTCGGAGGTTCGAGTCCTCTCTTGGGCATGTGTGTGTGTGTGTGTGTGTGTGTGTTTGTCCTTGGGTTAGTTTAACTTAGTTTAAATAGTTTATAAGCTACGGACTGATAACCACGCAGTTTGGTCCGATAGATTTACAAACATTTGAACATTTGTTACGAGTGGCTTGTGCCCGGCAAAGATAACCGGACTTCCCAGTGTGAGTAAAGCGAATGTAGAACGTGTACGATAGACATCCTTAAGGAGCGCAAAGAAATCGGTGCGTCGTGCATTCCGTGAACTCCAAAAGGCTCCATTGACAGTACGGAAAGTCCTGCGACAGAAGCTGTCTATGAAACCATTCAAATTGGAACTAGTGCAGAGGCTCAATGACGATGACAAAGACAAGCGTTCTTAGATTTATTCGCAGTTCAATGAAAATGCAGCAGGGCGGCCACAGCGGCCAGAAGGGCCGGTGTCGCGCCATCTGACGCCCCCACAATTCACTGTTACTATATACAAAACAAAACATTTCCGCTTGAAAATAACACAAATTATATTTAAAAAGAAAGATAAACGAGTGACGTCTTTCACCTATACTGCTCTACTTGTTCTCCTTTATTGAAATTAACTAATTGTAAACTGTTTGGTTCCTTTATAATCCTTCGTTCCCATATGTATATACTTTTATCCGATGCCTTGTTTCTCAAAAATAATGTCAATCATATTACCAAATTTCTTTTTGACATTTCGATGACGTTTCGTATTCCATTGAGCTATGCTCATGTAAATTTCGAACCTGTAAGATTGTCTACACTGCTGTTGTTTACAACATAAGACACATAGCATCCACATTATTATGTTGTTTTTAGTTTCGGGATAAAATCTCCTGTCCTGACAGAGAATTGTATCTGTTGAGTATCGTGAAGGAAACCGTGCTTAGCCTATTCCGAGGCGACTCAATCGTTAGTGGTGTGGTGGTCTAGCGGTATGACGTTTGCTTAGTAAGCATGGAGGTCCGGGTTCGATTCCCGGTCGCATCACAAATTGTAATTCAGTGCTTCAGATTTATCATTAATGTCTTAGACATGTTTTAACTTATGCTATGTTGAACGTACTATTTAATCTCCATTTTTAAACAACGTAAGATGACGGAAGATGACCACCTTGTATAATTTTATATGATTAGATGATGATGGCGAACTCCATCGAAACCGGTCGTCATAAGATAAACAATTATTTTGCGATCGTGATCGTCAAGTTCTGGGTACCTGAATAAGGAGCTGCCGCATCTATGGATTGACCGTGCAACAGAAGGGGACAGCTGCTTCATGAAATGACCTTCCCTCACCAGATCTACATGATCAGATCAACATAAGTAACAACTCACTGATCAAGCTGGCCACAAAAACAGTGAAAAACAGTAATGAAACATGAAATGCCCTACCCCTTCTCCCTCTCGCTCCCCTCCCCCTACTCCCATATTCACAAGAAACTAACACAAATAACAACACACACACACACACACACACACACACACACACACACACACACACACACACACACACACACACACAAATATTCACAAAAAACTAACACAAATAACAACACACACACACACACACAGTCTACACATACACCAACACAAACAAAAAACAGCTGATACATTCATAGATACAAGGAACACAAACAAGAGACAGACGAAAAGCGACAGTTGGCAACACTAAACATTGTAAACAAACGTTCAAAAACGATTACACAGTGAAGTGGTGATGCAAAGGTTTTCATCAAGACCGAAAATACCATATCCAACTGAAGACCTCACAAACATCTCCATGAAGTCACACATGGAATAACACAGAAAACCGTAAGTAGGGCCGAAAACTGGATAATTAAATTAACTTTGCAAAAGCTAGTGCTACAGAAGTTGTTTCTAACCTAGTAGATCCGAACTTTAGAAATTGTAACAAGACTGTTAACTGCCATACTGTAAAAATACCTATAATATTACGACTGTACTACAATATTATACAAAAATAACATGTATTACAGGCCACTGATGATGCTTCATAAATAAATAATCGAAACGCTTATGGCACACAGAAAACGCCTTTCATTTAGTTGCTAAAGACGGTAATACACCTCCACCAAGATCTATAAGTTTGATCAAGCAGTTGCATCTACTGTCGGCGGTTAGAGTAATTGACTCCATGGGCAATGCGATCCGTAGTCTCAATCAACATCGCCATCCGAAAGGTCTGTGCTGGTTTACTGAAGCGAGAAGTGCCAGTGGCTAGGTACACGAAGTACTCCCCGCCTCCGGAATGTGACCTCAGCTGTACACGTGCCCCCCTGAAGTGCGTCCAGACGAGAGCGCTGCTCCGCCAGTGTCCTGTTGCCTAGCAACCGCGCGTAGGATGTGGGAGTAGGTGCTCGGCGCACGGCGAGCGCGTGCTTGGCCGAGCACAGCCGGTATTGGCTATTTTGTGGGCGTCGCGGCGTGGACAGGCGACCCGCCAGCTGCATACATTTGGGCAACTTTGATCGCTGGCCTTTGTGAGCGCCTCTTGGCTCCCGCCGCCTCCTGCGCTGGTCAACACGAGAGGGCGTCGCGTCCTGCAGAGTGGCTGCTTACAGCGCCGGGACCACCTGACGGCGTCTGCCTGACTAACGTTATTCGTGACCTAAATAACACGTCGAAAGCACGCCGCCATTTGCAAACAGTTGAAATTTTGGAGCTTGTACAGTTTCTGTTCATTCTAGTACACACACTAGCTCTCAAAAGTCTTTGTTCGTAATTCCATGATTGTACTTCAGTTGTGTAACTGTGTGTTAGGTGTTATGGTCTTCAGTCCGGACACTGGTTTGATGCAGCTCGCCACCCTACTCTATCTTGAGCAAGCCTTTTCATCTCCTCATAAGAACGGCAACCCATATCCATTTTAATCTGCTTACTATATGTGTCTCTTGGTCTCCCACTACGAGTTTTACCCCACACACTTCCGTCCAATGCTAAATTTACGATTCCTTGATGTCTAGGAATGTGTCCTACCAAGCGAGCCCTTATTTTAGTGAAGGTATGCCAAAAATTCCTTTTCTCGCCAATTGTGTTCACTACCTCTTCATTAGTTACGCGATCTACCCACGTATTCTTCAGCATTTTTCTGTAGTACCACATTTCAAAAGCCTCTATTCTCTTTCTGTTCCAACTGTAGCAAAGTTGAGAAAATGGGTATTCCATTCATTGCCTGCGAGATTCGAGAATTTTCAGTTCATTATTTAGGTGTACCATATTCTCAGAAAACAAAACGACTTTTTAATAATGACGTATCATCCACTTTATTTGATGCCTGGAGTGGATGACACATCATAATGTAGAAGAGTTTTTGTTTTCTGAGAGTATAGTACGCCTAAAGGATGAACTGGAAATTCCCGGAACTACTACCCAATGAATGAAATAACTGTTTTTCTAACTGTGGCTGCTACTGTTGTGACCTAATAATGTCTCGAAGAAGGAGGTTGACCGTGACCAGCAAGGATGTGGACAAGGTCTGCAACTAAAAGAATTGATTAGTCCAGATGTACTTCCATTACATATGAAAGTAATACTATGATGTGCTTGTGATGGTACAAAGTCCTGACTAATATACAGTTCTGCTATGCTTCACTTAGTCCTTTCAATAGCAAATGTTGCGGCTCGTATTAAGACTGCTGACTCGCGTGGATGGCACTTGTAAATGGTGAAGTTTTTCTAAAGAAGATTAAGCAAGAAGGGTTGCTACCTATCGCCTTTCCTCTCAGACAGGAAGTTTCACTCACCTGCTGATCTGCTGTCCTTGGACCGTAAAGGTGTCTGACTACTTCTCATGGCAGGTGTTTCGTCGCCTTATTGAAGATTCATTAATTGAAAAGAGGACAGTAGGAAAGTTACAGAACAAAAAGGGCAGAATTGTGGTGAAATCTGTATTCATAAAGATATGACGATTTTGAGGTAGCCCTGTTGCATGTTTAATATTCTTTCACAAATAAGACTATTTTGCCACGAAATCACCTTGCTGTAGGTCAAGGTATTACTAACAACAGTCAAGAAAGAAGCACATGTTTGTTCTACGGGTTTTTTTATTTAATGAATCGATTTTCGGCTTATTAGGCCATAATCAGACATTTACTGAAGTTCAGTCAAAGAACTTGTGTTGTCAGTAAAACAGAAGATATGTTACATCCAGAAAAGTAAATTAACTTCTTTGATGGATCAGTTGCAGTGTATATAAATATTTGAATGAGATCTGTTAGTTAATAGTACTGAAAAAAAGGAAACATAAATACCATACATAGAGAAAAAGAGCAAATATAAATTCTTAAAACATGACTACAGTGAATAAGAATAAAATTAAACAAGAATCTGATGTTTTAAGGGTTGTTCAAAACAGAGTGTTGCAAATATTAGAATCCTGACACACTATAACTAAATAAACAAATAGACAAAAATATAGTTATAGTGTCAGGTTTCTAATATTTGCAACACTTTGTGTTTTGAACAACCCTAAAAACATCATATTCTTGTTTAATTTTATTCTTATTCACTGTAGTCATGTTGTAAGAATTTGTGTTTGCAGTGTTTCTCTTATGTATGGTATTTATGTTTCCTTTTTTTCAGTACTACTAATTTTCAGATTTCATTCAAATATATATATATACTGCAACTGCTCCATCAAAGAAGTTAATTTACTTTTCTGTATGTAACATATCTTCTGTTTTACTGACAACACAAGTTCTTTGACTGAACTCCAGTAAATGTCTGATGATGGCCTATTAATCCAAAAATCGATTCACTAAATAAGCAAAACCGTAGAACAAACATAAAATTGTGTATTTTAATCTTCAAAATAAATAAGTTCTACAAATAAGCGACGGAAGAATCAGTTAACAAAATAAGCACATTTTATAAAGATACATCTGCAGTTCAAAAATGTTTGTTAAGCTTATGGGACTTAACTACGGGGTATACATCTGCAGTCCCTAGAGAGAGCGGAGAGTGGTTGAAACAGAGAGAATGTTGCTAGCCATGAAGTAGTAATATTAAAACCAGCAGGGGCCAAACGGCTAACTAAGCTTACCTCACTACAAACCGAATGTTAAGTGTACCGGATGCTTCCACTCGCCCATCATTGTAACAGATGCGGACGGTCCTCAAAGTCACACTTTACTAACACGGCGGTAACTTCCGCCCTAGCCTGTCCGCGAGGTGGATACTTCGAAGCTCTGCAACCGAATGGCGGTGCGTGGCTGTTCGCCGGGCACGGAGCCGCAGTGTGCTTCCGCTGTTATAAAGTAGTCCCTGTAGCCAAACATACAGGTAGGGGGGAGAAGCAGTTAGGGAAGCTTAATCCTTGCGGGCGGCACTGTGTCTCGGGCACTCAGGTGTGAAACACTTGTTAGGAGCGCGGGACAAAGCTGGTATGCCTCCGGTTGCTTTTAAATTTAACGGTTACAGGAAATTCTCCATTTTGAGCAATTTCTAGATTAACCAAACAGGGAATTTAGAAATTACTCGGTCCCTTCCATTCGATTGTCCTCTAAGTAAGAAATCATTCTATGATGCTCCTAGGTTGGTGAAAATTAATAAAGCGTCCTAAATTAATAGATTTAATTTTGGTACTTTGTAATTAAGGACCCGTCCGGTCTGTTATTGGTATCCGGAAGTTCGTAATTTTACTGGCAACTCGAATCCGTGGTCGTAATAACATATTTAATTTTATTTTGCTCTGATTTCTTTCTTATGGCACAGCCGTTGCGGCCGTGCACTGTGTGCCATCAAAAAGCCTGTGCGTTACCTACTCTTCTGTTGACTCGTTGAACCTCCTAGTACTGACTTAAATTGCCGTACTATCATTGCTGTGGTTCGCCGGTGTATCTAGGTAAACCCCTTTCTTCCCATTGGCCGGCGCGCGAAGGAGGCAAAGAGGTACCGAGACCGCTGGCACCCCCGGCGGTCGAAGTACCAGGGAGCGACTTATCGCTCCTTCTTAAAGTGGCGGTGGCCGAGGAGACTGAGGCGCTCCAGTCACGGTCTGCACGGCCACTACGGTCGGGGGTTCGAATCCCCCCTCGGGCATGGATATTTGTGCCGTCCTAGTTCGTAAGTAGTTCATATGTAGTTTGTAAGTTTAGGGACTGATGACCCCGTAGTTAAGTCCCATAGACTATACAAACATTTCAACATTTCTTGAAGTGGCGCGGCGAGTCGCGTGGGCCGCCGGCGTTGTGGCGAACAACAACACAACAGCTATGACATCTGAAATACAGTTCAGACACTCCTGTTCCTGAAAATACTCAGCATGCTGTAATTTCACGAAACTTTTGTCAAATTCAACATTGCACATTTTACAAAACACAATACCTAGTGGCATAAGCTTTTGATTTGATAAAAGCACTGCATATATCTAGCAGAGAAACCATTAACATTGCAAGGCACTCCTGTGCAATTGCTCCACTCCTCCTTTAAGCTCGTAAAAAACGATTGGATATTGGAACATTTCTTCATTCGAAGACGTCAGTCGACCTCATCCTACAGGATTGAGATAATGACTTTGGCTCGACAATTTCAAAACGTCGGTCGATCTCATCCTACAGGATTGAGATAATGGCTTTGGCTCGACCATTTCAAAACTTCAATTTTTATCTGAACGAAAAGTTCTTTAACATATTGCGTGGAATATTTATGGTCACTTTTGTAGTATCGCCTATTATAAGGCAATCGAAGATGATTACACCATTATAAAGTGGTCAAACCAATTAGAGGATCAGTTGATGTATCCAGGTACTCAAGTATTCTCATCGACAGAATGTAATGATTCGACGTCTTTCTCGCGCTTCTACAAAGAGGAAAGAACAACACTATGGCAATCTAGATAGTAATAATAACAGCTGCTGCACTGGGGCTTCGTATTGACTTGAGTTTACTCTGCTAAACGAATTACACAAGCAGTTTGGCTCATACAGTGTAGTGAGCAAGTAGTGCAGTGCAGCAACCCAACAGGACTTGCCCGAAGCTGTGGCATGGAGAGCCATAAGAAGGTGGAAACGGGGCAGACAGAAGGGGAGGTGGCTGCAGCTAATTGGAGTGTCCCAAAGTGTTAATTTCCAGGACCTGAACACGATTTCAGACAACAGGAACCATGAAAAGAAGGCAAGGCCAAGTTCGTCCACAAGTATCATCAGCAAGAGATGACCGTTGTCTCCGGTTAACAGCCCGTCGGGACAAGAGGCCGAATGCATCTCAGACACAACGCACCCTCCAGGCAGCAACATCGGGAATGTGAGCTCTACACACCGATGCCTATGGTGTGTGTCCCATTAAAGCCATAACATCGTTTAGCCCGCAGAAACTGGGCGGAGGAACATTCGGATTGGAGTCGTAACGAATGGCACCGCGGATTGTTCACAGATGAGTCATCATTTTGTTATGTAAGGAACACATCCCTAGTTTATTCAAATTGTCATCAAATAAATGTGAAACTAGTTTTATCAATAAATTAACAACAAATAACGTAGACGTTTTAAGAAAGTTTTAAGTTGCAACATACAGACCACGACTTAAGACAACAAGCACTTAGTCATTGAGAAACGATTTTCTTCAATAAAAACGATGTAATTTGGAGGTAAGACGGTGTTCCAACAATCTACAAGGCAGCTATGTCGTAGGCTCGCACACGGACGTGTATTTTAACTTCGCAGGAGCTTAAAAATGGTTACGAGCCGTATGAGACATTATAATTAGAAGAAAAAAACAGTATGCGTCATATCAAAGTAATTAGTATTGATATTGTCTAAATGTTGATATTGTTTGTTACGCCAATACATGTACAAATAAAAGTCTATAACAGTAGGTCGTAGCACCGGATCCTTCGGTAGAAAACTCGTGTTGACAACCTGTCGTTTATAATGTGTAGAAATGGTGCATAATTACGAATGAATTAACCCACTTCGCATAGTTTTGAAAACCTTCTTACGAGGAGAGTTTATCAAACGTATTTTACGTCTTTCAGGATCCATCGGTAACGAAAAAACACGAAAACCATTTTCTGAGCGATTCGTGGCTGCAGAGAGCGTACTGACTGCCCTGTTCTACCGTCGCGCCTCGAAGCGAAGGAACGAAAATGGCGGATGCGCATACCCGTCTACACCCAGGCGCCTTAGGCTGGGTAGTTTCGTAACCGTAGGAACGCGACTGTAGCGCCATCGCGTTTCAAGTTGGGCACGCCGCGCAGCGCTCCGCCCCCCAATTCTAATTATAGCTCGCGATTACAGTGCAGTCTCCACGGAGATTTCTTTGGTTAGCAGAATAGCTGCTTAAGCCGTCGCATCCACAGATATGTATTCTAGTTTTTCTTCTTGCGCCTGCTGCAGTTATAGTTAGCAAGTGACAATCTGCGAACTAACAACTAATACCACAGTGTACCCTGTTAGGTAGAGTCAACTACGTCGGGTGCCTCAAGACTCCACGAACTACTGCGAGAAGGGTCACTTAAAAGTTGTGTATACAATTTAACAATTGTTTTTAGCGTAACTAATAAATGAAACTTATCAGAAACCAGTATCTTCAGCGCAATCTAGCAGCCACCCCGCCCTTCTTCCTAGCACCTATCTATTGTGTGTAGGTCAGTGTTGTCAACCGTAGGGACATGTACCTACCCGTAGGGACTTTTGACTCCTTTTTCTAGACTGTAGGGACAGATTTTCACAACGTAGGGACTTTTCTCACGGATGATGCAGAATGAAAGTACATTTTTTAATTCAAAACATTAACAATTCATTGTACAATAATATTAATGAATGGGAAGTCATCCTACATCTAAGGTTTTCTTTCTTTTTCTTCGTTTCTATCTTTTTCTTCTTTCTTTTAGAAATCAGTTTGGTGCGTAAGGACTTTCATGGCAAACGTAGGGATTTTTCACACGTCATGTAGGGAATGGTTGGAAACGAGTTGGCAACACTGGTGTAGGTCTTGTGGGACCTCTATATTCTGCCGCCGCGAGACCTACACAACAAATGTTCAAATGTTTGTAAATCTATCGGACCAAACTGCGTGGTCATCAGTCCATAGCTTACAAACTGCTTAAACTAAGGTAAACCAACCTAAGGACAACACACACACCCAGCGCCAGGGACGACTCGAGCCTCCGACGGCGAGCAATCGCGCACTCCGCAGCGAGGCGCCTTAGACCGCTCGGCTACTCCAGCGCGGCTTCCTACACAAGAAAACTATATAGCGAGAGACTTGCAGAATCTAATAATACGAGTTTCCATAGGATGTTAGTTACTGAGGCGGGCTATTCAAAAGTATTTATTTTCTGGACACTTATGATGACTGTTATTTATCGCTCCACTTTTTGTCATACCTGACATTTCGTCGACATATTAATCACTGTGAAATATAAATATTAGTTCGTCTGTATAAGCTGTCGCTGTTATTGAATTTTCCAAAATACGACGAGCGTAATAAATACCGACAGCTTTAGTCATAGCATTTTCAGTTCACAGAACAAGCTAAAAAGCCGCATTGTCACACGAGAAAGAATTTTAATCGTATTAAAATTGCTGTAAACTTCCCAATTTATGGCGGTGTTTTACATTTAACAAAAGCGCTCGAGATAATCCTCAAAATAAATTCGAGTTTAAACGTGCAGTGAAAGTGGAAGCTCAATGGAAAACGTGTTTGGCCACGATTTACGCAATGGCGAGGTAATTTCTGTATATCGTACTTTTGAGTATCGGTTTTATATGATTGTATAGCGATAATCTTCAGCTCCTTAAGTTTACGTACATGTGTCTGGAAAGAAACGAAAAGGCAGTCACATTAGGCATCTTGAGAATGTAGTTTCCATGACTGAAGACCGACTACCCTTGTCTGCAGTACACAAGGTGTTTAACACGTTCGGGACGAATTACTGGTGATTTATTTCCACTTGGGCCTGACTTCTTTTCTGACGTAAATTGAATCTTACGTGGCCAACAATACGATATATACAAAAAATTATATACCACGATATCAGTATAATTTTGACGTCACGTCACAGGGACGTGCGCAGGCCGCTAGGATAGATAGTGTCGTTATAATAGGAAAACCTGCATAACAAACAACCAGCAAGGAACCTCTATCTACATCGCAAATTGTTGTTTTCCAGTATGAATTCATGTTATTAACGGTATGTTTCATATTCTGATCTATTTTGTAACGTTACTTTTCAAGGGATGCTTCCCGTTCAAATTTAGAAGTAAAAGGAGTACGCAAAATAGTTTCCAATTAATTTTTTCCTGTCGTACAGCTTTGGGCATGTTTTGTTATAAGATACCTAAGCTATAATTCACTAGAAAACAAATTGATGTAATATATTGTTCCATTTCACTAATCGATATAACATACTGTACTTATTTTCATATCTTTGCTGTAAACCAAAGACTTTGTTTTATCTTTGGAGTATGTCTTGCACTCGTTGTTGTTGCGTTTAAGAGGGTCGGTGTGTGACCTTCGTGAAGGAGAGTCGATGTCTGATTATGGTAGAGTTGAGTCGATGAGTAGTGGTCTTGGAACTGTCGTGTTAGTCTGTCTCTGTGTTAGAATCGAAAAGTAAAAGATTCAGACAGTTTTGAAGAGTCACAGCCAAGTCTGCAGATTGTAATTTTTGTATGGAAATTAATCTGTCTCAAATAAGGTAATGTGTACTTTTCTATTTTTATGTATGGTAGCCTATATTTGAACTATTGTAGTTGGTGTTTGTCTTTTTGCTAATGAATACTGCTTAATTCAGCTCGCATTTATCATTTAACCCTGAGTCATTTTACCAGTTCCTCGTTCATTTCACCAATTTGAATTGCTATCCGTTCTGATCATGGTTTCTTATAATAGTGTTGCATAATTATTGTGTTTGTAAATCTGAATTTAGAACAGTTCAGTGTAGGCATTTTGTCATGATCAGTTGGTCTAGTAATGAGAGCAGGAAGTAGTTTGTTCATAAATCCAGTAAAGTTCATAGTTAGATATTTTCTCAGGTCTAATGAAAGTTCAAATTATTAAGTCAGTTAATGTTAGTAACAGTTAAAGTGATTTGTCTGATGAGAAGAGAAGTAGATCACGTAAAGAGATGAGAAATATTTGCAGTGAGTGAGACTTGAAACCATTACCAGGTTTGTAAGACATTTTTTTATTACGTTGAATCAGGATGATAATTGTTGTTCAGATAGGCACATTATCAAGTGCAATGATTTTGGTATCTAATTAATACCAAATATCTTTGACATCCTGTTTAGTCAGGCAACAAAATTATCACTGTACTAGCACGCTCTTTTTGTTAGCTTTCGCAGTAGAATTGTGCGTGAATAGTCTGGCTACTGGTATATGATGGACGCGAACAGTTCTGAACTTTTCATTTGCTTACATTCTCTCTCACACACGAGATTAATGTGTAGACCAATTACGAGTTTTAATTACTGTCAACTTATTAACTACTGTACAATTTAAAGTGTTATCCGTTGCGCATCAAACAAAACCACATTTACGTAAGACCATTGCATTCCATGTCAGTTGCAATTTATTCTAACTGGGCAAAGGAAGGTACTAAGTCTCATAGCTTAGTCAAATTATTTTGTAACCAAAAGCACAACAGAACATTTATTTGTGTATTTTAGCGGGGATGGTCTCACAACACAAATAGTGACACGCACGCCCCAGACAAATATTACCTTTAGCATTCATTCAAACAAACACACACTGCCGACCGCGGTGGCCGAGGGGAATGAGGCGCTCCAGTCACGATCTGCACGGCCATTACGGTCGGGGGTTCGAATCCCCCCTCGGGCATGGATATTTGTGCCGTCCTTAGTTGTAAGTAGGTCATAAGTAGTTTGTAAGTTTAGGGACTGATGACCCCGTAGTTAAGTCCCATAGACTCTACAAACATTTGATCATTTTCGTAGCGGCCGTGCAGACCGTGAATGGAGCGGCACAGACGGCTCGGCCACCGCGACCGGCCCAACAGCCTCGAATAAATACAGACTGCTTGATGATGCTCCAATGGTAAACATTTTCAGATCAGATAATTTAGAATATTATTGATATGGTGTCTGTTCCTTTCGGACAATCAACTCTTGTCTGGGACACCGTACCTAAAATAAATTACAATGGACCCAAACTCCCTGTTCCGACCACGGATTTTGGAAGGCTTTCCTGGTTGCAAGGCGTATGCCGGGACTGGTAAGCCCCCCTCCCCCTCCCCTACTCATCCCGTTGCGGGAATCCAGTATAGGCTAGAGCAGGAGGAATCGGTGGGCAGGCGCTAGAAGTTGACATCTGGGTTGGAGGGGAAGCGTGTCTGGATGGCTCAGCAGGCCCAGTCAGTGTTCGAAACGCCCGCTGTAATAAATAAGATGAGCCGAATTACCGACGAACAACCAAGAACGAAGTGAACCGACGACCGCAAAGCATAGATCTACCTGAAAAAAAAAATGGTTAAGGCGACCGCTGGCACAAAGCGGGATAACCTGGTTCGAATCCCAATCCCCACTCCCATGAACCATAGATATTGTCTAGGTCGCAGTACAGATGATATAAAATGCAGAATGACAATGGGTAGAAAAGCCTTCTTGAAAAAGAGTAATTTGTTAACATCTAATATTCAGAAGTCCTTTCTGAAGGCGTGTGGAGTGTTGCCTTGTATAGGAGTGAAACATGGACGGCAGGAAAAGGATAGAGGCTTTGAAATGTGGTGCTACAGAAGAATGCTGATTAGGTGGGTGGATCGCGTAACTAATGAGGAGGTACTGAACATAATTGGGGAGAAAAAGAATTTCTGGCATACCTTGACTAAAAGAAGGGATCGATTGATAGCACACATTCTTAGACATCAAAGAATTATGAATTCTTTGTTATTGTTCCAGAGATATTTTGGGTGGACAAGATCGCTGGGACACAATATATATATATATATATATATATATATATATATATATATATATATATATATATATATATATATATATATGACCAGAACCTCCGATGCGAGGGGAAATGCAGTCCGTAGAATGCCGCATTTCACCGACCGGCAGTTGCGCGGCTACAACACGCAACTGCATGCACATATTCACTCTCATACTCATTATAAACGTTTCATTATAGTTTGATTATGTATCTATCTGATAACGGTCTCTCCACAGAAGTTTAGTTGACACTTACTACGTTCGTACGCATACAGTCTCACATTCGAAGCCGGCCGCGGTGGCCGAGCGCTCTGCGGCGCGCCAGTCACGGTCTGCACGGGCATTGCGGTCGGGGGTTCGAATCCCCCCTCGGGCATGGATATTTGTGCCGTCCTTAGGATAAGCTAGTTGATAAGTAGTTTGTAAGTTTAGGGACTGATGACCCCGTAGTTAAGTCCCATAAGCTATACAAACAAACAAACACACACTACTTTTAGTTTCAGAAAATTTGCGATAAGTAATAATTAATGCAAAGAATCTATTAATTGAACAGGAAAATAGTGATATATAAAAACCGTTGTAAGTACATGAAGAAAAAGCAGTAACTGAAAGAAAATCACTTCCACTTACGTATACACATCTGTATTCAAAACAAACCTACCTTTCATAACTTCAATGAATGTACCCAAGAATAAAAACGTATTGACAACATACACATAATTTCTCTAAATGTATAAGAACAAAGAAACAGAATAATACTATAGGAGTTACATGTCCAGGATGTAACCAGAGGTGTTTCGACCCCTCCTCAATTTCGTCAAAAAGTTCAGACCCAGGGTACCTCTGAAAAAAAATCTTTGCTATGTCCCTGGGAAATTCGTATTATGAGATAACTTACCCTTTAGAACGAAAAATATCCAAATGGTGGAGTAATGAAGATGAAAATTCGAAGAGCTGAATAAAATCAGTTGACACTTTAACTCATGGACGAACCAGCATCAGTGGCAGCAAACTGTCTACTGAGGGCCTGGCCAGAGTGTTCCTTTTAACCTGCAAGCAGGACCGAGCCTATAAGCCTTGGTTACGTGAGGGTTCGGTGACGTGCGCCGTCCGGGAAGCAAGATGTCCCTCATGCCACAGTGGCGTGAGCCGTCACCAACGTGTTAAAGCAAATTTATTCCAAAACTCGTGAAAACGTTTGATTGTCATTATCTTAAAAAGGCCCAGACCACAAAAGAAGTTAAAGTGTCTAATGTAGTGACTAGTTTCGTATTTTCAGTCATTTCAAAGCTGTAAACATGCAAAAAGAAACAATATGCGATACATATTAAATACTTTAGGAGAGATCAATTGCAGCAGTGCGTGGACTGTGAAGTCAGATACACTCGTGGCCATTAAAATTGTTACACCACGAATATGACGTGCTACAGAGTCGAAATTTAAACGACAGGAAGTAGATGCTGTGATGATTAGCTTTTCAGAACATTCACACAAGGTTGGCGCCGGTGGCTACACCTACAACGTGCTGACATGAGGAAAGTTTCCAACCGATTTCTCATACACAAACAGCAGTTGACCGGCGTTGCCTGGTGAAACGTTTTTGTGATGCCCCGAGTAAGGAGGAAAAATGCGTACCATCACGTTTCCGACTTTGATAAAGGTCGGATTGTAGCCTATCGTGATTGCGGTTTATCTTATCTCGACATTGCTGCTAGTGTTGGTAGTTATACAATGACTGTTAGCAAAATATGGAATCGGTGTGTTCAGGAGGGCAATACGGAACACCGTTCTGGATCCCAACGGCCTCGTATCACTAGCAGTCGAGATGACAGGCTTATTATCCGCGGATCGTGCAGCCATGTCTCGATCCCTGAGTCAACAGATGGGGACGTTTGCAAGACAACAACCATCTGCACGAACAGTTCGGCGACATTTTCAGGAGCATGGACTATCAGCTCGGAGACCATGGCTGCGGTTAACCTTGACGTTACATCACAGACAGGAGCGCCTGTGATTGTGTACGCAACGATGAACCTGGGTGCACGAATGGCAAAACGTACTTTTTTCGGACGAATCCAAGTTCTGTTTACAGCATCATAATAGTCGCATTCGTGTTTGCCTACATCGCGGTTAACGCACATTGGAAGCGTGTAATCGTCATCGCTATATGGTGTATCACCCAGCGTGATGATATGGGGGTGCCATTGGTTACACGTCTCGGTCACCTCTTGTTCACTTTGAACAGTGGCCATTACATTTCAGATGTGTTACAACCTGTGCCTCTACCATTCATTCGATCCTTGAGAAACCCTACATTTCAGTAGGGTAATGCACGACCGTATGTTGCAAGTCCTGTTCGGGCCTTTCTGGATACGGAAAATGTTCGACTGCTGCCCTATCCAGCATATTCTCCAGATCTCTCACCAATTGAAAAAGTCTGGTCAATGGTGGCCGAGCAACTGACTCGTCACAATACGCCAGTCACTACTCTTGATGAACTGTAGTACCGTGTTGAAGCTGCATGGGCATCTGTACCTGTACACGCCATCCAGGCTCTGTTTGACTCAATGCACAGGCCTATCAAGGCCGTTATTACGGCCAAATGTGGTTGTTCTGGATACTGATTTCTGAAGATCTAACTGCGTGAAAATGTAATCTCATGTCAGATCTAGTATAATATATTTGTTCAATGAATACCCGTTAAACAACTCCATTTCTTCTTGGTGTATCAATTTTAACGTCCAATAGTCTATTAGCCAGATATACTGCTTAAAACGTAATTACAAACTTCAGTTATTGTTCAACGTGTGAAAACGTAACTGTAACTTTTAAGGCTACTTTTTTTTCATTCCCAATTCAGCACACTATACACTATGGCGGAAAATAGCTTCATTCGAAATTGGTCATTTTCGTTCTTAAATAGTCGCCACCCTAACCACAATGTTTCCAACTTATTGTGTCAAAAACCGCTGTTGTGTCAGGTATGGTTTCGTTCAAACGTATATGCTGAGCGGGAGAGTAGATGTATCTGACACGATGGCTAGTCTATGGACTCTTGCTTCGTGTTGTTGTTGGTGAATCGAGTTTCGATAATCAGTTTAGCCACCGTCAAGGGAGCTGGAAACAGTTAGTAACGATTCTGCAAACTTAACGGGCAATTTGACAGCAGTTACAATTACACAGTTAAGGTTCCCGTTCAGAACGTAATCGAGTTAGCAGCGGTTAACAGTTTCCCCTGTGCCAAAGACGTCACTGTTTGCCGTTATTGGTGCTTATTAAAGTAACCGTTAAATGTCAGAGGGAGCGCCGTAACACTCAAATGTAATTACGCCAAGTCTTTGGTGCGCAGCCCTCACGAGATCATCGATATTCTGCAATGGACAAACGATCGAGTCAATGCGTTTGGAGAGTGGTTACATCCATGCTCTCAATGATATCCGATATCAGCCAACAGCCAGAAGAAAATTTAGTTTTTGACTCCAGAAAATAATACTCTTACGTTTAAAACTATGACTAATAAATAACAGCTGGTACTGAAATAAACAAAATTCGATTTAGTTTTTCTTGCATCATTATCGTAGACAAAAGCTACTTGCCCACATCTTTTATTGTAGTAATGTGAATAGTGTTTCCACTATTAATTGATAAGCACCTGCCAGCTTACTGGAAACAAACAAAAGTATATGTTCGACCAAACCAACTTTTGGTGTTTTGTCATCCTAAGTCCAAGACGTTTGAGTCCGTCGGGTGTAATGTAATGTGTCCATCAAAACTGAACGAACATACCTTCTTTATTACAAATACATCCGCGAGGTAAAACGGTATAATCATAAATGAATACGTATTTACTGATGTATGCGTGGTAAAAGCTATTACGTACTGACCACATTCCTCTAATGGGAGAACATTACTTTTGCTAGTATCCTTGTGGAATCATTATTTTCAGTTCAACCTGCTGTTAATACACTGATACCCACCCAAAATATAATCCCCTGAAGCAAGCATCTAAATGAGGTGAAAATTACAATGTGCATTTGTGGCGAGGAGATACACACGTGCCGGCCGCGGTGGCCGAGGAGACTGAGGCGCTCCAGTCACGGTCTGCACGGTCACTACGGTCGGGGGTTCGAATCCCCCCTCGGGCATGGATATTTGTGCCGTCCTAGTTCGTAAGTAGTTCATAAGTAGTTTGTAAGTTTAGGGACTGATAGCCTCGTAGTTAAGCCCCATAGACTTTACAAACATTTGAACATTTTTTTTTGATACACACGTAATTAGCATTTCAGAGCAGAATCACACATCACAGGGCACCACCGCCTACAGCGTTATTTACATTTATTATAAAAATGTCTCTCTCTCTCTCTCTCTCTCTCTCTCTCTCTCTCTCTCTCTCTCTCTCTCTCTCTCTCTCTCTCTGTGTGTGTGTTTGTTTCACATCTCCTCTGAAACTACTTTATAGATTTCAACCAAATTTGGTACACATAATACTCGCAACATGGGAGTCATCGCAGTGGGGTTTATAACCGCCTAGCCTCATGATCTAAGGCATCATGCTACGGACTGGACCGTTGCTCCCACCAAAGAGTCGAGTCCTTCCTTAGACATGGTTATGTGTGTGTTGTCCTCAATTTAAATAGCTTGTAATTCTAGAGACTGACGACCATAACAGCTTTGTCCAATAGATTTACAAACATTTATAACCTCCTACCTCCCATGAGAGCGGAGATTTGGGCAAAAAAGGGGTATTCCAGCTCCTGCCCTTTAGGCTTCCCTGCACAGCTGGTGTGTAGTGTGGTAATAGTATCAGCCTATCTTATCGACCTGCTCTCCAGGGCAGTCTACATGTCAGGGGCAATAAACAGTGACAGAAGTCGTGGATGAGATGGACAGAGAGAATGATGAGGTTGAGGTGGATGGCGAAGGAGGAGATGAGAAGATAGAGAATGGCAGCAGGAGATGAACAGAGGGCTGTAGCAAAGTGGGGTATGAATAAATACCCAGGGATGGGTGAGGGGTGGACATATACAGTGGAAGGCTGAGAGGAACTGGTCTGGGAGGGAGAAAGGTGGGGGGGGGAGGGAAAAAGTGGTACTCCCCACCCCTTGCACCACCGGTTAATATGAAATAATTGGTATACTTACCCATGAACGTAATGATTCTAATTATATGTAGAGACTATCGTTAATGAGGCTGATGAGGTAGTAAAGGTTATAATTGGAACGTTTTTGTTAACAACAATAATCGATAATTGGCAAAGAAAAAAATTGGAATAAAATCAATTAGTGTTTAAGCAAAATGCAGAACAGAATGCAGTAAATAATTTGGAAGAAAATGAGTAAATGATTTTACAGTCGCCATCTAATACTTGAGCAAAAAGATTGTGGAAATTTAATGTAATTTTAATTAGTTATTTGAAAAAAAAAATACGAAAACTTGGAAAGGCAAGGAATCAGAATATTGTAATCAACCCAGTTTCAAAAGAGGCTTATGCTTCACCATGTACAGACAAATAAATAAAAAAATCTGGAAGCTGTAAACACAAGACAACAAAACTCACTCGGCAGCAAACCAATTTTAGCGTCCAATAAAAAATTTGCCATCTCACTTAATGCTTACCATGTACAGCTTCAGAAAGTATTATATATATATATATATATATATATATATATATATATATATATATATATATATAATATAGTGAGGACAGTTACAACTCACCGCAAAGACGTGGCGACGAGATGCGACAGGCACATACAAAAGACACACACATACAACACATTCAGCTATCGGCCATGGCCTTCCTCAGAAATAGAGCACTCACGCAATCACACAGGCACACAACACAGTCATACAACCATCACCTCCGACTGCCACACTTCGAAGTGTGGCAGTCGGAGGTGATGGTTGTATGACTGTGTTGTGTGCCTGTGTGATTGCGTGAGTGCTCTATTTCTGAGGAAGGCCATGGCCGATAGCTGAATGTGTTGTATGTGTGTGTCTTTTGTATGTGCCTGTCGCATCTCGTCGCCACGTCTTTGCGGTGAGTTGTAACTGTCCTCACTATATTATTTATTCCAACCTGGACTTTCCATTATTATATATATATATATATATATATATATATATATATATCGTCATCGAGTTGTGAGTGAACAGTAAACTGTACTGATGGCTTGTGTAAAATGGCTAATGACTTTGTCATAATAATTGTGATCAATTTGAAATATAATTTAATGAAAGTCCAGCTCCAGTTGCAATTATTTGTGCTTTATTTAAGCCCACACTACCGGTTTCGGCCTCTATGTTAGGCCATTTTCAAGTGTGACAGACCTGCATATAATGTGTAGCAATAAGTTTACAAAAATTATATGGTAAAGATAGAATGATACATATGTAAAAAGGTACTGTACAGAAGCAGAAAGAAACTTACGTTATGCCATAGAGAAAGCAACGTCAAGTAATTAAAACGATAGAACTCAGAGAATTTAAAACTTTTGGCGCCCAATGGCGATATAAGAAAAATGGGCGTGTCATTTTTTAACATTCCAGAACATTATAATCGGCATGATCTGATGTGTTCTGATATAAACATTACATCATTGCATGCTTAAAATTACAAACATCAGTTGATAAAATGTAAAGGTCAATAGTAAAAAATTACAATTGTCAGTTAGGATAAAAAAAAAAAAAAAAAAAAAAAAAAAAAAAAAAAAAAAAAACGGAAATGTAGCGGCCAATGAGGCTATGTGAAAAGTGGGCGTGTCGTCAATTTAAAATGTTTTTTATACAGGAAGTATAATAATTTAGCTTAAGGCCAATTGCATTCAATTTAGTTTACATTAAAGTTGAATGTATTGATTTATACAAGGTACAAAGATTCTTAGGTTGTAAAATGTAAAATGATTGCAACAAACGAGGCGTCCAAGCCGATAGTTGAGGGGCGGCCTCTAGCGAGCGAAATTTGAACCAGGAACGCTGGTGCGGGCTCCAGAGCTGTTTGGACGCGTCGTTGATTGCTTACATTGTACTGTTTACAAACAGTAGTATGTACATATTTCTAAAACAGCCACGAACTTGCGGAGCATTTCTAAAAAATTTTGTCAATTACTGGGCGGCAGATATCTCAGAAATTGGTATTCTTTAGAGTGCATTGTTCGTTAAGCGTGTCTTCCTTGGACTTTTTTAGGTGAGTATATATGGCAACCTCTTCATAAAAATCCATAAAATAGCCTTTCTTCATTTTGTGGAGTATTGTTAGGTTGTTTTCAATACCGCTTCAAAAATTGTGTAAGTGGACACATTTTACGTGTACTACTAACATGAGAGTTCTCAATCCAAAATGAATTTCAGAGACCTGAAAGTCTCGTTATGACTCAATGGCATACAGCAGTAGTGCAATTTCTGAAGCAAGTTTACTAAGTTGTTTCTGCACCATGGCTATGTGTTAATAATTATACTCTCTGTTATGCATATGATTTTGGCCCACTTTAGGTTACGGTAGTAACACTAAAAGTGGGCCTTTGCGATCGTCTTTTGACAGCTCGAAATTTAAATTAAAATAACGGCTTAACCATTCATCTGACACGAAAACTGAATAACCGAATCTGTAGAGGAGAAAATTCTCTACAACTTTGCTCTCTTGAGTTTTTTTTATATTTCGTATCGTTTCAGAGATATTTTCAAAAATAACGGCGATTTTGGGATGTATGACGGTCTGTCTGTCTGTCCGTCAGTCTGTCTGTCCGTAACGTGTTCCCTGTTTTTAAGACGAACCGTTCAACCGATTAGCACCAAATTTTACAAACATAATTGTAGGTCGTCAGAGTCCAGAACTTCCGTTTTTCAAATTTTTCGGACAAAAAGTACTATAGTAATACCAAAAACGCCGTTTGCAATATAATTGTAATTGCAAATGAACCGTTCATCTGACAAGAAAATTGAATAGCCTAATTGGTAGAGGGGAACATTCTCTACAACTTCGCTCTATTATGTTTTTTTCATATCTTGCGTCGTTTCAGAGAGATTTGCAAAAATAACGGCGATTTGACGATGTCTGTCTGGCTGTAACGTGTTCCCACTTTTTAAGTCGAACCGTCCAACCGATCGGCACCAAATTTTACAGACATAATTGTTGGCTACCAGAGACCAGAACCTCGCTTTTTGAAATATTTCAGACAAGAAATACGTTAGTAATACCAACAAAAACCGTTTGTAATGTAATTTTAATTTCAAATAAACCTTTCATCTGACGCGAAAATTGAATAAACGAATTTGTAGACGAGAAAATTCTCTACAACTTTGTTCCCTCATGTTTTTTTTTTTTTTTTTTTTTTTTTTTCATATATCGTATCGTTTGAGAGATATTTGCAAAAATAACGGAGTTTCGACACCCTCCATTGAATTAACGAAAAGCAGCCGTTCGCAGATGTCACGTGACATTCCTCGCTCAGAACTCTCTCTGGCATACGCCATTTTGCGTTGCGTATTTGATGAGTTTCTTATTGTAACTTACACGTTGTCATTTCAAAGCAATAGCGCACTGAAGAATTAACAAAAACACGTCGTTCTTCATATGATAAATAATAATCTAGTGTCTACAAATGCCATATTAACATCTGCTTACAACGGTCTCAATAGTATGAGATAGATGAACGCAACTTGTACCTGTTAGCCGTAGCATGCCGGGTGCCGTAGCTCAGCGCGCCCGGTCAGAGAGCTAAACGCTCTCTGTAAAAAAAAAAAAAAAAAAAAAAAAAAAAAAAAAAAAAAAAAAAAAAACCGAGCCAAAGAACACGTAGAACCAAAACGAACAAACACGATCAGCGTCCGCAAGGACAAGAACTACCCATACAGCAACAAAAAAAAAAAAAAAATAAAAAAATAAAATAAAAAAAAATAAAAAAAAAATAGCGTAGTGGGCAACGCGTTAGACTGTGACGCTGAAGGTCAGTGGTTTGGATACCGCCACTACCTATTTTTTATTCCTAAAAGAGTTTCAACACTCTTATTAATAATTTTTTTTATTATTTAGATTACTATTTTGGTCTAGAATGTTTGCAAAAACTTATAAAATTATAAATCTAAAGTGGGCCGTAAAACACGTCAGTGCGCTTTTTTCAGTGATAACAGCTATACCAAGATTACACTTAAATGCTGTATATTATTAATGCACATGTATTAACATATGGCACTGTACATTTAACTACTCACATCCACCCTCGGCCCGGTAGCCGCCAATCCCCGTCTCCCGCTTCATGCAGCTGCCATCTCCAAAACCCCAAGGCTCGTCTGACTTCCAACCCACTCTACTAAACTCCTACATAATTCAGTTCGCCATACACCGACATTTTCTGTAATGTTTTTAGATGGATTTTCCTATAGCTCTCATGCAATTAGCTTCTCTTTTAACGTCTTCATAAAATACTACATTCTGGCAACATAGCTACATTGTCAACCATGTTCACTCTGTAAAATACAGGGGTAGTAATATTGTCATACCCACCTCAGTGAGAATTGAGCTACTATCCTACAAATTAGAAACATCAAAAATATATGTTATAATAAAATAACTGAGTATACAAAATAAAAAAATTAAAATAAAATGAGAGAGAGAAAAAAAGAAAATTATAACGCCCTGGGTCTGAATGTCTCTAGCTTTATAAGTTGTCTTGAACAATAGATACCCAGAAGAAGGCCATTGTAACGTTGACCGAAACGCCGGTTATTAGAGGAATAGCCATGTCATATTATGATATGGTACAGTACCCAGAAAAATCCATGTCATGAGATAAATACTTTTGTTACCAAATAAAACTATTTAAATATGACAGGTGCTACCCGCTTGATGGCAGCTGTATACGATCTTATATCTAATATTTTTAGTTTGAACTCTTTTTCATTCTATCACTGTATGCATTTAGCAGAACTTTAGTCTTTTGTAAGCCTACTAATTCAATGTAGGCATTTTAATCCCACTTTTAATCCTCTTCATGACAGTTGCACATGATTTTACTGATCATACTTTCATTTTTAATGTCCGTTCGTTTTTCACTTCATTTTGACATGTATGCATTCAATTTAGCATCATTGCTTTGTAAGCCTAATAATGTAACGTAGGAATATTTCATCATGACAAACGTAGGATCATTGCTGTCAATAACAGCTGACATGATTCACTAATTTATTCCAATTTTAGTAGCGTCCTGTCTCCCGCCCTCCCATTCTTGCCATCCCACTAGTCACCATTATAGCTATGTACCTCTAACAGTGCAAGCAATATTATTTCGTAACCAAATTTTCTCCATCTTTCCTTTAATTATTTAAAACTGCTTCTGACTACTTAGTTCTTGTTTTTTATTATTTCTTTTTGTATCATACCTACTTTTACATCCCTTATTGTGAATACTACTGCCACCTGGCGGCAACTTTCGTTTACCTGGACAATGCTGCTACTTTGTTTTAGTATAGTTCAGCAGAAAAAATGTTCAAATGTTTGTAAAGCTTATGGGACTTAACTACGGGGTCATCAGTCCCTAAACTTGCAAACTACTTATGAACTAGCTAATTCTAAGGACGGCACAAATATCCATGCCCGAGGGGGGATTCGAACCCCCGACCGTAGTGGCCGTGCAGACTGATTGACGCGCCGCAGAACGCTCGGCCACCGCGGCCGGCTAGTTCAGCAGAGCCATGACAATATGCGATTAGTATTTTAGTATTAACTTTACCCCAGGCCTACCTATGTACTTGATTTCCTGTACGGTAAGGTGGTACAAATTCGATATAGGTACAATTCCGATCAACATAAATTTTCAATTTCTTAGTGTTGGTAGCACTTGCCTTTGTGTGACGTCGTAGTGTAGCAGGTTTTGTACAGCTTCTCCGACTTTTTCAAGAATATACCACTGTGCTAAGGAGATATAAATTTTTTTCCTGTTAAGATGTACGTGGAGCTACTTCGTCGAACACGCTCTTATAAATTTTCTAGTTTCCGCGCGCTTGTAAATTCATTATCGTGCAACGTTTGGTACCACGAAATATGCGTTGGTGCCCGGAGGAAAAAGTGCTTTTCATGCGGAAAAAGTCAGTGATAATAATTGTACAAGGAAGTGATCATAATTGTACCTAGTGTGGTACATTTTCGATCGATTTTCTTCAATTTTGTAACCTTTTTTTGTGGTCCTACCAACATTTGTAATTGTCTAACATTTATGTTACATATTCATTAAACATTCAAGAACAAGTGCCATAGTTAAAATTATTTCTTTTCTCAATATATTTGTAGTTACAATAACATTTGCCCGAAATGATCGAAATTGTACCACTTTACCCTATTGTAAGGTATAATGTCAATTTCTATTAATAATTCTCTTTTTTTTATAACACCATGCTATCTGATGGCTACAATCTTGCAGAGTCTGATGGCGATTAATAAATGAAAGCCACATCACCACCTGTGGCCTTTATATATATAAAGTGTCCGTAACAGCAGTGTTTAATAACTAAAACTCATAAATGGGCCCATACCTCATCAGAGATTTCATGTCACATCTGAAATTAATGGTGGATTGAACGACGGACATGTGCAGCCAAATGCAGCGACAAAGGTTTTATTAACGAAAGTTGATTCCGTTTGCATTACCACGATGGTCTGATGAAACTCCAAAGACAACATGGTGAGACATTGTTGAAACGATGCTTTATGCTTCATCACACTGGTCGTGATGGCCTCTGCATTCCTCTTGTCTTCCACCTGGCAAGTACGTCTTACTGGTACGATATCCAGCCAGCGTTACATCTCTCAATTGTTGGAGCTTGCTACCTTGCTATACGTCTCGAACTTGCCGACTGCCATATTCCAACAAGGTAATACTTAAATTGGAAAGAATACATAGAAAATATTCTAGGAAAGGCAAACCAAAGGCTTCGTATCATTGGCAGAACACTTAGAAGGTGCAATAATTCTACTAAGGAAACCGCCTACAGTACAGTTGTGTGCTCTACTTTGGGGTATTGCTGCGCATTGTGGAATCCCCACCAAGTGGGAGTGACGGAAAGGATGCACGAGTTGGGGTGTAAATCATTAAAATGAAGGTGTTATTCATTGCGGCGAGAGATTCTCTTACGAATGCGAACATAGAGAGAACATAGAGAGAAGGCCGCGGCGCTCTCATGTGACGTCATGCAGCGTAGGCTGCGTGCTGACTAGGTGGCTGCTTCGGCATAGTGGGCCGTTCCCCAGTGGCTAAAGAGTAAGCTATGCATGCGCAGCCAGGTGACGTGGCAAGAGTAGTGCTGCGCCGACGCGATGGCGGATTTGACTGGTTAGCCGCTGGGGCACGGCCCACTGCCTCTTAGCAGCTAACCAGTCAAATCCGCGATCGCGTCGGCGCAGCACTACTCTTGCCACGTCACCTGGCTGAATGCCCAGGCCTGTCTTTCTCGCCGGCCACGAGCCTAGGCTGCATGACGTCACACAAGAGCGCCGCGGCCTTCTCACTAGGTGGTGTTCAGAAAGCACTGCACTGAAGCTGCGGTACACGCAGTATCCAAGTTAACAGAGTCAGTGTGAGAACTAGTGTCATTGCAACGTGGAGCGCTAAATGAAGCATCGTGGTAACACCAAGTGTGGGCCGGGGTATATGGGGTGCAGTCAAGACTGGAGGGCATCATCTCTCTAGGGAAACTGGCCTCAGTATTCCAGGCTGAAATCACTGCCATCAGGGCGTGTGTGGAGGATTATGTAGGTGCTACAAAGACCGTAGCATATATATATATGGTGGGGCTAAGGGAAAGCAATAGAGTAAATCTATTGTGGGTCCCTGGCCACTCGGGGATCAGTGGCAACGAACATGCCGACAGATTAGCCAGGATGGGGACAGAGACTCCATTTATTGGACCGGAACCTGTCCTGACAATCACCAAGGCAATGATCAAATTGGAGTTACGTAACTAGCTCAGAAGACAGCACGTAGAATATTGGACCAAAGTCTATCAACAAAAACATGGCAAGGTAATGATGCCAAAGCCATGTTTTAAAAGAAGCTCTGCAATCTTGGGCCTGAACAGGAGAGAGATTAGACTCATGGTTAGATTGCTGACCTACATACAATGGGAATAAATGTAGGATCTGTGATGACAGTGATGAAACTGCATCACATCTAATCTTCGAATGCATTGCATTGGAGAGTAAACGGCACAGAACATTTGGGACAACCAGACGCGAAGATATTGTGTCTAATAACGAACTGATAAAGGGACTACTTGCACTGTTCAAGGGCTTTACTAGATATACAGGGAGCGATACCGCACAATAAACTTAGTTTCGGTGCGGGCAGTGGCGGGTTGGACCAAGACTGTTGTGGCTTCCCTGAGAAAATCAAATCAAATCAACAACAAGTGTTGTATCAATATTAGGCAAAACGACGACGGAGACCCATGATATGTTAGTGCTAGTGTGTGGGGTTGAAACAGTGAGTAAAAATTATATTTAAGTGGTTTAAACGCTGTAGACACGAAAAGAGAAGTGGCCAGGATGGTGCACTACGATCTGTGTGCTCAACATTCTCACTAGACGCAAGGTCACTCTGCTTCCACACCCTCTGTATTCTACAGATTTGGCGCCGTCAGACTTCTTTGTATTTCCCTGTCTAAATTAGCGCTGAAAGGCTTACGATTCGAACGACTGCGGAGATCCAACAACGCGTGACCTCAATGCTTCGAGCGATTCCACAGCTGGACAACCGACTTCAGACATGTATTGTAGTCAATGGCGATTACTTTCAAAGCCAGTAAATGTATTTTAATGGTTGTTTCCTGTATTTCCTGAGACCAATCACCGCAATTTTGAGACGCACCTCGTATTTTGTTAGCAACCACCTATAGAGGGAGAAATGATCATCATAATAAAATAAGAGAAATTGTAAGGAGAGGAAGATGGGTTGGTGATCGGATGTTGAAATTAATTTTATTATTTTTAATAAGTAAACGTATGTTGTGTATAGTAATAGTTTTGTAACGTAACTGACCTGATCTTAAACTCGTTGTTAGTTACGTTTAAACTCGTAAATAAAATCAAGTGAATGTAATTAAATTTTTGATTAATTTGCAAACCAATTAGTTCAAATAACAAACCTAATGCCCGATCAGACAACTTCATAAAACATTTCACTCACCTTCACCTTCCTTACAATCTCCTTTCGGAGACGTGCACACACGTGATAGGTGAAAATAAATCTACCGTGTATGTGCAATGATTATTTTGTAATTTGCACGCATATGATTGCAATTATTTTGAATAATAACTTACTATGATAATCAAGGCGACGTGGTTGGTAGGTGGGTGCAAACCAACCACTAATCTTAATATTTTATAAATAGCACCTCTTTTGGTAAAATTGCAAGTTTTTACGTAAGTTAAGCTTTGAAAATATTTGCATTCGTTAACTGAAAAATGGTTGGTTCTGGTAAGATTGATTTTGGCGGTGGCAGTTTTCAGTGAGCCTCTAATCATTAAGTTATGCAATTAATAAAATTTGAATTCTTACAAACTACTGATGAAGTAGCTTATACTATAGACAGCACAAACATCCATGCCTTAGGGGGGATTCGAACCCCCGACGGGAAACGGCTTCTCGCATCGCAGCATAGAGCCTCAATGCGACTCCGCCGCAGCCAGTTTTAACACTTATAACTGTAGTACTTTTCACTTTCAAAATAATACTGTTTCACTATCAACTTGAGCACGTACGTACGTACGACAATTGTCACGGGGCTGTGCTACAACTAGCAAGCGCCACAGTCTAACATTTTCTTTGGTCTGAGAGGAGCTGTTTTATGCAACTATCGATCTTTGAATTTCCATACAGAGATAAATATTTTACCTAATTAAACAAGACATCATAAATAAGTACAACTTGTCCAGAATACACTTACAAAACAGTTATAAAAAAATTGACAAATAATATATACATTATACGGAAGAGATGACAACAAGTCATTACGTTTACATAGAATACACACATATTACTCTGTACACCATAAAACAAATGACATTTATGAACGTAAAAAATACGTAGACATTTCACACATTTTTAAATGAATAAATTTCTCAAAATATAGTTTTCATTTGCTTAACATGCAAGGGTTACCTTACAAAATAAGATCGAAAAGGGAAACATTCGGGTGTTCCTTTTTCAGAGTCGCTACTAGAGAATGGAACAGTAGAGAAATGAACCCTCTGTCATGCACTTCAATGTGATTTGCACAGTATTTACGTAGATGTAGATGCAGAAGAACACGTGGCACGCAATGCTAAACATTTCTCGTCGCCTGTCGGTTTGCATCGTGGCCTTCGCTATCCTGTTCTCCCGGTCTCTCCCCCACTAATATAACATCTGATCGATGATAGTGAGAACCACCAGCCGCTGCTGCACCAGAACAACACTGGAAATAAGTGGAATCAGCATGGACCGCTACACACACATCTGGATACTCTTTGATTCAATCCCAAAGCATGTAGCAGCGGTTATATTCATCAGCGGTTATATTCACTAGCTTCCTCACTTAATGTATTTTCAATTATTGAGGCCGGCCGCGGAAATACGGAAAACCAGACGTGAACTAACGCCGCCATAAGACAGAAGGCATGAACAAGGGAAAACGGCGCGGATGTTTCAAACAAGACGTGCCCCCTGGCTCATATGGTAAGCAGTAGATACATATGCATGTTGGTTACCGTTCTTATGAGGAGTAGAAGAGGTTTAAAACTGAAATTCTTCTGAGCTATTTGCCGCGTCATAATGATATATTTCCAACGTTTCAGAACCGTTACAGGAGCCCTACTCAGGGAGTACTCCATGAGGAAGGTTCCTGTAAGGGATCCGAATGTTGTAAGTATATCATCACGACGCGGCAAATAGCTCAGAAGAATTTCAACTATAATGACCGCGAAAGCCTACGTTCTTATACTCCGTTCATCTCACTGAGTTTCGCTACGTCCGTGTCAGGTGTAAGGTTGTTTGTGTTTTGTTATATAGCAGTGCTATTAAACGCCAAACATTTAAAATTAATTTCTTTTAATACTTTGTAAAACGTGATTTTCTCCAAAAATTTCCCAAATCTGCATCTCCGCTTACCACAACGAGCACTTTGTCAAATGTTGGAAATTTCTTACGAAAAACTTTTCTTCGTATCGCATTTCAGTCTAACTCATCTAGACGTTCTGAAAGCTTTGTTGTAATTCTTTTTTTCTCTCTTTTTTCCTTGCAGGCTTCAAAGAGTGCGTGGATTTCATAACAATGTTAGTCATTGACTGTTCTGGACACAACAGCTGCGTTTTAAACACGCTAGGAACCACGTGTTTCTCTTATTACTTCTTCTTTGATCGCTTCTTGGGTGGACTCAAATTGAAGGATGACATAATAAGGTTACACTTACGTGACACTAATGAGAGAGAAAAAGAGACACACAATGAATGCCGAATGTTATTGTAAACACTACTACTTCTACATCTACATGGAATACTCTGCAAATCACATTTAAGTGCCTGGAAGAGGGTTCATCGAACCACGATTATACTATTTATCTCCCATTCCATTCTCGAATAGCGCGTGGGAAGAATGAACACCTGAATCTCTCTGTTCGAGCTCTGATTTCTCATATTTTATTCTGATGATCATTTCTACCTATGTAAGTGGGAGTCAACAATATATTCATTAGCGGTTATATTCACTAGCTTCCACACTAAACTTAGAGCTCTATTTTCAATTATTGAGGCCGGCCGCAGAAAGACGGAAAACCAGATGTGAACTATCGCCGCCATAAGACAGAAGGAATGAACAAGGGAAAAGCGGCACGAAGTTCTCAAACAAGATGTGCCCTCTGGCTCATATAGTAAGCAGTAGATTCATATGCATGTTGGTTGCCGTTCTTATGAGGAGTAGAAGAGGTTTTAAACCGAAATTCTTCTGAGCTATTTGCCGCGTCATAATGATATATTTCCAACGTTTCGGAACCGTTACAGGAGCCCTACTCAGAGAGTATTGCATGAGGAAGGTTCCTGTAAGGGATCCGAATGTTGTAAATATATCATCATGTCGCGGCAAATAGCTCAGAAGAATTTCAACTATAATGACCGCGAAAGCCTACGTTCTTACACTTCATTCACCGAGAGTCGTACTGCGTGACCAGGGGTGGTCGCTCGCTGAGTTACGCTACTTCCGTTTCAGGTGCTATTAAACGCGAAACATTTAAAATTAATTTCATTTAATACTTTGTAAAACGTGATTTTCTCCGAAAATTTACACGCTAGAAACCATATGTTTCTCTTATGACTTCTTCTTTGATCGCTTTTTGGGTGGACTCAAATTGAAGGATGATATAATAAGGTTACTCTTGTTGTTGTTGTTGTTATGGTCTTCAGTCCGGAGACTGGTTTGATGCAGCTCTCCACCCTACTCTATCCTGAGCAAGCCTTTTCATCTCCTCATAAGAACGGCAACCCACATCCACTTGAATCTGCTTACTATACGCGTCTCTTGGTCTCCCTCTGCGATTTTCACCCCACACACTTCCCTCCAATGCTAAATTTACGATTCCCCGATGTCTAAGAATGTGTCCTACCAAGCGATCCCTTCTTTTAGTCAAGGTATGCCAAAAATTCCTTTTCTCACCAATTCTGTTCAGTACCTCTTCATTAGTTATGCGATCTACCCATCTAATCTTCAGCATTCTTCTGTAACACCACATTTCAAAAGCCTCTATTCTCTTCCTGTCCGCACTGCTTATCGTCCATGTTTCACTCCCGTACAAGGCAACACTCCACACAAATGCCTTCAGAAAAGACTTCCTTACCCTTAAGTTAATATTCGATGACAGCAAATTTCTCTTTTTCAAAAATGCTTTTCTGCCCATTGCCATTCTGCATTTTATATCCTCTGTACTGCGACCATCGCATGTTATTTTACTACCCAAGTAACAAAACTCATCTACCACCTTCAATGTTTCGTCACCTAATCTAATTACTTCAGCATCGCCTGATTTTCTAGGACCGCATTCCATTATTTTTGTTTTGCTCTTGTTAATGTTCATTTTATATGCACTCTTCAACACGCTGTCCATTCCATTCAACTGCTCTTCCAGGTCCTTTGCTGTCTCTGACAGAATTACAATGTCATCGCTAAAACGCAATGTTTTTATTTCTTCCCCCTGAACTTTAATCCCTATTCCAATTTTTTCCTTGCTTTCCTTCACCGCCTGCTCGATGTACAAATTGAATAGCATCGGAGAAAGGCTACAACCCTGTCTTACTCCCCCTTCCCAACTGATGCTTCCCTTTCATGCCCTTCGAGTCTTCGAGGTTACTCTTACGTGACACTAATGAGAGAGAGAAAGAGACACACAATGAATGCCGAATGTTATTGTAAACATTACTACTTACGTTACTATTCAGCAGCTGGTCCATTAAGATGAACACCTATTATCACTGCTATATAACAAAACACACAACGACCTTACACCTCAAACGGATGTAGCGAAATTGAGCGAGCGTCCCCGTTTTGTCCACCCCTGGTCACGCGCCTCAGTGTGTTTACAGTACGTCTCTCGTTTCGGTGAAGGGAGTATAGAAGAGGCTTGCTCATGATAGAGGCCGATGTATAGCTGCATCAAACCAGTCTCTGGACTAAGACCACCACAACTTTTGTTGAACCGATAGGCGTGGGAAGAAGGGGAAGGGGAAGCGAGGGAAGGGGGAGGACTGATGGCGTGCCGAGGGGTGGAGGGGGAGGAGAAGAAGCAGGGAGCCCTAAAGTTGTAAGCAGCGACAGAAGTGAGGTCGGAGCTCCACTCAACCCCTTTGTCAACTCTGTGTAAACAGCACGATACCAGCAGCTATCTAACAAAATAGGTCTGTGAAAGGGACACAGCCTCGCAGCAGACACAGCTAAGAGGCTAGGCGACTTAGTCGGCGCTGCTGGATGACCGTCCGTAAAGCTGTGGCGGCGTCCGCTTGCCCGCAGTGGCCACACTCCGCCGGCGGCAAGTGGCAGCCTCGCTAGCGAGACCTCGCCGCTGTCACAGAGTAACAAAAAATGTTTCAAATGTTTGTTAAGCTTATGGGGCTTAACTACGGGGTCATCAGTCCCTAAACTTACAAACTACTTAGACGGCACAAATATCCATGCCCGAGGGGGGATTCGAACCCCCAAACGTAGTGGCCGTGCAGACTGTGACTGGAGCGCCTCAGTCTCCTCAGCCACTGCGGCTGGCATAGAGTAACATATACAGAGAAGCAGCCCACCCTAAACCACTGTCCTACGCTCCCCGCGTAGTTCCGTAAGATGCTAGCAGGTGTCAGGCGGTTCGCTGGCTTTGGGAAGGTGGTGGTGGGGACAGCCACTACCTGCCGCCTGCTCTGGCCGGTTTAAAAAGCTGCTTCTGACCGCAACGCCATCTCGGGACATCTTATGGAACTGCTGCAAACCCTCCCTCCCCGCACCCCGGAGCGTAGGACCGGGCCCTTACGGAGATTTCCCGTCTGTGTATATTTGTCTGTGCCGCTGTGCCTCATTGCAGACCCCCCTGCAGACTGAGGAGGTCGTCCCCTTTGTCGGTGCCGCTCTCCGAGAGCTGCGAGAGGCGGGAGGCGACTCTAAGCCGCTTACAGCGGAAGGGCTGCCAACTGCAGCGGAAACACGACTGCCTGTCAACTGCACAACCATGCCAGTGGCGCCTCGCGAGGAACGACCGCCTGGCGCCGTGTTCCAGGGACAATGGAGCCGGCTCCAGCCCTAAACAGGTCCGGCCAGCACTCTCCACAGCGCAGTAGTCCCACTGACGGCCTCTGCAATGCGGCCGCGTTGTTCTCACTCAATGGAGATTCGTTGCAGCAAGAGTATTCGTTCACTTCCAGCATCCACTCACCGAAAGAGGCTTTAAGAGTCAATTTTGTTGCTTAGTTTTATTCGGAAACTACATGAAAACCATGTTCTGACCTGGTACTTTTTTATTTATTAAATCCTTGAGTTAGTATTTCTCCTATCCCTTCTCTCTATTTTCCTCTTTCTCTCTCCTTTCCTCTCTTTTCTCCTTTCCCCCCCTCTCTCTCTATCTCTCTCTCTTTCCCTCTCTCTCTCTCTCTCTCTCTCTCTCTCTCTCTCTCTCTCTCTCTCTCTGTGTGTGTGTGTGTGTGTGTGTGTGTCTGTCCATCTCTTTTATTATAATAACATCGGAGAATATACAGGGTGTTTCACTAAGTGTGTTTGCCTCTGTACCTTATAAAATAATAAGTGACGGGAAATTTTAATGCGGTAGGTCAACACAAGAAATGTTACACTTTCTGCGGAGCTATGAACATAGTTTATTGTATCATTTTCCTAAGAGTTACAGCACAAAGATATAATTTTTTAAATGGAACAATAGTTTTTTTCTATCGTGCATTGGAATCGTTGAAACCAGCTGCGTCCAAATCAATTTAAACTACATTCCCATCACTGTTAGTTGGAGCTAAGCCGCGGTGGAGTAGCCGAGCGGTCTAAAGCGTCTCGCTGCAGAGCACGCGGTTGCTCGCCGTGGAGGTTCGAGTCCTCCTGGGGCATGGGTGTATGTGTTCTCCTTAGCTTAGTTTACCTTAGTTTAAGTAGTTTGTAAGCTACGGACTGATGACCACGCAGTTTGGTCCGATAGATTTACAAACTTTTTTTTTTTTTTTTTTTTTTTGGGGGGGGGGGGGTGGAGCTACAACCCTTCAAAGTTTCAGGGGCAGATACCACACGCTGTACATAATACATGGCTGTGTGGTGGGTGATGGATGTTATGGCGGTGGGAAGTTGATTTACATGAGATGTTCAAATGTGTGTCCATGTTCCTCAATGCATAATGCAATGCGCCGTCGAAAGGATCTGCGGACGAGATGTAACGTCGCCGGTGTGACGGAGCGACATGCGTCCTTGATGCGCCGTTTTAGATCATATGGGGATGTGGGCTCAGTGACATAAACACGATCCTTTAGATATCCCCAAAAAAATAAATCTATTGATGTTAAATCGGGCGACCTTGCGGGCCATGAATGAGGACCATGGCGCCCCAACCATCTTCCTGCAAATCTGTTGTTTAGTTCTTCCACAACAGCACGCGCAGTATGGTCTGGGTGACCATCCAGCTGCATCCACATACAGTCAGCAGTCTAACAGCGCATCGAGGAAGTTTCTCGCTCCGTGACACCGGCGACGTTACAACTCGGCCGCACCACATTTAGAAGGCGCATTGCATTATGCGCAGCGTTTGTGGTATCTGCCCCTGAAACTTTGAAGGGTTGTAGCTCCCAAACTAACAGTTATAGGAATGTAGATTAAATTGATTTGGACGCAGCTGGTTTCAACGAATCCAATGCACGATAGAAAAAACTATTGTTACATTTAAAAAATTATATATTTGTGTTATAACTCTTTGGAAAATGATACAATAAACTATGTTCATAGCTCCGCAGAAAGTGTAACATTTCTTGTGTTGACCTACCGCATTAAAATTTCCCGTCACGTATTATTTTATAAGTTACAGAGGCAAACACACTTAGTGAACCACTCTTTATAAGAAATCAGGCTTTATTGTTTAATGTACAAAATTTTAAGTACATTAGTCGAACAAAGTAAAATAGTAATGAAAATACAAATGACGTGTAACAGTCATACATATATATCATTTAAAACTTGACTATAAACAATATTTCTTATTACTTGTTGAGACCCCCCAGAGGGCTCACGGTTCTTCCGTGAGTATGTACATGGTGAGTGGCGAGCACAGGGCCCCGAGCTAATGCAGTCTTCCTTCCTTCTTTCCTTTCCGGACTGTATTTCCTTTCCCCCTCCTCTCCCCTCCTTTTTTATACACACTCCTTCCCCTCCCCACTGGGAACAAACAAACTTGTTCACGAAGTAAAGTGAATAATTTATACAGTGAGCCCCCCCCCCCCCCAATAAGCGACTTAAAGTAGTCTGTGTGACAAAAATGGAACTGTCCACTCCACTGTATTGAATAGATTGCCCTGTGATTTATTAATAGTAATAGAAATTCCAAGTCGCACGGGGAACTGCAGTTTCTTGTAGTTAAAAAGTAGATCTGCCTGAAATAATGTATACCTGTTGGATGTAGCTCTTATAGCTCTATAGAAGTCTACCACTTTCGCCTACAGCCATGACGTTTGTGACACTTGCACGGAGTGACATTTCCCTGGAGTCCAGGACATTGCAGGTAGTGGACAGGGTGTTTAACAAGTAGGGTTCAGCGGCCTCTCCAGGTAGCTTTGGGCACGCTCGCCGTCTGAGTTGGGAGAGTTTGTGATAAAATGAAACGATCTGACATCATGACATAGGACAGCACGATCGACTGAAAGTGCAGGAGAAAAAAATTAGGCTCAACATAGACTTATAAGCGAACATATAATACATATGACGAAGTGTTTAAGGGGATACCACCCAAAAGGTTTGTGCTCCTACCTCGGCGATAACAACAAAACTCCGAAATCATTTCTACTGTGTAAAGATGTAGTAACATACAAGGTTTGGTTTGAAGTCCATAACTTCCTGGGTTTTCGAATACCGAATTTTAATTTGTTTTAATGATATCCTATAAAACTAACTTTTGGTACTTTAAAATAACAGACTTTACAGATACATTCACAATACATAGTTCAGCAGTTCTAGCATCCATCTTATGAGATATATTTATAGTATGTTTTCATTGTTTACTTAAAACTTAAATTTTCTTTAATTATTGGTATATCAAGACTACTTCCTGCAAAAGTTCGTTTGGATTGGTTAATACTGATGATAAAAAAAGTTAGCACTGAGTTAAAAAAATTAATGTTAAATGGATTTTAACATTAAAAATTAATGTTACTATAAGGCATACACCCACTTAAATTTATCAGCACCATAACGTTTCCTCTTCCTGCTTATATGAGACTGCTTCTTGTAATTTCAACACCTTGTTTGCATTTTTCTTGAATTTTCTGAATAAAAATCGACTCACAGACTTCTTGAGGAGCAGGAGTGGTACGGATAACTGAATTGTAAGCCTCTGCCTATTTCCTTAGATCTCTTTAATTGTACTCAACAGGAATTCAGTGTATTATCAAATTTATATTCACACAGTCAACAGGCAAAGTAATTTATTGCAACGATTGGTTTCCAATTCTTTCGCTTGATTTCCTGAAAATCTTGCAACTTGCTCTCCCTGTTAAGTTTATGCCTAGTTCGGTGTAAAAATGGTTCTGTTTGATGGTGACACAAATCTGAAATTATCTTTATCATCTTTCGGTGTGTCACAGTCTCATACACAGTACGTATCTGAAACATTTCTTAGACACATTTACATTTCGAATACAACCAAGTACTTTGGAGATCCGAGTAAACTCTCACGTAAAATAGCTTATTTTATTTATTTATTTTTTAATTGACTCTTTAGGGTGGAATCTTCCGGTAAACTCGAGAGTAGCTATTTTTAAAGCGCTGAAAGTGGCATGGTAGTCGGGTTAGACACATCACCATTTCTGTACTGGATGCATAATATGATTATTCTACGCTTAATCATCATCATCATCATCATCATTAGAGGCTGATTATGCCTTTCAGCGTTCAGTCTGCAGCATAGTGCCTCTAATAAAATTCCTCCATGACCCCCTATTCAATGCCAACATTGATGTTTCGTCTGATGTTATGCCTTTTACTTCAAAATCATTCTGCACCGAATCTAAGTACTTTCTTCTTGGTCTACCTCGACTCCTCTTACCCTCCGCTCCCGAGCTCATGAGTCTCTTATGTAACCTTGCTTCTCCCATGCGTGTAACATGACCCCACCATCTCAGTCTGTTCGCTCTAACTGCTTCATCTATTGTGTTCATTCCCAGTTTTTCTTTGATTTCCGCATTATGGACACCCTCCTGCCGTTGTTCCCATCTATTAGTACCTGCAATCATTCTTGCCACTGTCATATTTGTAACCTCTACCTTATGAATAAGGTAACCTTTATCCACCCAACTTTCTCTCCCATACAACAAAGTTGGTCGAAAGATAAATTGTTTCAAGAGGTACCGCTATGCCTCAAGAAAATCATCATGAATGTCTCAATTTTCCTAACAATTTCACTATGAAAATACATTTTCGTTTACAGGAGGAATAGTCAACGAATTAATCTGTATTTCGATGAAGCTACTATACTGCTCTTCAACTAGCAACGGGTTATGAAGTTTTACTGATTTTCGTGTTATGCTGACAGACTGGAAACTTCTCTACAGCTATAACAATACCTACAGCGTGAATTTTGTGTGTTTAGTTTCTTACAAAAATTAGTCTCGTCGACTTCTGTTTCCTCAGTCTAAATATGTAGTTACCATTACGTCGATGTTTAGACGTAATGCTGCTTTTTTACGCAAAGAAGAGAACGAAAACCATCCACAGAAGATAACTGACAGATTTCAATTTAAGAGCTTGTCTTCGAATTAGCACTACTGTAAAAGTGGAAAGGAAAATAAATACTATTTATTGACCTTCTGTGTTTTTATGTTTAATGTTTAAATAAAATGATTTATCAATTTCAATGTCATCTTAAAGCGGCAGTAGGGCTGTAACAGTCGTAAGAACTATCATGTTTCTTACCTGACTGACACCCGAACTTTGCATCATCAAAATATTAGAAGAGATAATGAATTTCGTCGTCCGATCTATTATGTTGAATTTCATTGTCAGTTGTCGTTACTAGAACAGTCTTGAAAATAAATTTCCTACGAAACGCGTTAGTGAGCGACCTTGAAGCGATACGCGGTCGCTTACTGCTGTGGCGTGAGCACCAGCCAGCTCACAGGAACGGCTGCGCTGAACTGCTGGACTTGAAAGGGTGCCTGTACTTGCCCGTACTATGCAAATTAATAAACATTGTGCATTTACTTATGCAATAACGCAAACATCTCCCTCATTCTGGCTAATATCTAGTAGATTTTTAATGTTTGATTAGCTGAAGAACCTGTGACAAGACAACACTGAAGTCAGCAACCAGGAATTTTATTTTTATTAAATGAGTTCGTTATTTCTTGCAGTCATTTTACTTTTAATAATTCTGTGTCAGTTAATTTTATTAAATGATACCAGAAAGATACATTCAGTAAAAAGGTGAAGTACGAGTAGAAAATTACAATACAGAGATGACGACACTCAAGTGTATATTCTGAGACATCCAGAACGAGAGTCTCGCAGTTGTTACGTGCTGTGACAAGCGAAAACGTATCTCCTCCTTCAACTTTTTCAGCATTCATACTTTTACAAAATAATATCTTTGCCTAAAGCTTCATCTTTGTGTTAATTTCAGTAAATATCCGGAAAGCTTTTAATTTAAGAAATTAATATTCACTGAAATTCATTAAAATTTAAATCTCTCTCATCGTCTATCTGCTAATCAGCTTTCTATTTAAAAAATCAGATGTAAAACTTCATGTGCAACATGATACATATTTTTCGGATGTACGCCGGTTTACTGAGAGGCCTGTCTACTGAGGGTTGTATTATCTACGTTCTAGAGTATTTCGCATAATCTACTAATAATGAGATCATAGACGATGTAATCTTTAAAAGACTTACTTTTGCTATAACGTTTTCTCCTCTTTTGGTAGAGATATTGTCAAGCAATCAGTAAGATTGTTTAGGGTGAGACCGCATTGTCAAACTGTACGACGTTACAGTGACAGCTGCAAAGGGCCTCCTCCTGGGTATTTGTCTGACAGTAGAATGAACGAAGGCTTGGGTATTACATAACAATGCGGAACAGAGATTTGAGGAATAGGAGGAGTAATGTTGGAAGTTCTTTGTCGGGGTTTGCAATATTTCACTCCAATGTTAATTACATGGAGTATTTTATTTTCTATTGGTAATTGCAGTATTTCGTCTCATTGGTGGAAACAGACGCCTTCAACTGACGGTTGCGTTGTTCCTTGACATTGGTTGTAATCGTTGATTGGAGACCGGTCAACAATCAGAGAAGCACCCACAGGAAAGGCACTCGCTACAATGGACAGTCGGACAGTTTTAAAGACGAGCAGTGCAGTATCGCATCATGGAGAATCTTACTGATTGTGACAAAGGCCGCTGAAGCCTACGCTTACACTGACCCTAGCACCATCATCTGTTGGTCACTGTTGACGATTCATTACCTCCGTATACACCGAGGACAGAAAAATCAGCGATGTTCACAGATACAGGTAGCGGTAGTATCGACCACATAGGGTTTAAAATGACGGTGCATTGCCAGAGCCCTCGTGGGGGTGCAGGAAAGGGGATTAGGACTTTAGCCAGCATCAATGTCGAAGTTCTGAGTCAGAAGGTGTGTTGGGGAATGCGTGTTTTCGGCCACTACTCTCAGTTGCGGGTCTGCTTCATGTTGTATTGTTTCTGGTTGTGTTGTTAAGATATTTTTAGTATTGTTGTGGGGAGGTTTTGTTTGAGTTTGGTGGTGAAGAGGTGAAGAGTGTCTGGTCGTTCCTTCAGCAGTCGACTGCCATAGCGTGCTCTTAATTTGGCTAGCCTGTTTTGGAGTAGGGTTATGCTTCAGCAAAGGAAGTGGTGGGTGGAGTCTGAGGACATTGCGGAGTAGCCGGCCGCGGTGGCCGAGGAGACTGAGGCGCTTCAGTCACGGTCTGCACGGCCACTACGGTCGGGGGTTCGAATCCCCCCTCGGGCATGGATATTTGTGCCGTCTATAGTATAAGTTAGTTGATAAGTAGTTTGTAAGTTTAGGGTGATGACCCCGTAGTTAAGTCCCATAAGCTTTACAAACATTTGAACATTTGAACTGCGGAGTACCCGTCTCTCCGTTTTGAAGAATTTTTCGGGTTTTGTTTTGAAAATGCAGCCTAATGGTGCAGCAACATATTCGAAGAGCAGTACCGAGTCTCAGCGAGTAAATACTTAACTACCATAATATAACAATAGAAACAAAAACAAATCCAGATTGTCACTCTACCTATTAATAGACAGCATTTCGTGAAAATCACAAACATAACTGTTCTTTGTGTAATCAGCCTATAAAATCTTTACTCATTTATATTATAATTTATGTAATACTTAAGACTCTCAAAATAAAAGTTTATCATATTGTATTTGTATGCTACCTAAGACAATACGTATTATTATTGTATATATATATATATATATATATATATATATATATATATATATATATATATATATATATATATTAAATTTAGATGGAAGAAATAAAGATTGTATGAAGAATAAAGTAATGTACGCCCTATGGCCCAATAGAACAATAAGCTCTCGAGTGACCTTCCAAGTCCCCCTCGGAATCGGAATGAAGTAATAAAAAAAAAAAAAAAAAAAAAAAAAATTAAATCTCTTGTTGTTGGCGTCCTGCTGCTACCTTTTGTTTCGTTCGTCCCCCTTCCTGCGCCACTGGAATTGTCGTCCGTGTCTCCGCTGCCACCTGCTGCTACACCGACGTGCAGCACAGCTGCCGCTGCCGCCTCCGCCGCTATCCTCTGGACAGGTCCTCCACGATACCGTCGCTACACTCCCACCGAATCCAGCCTCCACGCCACCTCGCCGGGGAGCCCTCGGTAGCCTTCGCACCCTGCGAATTTACCACTTCCCTGCCACCAGCAAGGTTGCTGTCGACTTGGAAGCACCGCCACAACCACCTCCTGTGGAAGACGTCCGTCTGGGTGGGCCTGCCCACCATCACCTCCCTCTGCAGCCGGTCCCTCAACCCTCCTCCCATCCCTCCATTAAAACCTCCAAAACGTCGGAATGCCGACCCCATCCCCACTGTCACCAAAAAAAGAAAAAAAAATCCCTGTCCAACTAAACCACACAGTGCCTGTGGATACTTCCCCTGTCTCAGAATCCCAATCCCAGACTGTGCACACCTTCATTCCCTACCACCCCAACGTCCTCAATGCTCGAGTCCTCACACTAGAAATCTGAATGTACCTACCAAATGCATCCATCTCTCTTCTCAACCCCAACAAGGATTCGGTTCTAGTCAAATCCTCTCACCCACACCTACATCTTACAGAAAATACCACAATTAACCTTTGCCCCCAATGCGACCCTCACACCCATACCTCATCACCCTCCTGCCAACCCCAAGCAGTCAGCTGCAAGGAACGTGTCCCGCACTTAGGAGCTTAAGGTTGCCTTCCAGGAATATTTTTGCCCAAGAGATCCTCGCCGCTGCGAACGAAGTCAAAATGCGGTGGCAGCGACGACTAACATTGCGAAATGAATTTGCTATGCTAATCGGGGTAAGGCCCTACCAGAGGTAGTGAACTTTTCTTGGAGGGCAACAAAGTGTTTCACTGAACAAGTGCAATCGAGGTGGCTACGGCAATAAGAAGAAACTTTACCTAATACGTTCCTACAACAGAAATCTGCTGTTCCATTCAATATACCCGAAAAGTTCACCTTGAAAAGGGACATCCATTAACATATGGGGTTGGGTTGTTTGTTTGGGATAGGGGAACTAAACTACTGAGGTTATGCAGCCCAGGGAGTAAAGAAGGAAGGAAGACTGCATTAGCTGGGGGCCCCGTGCTCGCCTCGCACGTACTCACGAAAGAACCGTGAGCCCCCCGGGGGGGGGGGGGGGGCATTAACATATAACCCAACCCCTCTGCACGTACCCATGTGGCCGGAGCGAGGAGGGGGGATCTTTGAGATCTTAAATAGGAACCTCTATTTTTTATTGCAAATAGCAGTAGGCTTCTCTTCACTGTCCAAATTCTGTTACGAGTCACGTCATTTATAGACACGAATATTGTTCCAAAAATTTATGAAGTTGACCAGTGTTGAGAGCCAAAAATGCCGTTTCTGTGATAAAACTACAGCTTTCTGGGGATGGTGAGTAGGCTAAATGGATGGATGGCAGAGACACACTACGTTCTTTAGTTGGATACTCTTTGATTGCTGTAAGACAAGGCACTTGGTTCGGTCCTATCAGATCGAGCAGTGCGAAGATGCAGGAAAACTTTTGCGTTTGTGTACAGTCATGAATGACTTTGCATTGCGTTTGTGTGGTTGCAGGACGAACTTCTGCTTTTGCATACAACAAAGGGTAGATAGATTTCAGTTGAACCTCAAGAGCTGTCATATTCACTTCTGCTGGGGGAGATTTGACAGGTTTCCGATTCAGATCCGAGAAACATCAGAAAGATTTTCTTCTCGCAACTTCACATAGTTGTGTGAACGCCGTACATGTGTCACGTTGTACTGAACAGGCGGGGTGGGGAGTGGTTGAAGGGGTGGTAAGAGTGTGAGAGAGACAGAGAGAGAAGGGGGAGACAACACAGAATACCAGAAACATCACAACCAACATTTTTATTATCCGAATTTAGAAAGATTTTCACTAGTAGGGTAGGTACTGGTTTTTTATGTAGTGCTGTTACTTCTAGGTAATGACCACAAAAAGGTTTCGGCAAACATTATTATTTATTTTTATTTTTTTAAATTATTTTATAGTCTGAAGGTTTATTGTTGTCCGTTCTTAGGGCCCTGTTATGATGACAAGATGACAATCAGCCTCTCATGATCTCACCATACATTTCAATCGGTAGGACACTGCATGGTGTGCAATGGTTGTAATCATTTTTAAACAGACAAAATTACTTCCCGTTTCCTGTCAACCACAAATATCTAACTTTAAATTTCTTCTCATTAGCAACGGCCTTGCTTGTATCCAAGCGTCACAGAAAATGCAAAAATGAAATGTCAGACAGAACGTTCGCCTGTGAATAATTAGATGGCTCTTCAGAACAGGAGAAATTTATTCGAATCAGTGAGCCGAACCGTCGTTAAAGGCGGTGGAAACGATCAAAGCATTCCGAAGCGGTGAAAACAATGCGTAATTGCGTCACATTTTTGTTTTGTTTTTAAATAATTATTAAGTTACTGTCAAATTTCATTTAAGCCTTCAGTTGACTGATGAAAGTCTACCGTAGAATATCGCTTCCCGTAATTTATGCTGCGGAAAACTGCGCAAAACATTTCTTTCATCTTGCCAATACTGTGACTTTAGATGGCTTTCACTCGCTCTTAAAATATGTTTTTTGAAGTTAACTTCTATTTAAAGGTTCAACCGAGTTTGGTATAAAGAAAATTGATGTTATTATGTAGCTCTGTTATGAGACCACACAAACACACACACACACACACACACACACACACAGGTTATACATATATGCGCAACAATTAGTGATACTGTTTATTTGTACGAACTAGATACACACTATGACACACGGCGACTATGATATTTCAAACATATGCTGAAACGCCAATTAGAATTCACACAACTAATATTATGAAAACATCCGATGAGTACTGAATTAACGATATTTTTATATCACATAGGTGATCCAGTTCGTACCTTATTGTCAGAGGAATTGGAAAACTAAGTGAATCTGATCTCGGAATAGATCAGTTTGGATCTATTTGGAATATTACATAGAATACAGTCTTCCAAATTCAGGATAAAAATATAGGGAACGAAAGTTATATACAACTTGTACAAAGACCAGACAGCAGTTATAAGAGTCGAAGGGCACGAAAGGGAAGCATTGGTTGCGAAGGCAGGAAAATAGAGTTGTACCCTTTTCTCAGTGTTATTCGTTCTATACAATGAGCAAACTGTGAAGGAATCCAAGGAGAAATATGGAGAAGTGATGGAAGTTCAGTGAGAAGAAATAAAAACTTTGCTGTTTGCTGATGACACTGTAATTCTGTCAGAGGCAGCAAAACCCGGAAGAGCGGTTGAACGGAATTGACACTGTATTGAAAGCAGGTTAGAAGATGAACATTATCAACAGCAAAACATGATTAATACAATGGAATGTAATAAAATCATGCGATGCTGAAGGAATTACTCTAGGTATTGAGACAATAAAAGTATTTTCATTGTTTTCCGGTGACTTAATTGTCTTAGTAACACTAAAATCGATTTGTATCATGAGTGTAAAGTGCCTGACATGCCGTAGAATTGTTAGCTCCGGGATCTGGTTTGATGGATGTAGTAACTTTTTTCATTGGGCGTGTAGTGGCGCGGGAATCTCATCAGTGATTTTGTAGACTGTGTAAAGATAGAAAGATTGTGGAACAGGAGGGGAAAATTGCATAGTTTAAGAGATATGACGTCAAAAACAATTAGATGTATTATAAACCCAGGTACTACAGCTATTATAAAAAAGACCATACATTGTCCAACGATTTTGACAACAGTCTCTGTAAGTTCTTGGCCGATTTATACCAAATTTTTATGATACCGTAATAAACATTCGGACAGACACAGACCATATATTTTTGAAACAAATTTACTATCTACATTATTGAAGTAGGTTGTCCGTGTGTTTGTTTGTGTGTTAGTATTGCATACTGATATAAAGTTCCAATGTTGATGAAATATTGCACATTTGACGTTAAAAAACAAGAATAAGGTAAGTCTCTACTTAAATTTTTGTATGATGCATGCCGGCATGTACTTTACTTACTGTGCGAACTACACCAAATAGTACAGTTTTATTATCATCTTGATGAAAATTTTCATACTTGAGCTTGGAAACAGAGCAGGGGCATTGTCTACAAAAAAATTGAGAATGGTGCAAGGCGGAAGGTACTTCACGTACATATTTCAGTCTATATTTTTGAATAAAAATCTAATATTGTAAAAAAATTGCACACCTTGTAATGGTACATAGTAGTTTCTTTGACATGGGTTTACATTCCTTGGAGTAATTTTAATGTCGATGGTGTGCAGCACCAGTAGTTCCGGCAATGGTGCAAAGTTGTTGAGCTCGGACAGCCGTTGACTTATATGAACTGACGCAGTTCGTCTGTACAATTTAATAATTAGTGGCATTCAGTTTGGTATTCAATTGTTTTGTGAAATTTGTTTTATATGCGAGTGAAGTTTTCTGAAACTAAATGTGTGATCATGCCAAAGCAAACTGCATTTCTCTGTTGAAACTTCCAAGTGATATTTGGACTAAGGTATTAGATCTTGCAGGGCCAAGACTTTAAAATGACAGGAACAGAAAGAGAGTACGGGTGAGGAGGAGGACTAACTGTAGTCTTTATATATATATATATATATATATATATATATATATATATATATATATATATATATATATATATGAATTGCTGTTCGTTAGTCTTGCTAAAACTCGAGAAGGGCTGAACCGATTTGGCAAATTTTGGTCTATAAATATTCGTGTAAGTCCAGGGAAGGCTTAAACGGTGATAAAATATGGAAAAGTTGTCCGAAAAAGAGGAAAAACGAGAAAAACTGTAACAGCTTTTTTCAGTGCGATAACACTACAGTTCGTCCAATTCCGATGAAATTTTGTACATTTCATATTGAAAGCAAGAGGAAGGTTCGCATCAAATAAAAATTTTGAAATGACGGCCAGAAAGTAGGAAGATATAGATAAAACGGAAAGATTTTTTTCATGAATAAAAATCAATTGCCACATGGTTGTAATAGCATCACTTGAGTACGGCTTGACAGTACAAGGTATGTATGAAATAAATTTTTTGGTAAATCTACCGGAAAACTGGAAACTTTCAGAAAAACTGAAAGTGCATCTTTCAATGTGTTTTTTATTGAATTCAGCACTATAATTGACTATTCGGAGTGGGGTACTTCTTTTTTTTCATTATGGTATTGGAAACGTTTTTAGTAATAAAACAAATACATAAATAAATAAATAGGGACAGTTAAAAAGGAAAGTCGCAAAATCCGAACCAAGTTCATGTTTCAATGTGTTTATAAATGTACTCGACACTATAAGTTAAGAACCGTTCATCCGGTTGCGATAAAATTTTCATTATTTGACGTTCAACGAAGGTGAACGTTCTTATGAACTAAAGTTTTATGAAAGTGACCCGGAAAATTTGAAAATTCAGAGAAACTGAAAGAGCTTTTTTCAATGGGATATCAATATAATTCGTCTGATTGCGTTAAAATTTTGCATATTTGACGTTCAAAGCAGCCGTAACGCTCTTACAAAATAAAAACTTGGAAAAGTTTCCCGGAAAATTGGAAAATTCATAAAAAAGTAGAAAGAGATTTTTCATGTGATTGCAATAAAAGTCTGCACATTCGACGTTCAAAACGATAGGAATGTTTGAGTGAAGTAGAAGTTTGGAATAGTTGGCCAGAAAATAGGAAAATTTGTGGAAAACTGACAGATAATTCTGTTGTTCTGCCGTTCTATCCACTTTTTACAAAAGGGACAATGCGTTTTTAAAGGTTAATTATAAGTTCTGAAGAATAGTTAAGGAGTCACAGTAAACAGCTTTTTCAGAGAGTAACTATTGTTCGATATTTCACTTTATATACTTCAAAAAATATCTTGAGTTACACACTTTCTAAAGTACCTTATCCGGTACTTCAGCGCTCAAGCTATCTCCACACCAGAATTCATCACAATAGATTCAGTGGATATAGCCAAATCGTTTCATCCGTTCTCGAGTTTTAGCGAGACTAACGAACAGCAATTTATTTTTATCTTTGTCAGTTTATATGGGTTCAGATCGTGTAAAGCGAACTTTAATCTTTTAAAGTATATTTCTGAACGCACCCAACACAACAACCAAGTCATTATTTAACATGTCTTAAATCTAAATTTTCCTCGCAATTTTTCCACATTTTATCACCTTTGAAACCAAGGAGGTTAAAATAAGGGGAAAAGGCGCTACTATGAAAAACTTATCTGTCGACTGAAGCCAGTCCGCCATCTTGTGAATTCAACGAAATATGATTCAGTTTAAAGCACTGTGTGGTTCTTTCCCTATTAACTTTTATACAATTAAATAACTGTCATTTCTGGTACATGTTTGATATAGTACACTTCTGTGAACAAATACAGACCTTCCAGATAGGTGAACTGTGATTTATTAACACAAAATTATTGACTCCACAATATTGCGTCAACGGCTTCACTTCTGTAGCGTTAAGGGTATTTTCCCTATTCTAACCTCCTTGGTTGAAACCTTCCCTGAACTTGCACGAATGGGACATGAACATTATCCTCGACATATGTGCGTGATTTGATCACTCTTTCCACCCACTATCGAGCCGATACTAAAATTAAGAGGTAAGTGATACGAAGTTCACCGGGTCTTCCAGTATGGAATAAATAAATACCGGGGCAACAACGGGTGTTCAGCTAGTGGAGCATAAAGTATTTTCATTCAGTAGAGAACGCAACATCGTGCACTAGTTGCCAGCACTGGGTACTGCAATATCACATGATGTGCTTTTGGTAGCCAACATGCTTGGAAACGTCGTCGCTTCTCATTCGTTGAGCAGAGTCCGAAAATATAAGGAAGCGAAATAAATCCCAGTCTCTGATAGGTGGAGAACATTTTGTGTACGCCTCGATCCAAGACTAGCGTGGTCACAGATCGAAATGGATATGTGACAGAATCTAGCACCACGGGAAAGTGCAGTAAAACATTCAAAAGCTAAACCATAAAAACTGCAGTCGCCATAAAGTTGAAGAACTGGTTGCGAGTGTTGATTAATGAATAAATCAGGCGCCAACCGCATCGCGAGGGCGACTGTGACGTCAATGATCAATAGACTGTGCCAAGTGTGGAGTTCTAAATTTTCCATCATGCTGCACACTGCACAAGAGCAGAAACAACCAGCTGTAGTAACGGAAGCTAACATCGAAAGTTAACCTACTGTGACTGAGCTCTTTCCAAATACATAAATGCTTTCTCATCTTCTTAAAATTTATCCTGTTGTTTGTTTCCTCGCCACATTGAAAAGATTACTCCAGGACTTAGTATGTTTTCAACTAGTGTTCACCTTGAAAAGAGACGATATATCTTATAGGAAGTTATTTACGTTTTACAGAAAAAAGCAAGCGGTATGCATTAATATCAACGTAAATACATAAACTGTTTTATGAGAATTACTTCAACAATCAAAACGTCAGAATTATTATACGAGAAAAGTGATTTTCAATGTTATTTGACACTTAGCAAGAAAACAGAACATGAGAAATACAGTGAAACAAGTTATTTAACACGTTATGGTCAGTGATTGATGTGTTTGGAGGTATACATATTCTTAAACACATAAATGTATAAGTTTTGAAATGTCTGGACGACACTTTCCCTATTTTTAAGTTCTCAAGAGTAGAGAGTTTTACCTCAAAGCCTTTGGCGAGAACATTTACTACCTAATTATTTTTCGTTGGTCATCAATAAACTGTTATATTGCATGCTCCTGTGTAAAAAGTGCCATCATAACCTCACTTTATCTCTCAGGTGCGAAACTGCACAGCACAGAACTCTACTAGTGTTGGTGCTGACGTCTAAACGAATACGACCACTCAACACAGACAAGACTCACAGTCAGTATGGGAAAAACACGCCAGTGGTACTGCAATAGATCCACTCGTCTCGAGTAGTCACTACAGATAAGGAAGTTTGTCGTGTAAGAGGGGGAAAATACACACAATTTGCTGCTTGCTAAAAAGCACTTGGTCCGAAGTCATACTAACAGTAGCAGCCACGGCATCACGTGCCAGGGGTGATTTGTGCTATCAACTGCGGAACAGTCATCTGCAAAAGACTGCAGGTAGAAGCTTCTATACACACAGTTTCAGGAGGTGTGGCGAATGTGTACACTTAGGAGCAATCTCGCAAAATGGTCAAATGTTTGTAGAGCTTATGGGACTTAACTACGGGGTCATCAGTCCTTAAACTTACAAACTACTTCATACTAAAGACGACAAAAACATCCATGCCCGAGGGTGGATTCGAACCTCCGACCGCAGCGGCCGTGCAGACCGTGACTGGCACGCCGCAGACCACTCGGCCACCGCGGTCGGCCCAATCTCGTATGCATGGCAACTATAGTACCAATAGACAAAATAGCAGGGCTTAAAAACCTAACAAGAGATTTATTTAGATTGGTAGATCGTTTAACAGATGAGGTGTTGAAAAGAATTGAGAAGAAAAGAACTGTGTTGCATAACTTTATTAAAAAGAGGGATCAGTTGATTTGATACATTCTAAACATCAAAGAATAGCCGATTTAGGAGTGCTGGGAAATGTGTGAGGGGGAGGACGGGTGAAAGGGAGGGTTACATTTGCAGGGGGGGACCAAAATAGTGACCCAGTAAGAAGGTTACTATGGAAGCTTATGGCGGTGATTATTCGAAGAGGCTTGAATAGGGTGGAGTACTGTGGAGAGCTGCAACAAATGTGTTTGAAATGAAGACCATAATAACAATTTGATAATTAAGGTTCAGGGCCGCATAGAAATCAGAATTTCAAATCGGAAGTTGTTGCAGATAGCGAGAAATCATCCGAACGTCATCAGGCAGCGAATACAACTTTTATCACGATGAAGTGCATTCATCGTGGTCAAAAACACTTGCTAATGATAGTTATTGTAGTGTACGCCTCACGGTGGCAGTAGTGAGACGTTTCACACGGCCTACTCACAACGGTTAGGTATAGGAAGACGGACGTAATGGGTGCTAGGTGGCGTTAAAATACAGAGTTCAGTAAAAGTTGCATTTGTTAGTTACTCGAAAGACAGTTGCTGAACTTAATACAAATCTTTTCAGTGATGTCTTCTCAAAGTATTTCGTGGAGTCTTGAGAGACATGACGCAGTCGAATCTACCTAACAGTACAAAGTCAGGTGCTAGCTGTTAGTTCGGATATTGGTGCTTGTCACTTACTGTTATTGCTGCAGGAAAAAGAGAAAGATGAAGGATCCCACCAGCGGGTGTGATGTCTGTCGCCGCTAACTATTTTGCTGAACAAAGTGTTATTCGTGCTGACTGCACTGTACTATATAGCGAGCTATTAGAACTGAAGGTTGTAGTGCAATGTGGAGTGACCTGAACCAACACCACCTACATGCAAGGCCTCACAACAGCCTGTGTCACACCGACCAGGCCTCCACCGCCTGCTGACTGGCTGGTCGCTACGAGGCAGTGGGCGTGCCCCAGTGGCCAGCCAGTCAGCTGGCGGTGGAGGCCTGGTCGGTGTGACGTGACACAGGCTGTTGTGAGGTCTGGTATCCAGGTGATGTTGCCTGGACACGCGATGGAACTGCAGTTCATCTACGTGTAGTATCTAACTGTGATTCCACAGTCACAGTAGTGCACCGTAATTTGAGAGAAAAATAGTGATATGTAGAATCACCATACTAGGAAAAAAACTTTTGTTGTTCGTTGTTACAGCTGTCTGTGGCTCTGAAAGGAGCAGCAACGGGAAAATAGCCTCAAAAGGCATTAGAAAAATGTCCATCAACCTAAAGTATATAAAGGATAGCAAATACAATTTTAAATTAGTTATGAATGCTTTTTCTAGGGACGACTACACCTCTTTCTTAGACGTACATTTAATTAATACTTAACACCACGTACAGTTTTGCAGAATATTTTTACTTTGTCATTAAATCTCCATTTAGCTTTTATTATGAGCTGTAACTGAGAGTGCTATGTTCATCATTAGGAAATGTAATTCAAATTTATCATTTTGCAAATTATCTGCATGCAGCGGTACACCCAAATAAATCATCTACAGTGACTTAGTGTATTAACTCGTCCGTCCTGGAGCATTTAAGTAACTTTCTAAAACAGCTGTTAGCGGTAAATAAAAAAAAATTAACTCGTTCTCCTAAGTATTGGCGTCAGGTCATGAATACTGACGCTCAGATGACGTAGAAGAGTACCGACCACACACTACATTATCGCCATTCCCGAACGACACAAAAGCCAGGCAGTTCGAGACGGCCATTAAGCTAGTAGTCCCCTCGCACAATAAAAGGGATATAGAGCCGTAAAAAGCAGGAGCGGGACGTATAAACGAAACGAGCCACTGCCGAACGTCCTTATACCGGTCGTTTGGACTCGACCAGTTTATCAGTTCTATTGATATACTGTAAGGCGAATACAGTAAATTACGATGGATGCGTTGGGGGAGTCTGTCTCGCAAATCAACCTTTATCCATCCACCTTCCACCAACAATATTCCCGATAAACTTTCGAGAGTAAGTAGTTGTCTTTTAACAGGACTCTGCGATCACTCACGCTTTTCAGAGCTAGATTCATTTCATGAAATGCTCTCCAGCATTTCGTAAATGCTTTTGATGTGTGAATTACTGGTAGTAAGTTCAAAAAAATGTTCAAATTGTGGGATTCTAAGGGGCCGAACTATTCTGGTCGTCAGTCCCTAGTCTTACAAACTATTTAAACCAGGTCTGGTCCCACAAGGTTTAGTCTTGGGCCCTTTGCTGTTCTTAATATATATTAATGAGTTATATATTCAGGAAGATGTTAAGCTAGTTCTTTTTGCTGACGATTCAAGTATAGCTATCATACATGAAAATCAGGAATTAACTAATGAAACTGTAAATGATGTCTTTAAGAAAATTATTAAGTGGTTCTCTGCAAATGGACTCTCATTAAACTTTTATAAAACCCAGTATATACAGTTTCATACAGTAATGGCATGACATCATCAATAAATTTATACTTTGAACAGCAATCTGTAGCTAAGGTAAAATATTCAAAGTTTTTAGGTGTTTGTATTGTTGGAAAATTGAATTGGAAGAAACTCACTGAAGATCTGCTGAAAAGTGTGAGTTCAGCTACTTATGCTATCAGGGTCATTGCAAAATTTGGTGAGATACATCTCAGTAAATTAGCTTACTACGCCTAGTTTCATTCACTGCTTTCATATGGGATCATATTCTGGGGTAATTAACATTGAGTAAAAAAGTATTCGTTGCACAAAAGCGTGTAATCAGAATAATTGCTGGAGCCCACCGAAGATCATCCTGCAGACATGTATTTAAGGATCTAGTGATCTTCACTGTAGCTTCACAGTATATATATATTCATTCATAAAATTTGATATTAACAATCCGACCAAATTCAAATTTAATAGCAGTGTGCATAGCTACAACACTAGAACGAAGCGTGATATTCACTATTCAAGGTTAAATCTAACTCCGGCAAAGAAAGACGTGAATCATGGTGTCACAAAAGTCTTCGGTCACTTACCAAGTAGCATCAAAAGTCTGTCAGATAACCAACTGGCATTTAAAAAGAAATTAAAGGAATTTATGAGTGGCAACGCTTCTACATTTTAGATGAATTTTTAGATAAAACTTAAAAAATAAAATAAAAATAAAAAATCCCTTAAATATTGAGTGTCATGTATAGACTCCATTTATTAAAATGGCAGGATCCACATCATTGCGAAATGTATATATGATCCATGGAACAAGTATTAATCTAATCTAATCCAACTTATATTAAGGACAACATCCACACACACCAATGACCGAGGGAAGACTCGAACCTCCGACGCGAACGACAGTAGGCTACAATCCGTAATATGACGTCCCAAACCGCACGGCAATTGCGTCGATCGTGAGTTCGTTAGTGATTATTTAAGTGATAGATGAAAATTTGGTTAGACTTGAATTGATTGCTGTTATAGTGATCTGCAAACGCTGATCTGAAAGCAAACCAGGATTCGAACCTTAAGGGTAATATTATGCAAGATCACATCTATTTACAACAGTAAAAAAATATTCTCAAACTGAGGAACAAAGGGCATTCAAAAAGCTTAGCAGAGTCGTCTCATATATATATATATATATATATATATATATATATATATATATATATATATATATATATATATATTTTTTTTTTTTTTTTTTTTTTTTTTTTTTTTTTTTTTTTGTAGAGGAGAATGACATTTTTTGTGAACATACGTGGAACATTTAGCTATAAGTTTGATTGTAAAAGTATTTTCTTTTATTCACAAGTGAAGCGTAATGAACAGTGAAGTAGGTGTCAGGTTGCGACAACGGTCGCTGATGGAGTTCCCTTCAAGACTGGAGCATCAATTCGCAGGAACTTGCTCCCTGTTTATGGGGAGGATACAGTGGATCGCAGCACGAGTATCTAGCGGTGGTTGCAGAGGTTTAAAGGAGGTGATTTCTCTCTGCTGTACAATCCACGTTATAGGCCAAATACGGCAGTGAGTGATGTGAATAAGGAGGCAATTGATCAAATCATCCAAAATGACATGTGTGACGACACGGCAGCTTGCTGATATAACTCGTTTGTCATTGGGTTGTGTGGTGTCACTGGTGCAGTCACTAGGCAACAGAAAAACCTGTGCACGTTGGATGCCTGGATTATTGACAAGAGAAATGAAAACGACGAGGAAAAATTTGTGCGAGGGTCTCATGAAGACCTTTACTGAAGAGCGGAAACAGCGTTTAGACGACGTCATTGCCCATGATGAAACATGGTTGTTATTGTCCGAACCTGAGAGCAAAACCCAGTCCATGGAGTGGCGTCTTCCGGGTTCCCTTCGGAAGAAGAAACCAACATTTCACGAACAGCAGGCCGAAAGGTCATAGCCTCCTTCTTCTGGGATCAGCGTGATATAATTTTCATTGACTTTTTGGAACCTGGCAACATCATTAACCTGAACCGTTACGACATGCCGTTAAGACCCACAGACCATAGCTTCAGTATCAGCTCATCAGACTACATTATGACAATGCCAAACCCCACACAGCCATTATGTCGCAAGAGAACAACAGGAAAATGAGTTGTAAAATCGTTCGTCATAATCCCTACGGTCTGGACTTGGCTCCGTCTGATTTTTTCCTCTTTGATCGCCTAAAGGCCCACCTGCGCGGTAAAATATCTGATAGTGAGAAACACCTTATTTCCTGTGTCAAGTGATGGTGTATAAGTCAACTGCTAGACTTTTACCATGGTGCATTCACATCATGGAAAGAACTTCGGATCAGATACATCACAGCTGATGAAGGCTACATTGAGTAGGCGCAATGTATATCTAAATTTGTCAAGTATGTTCACCAAAAATGTCATGTCAAAATCACATGCGAGTACCTTTCATACAGTGATAAATATTGTACCCATCAAGTATTTTTATGTATACAATAGGAATATACAGTACTTTTAGCACTAGACTACAACATCTGTTCCATGTTTTAATGAAAACCCTAACAGACAAGCATGTTTATAATATAAACGCTATAAGACAGTTTGGGATAGACGTTGGTTAGCACCATCTGACGACTGTACTTACTACTACAGCTATTTTTTTAAATTGACATCATTTGATTTTTAAAATTGACATCATTTGATTTTATGATTTTGACTGTGAACAAATTATCGACAGATCATCAGTTTTATATAAAATATTTTAAAAGAGTTGCTGTATATATATATATATATATATATATATATATATATATATATATATATATATATATATTGTAAGACACCAATTAGTACATATTTTTACTACCAATTATATATAAACAGTAAACGAGACTCATAAATAAAGAACAGTTTAAAGTTAAAATGCCTACTAAAATTACAATAAAATGTAACTTTATCTACCATAAATATACATCATATAAATTTGTTATTTATATGAAACTTTAAAGAGGGCGCCTTAGTCACAAATGACCCATGCTGACGTCAACTATGTAAGGATTGTAACAGATGCGTCAGTACAAACGCAACCTCCTACATGGAGGTCGAGATATTTTAAGTTTTTTAATTTATTTTAAGGTATGTATTTTTATCATTGACTATAACTGAAACTTGTACAATTAGCTTATAATCTGACATGCATGTTATTCTAACTGGCCCTTTTGTATTTATTTTAGCATTGATAATGACCAAACAGTGGTCGAAATCCGGATTTGCCAACAAATAAAGAATTTATATTCATGACGACTGATTGCTGAATAATTACCACAAAAAATGTCACTCCCCTCCAAGGAAAAAAAAATTGTAGACGACTGTGCAAAACTTTTTTAAGGCCCTTTGTACAAAATCACATGGAAGACTTCTTCGACCTACAGTACTACAAAGCACTGAATGGTAGGAACTTTCAAATTAGATAAAACTAACATATCAAATGTTTCTCACATAACCAATTTGAAAAATCAGCAATAGAAATAAACACAAAGAAAATTGGACACCCATTCAAAAACACAGCAGAAAAACGTAAGATCTGCACTAGTTCCAAAAGTCACATGAAATTGATTTAACGGGGGAAACATTTAATGTATTCAAATGTTTCCCCTATCTTAATAAAGTAGTTTCGACATGTGTTTTCTCATTTATATCTGAGAACTTCATGCCAATACTGAGTCACAAACGGTGTGACCTGTTTGGCTGTATACAAACTGTTCGATAGTCCATGCTATAATAACATCCATGTAACATGGTTTGTTTACAAGAACTGTGTCACTGATGAATCCAATGTGTGTAGGATTCTGTACAACGAAGAATGCACAATAATTTTAAGTAGTCGATCGAAATACCATTTATATAATCAGTGTTGAAATAGCATCCGAATATTCATTTCCGTGGCTTTTGCTATTGCAGTATCATCGAAATAACCACGTTGCAAGAGAGAAACGGAATACCACAATTGGAGACATTCACAATAAATACATGCGCAACCAAACACATATGTAGAATTGTAGATGAGAATAAATTCTCAACCCGTTACGCTGAGCATAAAAACAAATAACTTGTGCTGCTTTCTTTATTTAAATTCTGAATGACACACAGACTTTCAAGGACATTGTTTATATTGAACGAAATTAAGTTAGAAGATGTTGAACAGAATCTGAGTCCAGCAGGATAGATTAGCGAAACTGTAATCCGAATTAGTTGTAATTTCGCTCTGGTGCAACAAATTCCGTATTTAGCATTCTACAAGGTATATGATCTACATATGCATCCGCATAGTTACGCTGCAATCCGTATTTAAGTGACCGACAGAGGGTTCATCGAAGCCGCGGTGTAGCCGAGCGGTCTAAGGCGTCTCGCTGGGGAGCGCACGGTTGCTCACCGTCGGAGGTTCGAGTCCTCCCTGGGGCAAGTGTGTGTGTGTGTGTGTGTGTGTGTGTGTGTGTGTGTGTGTGTTGCCCTTAGGTTAGTTTAACTTAGTATAAGTAGTTTGTAAGCTACGGACTGATGACGACGAAGTTTGGTCCGATAGATGTACGAACATTTGAATATTTGATTCATCAAAACGCTCTTAATTTCTCCACTGTCGAATACGATGTGAGAAAGAGGATCCCCTAATTCTTTTTGTTTTACATCTGATTTCTCTCATTTTATTACGATGATCATGCATCCCTAATAGTATACAGGGTGGTCCATTGATAGTGACGGGGCCAAATATCTCACGAAATAAGCATCAAACGAAAAAAACTACAAAGAACAAAACTTTTCTAACTTGAAGGGGGAAAACAGATGGCGCTATGGTTGGCCGCTAGATGGCGCTGCCATAGTTCAAACTGATATCAACTGCATTTTTTTAAAAATATGTACTCCCATTTTTATTACATATTCGTCTAGTACGTAAATAAATGTGAATGTTTTATTTGGAACACTTTTGTCGCTTTGTAAAAGATGGAGCTGCAATATTCACAAACGTATTGATAACAATTTTAGAGGAACAGTGGGTAACAGGTAGGTGTTTTTTAAAATTAAACGTTTGAACGTCATTTCGGTTGTTTCAATGTGATACATATACTTTGGCGAAAAATATCATACATTATGAGAACGCATGATATTACTGCGTGATTACCTGTAATTACCTCGATAATACACAAAATGATGTTCTTCAACTTCAATGCATTTGGCAATACGTGTAACGAAATTCCTCTCAACAGCGAGTATTTCGCTTTCAGTAATGTTCTCACATGCATTGTCAATGCGCTGACGCAAGTTTTCAGGCGTTGTCGGTGAATCACGATAACAAATCTCCTTCAATTTTTCCCACAGAAAGAAATCCGGGGCTGTAAGATCGGGTGAACGTGCGGGCCATGATATGGTGCTTCTACGACCAATCCACCTGTCATTAAATATTCCATTTAAGACCTCTTCAACTGCACGCGAGCCATGTGGCGGACAGCCATCAAGTTGAAAGTACATCACCATTCTGTCATACAGTGAAACATCTTGTAGTAAAATCGGTAGAACATTACGTAAGAAATCAGCATACATTGCACCATTTAGATTGCCATCGAAAAAATAGGGACCAATTATCCTTCCTCCCATAATGTAGCACCATACATTAACTCGCCAAGGTCGCTGATGTTCCACTTGTAACAGCCATCGTGGATTTTCCGTTGTCCAATAGTGCCTATTATGCCGGTTTACGTTATCTCTGTTTGTGAATGACGCTTCGACACTAAACAGACCGCGTGAAAAAATCTGTTACGTTCCGTAATTTATTTTGTGCCCAGTGGCAAAACTGTACATGACGTTGAAAGTCTTCGCCGTGCAATTCCTGGTGCATAGAAATATGGTACGGGTGAAATTTATGATGATGTAGAATTCTTAACACCTACGTTTTTGAGATTTCCGATTCTCGCTCAGTTTGTCTGCTACTGTTGTGCGAATTAGCCACAACTGCAGCTAAAACACTTGGGCATCATCATTTGTTGCAGGTCGTGGTTCACGTTTCACTTGTGACTGCACACTTCCTGTCTCTATAAATAACGTAACTATCCGACGTAAGGTCCGGACACATGGATGATGTCTTCCAGGATAACGATCAACATACATAGCATAGCCTCTTTCGGCATTTTGATCACAATAGCTATACATAAATACCATATCGAACTTTTCTGCAATTGGTAAACGGTCCATTTTAACATTAATTAAGTATCACGAAGCCAATATCGTCCGCACTGGCAAAATGTTACGCGATACCACGTACTTATACGTTTGTGACTATTACATAGCCATCTATCACAAAGCGACAAAAGTGTTCCAAATAAAACATTCATATTTATTTACGTACTAGACGAATATGTAATAAAAATGGGGGTACATGTTTAAAAAAAATGCTTTTAATATCCGTTTGACCTATAGCAGCGCCATCTAGCGGACCAACCATAGAGTCATCTGTTTTCCCCCTTCAAGCTAAAAACGTTTTGTTCTTTGTAATTGTTTCGTTTGACGCTAATTTCGTGAGATATGTGGTCCGGTCACTATCAATGGACCACCCTGTATAGGTGGGTGCCAACGAAATACCTTCGCATTCGGAGGAGAGAGTTGGTGAAAGAAATTACTTAAATATGTACACACCAGATGTATTGAGCACCGTTGGCCGTTAATGTTTTATTTATAAACAATAGATCAATTTCAATCACATATTGATCATCTTCAGTGTTCCTTCCTGAACCTCTGGCACTGCAATTTTATGTTTGCCGAAACTTATTTCGACACATTTGCAGTTACATTCAGTGCATTTACATTGCGTGTTTGAAGGATACACTGAAGATGACCGCTATGTGATTTAAATCGATATGTTGTTTATAAATAAAACATTAACGGCCAATGCTGCTCAATACATCTGGTGTGTTCATCATTGTGTGGTCGTTGAGCACCATCCTGAAAATGGAATCAAACCTCAACTTAAATATGTCTCACCGCAAAGAATAACGCATGTAATTTAATGATTTCCACCCCAATTCGTGACTCATTTCCGTGACACGCTACCCTGTATCGCGATAATACAAAACGAGCCTCCCTTGTCTGAACATTATCATGTCAGTCCCATCCTGGTGAAGATTCCACCCTGCACAAAACACTTCGAAAGAGTATCAGCTGGGACACTATTTATCAATAGACTGTGCTCATCGAGTGCAAATGTTTCAGCAGCTGAAACATTTCAACAGAAAGAGGAGCCCTCAAATTGTTATATAGTCGTGTCCATAACTTCTCAAGGGGCACGACAATCCCACGCAGTTGCCAACGTCACAATCACGATATCAAGCTGTTTGCGACATAGATCTGTCACTCCTTCAAATCTCATTGCAAAGAATTAAAATATTTAGATCAAAGAAAGTCACGGCTGGAACTAAATCGTAGGATTTTTCCCACTCTCGAATTTAGTTGCATGTATGCCATAAAAGTGACTTAAGCCTATTGTAATTTGTTCCTAAATCTCAAAGTCTGTACATACTTTACATTATTTCTTGAGAAAAGCAAAAAACGACTCCATGAACATGCACCTAGGAAACTGCACCCACGAGTCCAAAGGAAGGTCTCAAATATTCATAGTTGAAGAGAACACTAGGCTCTTTGTCCTGCTGAACTCGTACCAGCCTGCGATCTAAACTGCAGGTGGTGAAAAGGCGAGAGTCGATGAGGGACACAAGGCATATTTCAGCCATCTGCCTCTGTGATCGCGTATGTTCTTTGACAGCGGGTGCATGTGTATGATCAACGATTCTAAGTGCGCGTATTCTCTTTGCCTATACTGGAGCCCTGTTATACACAGAACAAAAACGGAATAAGGAATATTAGGGTTTAACGTTCCGTCTACGCAACAAAAGTTGAGTCGTGGGGTGTGATTATTCTGGACTGAAGTAACAAAATCAAAATTCAAATGTTTATTAAGCTTATGGGACTTAACTACGGGGTCATCAGTCCCTAAGCTTACAAACTACTTATCAACTACCTTATACTAAGGACGGCACAAATATCCATGCCCGAGGGGGGATTCGAACCCCCGACCGTAGTGGCCGTGCAGACCGTGACTGTAGCGCCTCAGTCCCCTCGGCCACCGCAGCCGGCCTGAAGTAACACACTGTTGTTAATTTTTATGGGTTCTGTCTCCTGGTCTCAGAAAGATAAGCAATTCTAAGTCTTTTCGAACTTTTCAACTCTATAGTATCGCATACCGACAAATAATGAAAGGCTAAGATTTATATATTTTTTATCTTTTTTATCATCAGCATTGATAACAGGTACAACAGACTCCCAAAGCAACCGCATTGTTAAGATGTTATCTGACATGTAACAGTAATGAATGTTGAACACTGCTTGAAAGACATTGAATGCGATACATCCAACATAGTACGTTACTACCAATACATAAAGGGAAACAATGGAAAAGAGGGCAATTAAAATACAAAGGACTTGTGTATAAGCATCAAATCTAGTTAATACTACAAAGCATTCAAAAGAATTAAAATGGACGCTTTTAAATGTGATATTTACTCAGTATCCGTGGAATTATAGTCCTTGTTGTGAACAGGACCTGATAGATCCGCTGAAAACATATTTTGAATTAACAACTACATAATAATACAAGTAGTTACCTCAGATTTTTCGTTGGGATAGAATCTTTATTCACAAATATTTCATATCGATTTCGGTCAATACTTGACCATCTTTAATGCAGTAATCAAACCCAGAGGACTCATGTACACTGCATAAAATATTACAATTACCGTGCATAAATAACGACTAGAAAGACTCAAATTACACAGACAAGTATGACTAGTTGTGATTTAAGCACGGTAATCATAATATTTGATGCAATGTAAATAAGCCCTCAGAATTGGATTACTGCACTGAAGATAGACACTTATTAATTGGAATAGATATGCAATATTTGTGAATAAAGATTTCTATTCTAGTCAACAATCATTTGGCAATGTTACTGGTGTGATAGTCGTGTTACACACGACTACTAATGGAGTCTTCAGATAACTAAATACTAATAAGGTGTATAAAAAATTGTACAAATTGTGTGCCAAAATTGTATAATGAAGTATCCCTAGAAAGTAAAGCAGATGTAGAAATGGGCCTTGCAGAAGAGAGGGATACGATGGTTGGAACGTAAATAGCGGCAACTATTTTTCCACAATCGACACCTAAGCGTTTCACGTTTGCACCTGTTACTGTCCTTCAAAGTAGTCACCAGCGTTGTGTGGATCCAGGTGCCAGCGATGTGGAAGGCGTAGTATACTGTCAGCAGAACCTGTTCTGTTGCTTGTGTAAATGGAGTCGGCTACTGCGTTTCGAATATCTGGAACTGTTCTGAAACGAATGCCACGAAGGCGTTCTTTCATCTTCAGAATCAAATAAAAGTCACAAGGACTTAGGTCCGTGCAGTATGGTGGATGGTACAGTACTTCCCAGTCATATCGACCGAACAGATCAGCCACAGCTTGTGTTGTATGCGCCCACGCATTGTCGTGCATAATGATGGGTGGTTTGCGCAGAAAGTGTTGCCGCTTCTTTCGCAAAGGCGTCGAAAGTGCGTCAGAGCCCCAGTATGATGAAAGTTATGGTGATTCTTGTGTACGACTGTGATGGTGTCATCAGAACGCACTACGTTTCTCCACGGCTAACCGTCAATGCACAGTATTGCAGCGACCAGTTTTGCTAAAGGTATACTATGCCTTTCACATAGCTGGAAGCGGTCTCTACACAACGCTGGTGACTACTTTGATGGACAGTAACAGGTGCAAACATATAACGCTTTTGTATCGGGTATGAATAAATAGTTGGCACTATTTAAGTTCCAACCCTCGTATTTAGTCGACAATGTCTGAACTAAGTGGTTAAATAATGTCCAGATTGCTTTTTATTTTAATTTATACTCCTGCATACATAAAACTGAGAGATTTCGCCGTTGTTAATAATTCTTCACCCATCCGTCGTACAGCATCTTATATTTCGATTGGATAGCCTTATTAATTTTGTAGTCTTATGTCATCTCCTTCTCCACTGCAGCCAGAATGATTGCAGAGACACCAGAAATGGCGGAGTTAGTGTATCACAACATAACCCCTAGGTACAAGTGCGCCACTTAGAACCTTGCTTTTATTGAATCAAAATGCTAACCATGCTAATGACAAAAACAGTTTACCTGTAGACAGGAGTGTTTATGAAAAATCGGTAACTTTCCGTTTTGGTATTTTGGTTCATAATGAGTTAAATCTTAAAACAAGCGATGTACGGGAAAAGCCCTAAAAATCACTTGTAAAACGGATCGCGTTTCATACATGTTTTCGCCGGCCGCGGTGGCGGAGGGGACTGAGGCGCTTCAGTCACGGTCTGCACGTTCACTACGGTCGGGGGTTCGAATCCCCCCTCGGGCATGGATATTTGTGACGTCCTTAGTTGTAGGTAGTTCATAAGTAGTTCGTAAGTTTAGGGATTGATGATCCCGTAGTTAAGTCCCTTAAGCTTAACAAACATTTGAACATACATGTTTTCAAATGGTCGTAGCATGCAAACAGTAGACCTATTTTACCATAAAACAACTCCCAAATCAAATTTTCAAATGTTTGTAAGTCTATCGGAGCAAACTGCGTGATCATTAGTCGCCGGCCGCGGTGACCAAGCGGTCTGCGGCGCGCCAGTTACGGTCTGCACGGCCACTACGGTCAGGGGCTCGAATCCGCCCTCGGGCATAGATATTTGTGCCGTCTTTAGTATTAGCTATTCCATAAGTAGTTTGTAAGTTTAGTGACTGATGACCCCGTAGTTAAGTCCCATTAGCTCTACAAACATTTGAACATTTGATCATCAGTCCGCAGAAAAATATTTTAAAAAAACTATAAACTAACCTAAGGACAACACACACACCCATGCCCCAGGGAGGACTCGAACCTCCACGGCGAGCAACCGCGCGCTCCGCAGCGAGGTGCCTTAGACCGCACGGCTACTCCACCGCAGCCTCCCAACTACTATCACTCCCATACACAGGACCTGCTGCCGCTATTGATGGTTGTAACCGCTGCTACAAGTATCGGTAATGAATCAAAGAGCCACTAGACGTGTTGTCGAGGTATATCAGTCTATGCTGCTTCCCTTCCACATATCTCCAGAAAGGATCTCTTGTGCTAGTGGACGATGTATGCCGGGCCAGACGTTCCTCAGTTATCGACCAAGCTATATCGATAGCGAGAGATCGGGAGAACAGGAAGGCGAAGGCACCTACGCAATCCGATGAGCTACGAATAACTGTTCAACATTGCTTGCCACGTGTGGTCGAGCGTTATCCTATTCAAACAACTTAGGGGAATTCTGCCGGGTGACGTCGTCGACCACCGCCGATATTTCGACAGGAGCACACCCTGCCATTCTCAAGGCACAACTGCACTCAAGGAAGCAATGTGTAAAGGAAGTTTAATACCTCGGTTTGCAAAGGGTAAACAAGGAAGGTAACATACGCAGTACAAGTAACCGCATAGTTAACACAACAGAAGGTGATCAACGTCAGAAATATCGATAGTGACTATTAATCAACAGATGAGGCAGAATTAATTCTAAAAATGAGAATAACAGTCAAATTCGCAAAATGTTTTTGAAATTTATTTGATAGGGTAATCTGTTTCGATCTCCTTTGAAACCATCATCAGACAGATTCGTCTCGTCGTTGATGCCGAATCGATGAGCGTGCGGCGACTGTTAATTCTGTCAGTTTTTTGACGAGAGATACATCCGGATTCCAAGAAAAATTTAAACAAAAACCATCATCTCAATTTATGAGGTCCCTTGCTAGTTTAATTTCAACAGCTATCCCAATAGTTTTCCCAACTCGAGGTCACCTTTCGTTAGAATGGTTATAGTGAGAGGCAGGTTGCGCTTTCAACCTGCTTTGCAACGGGTGCGTGACGTTAGTAACGAAGTGCTACCTAAATCTATGGCCTTTTTGCCTTACGCACGAAGCATTTAAAACGGGATTTTCGACCACCTTTTAAGATAGAAACCCGGTTGGGGTCCGTAAAAGATTATCTTGGTTTGCGTAAGGCAGGTGTCCAACGTATTCCCTGCAGTTATGGCAAGTCACATATCGGTCAGACAGTCATCACTGTGGAACACCGGTGTATTGAAGACAAGCATTACACACGTTTACAACAGCTGAGCAAATTCGGTGTAGCAGATCATTTTCGTGGCACCGGTCATCTTATGGAATACAATGACACAGAGATTCCGGCATGCACTTCCACTTATTGGGACAGTTTAATTAAGGAAGCTATTGACATTAAACTAACAAGCGACCTTATAAATAGAGATGGTGATTATTTTAAAATTCTTCTTGGAATCCGGCCCTGTCTCTCGTCACTATTCGATATTTCCAACCCCATGAACCACAGACATTGCCGAGGTGGGGTGGCCTGCGTGCCTCAACGATACAGATAGCTGTATGTAGGTGCAACCACAGCGGAGGGGTATCTGTGGAGAGGCCAGACAAATGTGTGGTTCCTGAAGAGGTGCAGCAGCCTTTTCAGTAGTTACAGGGGCAACAGTCTGGATGATAGACTGAGCTGGCCATTTGTAACACTAGATAACGTGGATTTGCCATGCATTTATTACGAACGGCTGAATGCAAGGAGAAACTACAGCCGTTAACTTTCCCGAGGACATGCCGCTCTTCTGCATGAATATATGATGATGACGTCTTCTTGGGTAAAATATTCCTGAGGTAAAATAGCCCCCATTTGGATCTCCGGGCGGGGACTACTCAGGAGGACGTCGTCATCAACAAAAACAAAATAGGCATTCTACAGATAGGAGCGTGGAATTTTCTAACCCTTAATCGCGTAGGTGAGTTAGAAGATTTGAAAAGAGAAATGGATATGGTAGGGATCAGTGACGTTCGGTGGCAGGATGAGCAGGATTTCTAGTCAAGTGAGTACAGGGTTATAAACACGAAATCAGTTAGTGGTAACGCAGGAGTATGATAATGAATAAGAAAATAGGAATGCGGGTAAGTTACTATGAACCGCATAGTTAAAGCGTTATCATAGCAACGATAGACACAAAACCAACACCGACCACCGTAGTACAACTGTATTTTCCAGCTAGCTCTGCCGATGATGAGAACATCGAAGAAATGTATGAGGAGATAAAAGAAATTTTCAGAAAATTAAGGGAGACGAAAAGTTGATTGTGATGGAGGACTGGAACTCGGTAGTAAGAAAAGGATGAGAAAGAAACGTTGTAGGTGAATATGGACTGAGGAACAGAAATGAAAGAGGAACTAGCTTGGTAGAATTTTGTGCAGATCACAATTTAATGATCACCAACACTTGGTTACGTGGAAGAGACCAGGAGACACTGGACGGAACCAGACTGACTTTATAATGGTAAGGAATAGATTTAGGAAACATGTTTTAAACTGTAAGACATACCCAGGGGCAAATACAGACTCTGATCATAACTTATTGGTAATAAACTGTAGATTAAAACTTAAGAGACTGCAGAAATTTAGAAAGGTTAGGAGATGCAACCTGGACAAACTAAAGGAACCGGAGGTGGTTGATTGTTTCAGAGGGAGCATTAGGCAAGGATTGGCTGAAACGGGGGAAAGTAATACAGTAGAAGAAAATGGGTGGCTCTGAGTGATAGAGTAGTGAAAGCAGCAGACGATGATATAGGCAGAAGGACGATGCCTAATAGAACCCTGGATAACACAGGATATACTGCACTTAATTGATGACAGGGAAAATATAAAAATGCATCAAGTGAAGCTGGCAAAAGAGACTACAAAAGTCTGAAAAATGTGATTGACAGGAAGTGCAGAGTGGCTAAGCAGAAGTGGTTAGAGGACAAATGCAGAACCATAGAAGACTGTATAACAAGGGGAAAGATAGATACCGCCAACAGGAAAATAAAAGAGGTATTTGGAGACAAGAAAAGCAGCTGTATGAGTATGAAGAACTCAGATGGAAAACCAGCACTAAGCAAAGAGGGGAAAGATGAAATGTGGAAGAAATATATAGCAGGCCTGAACAAAGGAAGTAAACTTCAAGGTAGTATTCTAGAAATTGAATACGAAATGGAGGAAGATAAAATAGGAGATGCGACACTGCGAGAAGAATTTGACAGAGCGCTGAAAGATTTATGTCGAAACTCGGCCCCTGGAATAGATGATATTCCGTCTGAACTGCTGATATCGTTAGGAGAGCCGGTCAAGAAAAAACTGTTCCACCTGGTGTGCAAGATGTACGAGACATAGGAAATACCCTCCGACTTCAAGAAGAATATCGTAATTCCAATTCCAAAGAAAGCAAGTGCAGGCAAATTTGAGAATTACAGAAATATCAGTTTAATAATAGAAAAACTTGTGGAATCTAACCTTGGGGAAGATGAATTAGGATTTAGGACAAATGTAGGAACACGGAAGGCAATACGCACATTACGACTTATCTTAGAAGATAGGCTAAGGAAAGGCAAACCTACTTTATTAGCATCTGTAGATTTGGAGAAAGATTTTGACAATATTGACTGGAATACACTCTTTCAAATTCTGAAGGTAACATGGGTAAAATATAGGGAGCGAAAAGTTACATTCAACTTATACAAAAACCAGACAGCGGTTATTAGAGTCGAAGGGTATTAGTGGGACGCAGAGGTTGGAAAGGGAGTAAGACAGGGTTGTAGCCTTTCCCCAATGTTGTTCAATCTGTACAATGAGCAAGCTGTGAAGCAATACATGGAGATATTTGGAGAGGGAATCAAAGTTCGGGTAAAAGAAATAAAAACTTTGGGGTTTGTCGATGACATAGTAATTCTGTCAGAGACCGCATAGGATCTGAAAGAGCCGAGGTGGAGTAGCCGAACGGTCTAAGGCGCCTCGCTGAGGAGCGCACGGTTGCTCGCCGTCGGGGGTTCGAGTCCTCCCTTGGGCATGGGTGTGCGTATTGTCTTTAGGTTATTTTACCTTAGTTTAAGTAGTTTGTAAGCTACGGACTGATGACCACGCAGTTTGGTCCGATAGATTTACAAACATTTGAACATTTGGATCTGGAAGAGCAAATGAATGGAATGGACAGTGTCTTGAAGAGAGGCTATAAGATGAACATCAACAAGAGTAAAATAAGGATAATAGAATGTAGAGCCAGAAAGTCAGACAATGCTGAGGGAATTTGATTAGGTAATGAGACAATAAAAGTAGTAGATCAATTTTGTTATTTAGGGAGCAAGATAACTTCTGATGGCCGAAGTAAAGATGATATAAAATGCAGAATGGCTATGGGAAGAAAAGCGTTTCTGAAGAAGCGAAATTTGTTGATGTCCAATACTAATTTAAATGTTAGGAATTCCTTCCTGAAAGCATTTGCCTAGAGTGTAGCATTGTATGGGAGTGAAACCTCGACGATAAGGAGTTCAGACAAAAATGTGATAGAAGCTTTTGAAATGTAGTGCTACAGACGAATGATGAAGATTAGATGGGTAGATCACGTAACTAATGAGGAGGTGCTTAAACGAACTGGAGAGAAAAGGAGTTTCTGGCATTACCTGACTAAGAGAAGAGGTAGTGGTGGAACACATTCTGAGACATCAAAAAATCGTCAACAGCATTAGAACGAAGTGTGTGAGGTAAAAATCGTAGAGGGAGACCGAGGGACGAATACAGTAAGCAGATTCAAAAGGATGTAGTTTGTCGAACTTATTCTCAGATTAAGAGACTTGTACAGGACAGGGTAGCGTGGAGAGCTGCATCAAACCAGTTTGCGGACTGAAAACCACAACAACAACATTCGATATTTCTGATGTTGATCATCTTCGGTTGTGTTGACACTGCGGTTACTGGTGCTGTGTGTGTTATCTTTCTTGTTTTCCCATTGTAAACCGAGGTATTAAACTTCTTTTGCACATTGCTTCCTAAGTGCTGTTGTGCCTAGAGAATGGCAGGGTGCGCTCCTGTCGAAATATCGGCGGTGGTCAACGACGTCACTCGGCAGAATTCCCTAAAGTTCTCTGAACATTCAGTACACCAGGAAAATTTAAGGTTTCGCATTATCTTATTGTTATGTGGCCGTTGGGACGGCAAGGTTCGAAGGTATGTGAGGACAATAGTCTTGAATATTGCAGAGATGTAATGCCGGCTAGTTAGCTTACCGACAGTTTTTACTGGGAGGAGAGTGGCATAGAATATCATCCAAAACCAAAATATCTGGTGCAGGGCAAGTATGTCAATCCAGGCTCTAATCAGACAATCGTGCTGGTGCAGTCAGAATCGAACTTCATCGTTAAAAAATCCCGCTCCAAGCTCTAATAAAATGCGTCAAGAGTGGCAAATATTTCTTTATTTTTCTCTAGAAAATGTGATATATTTCATTTTTTACCTAGCACATGAAAATATAAAACCTCGAAGGTAGATTAATTAACGTTTATGTAAACGTTCAATATCGCTGACACTACTTTCAATCAACATCCACTCGTAAATAAACGTAAATACAGACATAAAATAGAAGAACAGTGTACGACATTTTAACAGATCTATATAGAACGATATTGAACGTAATTGAAGACAATCTCATAACACCTGAGGATGGCGTTTAATAGCCAAAATAAGCTTACTGTGCCGATAACAATGCACCTATAAAAGCTATCAATCAGTGCCTTGGCTTAAAACTTTAATAGGTGGAAGATACGTTGATCTTATGACTCGTTACATGCAACGCCTATGGAGGATACGACCACAGTACGCAGTTCCTTGTGTTTTATTCACGATAACGCTAGTCCACATCAGCCAATATCGTCAGTTCCTTGCAAGAAAAGAGGGCCTCCAGATTTTTCCTATTCCTTCGACTCAAAGTCGCTTTAGAAGGAAAGAGATTTGACGATGTTCCCAAAGGAAGACTTCGTGCAAAGTTTCCAGGACATGTTGAAAGGGCCGGCCGCGGTGGCCGAGGGGATTGAGGCGCTCCAGTCACGGTCCGCACGGCCACTACGGTCGGGGGTTCGAATCCCCCCTCGGGCATGGATATTTGTGCCGTCCTTAGTTGTAAGTAGTTCATAAGTAGTTTGTAAGTTTAGGGACTGATGACCCCGTAGTTAAGTCCCATAGACTCTACAAACATTTGAACATTTGAACATGTTGAAAGGGGGGTGTAAATTAAAAATTAATTTATATATCTAAGGTTCTACTTTGCAATTTGTTGTCCTTAAATTATTAACTGCTTACGGTAATGTGTGTACTAGTAAGTGGTGTGATTACTGGCACTGGCCTGCGTAGATGTGCGCAACGGTTTGTTTAATTGGTCTGACTGCGATTTTTTTAAATCTGAAATTAAATTATGGGTCAAAGCTTCTAGTGAGCAATAGGGCCGGGTGTAAAGGCTTTTACATAAAATGAGCTGCCTGTGCCCTCAATGATCTAGGTACAAGGCAGTCTCAAAGCTAACAACTCATTCATTCTCCCTGCTCCTATTTAAAGCTAATCAAATTAGCTATTGGAATAAAATTTTGGATCAAAGTTACCATAAATACATTTATTACCCAAGAAGAAAAGGAAAGAACACAATTATGAGATGGTACTCCACAATGGTTGTTATATAAGGCTCGCTAGTAAAAGAACCAGTCTGCAGATGGCAAAGTAGATAGTGAGGAGACACTGAAAAACCAAATGATGTACTGAGCTATCCTGCTTGGTCATATGAGAAGTTGTCCCCATGTACAATCATAAAACAAGCTACTACAAGTATGTGGTTACGTCCATGGTGGGCAGTTTGTCAAGTTAACGCCGAAGCTGCGTATACATTACCAACGGAAATTGCAGCTAGCTGGATGGGACGTCGTGGCGTCAAGAAACTGCTTTTTCATATTGTTACTAATTACCACACAGTGGATTGACGACAGGAATAGAGTGACTCTTGAATCTGTTAAAAGTATGTTGATGTTCCAATATAATTTAAAATCAACATTCGACATAGTCGCGTTTGGGGAGCAATCTGTAAACGTTATATAGACTTGGAAGAAACCCTAGATCGCATATTTTACTTCATACTTTATTATGTGACTAGTTTCGACAACAAGTTGTCATTTTCAAACATAAAATTAAAATTATAAATATGTATAAAAACTTTCAAAGGCACATGCATCTGGTGTACACCCTACATAAAATACTCCACATGTGTGCTGGTTACTGGAGTACCACTGACATGCTTGGACCATTAACATATGGATGACATATAACGTAGGATAGTACATTCCATCAGTTAAAAATTGACAACGACTGCAGAATTCATGGTGCCATATAATTGCGGTACCTTGAAGTAATAGCAGACAACCAATGTGAGCAAATCGGCCTTTCATTTGGCAGCACACATGCAAGTTAGAACTGTGTTTTACGAGAGTATGAGCACAACTGTCATGTTCTCGTAATACACATTTGCAATTTGTATGCGTGCTGGCTAACATTCCATCTGCCAAATTCTAGGTCTACGCTCTTATAAATATTGCTTGATGTGTCCATAAGATTATTTTTTTTCGCTTGAAAATAGATGTGAATGTTTTGAAATGTTGTTTCACTACCCAGAACTTTACCACACTAAGTTGACCAAAAACATCAATTGCAAGGTTTTCTTTGGCCGTGAATAACATTTAGCGTTGTTTCCTCAATTCCACTATTAAACTATGACTTCCTACATAACAAATCGGCTTTTATAACCTCACTTTCAACATCGGGTATTACTGTTCGATTACTTTTATCGTCTAAACACGCTGCCACAAGATCTTGCTTGAAGTTTGTAGTTCAGGGCTAGTACGCTAGGAGCGCTTCAGTAGACTATTATCTATCTTGTTCACCTTCGTTCATCGTTTAAAAAGGGCTGTTAGGCAGAGCCTAGCGCAGGTTTTCCTCACAGGACGCGCGACCGCACCAGATCGTGCGGATTGTGCGCGGGCGTCAGAGGCAGCACCTGCCTCCACAGTGAGCCAGGGACTGGTCTGGCAGAGAAGAAGTGTGGCCGCCATTTGCATGTAAAGAGGCGCGGACCGCCCTCATCAGCGCCCTCTTGTCCGGGGCGTCACATCTGCAGCCGGCACTGGCAGCGGCTGACGGCCGCCAAACTGGAACGCGCCAGCCTCCCTGCTCTAGATACTCCGGCCCTCAGGCAAGGCAGAGAAAGTCACCAGGGGTCCAAAACAGATCTGCAGGCGCGTCCGTTCAGGAGTTTACAGTGGTTGCGTAGACTTTCCCGGCGTAATAACTGATAATATTTATCTCGGGTATGCTGCCGGATACCGTCGTCAACCAGACACGATATTTCAGCAGACCAACTGGCTGCCATCTTCAGGTGAGAGCGCAGAACACTAACTCGCCGGAAACTGATAAAGAACAAGAAACAGCAGCCCCTTTATACACTGCTGACGACCCACCGCGCGTACGCGAAACCAAAGTAGAAACCACCTAGGCGCAATAGAACCAGTAGCGCCCCGGTGGAGAAAAACGGAAAAAACGATGGGTCGAAAACAAGACTAGTTAAAAGAAACAGCAGGTCGAAATGAAGACCGTTGTTGCTTGATGTCAGATAAAATCGGGTTCCAAGTTTTACTTAGTGGAAAACCCTTGTCCCTATTAATAATATTATCGGCCATACGAATTTCCGTTGATTCTTTGAGAACACATTCCCAGTAGCGGGAAGCAGGAGCAATCAGTTTAGTTTCATCGTATAACATCTTGTGTCCCTCATTCAATCAATGTTCAGCAACAGCCGAATTTTCAGGTTGGAGCAAACGAGTCTGACGGTGGTGTTCCACACACCGATCCTGAACTGTGCGGATCGTTTGGCCAATGTAAGTTTTGCCACAATAACACGGAATACTATAAACACCGGGTTTACTCAGTCCTAAATCATCTTTGACATGGACATGGAGTGTATCGCAAGCCAACGCATACCGTTCTTTATCTTCATGCGACGAGCTGTCATCCGCCACACCAACGTATGGGGGTCTTGCGTACTTTAGTAAAGAGAGCGTACGCCATTTCTGATGCAGAACATCTGGGTGAAGAACTGGAGCATCTCAAAGTGGTCTTTCAACAGAATGGGTACACTGCTCAACAAATTTGTCGTGCATTTCAATTTGGTCCAAAAGGTGAACTATTAGAAGACATTTACAAGTCTATTGCCTTTTTGCCTTTCGTCGGGAATATTTTCTCGAAAATTTCAAGAATTTTAAGAAGATTCGACATTAAAAGTGTTTTTATGCCCCCACCTAAGACTAGGGCCCTCCTTGGGTTAGTCAAAGATGATTTAGGACTGAGGAAACCGGGTGTTTATAGTATTCCGTGTTATTGTGGTAAAACTTACATTGGCCAAACGATCCGCACAGTTCAGGATCGGAGTGTGGAACACCACCGTCATACTCGTTTGCTCCAACCTGAAAAGTCGGCTGCTGCTGAAAATTGTTTGAATGAGGGACACAAGATGTTATACGATGAAACTAAACTGATTGCTCCTGCTTCCCGCTACTGGGAATGTGTTCTCAAAGAATCAATGGAAATTCGTATGGCCGATAATATAATTAATAGGGACAAGGGTTTTCCACTAAGTAAAACTTGGAACCCGATTTTATCTGACATCAAGCAACAACGGTCTTCATTTCGACCTGCTGTTTCTTTTAACTAGCCTTGTTTTCGACCCATCGTTTTTGCAGTTTTTCTCCACCGGCGCGCTACTGGTTCTATTGCGCCTAGGTGGTTTCTACTTTGGTTTCGCGCACGCGCGGTGGGTCGTCAGCAGTGTATAAAGGGGTTGCTGTTTCTTGTTCTTTATCAGTTTCCGGCGAGTTAGTGTTCTGCGCTCTCAACTGAAGATGGCAGCCAGTTGGTCTGCTGAAATATCGTGTCTGGTTGACGACGGTATCCGGCTGCATACCCGAGATAAATATTATTAGGAGTTTACAGTGCTGGCTGCTTTCGACAAGGGTTCGCAAATCGATTCCGTATTTCTTGACAGAGCCCTGAAAGACCTAGGTCGGAACAAGGCCCCAGGAGTAGATGACATACCCTCAGAGCTACTAAAGTCTCTGGGAGAGCCTGCCATGACAAAACTATTTGAACCGGTCTGAAGGATGTATGAGACAGGCGAAATACCCTCAGACTTTAAGAAAAATGTAATAATCCCCATTCCAAAGAAATCAGGCGCAGACAGGTGTGAAAATTACAGAACCATCAGTTTGATAAGTCATGGTTGCAAAATTTTGACACGAATTATCTAGAGGAGAATGGAAAAGCTGGTAGAACCTGACCTCGGGGAAGATCAGTTTGGACTCAGGAGGAACGTAGGAACCGGGGAGGCAATACTCACTTTAAGTCTTATCTTAGAAGATAGATTAAGGAAAGGCAAACCTACATTTTTAGCTTTTGTAGATTTGGAGAAAGCGTTTGACAATGTTGACTGGAATACACTCTTTCAAATTCTGAAGTCAGCAGGGGTAAAATATAGGGAAAGGATAGTTATTTACAACTTTTCTCCGATGTTATTCAATTTGTACATCGAGCAGGCGGTGAAGGAAAGCAAGGAAAAATTTGGAATAGGGATTAAAGTTCAGGGGGAAGAAATAAAAACATTGCGTTTTGCTGATGACATTGTAATTCTGTCATAGACAACAAATAACCTGGAAGATCAGTTGAATGGAATGGACAGTGTGTTGAAGAGAGCGTATAAAATGAACATTAACAAGAGCAAAACAAAAATAATGGAATGCGGTCTTAGAAAATCAGGTGATGCTAAAGGAATTAGATTATGTAACGAAACAGTGAAGGTGATAGATGAGTTTTGTTACTTGGGTAGTAAAATAACATGCGATGGTCGCAGTACAGAGGATATAAAATGCAGAATGGCAATGGGAAGAAAAGCAATTTTGAAAAAGAGAAATTTGTTAACAGCGAATATTAATTTAAGTGTAAGGAAGTCTTTTCTGAAGGAATTTGTGTGGAGTGTTGCCTTGTACGGGAGTGAAACATGGAGGATAAGCAGTGCGGACAGGAAGAGAATAGAGGCTTTTGAAATGTGGTGTTCCAGAAGAATGCTGAAGATTAGGTGGGTAGATCGCCTAACTAATGAAGAGGTACTGAATTGAATTGGTGAGAAAAGGAATCTTTGGCATACCCTGACTAAAAGAAGGGATCGCTTGGTAGGACACATTCTTAGACATCGAGGAATCGTAAATTTAACATTGGAGGGAAGTGTGTGGGGTAAAAATCGCAGAGGGAGACCAAGAGACGCGTATACTAAGCAGATTCAAGTGGATGTGGGTTACCGTTCTTATGAGGAGATGAAAAGGCTTGCTCAGGATAGAGTAGGGTGCAGAGCTGCATCAAACCAGTCTCCGGACTGAAGACCATAACAACAAACAACATTTCTTGATTTTTCAGAAGGCTTTTGACACCGTACCTCACAAACGGCTTTTAATCAAATTGCGTGGTTATGGTACATCACCTCAAATTTGCGATTGGATAGGGGATTTCCTGTCAGAGAGGACACAGTTCGTAGTACTCGATAGTAAGGCATCGACTAAAACAAAGGTGATATCGGGCGTTCCACAGGGTAGTGTTACTGATCCTCTGTTGTTCGTTATTTACATAAACGATTCAGGGGAAAATCTAAGTAGCTCTCTTAGCATTATAGTCGACATGATCGATTGGAGAGTGTCCGGAACTGCACTATGTTATTTTAAATGTGTTTATTTCCGTCAACAGTTGCTATATAATTGTTTAACAACATGTTTCAAAATGTGTGAGTGGCAGGCCATTGGTCCACTTAAGCTGTTTTTTATGACAGTCTTGGAGATCCGTTAACCGGTTTGATAACTTTATAGTTGCATCTTCAGTTGCAATTAAATATTTTGCATATAATTACTGGGTTGAATGACGGCGATTAATGATCCGGCCCGACCGCTATCAGGTTACCTCAATTCGTCAGAAATAAAATCGGTTGACCATCCGGTTGGTGTCAAAAAAAGTTCAAATGTTTGTATAGTCTATGGGACTTAACTACGGGGTCATCAGTCCCTAAACTTACAAACTACTTATGAACTACTTACGAACTAGGACGGCACAAAAATCCATGCCCGAGGGGGGATTCGAACCCCCGACCGTAGTGGCCGTGCAGACCGTGACTGAAGCGCCTCAGACCCCTCGGCCACCGCGGCCGGCAATAATAACATGTTTCGATCACTTGGATCATCTTCAGATCTAAAAAACAAAAGTAAAAATAGAAATGTACAATCTGATAAATTGACTAAGGGTTAATTGAACAAGAGTTAATTTATACATAAATGGAGAGATTTTTCTTTACCTTATAGTTCCGTCCGCAACTCATCTGGCTGAGTACTAATTGGTACTGAGTTTTACAGTTTGATGTAGGCATTTTTAATTTGGTTGCAGGTGGTGGTGGGGTGGGAAAGAGTAGGTGGGAGGGGGGATTGGAGTGGATAGCTTGAACCCTAATAAGCTAGGGTCTTATACCGCACAATTGTACATTTCTATTTTACTTTTGTTTTTTAGGTCTGAAGATGATCCAAGTGATTGAAACATGTTATTAAACAATTATATTGCAACTGTTGACGGAAATAAACATATTTAAAATAGCTCTCTTAGGTTTTTTCAAATGACGCTGTCATTTACAGTCTAGTAAAAACATCTGAAGATCAAAACCAACTGCAGAACGATCTAAATGGTATGGTGTAAAAATTAGCGATTGACTCTTAAATAATGAGGTCGTCCACATGAGTACGAAAAGAAATGCGTTAAACTTTGTTTAGAAGATAAATCAATCAAAAGTGAAGGCCGTAAACTCCACAAAATACCTAGGAATTACTATTACTTCAGACGTAAATTGGAAAGAACACGCAGATAATGTTCTTGGGAAAGGCGAACCAGAGGCTGCGTTTTATTGGAAGTACCCTTAAAACATGCAACAGAACAACAAAAGAAACTGCTTACACTACGCTTGTCCGTCCATTTTTGGAGTATTGCTGCCCAGTGTGGGATCCTTATCAGGTGGGTTTGACGGAGGACATCGAAAGAGTCCAAAGAAGGGGAGCGCGTTTCGTATTGTCACGATACAGGGATGGCAGTGATACGGAAATGATACAGGATCTAGGATGGGAATCTTTACAACAACGGCGCTTATCACTGCGGCGTGGACTACTTACGAAACTACAATCGCGAACATTCTCCTCCGAATGCGAAAATATATTGTTGACTCCCAATTACATAGGTAGAAATGATCGTCAGAATAAAATACGGGAAACCTGAGCTCGAACGGAGAGATTCGGGTGTTCTTTCTTCCCGCGCGCTAGTCGAGAATGCCAGGCACTTAAATGTGATTTACAGAGTAACCCATGTAGATGTAGGAGAAAACAACACAGGTCAACTGTTCATTTTTAAGAACACTGTAGGAGAGGCAGCGATCTTGAGAGTGGCATCGCCTCCCTCCGCCCCCTCCCCCCGCTAGGCGCGTCGTCTACGTTTCGGCAAATCTGCAAGTGGCGCCGGGGGAAAGCACCCCCATTCCTCCCCCTCCCCCTTACAAACATTTTCGTTAAACGTGCTGCAGAATGTGTTACTTTGGCTTGTTTGCGCTTGCTTCAACTCGGGCTGGAGCGTCGGTTTACCAAGCTTCTTTAATTCACTCTTCCAAGCTTAAAGCTGAGTAATTTGTTTACAAAAGATAATAAACGTTGTTCATTTTTCTTTGAGAATTGAACACGAATATCACATGAATATGCACATGAACACTAAAACACGACCGAGCGAGGTGGCGCAGTGGTAAGACACTCGACTCGTATTCGGAAGGATAGTGGTTGAAATCCACCTCCGGCCACCCAGAATTAGATTTTCCGTGATTTCCCTAAATCGCTCCAGGCAAATACCGGGATGGTTCCTTTCAAAGGGCACGGCCGATTTCCTTCTCCCATCCTTACCCAAAAAATCTGAGCGTGATCTCCGTCTCTAATGACCATGCTGTTGACGGGAGGTTAAACCCCAAAATTCTTTCCTGATTACGCTGTTACTGATTACGCTGTTAAGTGACCGTAACAAAATGAATCTGTTACGATGAAGAGACTGGGTCACGCGAGACTGTAAACAGCACCCCCTCCTAATGTTACGCATGCGCAAAGGCTGCTTTCCAAACTGTTACATATTTGTTACAACGAAGGGTATAAATGTCATTTACCTTAAAAATGGCGACACGTCCAACGATGTGTGGCAAGTAACAATACATAATAAGTCATTGTTGTTCCCGTATCTGTTAAAAAGAAGACTGGGTTTCAAAAAATTACTTGCAGTCTGTCTCGTACCCACTACCTTACAACGCGCAACGCGATGCCGCCAAACACACGGCTGTTCTTCATTATTAATCATGATCGGATCTTCTGAAGGCTTTTACACTTAATGCGTCTTTAATTTATAGTTATAAGATATACAAAATATGACGTGTTTTTGATGAATCATGAATCCGCCACAAATATGAAGGGCGGATGTTGCCTTCATGGAGGATTTGTGCATGCGTAATGCGAGATGCGCAGTAGCTCCATTGTCTTTGCTTCGGGACCATTCGTGCGTGACCGCCAGAGCTCGAGTAGCCAGGAGCTGGCGTCTCTATCAGCTTCAACGCCAATTTTAAAAGCTACGTTTCCACTTCCCTGCCGCGGTAATGCCCATATGCTGCCTCCAGGGGGTTCAGAAGAGAATTTTAATCTCAGCCGCGCATGCGCATTCCAACGCTGCGGGCAGTGCCGCCTATATTAAAGCCGTCCTCTCACGGGACGTGGAAATGCACGTGGAGGAGGGAAGTGGTGTCGCCGGAGCGTGGAATACCACGTTCCACTACCCTGCGAAGCGAGAAATGAAGGATCCAATATGTTAGATTTTTGCTTCGTGGAGTGTAACGTGGCCAATGAGAAGCGGCCTGGTTTTCACGTGAGAAGCAGAACTTTTGAGCCGCCATATTGCAAACGGAACTCCGTATTTCGTGCCTTCTTTCATTGTAGCGTACGATACATGAATATAATTTTTCTGAAAGTTTCAGAATAGTGAAGAACGTTTGAAAAGGCGTAATTTTAGATATGTTTTGTTACAATAAATTACCAGAAATAACATTTTCATAGCTTTAAAGGTTCTCGTATTTAATGCGTGCAGTGTTATAATTTGTATAATGTGAAAGAATGTCGTTCTCTTGCTACGGTATAACGCATTATATCAAACAAGAGTCTTTCTCTTTCTGGTGGTATGTCATACATAAATAACATGTTTTAGAAATGTAGTATGTGTAAAATTTTAACCATCTGTGAAGGAGTAGGAACAGCGTAGTTGGTACGCCGGGCGCCGTGGCTCAGCGCGCCCGGTCAGAGGGCTCAACGCCCTCTGTAATAAAGAAGCTGTGCCAACAACACACCGAACAAGAACGAAAAAAAAACGATCAGCGTCCGCAACGAAGAGAACTACCCATTAAAAAAAAAAAAAAAAAAAAAAAAAAAAAAAAAAAAAAGTAGCGTCGCGGACTGTGGTGTTGAAATAATCGGCGGCACAGGTGCGCATCTGTGCCGTTCCGAAGTATCTGTATTTTTTTTCTTTGACGTTTCTGGTTCTTTCTTGCTAATTGAAGTATAATATTCGAAATTCGTTGTTATTTCTTTTTAAGCTGACTTATTAGCGATGTGGTTAGCGTCACGAGCTGCGGAGGAAAAGAGTTGTAAATAACTCTGGCAGATATTTTTTAAGGATTGCGTTTAATTACGGTTTATGTAACTTATTTGTTTATTTAATACAATAATAATATTCGGTATTCGATGTTATTGATTAGAAACAAGAATGAACTTTGTCCACGAGAGATTTTGTTGAGTTTTTCGTTCTAGGCCACTCGTTTTTCCCAACGGTGTTTGAATTAAGTTGCAGTCCAGTTTCACAGTGCAAAGTGAACATGGCTAGCGCGTGTTTACGGAAGCAGATGCAGTGTAGGAGGAACAGAGTTTACGTACAATACTAAAAGCAAAAATTATCACGTGTATAACAAGTAAAATGTATTGGTCAGAAACTATTATCTCCGAATATGCAGAATTATGTACAACGTGGAAAATGTGAATATAAGATCAAGATAATTGGAGCTGGTGCAAATAATGTATTTCACTGCTTTTTTTTAAGATTTTTTTCCAAAAGTGATTTTGTCGTAGATTTCGTCATTATTTTCAACCGTTTTAAGATAAATGTACCGTCTTTGTGCTTCTATTAGAATATTGCATGCCACATGCAAGCATAAGAAAGCATTTTTCTCCCTACGATCGCTAACGGAGATACCGTGTGATTTTACGCACATCCATCTTTGTAAACAGGATGATCTACGCTCCAGTCCGAAACGGGCGATGGAGAGCGCTGCGGTTGAAAAGCAAATCACGATTGAGCAGCACGTTATTTTCCGTGGGATGTGGCAGGTCGTTTCAGTGCGCGCTGTAACTAGGTGGACAGCACGTTTGGCCTACGCCAAGTTGGGACAAGACGTCCTGTGTGAGGACGACTTAAGCGGCCGCGCTACGACTCGTAGCCGGCCGCGGTGGCCGAGGAGAGTCATTCGAGTGGACGCCGCAGTGCGGGACGGATGTCTGGAGGCAGCGCGGCGGCCCGACGTAAACAACGGACGTGCGGCAGTACAGCAGGTCAGTTGTAACCTTCTAGTTGCGTCCTCGTAACTTGAAATGTTTCACCAGAAGACAAAATGAATCTGAACAGTTGTCAAAGAAAAGATACAATTAAGTTTACTTTCGATTGGGACTTTATTAGACCGAAGGCTTTCGAGTTAAAGAGATGGTTTGTAGAAACAGTCGGAATTACGGATGTAGACGTAATTGGAGTACATCTCTCGTTTGTTACGAACTTTGTTTACGTAAAATTACGATCTGCTGACTTATGTTGTCGAATTATCGAAAGAAGTGGGGGTAAAATGAAGTTTAATCATTCAGACGGACGAGTTAGTGACGTTCTTGTGTCGCATGCTGGTCTTAGAACAGTAAGAATATTCGAGTTACCGTTCGAAATGCCAGCTGAACAAATTAGTATCGCCCTCGAACCGTATGGCCGGGTTATTTCAAATGTTGCCGAGAAATGGTCTGAGCAATACATGTTTCCCGTGTTGAACGGAGTGAGACAAATTAAGATTGAACTTGAGAGGGACATACCATATTTTATAAACATCGGTGGATATCGTGCCCTCGTGATTTACGACGGACAGCCGAAGACGTGTGCTCTCTGTAATTCACCTGATCACGTGCGAAGCGAGTGTCCTAGACGTCGTGTCCCGCAGATCCCGGCTAACGAGGCGGCCGTCCCGGGGCCGGTGGTGAGCATGAAGTTGACATACGCCGCCGCGGCAGGCAGCCGCGGCCCCGTTCCACTGACCACCGCGGAGCAGCGGGGGGCCGGCCGCGGTGGCCGAGGAGACTAAGGCGCTCCAGTCACGGTCTGCACGGCCACTACGGTCGGGGGTTCGAATCCCCCCTCGGGCATGGATATTTGTGCCGTCCTAGTTCGTAAGTAGTTCTTAAGTAGTTTGTAAGTTTAGGGACTGATGACCCCGTAGTTAAGTCCCATAGACTTTACAAACATTTGAACATTTGAGCAGCGGGGGGAAGCGGCCGGCGGCGAGAACGCGCAACTGGACAACGGACGAGGAAGTCCCGTCTCTGGAAATAGACACTCAACTGAGGACGAAACGCACGTACCTGAGGTGACTGCGAGCACTTCACACGTACCAGACACGTTACTCGAAGCTGAACGCCCGGGGCACTCTTCAGATGTTGCCCATGACGAAGGCCAAATAGCATCAGTGGCTCAAATGCAAGAACAACTTAGTCAAGGGAAGAATCACTTCACAAACAAAACTTCGTCAGAACAACAAGGCGACAAGACAGATACCAAAGAAAAGGATAGAAATCATGAACGACAAGCAGATCACGAAGGTCGGACCACACCGCGGCTTCAAGAGGAGGCGGTACTTAAAACCGATGACCAAACCGGAGGCGTTCAGAACGCTCCCTCGAACAAGAAGGAACAGTCCCCTTGTCAGAGAGCGCCTACGGGGTCTCCTGACACCTCACCAGGATCTTCTCCAAGTAGATCGGCGAAATCGACGCGTAAAAAGAACAAGAAAAGGCGAATTGCACACGAAGCGGCACAAAACTTGGCCCCTTCTTTAAGGGAACGGCTTAGGAATATCCAAGAAAGAGAAAGACAGCACGACGTAATCCAAACGGAAGGAGTCAGTGAGCGCAGTGATGGAACAACGGGTGCGGCACATGCTGCAGAACCGCAAGATAAATTGAACACTGCACCTGACACAAACAGCCCTGACACGGATGACGTATCTCGGCTTAGTCGTGAAAGAGCAGAAAAGACCGGTGATTGGGCGGAAGATGTAGAGAACCGGACGGACGAAATGGACACGGACCAGGAGAGTGAAGAAGACGTCTTCTATTAAAGATTTTTAACTTGTCAGACCCAAGGAACGGAACGCATGAACGAGGATGATATTTTGGAGTGTTTTACTGGAACATATTTTTAAGTTTACACGAAAGACAAAAAAAGACGAAAGAATTAATAGACGAAAGTTTGCCCTACATATGTCATCTTTTGTTAAGTAGAGCTTCAGAGTGGAATACACATACCACGTTACCACTTTGAACATAAACAAAATTCAAAATTCAACGAAGGTAGCCGCCCTCAGAGATTTTTTATATCAGTCCGATACTGACGTAGCTTTTTTACAGGAAGTTAACATCAAGAATTTTTATCTGTCCGGCTACAGAGAGATTTTAAACACCGCAACTGAGAAGGCTTGCGGAACCGCATTACTCGTCAAAGATGGACTGGAACTTACAAACGTATGTCTTTTGGAATCAGGGAGGGGAATCAGCTGCAAAATTTTTAATACCACCTTTATAAATATTTACGCCCCCTCAGGAAATAATGCCAGGGAAGAGAGGGCAAAATTTTTTAAGAGTGACATTTTATTTCTTCTCAAGGACAACCCTGCAGAAATTTTAATAGGAGGAGACTGGAATTGCGTCCTAAATAAAAAGGATCAACGACCAAATTTTAATTTCTCCCGCGAATTGGACGCGTTGGTCAAACAAATGAAATGGAAAGACGCTTGGGAAGTAAAGTATCCAACAGTTGTCAAATTTACATATTTTACTCGTGATTCACAAAGTAGAATTGATAGAATGTATGTCACTCCTAATTTAGAGGCCAAACTACGTGGAATCGAAGTGATACCAGCTGCCTTTTCTGATCACCTAGGTGTGAAATGTAGTATCAACCTTACAAGACAAAAGACATACTGGGGCCGCCCGCTTTGGAAATTAAACATAAGTATGCTCCCAGAACAAGCTTTAACCTTAGAAATACAACAGACTTGGCAGGCTGTGTTAAGAAGCCGAAATAAATACCGAACCCACATTGAATGGTGGACTTCGGCAGCGAAGAAAAGATTACGGACAACATTAATCGCATATGGGAAAGAGAGAGCAAGATGGTCAAGGACAACAATGGAATTTTATTACAACTGTCTTCGCGAGTTATATAACCAACCTATGTCAGTAGAGGTTTTTCTGGATGTAAAGCAAACTAAATCCAAAATGATCAGTATTAAGAGGGTGCAGCTGGAGGGTTTGAAGATAAAGTCCCACACTAGGACAACAGTGGAAGATGAAAATGCCTCCATCTACCACTTAATACAAATAGCAAAAAACAGGAGGAGGAATTTGATTAACAGCCTCAGAACGGACGATAACAAAATTCTGACAGAACAAAAGCATATTTTAAACGAGGCTCATAGGTACTACCATCAACTTTATGCCGAGAATAATGGTAATAATGAGAACTTAATGCAAGTCTTGCTGCAGAACTCCGGAATAGGGAACCTCGTGACTGAAGACGAAAACTCAAATTTTACTGTAGCAATAACAAACGACGAAGTTTCGGAAATTCTTAAATCTTCGCCACGCAATAAGTCTCCTGGCCCGGACGGCCTGCCAGTAGAATTTTATACCAAATTTTGGCATTTAATAGGCGATGCATTTACCGCTGTGGTTAACGAGGTCTTAAGTGGTGTTGCTATTCCTGACACTTTCAAAGAAAGTGTCACAATACTACTCCCAAAAGGAAGAACCACAGACACTAAAGAACTTGGTAAAATGAGACCCATCTGCTTAATGAACGCAGATTATAAGATCATCGCGAGGGTGCTCAAAGATAGGATGCGACCTATTTTAGAACATGTAATTGGGAGCCACCAGACTTGCCTTCCTCGAAGGAGCATATTTAAGACGGTCTGTGAATATAGAGACATAATTGCAATATTTTCGACTTCATCGGCGAAAGGCGGCCTAGCCTTCATAGATTTCGCAAAGGCTTTCGACAGGGTGAACCACAAATATCTGTATAATACCTTGAAATATATTGGTTTTAAGGAGAATAGCTTGACTATAATACGGAACTTTATAAATTCTATAACCACTAGGATTTCTATTAATGGTCAATATACCAAAGACATCAGAATCTTAAATGGAGTACCACAAGGCAGCCCGTTATCAATGATTTTATACGTCGTTTCAGTTGAACCCCTCTTACGAATTCTGCATTCCACTTTAGAGGGCATAACAATACGTGGAACTAAACGGGTAATAAACGCATACGCTGATGATGTCGGCGTCATAATAAGGAGCGAAGCAGACAATGTCCAGTTGACAGAAAAATTGCAAATTTACTGTGACGCAACGGGCGCGAAAATAAACGAGACCAAAAGTTCTTTCTTAAATTTGCAGAGTCTCGATGAGGTACAGCTGAAGTGGGCAAAGCGAGTGGAGCATCATACTGCTTTAGGCGTAACCTTCTACAGTTGCCCACTAAGAACGGCAGCTTCTAATTGGAAACAGATACTGGACAAAGTTCGAGTCATTTTAAAATTGAATCAAACAAGGGATCTGATCTAAAACAACGGATAAAACTCATTAATTGCGCGGTCCTTGCGAAAGCCACATATGTCGGTCAGATATTACCGGTTCCCAGAGAAATAGCAAAAACTATTATGCGTACAATTTGCAATTATGTATGGCAAGGTCATATTTTCCGAGTAGCACGGGATGTAATAACACTGAAACGTGAGAAAGGTGGGCTAGGACTGGCAGATATTGAGAAAAAAAGTACGGCCCTCTTCATTAAACGGACCTTGCAACTTATTGATAATCATCCAGACAGCATCACTGCTGCTTTATTTGACCTACTTAGGCCCGTTTGCATGTCACCGCCAGTAAATGTCGGAAGAATTAACGACAATTTGAAGCACATACAAATGTTCTACCTTGAAATTAGTTATATGAGAGGTATCATCGGGGATAAGAACAAATGGAAAAGCCAATATATAATGGATAAACTACAATCAACTACAGGACGCAACAGGATGGAATTAAAATATCCCGAGAAAAACTGGGAAAAAATATGGAAAAACATCAGCAATAGAACACTAACATCGGACGTTCAGTCGGCTTGGTACAAAGTCATCAATAATATAGTAAGTACCAACGAAAAATTATATTCCATAGGACGTAGAGCAACTAACGTATGCTCAAAGTGCGGAAATGTCGATCTACTGAAGCACCGCTTCATATGTGAAGGATACGCAGATATATGGAAAGAGAGCACGGTACAGGCCGCTTTTATTAAACGGAGTGATGGACGGGAAATTACTTTGAACAATTTATTCTTTCCAGAAGAAATAGTTTTCCCACCGCAGAAGAATAACGTATTATTATGGATATATGGTAATTACATAAATTATGTAATTAACAAAAAAGGGAAAGACTGTATAGAGGAATATAGACAATATATGCAGGAGGAGTATTATAAAATATTTAGAAAAAAAGGACACATGAAAAGTTACGGAAATATGTTAAAAATTCTTTTCGAAAGACAAGGCATAGGATAAGGCTTTTATTAGTAGTATAGTAGCAATGTGTTGGATAAATGCTAAGTAGGGGATTGCTGCTGAGGGTGAAGTACGGTGGGGACTTCGTGAGCCCCGTGGCCGCTACGGTAGCCATGAAGGCCTCAGCAGAACCCTGAAAACGCATTGTCCAAGGATTATAAATAACTTGAAAAATGTAGATTCATATACCTTTGATAGGTATTTAAAGTTGTTTTCATTTCCAGTGAAGTATATGTTTTGGTTTGCTATTTTTTTCTGTTCTATAAAAACCGAAGGATGCCGGAAAACACATTTTATTTGTGGCTCCTTGCGGAAGGGAAAGGGAGAAATTACTTTAGAGCAAGGAGTACTTAGTTCGTTAAAAAAAATGTTTAGTTATACATTATATGATAGAAGATAAGACAAGTTATATTAATGCCACTAAGAGGCACAACAAATTTTAGTTTTACTTGCATTTTGACCACTGCAAATGAAAATAATGGAGTGGAAGACAGAAAGAAAAAATTTGAGTTTATAATTCCTTTTCTGCAACAAGGACGATGCTTACAGACACCCAAGTAAAGGGTAAGAAACGAATTCTTTTACATGGCGGAGAAGCCCACGCCGAAGAAGGCGATAATGGCGAGCGAAAGGCAGGGCTGAAGGGGAGGAAGGAGGCCCTAAAAAAAAAAAAAAAAAAAAAAAAAAAAAAAAAAAAAAAAAAAAAAAAAAAAAAAAAAAAAAAAAAGGAGACTGAGGAGCTCCAGTCACGGTCTGCACGGCCACTACGGCCGGGTGTTCGAATCCCCCCTGGGGCATGGATATTTGTGTCGTCCTTAGTCTTAGTTAGTTCATAAGTAGTTTGTAAGTTTAGGGACTGATGACCCCGTAGTTAAGTCTCATAGACTTTACAAACATTTGAACATTTTTTTTACGACTCGTATACGTGCTGTCTTCGCGTGGTAACATTTCTCATACATTAAAATTGAATGTGAATATAAAATGATCTGATAGAAGAACTAAACGAGGAATGATAGTTTAAAAACACTTTTTACTTTATTTATTTACTTTTTTTCACTACGAGCTTTTTTCCGGGGGGGTCACTGAACCAGTGAACACCTTGCTTGCAACGGCGCATTTATAAATTTATTTCAGTTATCACGTGGTCATCCTCGAAGAGAACGAGCTTTTAACCCATAGTCAACACGGAATCAGAAACTATAGTTCTTGTGGAAAAAAGTACGGCATGGTCGGAGATAAGTGGTGGACAGAGAGTTTGATAAAAGTGACTGGAATGTTTTTGCAAGTTGTCTGTCTCTCTGACAGTTTTTTCAACACTTTCCCTCGCAGGTGTTACCACCACACTTGTGCCACTGTCGCAAGATTTAATTACGTAGCACTGCTCGTGAGAGCCGTAGAACTACATGCATCGTCAGTGCTTGCAGTTAAAAGTTTCTGCTCACTAACCTGGCTTCTTCTTTTGTGTTGTTGTCCCCGCGCAAAAGCAGCGCACAGGTCGTTGATTCTTTTAAAACTGTGGCTATCCCGCGGACGCCGTGGTTCAGCGCGGCCGGCGAATGTGCTGAACGCCCTTTGTAATAAAAAAATCTCAGCCAACCATTCAACGAACAACCACGAACCCAACTGAACGAACGAGCGCGAACCATAGATCTAGAGATGAAAAAAAAAAAAAAAAACTAATGGTCGCGGGTTTGATCCCCGCCAAGTCCTGGAATTTTTATCTGCCACTTTTCACTTCTTTCACCTCTGGCAGTGTTGCTTACGTGAAAAATACCGAGTAGTACCGTGGTTCGGAACCCGCGTTAAACTGTAGGTCCCCCTATAAGTGGCTGGGTAAGTCAGTTCGAAGGTCGGAGGAAGACAGCTGCATACCACCTCGAAACAGGACCATGCCTAGTTGTGTTCAAACCAATCTTCGAATTGTTGACTGCTTTACCTTACCTTATGTGGTGAAACATCAAGCGACATATGTAATACTGTCCATGATATTAGTACTATTGATTTCTAAGTACAGTACATAGTTAAGGAATTTTCACACAGTTTAAGTGTAGGTGTTAAAATAAATGACAAACCAGTCAAATACTTTTTACCAAACTAATAAGGCGAGTTTTAATATTTTACTTAAAATGAGACAAACCGGACGGACAACCGATTTTATTTCTGCTGATAGCGAGGGAAGCTGATAGCGATCGGCCGGACCATTAATCCCCGTCTTTCAGCCCAGTAATTATATGAAAAATATTTAATTGCAACTGAAGATGCAACTATGAAGTTATGAAATCGATTTACGGATCTCCACGAGTGTAATAAAAACAGCTTAAGTGGACCTTCCACTCACACAAAAATGTTCAAATGTTTGTAAAGCTTATGGGTCTTAACTACGGGGTCATCAGTCCCTAAACTTACAAACTACTTATGAGCTACTTACGAACTAGGACGGCACAAATATCCATGCCCGAGGGGGGATTCGAACCCCCGACCGTAGGGGCCGTGCTGACCGTGACTGGAGCGCCTCAGTCACCTCGGCCACCGCGGCCGGCCCACTCACACAACTCCAATTTTATTTTAACACCTATATTTTTAATGTTTGAAGTTCCTTAACTATGTATAAATATTTTAGCTATGGTTTCCCTTTATATAAAATCTTCTCTAATTACAGTAGTTGAAGAATGTAAAGTTTGAACTGTCTGACTGACTGTTTTAAGAGCGCGATTGTCATAGTTGTTATACCGGTCTATACCGGTTCCAAAACCTTAATCATTTTGAAGCGATACCAATAAAGAAGCAGTTATTAGTGCACAAGTCTATATAATATATATAATTTAATATGAGTCCTTAATAGAGCTCATCTTAATAAAATATACGCTCTCTTGCCTGTTTCACACAACAAAATAAATTAAATAAACTTCTGTTTCACTTTATGACTTCCCGACAATTACTATGTACTGTATATATCCAATCGCACATGAGACTATATTCCATAAGCAGGCAATTTGATAACAAGCCACTTGTGCGGTACAGTGTCAAAAGCCTTCCGAAAATCACTTCATGTGAATAAATAGCTAGTTTATCTATGTTCCACAAGAACGATACTTTCTGAATCCGTGTTGACTGTGGATCAGTAAGTGATAGGTATTCCATGTATTCGAAGAAGTTATATGTTCCAAAATCCTACTGCAAACCGACGAAAATGGCATGGGCCTGTAATTTTGCATGGCGCTGCTGTTACCTTTCTTGAATATTGGAGCCGCGGCGGAGCAGCCGAGCGCATTGCGGCGCTACGCTCCGATGCGCGAGGCCGTTCCCCGTCGGGAATTCGAATCCCCCTCACCCTCGGCATGGATGTTTGTGTTGTCCTTAGTAGAAGTTAGTTCATAAGTAGTTTGTAAGTGTAGGGACTCATGACCCCTCAGTTAAGCCCCTTAAGCTTAACTAACACTTGAACATTTTTGAATATTGGAGTGACCTGTATAGCTTTCCAGTCGTTGGGTACGGATCTTTCGCTAAGGGCGCGGATGTATAGGTGAAACGAGTTCGCCGAAGCACAGTTGAATAGTCGGCACATTACACCTGTTGACAGAGTGTCAGCAGAGAGTGAATCGTGTTCGTCGCGTGGACCACTCTGCATCGATACGTCGGAAGTGTGACTTCACCTTGCTAGGGTCGAAGCCGACGAGAAAGGCAGGCCGCTGGCTACACGTCACGTCACGTGATCAAGAGAGGCGATCGCTAGCTGACTGGCTGTCTGCTGGCGCACAGCCCACTGTCTCTTAGTGGCCAGCCAGTCAGCTGGCGATCGCGATGTCTCAGGCCTCTCTAGATCACGTGACGTGCGGGCCGCGGTCTGTCTTTCTCGTCGGCCTCGACTAGGGCGATCCGTAGTGCCTAGTGGTTACGTATCATAAATTACAGCGGACTGTGAAAGGACCTTGAAGAATGCAAATCTCCTTCTTCTCCACAAGTACAAAGAGCGTTGTCAGTCAGCCGCGGAGGAGTAGCTGAGAGGTCTATGACGCCTAGCTGCGGAGGGCGCGGTTGCTTGCTGTCGGAGGTTCGAGTCCTCCCTCGGGCATGGGTGTGTGTGTGTTGTCCTTAGGTTAGTTTACTTAGTTTAAGTAGTTTGTAAGCTACAAACTACAAGCAGTTTTGTCCGATAGATTTACAAACATTCGAACTTTTTTTTTCCTTTTAAAGAATTCACTGAGATATCTGGACTACGACTCTGTAATCTAAGAGTCTAGAGACGTATCATTAGACCTTCGGAATGTCACTCACACAAATCCAAATACAACAAGGGAAGGTGTGTGAATACTGTCTTACGATCAGCTTGACAGCTCACATGTCTGCTATACTGACGAGCGTAACAAGGAAAAGAATAATACAGGAAACTGAGAATCTGTGAGGTGAGGGCCAGTTTGACTTTTTCAAAGGTGAAGGCACTAGAAAAGCGACCCTGACATTGCACTTAATAATGTAAGTAATATTGACGACTTCCGACGGAGTATGATACAGCGCCTGGTCTATACCCGTTGGGCCCACAAGGCCTGTGTGGGACAGAGTTTAGTTCGGAGAGTGAGTGCTTAAGTAAGAGCTCTAATAAGGACTAATATTACATTATATATTTTATATAGTTGTGTTGACTAACAACAGCTTGTTTATTGGTACTGCTTGATAATGATGAAATCTTGCAATCGGTAGCACAATCAATAAAAGATATAATAAACGTATCTCTGGTAGTCATTTAATTATTATGCACTTTATTTAAAAAGTGTTATAATTTTTTACACAAATAATAAAAAGAAAACGCCTCCCATAAGTCTGATCATACCCTGATCTTCAGCATGCCAAATCAGCACACTACTGCCTAATATGTTTCGTCACGCTACAACCCAAATCTAATTGTCATTAGAGCCTTTTATCTCGGAATTATCTGAATAGGGCGCTTTAAAACCACCATGAGTGAACGCCCTTAACTTGTACTAGTAACGTGCTAAATCTCATCATAAGCTGAAATTCCCAGATTGGACGTATTCCTTGTAGTGACGATTGAGTCCAGTGCCAGCTGTCACCAGTGCCACATCGTAAACAGCGCTAAGTATCTGAATTTAATTTGTGTCAAATTTAATTTGACAGTCTAGTTCATTTTCGTTAGTACTTCTGTTTTAAGAGGTTTATTCCCGCGTACTTGCAGATTTCGTTTGTACTACTGTTTTAATAGTTTATTCTATCGTATTTGATAAATACCGTTGTGTTTGGTCTTCGTCTTTGACCGGTGTATTTCAAAACATGTCAGAGACCGTTACTATAGCTCGTTATCAGTCAGTCCAATGCCAGCTGCCACCAGTGTCGCATCGTAAACAGCGCTACACTGCCGGACTCAGTTTTGTTGATTTGACAGTGTAGCTACCACTGACCACAGTTCAGTCAGCAGCCAGCCGCCGTTATTAGAGTACTAGGCTTCTTAAAAGTTGATTATTTAATTTTCTACTTTCTGCAGTTAATTCTATCGATAGGATGGATAGGATGTGTGCCTGCTGTGTGCGGACGCAGGAGGAGTTGGCCGCGGTTCGCGAACAGCTGAGCGTGCTGTTGTCTACGGTCAGCCGTTTTCAGGCTGCTGTCTCGGGGTGCAGCGATGGTGGGGAGTCTGGTGCGTCGAGTGGGACACCTCAGGTGTCTCACGCTTCGCTCTCTGTCCCTGCTACCGAGGCACCTTCAGGTGTACCGGACGTCGTCGAGCCGCCTTCTCCGCAAGGGGAGTGGCGGGTTGTACGGCGTTCGCGTCGCTCGAGGAGGAATGCCAATGTGGAGGCTGGACGTCCGTCCGCGCACGTTCGTCCTGTGAGTGAGCGTGTGGCCACTCCTTCAGCAGGGTCCGAGCAGGTGCACGGCGGGAGGGGATTATTAGTTACTGGGAGCTCCAATGTTAGGCGCGTGATGGAGCCCCTTAGGCAGATAGCGTCGAGATCCGGAAGGAATTCCAACGTGCACCGGTGTGTCTGCCGGGCGGCCTCATCCGAGATGTGGAGGCGGCCTTGCCGGCGGCTATCGAAGGTGCGGGGTGCAGTCGACGCCGGCACCAATGACGCTTGTCACTTGGGTTCTGAGGACATCCTCAGGTCCTACGAGCGGCTGGCGCAATTGGTGAAGACTGCTGCCGTCGCACGCGGGGTGCAAGCAGAGCTGTCGATTTGCAGCATTGTTCCCAGGGTTGATCGGGGTCCTTTGGTTTGGAGCCGAGTGGAGGGTCTGAAACAGGGGCTTCGCCGACTCTGTGACAGTCATGGCTGCAGATTTCTGGATCTGCGTTATCGGGTGGGGAATTGTAGGGTACCCCTAGATAGATCAGGGGTGCACTACACTAAGGAAGCGGCTACTCGGGTAGCAGAGTACTTGTGGAGTGCACATGGGGGTTTTTTAGCCTAGGCGCTAACTCTGATGAGCACTCGCCTGTCAGCATTCAAACAGCGAATTCAGGCCACGTTCGGAACAAAAATTCGAACATAAAAATATTAGCCGCGAACTTACAGAGTATTAGAAACAAAGTTCCCGAATTTGCCGCACTGCATGGAAGTTATTGCGCTCAGATAGTTTTAGGCACCGAAAGCTGGCTACATCATGATGTGACAAGTTCAGAAATATTTAGCGAAGCGTGGAAAGTATATCGGAAAGATAGATCGGATACAACTGGAGGAGGAGTGTTCATCGCTGTGGATAAAGATATTGTTTCTACTGAGATCGATGTTGAAAGTAACTGTGAAGTTATCTGGGCACGTATAACAGGTTTAAAAGAAGTAAAGTTAATAGTTGGTTGTTTTTACCGACCCCCCCCCCCGCCCCGTGCTGCTGTAGAAGTTTTAGAATCATTCAAAGAAAGTCTTTACCAGGTAGTGGGTAGGTATCCGGGCCATGTAATATTAGTCGGAGGAGACTTCAACCTTAAGAGTATCGATTGCGACCTCGCTTGTTACATTTCAGGCGGTACAGATAAGCAGTCTTGCGAGCTACATTTGGACACATTCTCCGAAAACTGTCTTGAGCAGTTAAACCGGCAACCCACGCGCAATGGAAATATTCTAGACCTAATAGCCACAAACAGGCCTGACCTTATTAACGATGTCTGTGTAGAGACAGGAATTAGTGATCATGATATCGTCATAGCGTCGATGGTGACCAAAGTTCATAAACCAACCAAGAAGGATAGGAGCGTGTTTTTGTTGGGAAGAGCCGATAAGCAAATGTTACGATTGCACTTAGAAAATGAATGGGCATCGTTTAATTCCGGGACTGGATGTAGAGGATTTGTGGACTACAAGTGCATTGTTAATAAAGGGTAAGAGAAATATGTGCCAGTAAAGACGATTAAGGATGGAAAAGATCCACCGTGGTATAATAATAATGCCGCGAGAGACCACGCAGGGGATAGCGTCACGGACTGCAGAGCACAAGGTCGCCGGTTCAATCCCGCCCACCGGCAAAAATTTATTTCTTTGTAATTTACAATTCCAGAAGTTTCTAAATCTTTCTTATGTTCACTTGTAAATTCTACTTGTTTCTTATGTTAACTGTTCTTCTAATTTCTGGTAAATTCTGTCTGTGTATAAATAGCAGAGCACTCCGCCTGAGAGGCAGTCAGTGCTGCGTGTATGTTGAGTTCGTAATAAACGTGCTTTCACTATAAGTGCTGTGTTTAGTTGCCTTCGAAGTCAAGCCTACTTCCATTGCAACGTGACATTGTTTGGTGGAGGCGCCGGTTACACTGCGCAACAGCTGCATCACCGTGGCTCCGATTAGGCAACGTAAAAGCCGTCGCTTACACGGACTGGAACCGGAATACAAGGGATACACCGAGTACATCCTTCCAAAGGTCCGTATTATCAGAAGAACGATGGAGACGAAACCAGCAATAAGCCAGCTGCACATCAGACACCTGTCGGTGTTCTCTGGAGATGCTGGACAAGACCCCAACAAACGGCTAAAAGGGTTCGACCGAGTCGCCATGTACAACAGGTGGGATCATACGATGTGCTTGGCCAACGTGTATTTATAACTGGATGGAACAGCCCAGCAATGGTTCGAAAACAATGAAGACAAGTTGAATGACTGGGAGACGTTCCAGGAGGAACTTAAGAAGACGTCTGGAGACCGCCAGCGACAAATCCGCTCGGCGGAAGAACAACTGGAGAACCGGGCCCAACGACATGGTGAGCCGACACAATCGTACATACAGAGTGTTTTGGCCCTGTGTAACGTAGTCAATCCGAACATGACTGAAGCGGACAAAATCACGCACCTGATGAAGGGAATTGCAGAAGATATGTACCAAGCTCTTCTGATAAAAGACGTCGCTACGACAGAAGAGTTCATCAAGTGGTGCCAGCGTATTGAAGAGATGCAACAAAGGAGGGTTGGACGCAAGAAGTATGACAGACTCCCAAATGTAGTCCCTATGGCCGTTGTGGAAGACCAGCAGGACTTGGCTTCTCTCATACGACAAATCGTGAGAGAAGAATTACAACAGTGCATGGCATCCGGGACTATTAGACCGAGCGAGCATCAGATTATGGCCATGGATGTGAGCCCTGTAAGTCACGAGGTAGCCGACGCCGCTGAGAACGAGGTATTTCAAACATTAGCTCCTGTCTGCCCCGTCAGTCGCACCCGACGTGAAGAATGGCGTCGCCCTGCTATGTCTTACGCTGCAGCCGCCAAACGGCAGCCCATGAACCGGCCGACGCGACCACAGCCAACTCCCCCGGTAACTTTGACGCCCCGGAGAAGAACAGACGTCTGGAGGACAGAAGACAACACACCACTGTGTTTCCACTGTGGACGCCCTGGACATGTCGTACGCTACTGCAGAGAGAGAAGGCGAGTTTTCGATGATTATTTTGCCGCAAGACGTCAGCCGTCGGTGCAGTTCTATTCCCGGCAGTCACCTGCTGATGAGTTCAGTCGACCTATGGGAAGAAGCCCATCGCCGTACCCTAGACGATGTTGCTCCCCAACGCGCCGCAGCCGTTCACCGTCGCCGTACAGAGGTACCAGCCGCTCCCCTAGCCGCCGCGCCCAGGAAAACTAAGCGAGGCGACCATCTACGAAGGTGAGGCCGCCGCAGATGAAAATCCTCCATGGACGACAGTCGCTAAGATGTCGGGAAATCTCATCGACGTCATAATCGACGGCCAACCTGTCAGGGCGCTTGTTGATTCAGGAGCCTCTTTTTCTGTATTATCGGATAATTACCGCCGCACACTAAAGAGACAATGTTCTGTGATACGGGGGCAACTGTGCTGAAGGTCGCGAATGGAAAGTACGTCCATCCAGCAGGAACTTGTGTCGCAAGAATAACCATCAACAACAGGACGCAGCCGTTTGAATTTGTCGTGTTAACAGAATGTAGTCACAATGTCATCCTCGGCTGGGACTTCCTTCAGGCATCCCAAGCTATCATTGACTGTGGAAGATCTGAGCTGCAAATTGAAGAAGTCGTTCCGCCGGATACACGTAATACAGAATTTTCTGGGAAGTTATTCGTCGTTGACAATGTGACGATACCGCCGTTGACAATGAGAAGAGTTGCAGTCACAAACACAGGTGACTGGTTAAACTGTGAAGTTCTTGTTGATAGTAAAAAGTTTATCAGGCTCACAAAAGGAATTTACATACCAGCGGCTATCATAAGCATTACCGGTGGTCAAGGAGAGATTTGGATCACAAATTGTCACGAGCAGTCACAACTTATCCCCAAGGGAATGTGTATCGGGACAGCTGAACCAATCCAGGACGGTGAGCTCAACGTCATCAATGAAGACCCATGCCCTGCTGTTAGTACAAACAACACGCTGGAGGAAACAAACGTGGAACTGCCAATAGGACCTGGACTGACCAAGGAACAACGCCAGCGGGTGTTAGGTATACTACGCCAATTTTCGGGTGCATTCACACCTCAGTAGGGGAAAAGTCAGACGAAACGGCCCACGACAAAGCACCGTATCAATACTGGGGATCATCCGCCAATTAGCCAGCGTTCGTATAGAGTGTCGCCAGCTGAAAGACGGATAATTCGGGAGGAAGTGGAGAAGATGTTGCGAGACGACATTATTCAACCCTCGGAGAGTCCTTGGTCGTCTCCGGTGGTCCTTGTAAAGAAGAAGGATGTCACGTGGCGATTCTGTGTCGACTATCGACGGCTGAACAGAATCACAAAGAAAGATGTCTACCCATTGCCGCGTATTGACGACACCTTAGACTGCTTGAAAGAGCAACATACTTCTCAACTATGGACATGCAGACAGGTTACTGGCAAATCGAGGTTGACGAAGCTGACAGGGAGAAGACGGCTTTTATTACACCTGACGACCTCCATGAATTTAAAGTAATGCCATTTGGATTATGTAATGCTCCAGCCACATTCGAACGCATGATGAACAGCTTGCTTCGACACCTTAAGTGGACGACGTGTCTCTGCTATTTAGATGACATTTTCGTTTTCTCTAAAACATTTGAAGAACATCTGAGTCGCCTGTCAACTGTGTTGAAGTGTGTTCAGGCTGCAGGTCTCCGCCTCAATCCAAAAAAATGCCTCCTCGTCGCCAAAGAGATAAAAATCCTGGGGCACCTAGTCAACGGAGATGGTGTCCGTCCTGATCCAGATAAAGTAAGGGCAGTCACAGAATTTCCAACTCCTCAGCACATTCGTGATGTTTGGGTTGGTGCTGGAGTCGGGTTCGGATAGCCTAATGGTAAGGCAACCGTTCGTGAAAAGCACAAATTTTCGTGTGTCATCCATACCTTATACCGTGCAGCTGTGAAAAATTAGATATTGAAATTAAATATTGACTTCAACTTCAGGTAACGATGTCGATGTAGGTGCAGAGTAACGAAAATATGTCTTCCAATAATGAGTGGTAAATGAAGGAGGATCACTTACAGTAGTAAAGCAATGTCTCTTGAGGTGTGCGCATAGTTCAAGAACCAAGTGTGGGCCACTCAATGATTCATGTGTGGCACCAAGCATCACGCCGATGCTAGCAATGTCACTACGATGATACTGAAGTCAGTGACTAGATACGTGAGAGTACTCACCAGCCAACACATATACATAGTGGTGATGTGCAGGGGACGCCATTCCTCTGTAGCCTACCTGCGGCAACAGTGCAGTAGGGCACTACGCCTTCTCCTCACTCGATGCTTGCATCGCCTCGCGGACCGCCATGCAGAAGCCACGTCAGCTGTGCTGTTGGTAAGGGCCGATGGAGTGTCGCACCGAACGATGACGCCACAGTACACAACCCGTGCAACGGTTCATAAAGAGATATGATCGCCACTACGGAAGTGTACAAATGATACTCATTTTGAGATCCGAAGATATCCAGATCTGGGATATGGTCGCTAACCTAAAAAAATAGACATAGGTACAGTTGAGTAACTTCAGTTCCCGACAACAACAAAAAAAAATCTGTTGAGTTGCGTTCGTTAGGCGAAATTATTTCTGTTGTCTGCGATCGCCAGCGATGTACAGTGGCGAAATATCACATGTCAAGGAAGTCAGTGTCTTTTCTCTGTGTACCAACAAACTCTATGCTTTCATATTTTATCAGTGTCCAGAATACTGGTGGTTTTTGTCCATCCTTGCGTGTACAGGTTTCACTGAATCCATACCGATATGATTTCAAAAAATGTTCTAAAGTTGAAACGTGGCTGTTGGTTATTGAAACGTGAAATTGTGTCTGTATTTGAACAATAGCGTGTCACTGGTCATGTGTGACGTGACTGTTACTGATTGTGGTTACCAATAAAATTATGAAATGGCCCTGTGAAATAAACTAAATAAGCTATGAAAATTAGTGTCTTCCTGTTTCTCAATTATATTAAACACATCTAACATTAATCCCTGCAAAATTACGTGTACCCGACTTATTTGGCAAGCAACGAATAACAAAATTAATGACAGCAACACTGATATTGACAAAACTGTAATTACACTCGTGATCTAGTTCAATAGTAATCTTGTATGTCTGAAACGTAATGTCAGCTAAAATTATTCAAGATTTACAGAATGCACAGTATAGTAGTTACCAGGCTATACTTAAACCATTAATCTGCAAGAGCCAAGAAAATGTCTCTCTGCTACTGCAATATTTTTTTCAGTTTGGGTAAATTAATGTTTCACTTAAATTATTCAGAATCGGTTAATCATTAATGTCATGGAAAATGATAATGTACATTGTACAATATTCACTACACAGTATCAATTGTACTTACGTAATTTTTAAATCTGTTTAGTTTAAATATAACACAACTACATGCAAATTCTTTATATGTGACTATTAAGCTCATTAATTAACCTAGCAATATGATCTTTCATCAATACAACAGAAGACTCTATTTATGTATTTTCCTTTGGCAACCTATGTGTCACTTTTTATTCTTATTAATTACACAAACTGACCTTATCAGAAATTATACCTTCACTTCTATTCCTTTCGAATTTATTGGCTTTGACAGGTGGCCCTGATATAATTCAAAAATCTATATTCAAACTAATGACAGGAATGGGGAACTGGTAAGTGACGTCAGGTTAAATCAAAGTTGGAATTCCTGATATTGAACTCGATTAATGGCTCCAATAGTAACATATACATCAGAAACGCGGGTTATTAAGGAAAGGCAGGTGAGCAGAATACAGGAATGCGGGATGAAATTCCACAGAAGCAGGATTAGTGCAACCAGAATGAATAGAATGAGAAACAAGAAGGTGAGGGTGCTATTTCTAAATTATTTTCTAAAAGTTTTTTGGTACATTATTTATTGGTTTGATTCCTGTGGGATATCAGTGGTATTAGGTTGTTAATATTTACTTTTTTTTAATGTCAGAGGATAGGAGTATAAATGAATGATTTTGGTCCACTGGGAGTATTACTGCGTACTTGTTAATATTATGAGCCTCGCCGCTGGGAGAGTTGTTATCCAAGGCGGAAGCCGCTGACGGCTGCAGCCTTGAGGCAGTTTATGGCGCGTTACGGGGTGGGGACAGCTTGCTGAGAATTCTCAGAAGAGAACTGAGGCAAGTGCCGACACCACCCTCGGAGTGTGAGGGATGGCTAGTGCCGACATGGGCACCCAGTTTAGGGGGGCAGAAAGCAGACACTGGCGAAAGCGCCTGTCTGGAGAGTTATATGTATATACATGGTCTGGGAACGTTTGTGTCGGACGTGTGGCCAGGAAAGAAGTTTTTTCTCTAGCAAAGCAGCATTGTGCAGCCAGCCTCGACACTTGGGCCTGCCCGCATTCTGTTGGAGTACAATGTCGTGGGGCTGTAAAGGTTGCCGTCACTCTGGCCTGCACCACAGAGTAACATATACAGAGAAGAAACCACCCCTACACCACTGTCCTACGCTGTCCTAGTAGTTCCCTAAGATGCTAGCAGGTGTCAGGCGGATCGCTGGCTTAGGGTGCCTCTTGCACGTCAGAGGGTAGCGTGGAGGGGAGGCTGAGGGGAGAGCTCGTTCCGCCTGCCACGAGGCCACGGCTGTGTCCGGCTTGCTGGCATTTGAGGGGAGGTGGTGGTGGTGGGGGCAGCCGCTACCTGCTGCCTGCTCTGGCCAGTTTAAAGAGCTTCTTCTGACCGCAGCGCCATCATGGGACATCTTACGGAACTGCTGGAAACCCTCCCTCCCCGCACCCCTGAGCGTAGGACCGGGCCCTTACGGAGGTTTCCCATCTGTATATATTTGTCTGTGCTAGCGCCGACCTGGGCACCCAGTTAATGGAGGGCAGAAAGCAGACACTGGCGAAAGCGCCTCTCCGGAGAGTTATATGTATATACATCGTCTGGGAACGTGTGACTTGAAAAAAGTTTTTTCTCTAGCAAAGCAGCATTGTGCAGCCAGCCTCGACACTTTGGCCTGCCCGCATTCCGTTGGAGTGCATTGTCGTGGGGCTGTAAAGGTTGCCGTCACTCTGGCCTGCACGTGTAACCAGCGGGTGTTAATGGCCCGGCTGTCGACAGACTGGCGCCCGAGTTTATGGTGCACTGACGCCCTGCATCTGCAAATGTCTACCTGGGTCGCCGGAAACTGAGTTTTTAGAAGATACTGCAGCGCTCTCGCGATGAGAGACTGGCGTCATGCTGGTTGTAAAGTCATTTTTGACATCGGCAGATTTTTATCTGGAGGTCCGAACTTCAGTGTTTTTCTCATAAAAGCTGGCCTACGTGTGGAAAGTAGCGTGGGATAGTTTCATTAGGTCATGAAGTCAATTTTGTGATTGGCTTGACGTCACCAACGGGACGAGCTTGAGTGGAAAATTTTGGAGTCTGGTCGGAGGAGAGACACTTGACGAAATCGATTGAGGGACAGCATTCAGTTAGAGAGCCCGACCTGGGAGCGACACATGGCCGGATCGTACTGTGTATTTCTCTGGTCTGGGTTGGGTACCTGGCTAGATCGTGCTTCTACTTACATTCTGGTTGGAGCAGTTCTCCTGTCCAGTTACGTGTCTTCTTCATTTTTAAGTGTTTGATTTAGTGTCCAGTTGGTTCAACAAGTGGCAACTTTTGGTGGAACTTCTTCGTGCCCTCTGCACAGTGTGACGATACTGCCTGGTCCTCTCATCTCAATGTCATCCTACGATACCGTCTGCGACGGATCCAGAATCGTATGGTTCAATAGTGATAAAAGTTGCGTGTGAAGTTAGTTAATAACGATATAGCCAGCCTAGGAATCAGTGTAGGACAGTGTCTCGGTGATACTATGATTAAAACAAGTGATAGATTTCATTAATCAAGAGATTTGTATAAGACGTTTCCAGATAATTCTATAAACAATACTTTTGGCATTGTACATTATTTCAATAAATAGACAGACGAAGGGTAAACACTTTTGTAAAACATAAAGAAATGAAAATAAATAGCATTTTATATATGTTAGGCTCATGAACAAGTTGTGTTGACCAGCTAATTGTGTTATTTCAACTATTACATTAATTATCAATATTGAATTCTTTGTATATATTGACTGACGTGAGATTTTGAGTATATTTTATGAATGGTCATGAGATTTGATAGTTCAAGATATGTTAGGAATATGTATGATGTACTCATTAACAAATTAATTGACATTTATCATTATTCTTTGTTGTGAAAGAAATAGTACCGCGATTTCGTCTTAAAAAGATGTGTCATCTAAAATTATTGTATGTATAGTTTTCATTTTATATTGTGATTATTTTTGTGTACATGAAATGTTTTCTTTGTGTGTTTGTTCATTGTAAATTAGTATACTCAATTGTTATGAACAATGCATAATGTAAGGTCATTATTGCCGATTTTATATATTTGCTTCACCGCCTTGCGTGGGGGAGTTCGAGTTTTGTCTTTTGACGAGTACTTTGGAATCTGTCAGTCTGTGTTGTTGTGGTAATTTGTGTACATTATTGTAATGTTTTGGCGGAGAAGAAGTTTGATTCAAATTAAAGAAGAAGGGAAAAATTGTACCTACGAGCTTTTATTTCTATCACGACGCCCCAGCAGAATAATTTTGCAGCGAGCAGAACCCCCATACATCGCAAAGTTGAAAAGATGAGTATTATGTTGGAAAGTGGTAGAATGATCTGTAATTACTTATATAGTATATAAATGTTATAACAGTCAGGCGTTTGTGTCTTGTGGTGGAATCGCTCTATGCGGCTACAGTAGTGTAATAGAAATGAGTAAATATTCTGAAGTGAGTGTTTGCTGTCAGCAACACCACTCGTAATCAGGATACTTTACAGTTTCTTGAAAAAACAGTATTTTTATTTGTGATGGTTCATTGCTGTAATATCACCAATCTACGTCGAATTTTTTTTTTTTTTCGGTTTTCTTTTGGTACACACATGCTATCTGTATCATTATCTACATTCGCGGTCGCGGCCATCAACATTGCACTGCTATCAGCTGTTCTTCGCCCACTCTAAGGCTGTTCTACAGAAAACGGTAAGGTAACGCCAACGTATCTGCTGTGCAAGGAGAATTCAATTGTGGTTAAATTTTCTCTCGATTATTAATACTTCTTTAACTTGATTATTCCCTTCTTTGAGTATAGGCAGTCAAAATCTTAATACTTTTATATCAAATTTAATTTTCTATATAGTGTAAAGTTATCCTTTTTTATATCCCTATTTTACTGTCTTTTTAAAACAATTTTGAGTTGTATCTATTAGATTGTAAAGATTTAGTGAATATAGAGATTATTCAAAACAGTGCCTTCCTCATTGTAACCATCTTTCATTTATTTTGGATGGGAAATTTTTTGTTAAAGATAGCTAGGTAGTGGTGACCATTATATTTGATTTACAGAATTAGCTTATAAGCAAAATCATTGCATCAATTAACAAAGGAAATTTAAAATGATGTCATCTAAATAAATGATAAAGAGATTTCACTCATCACAATTGCTATTTGCATATAGTTTTGGAATTATTATTACATACTTTCAATGGTAAATGATTCACATATCAAATTTAGAGTGGCTGGTTTAGATATAAAAGGTACAATCACTTCAAAAAGTCCAACAAATAAGAATACGTAGTATAGAAACCATTCAATTGGCGACACTGCCAGGATTGTCGAGCATTGGATGACACTGAGATGCACTTTGCTTTCCGTCAAAATAGGCTCAAAGTTTTAAGAATGCAAGTGTGGTGCTTTGCGTAATCTTATTTTTCCCTAGCTGTTGCAGAATCAGGTGGTTTCTGAACCACTCTGAGCAGGTTGAAAGGGTGTGGTAGGCAAAATCGAGATTTATTTTGCAGGGGAAAATATTTGGGTTGTGAAAATATTAATGACATTTATTTTTCTCGAATATATGATCATTTTATGGTAGCAAACTGTATTAGAGTATTGTCCATTGGTCATTGTACACAGAGAATGAGATCAATTTGAAAATATTTGGTGTATTTCCTTAATGTTAACGAGGAATCGTGGGAGATTATTAGGTTGCAATATTAATAATCCAGTCACTATGATTTAAAACGAAAAAATTCAGATCGAAAATGAGAAACCAAAATGTCGTTTATCTCTGAAATGCCGCGATTTGCCGCATGATTCAATTAAGGGTAATTTGTCTAACCATGATGCACATAATGATTCTAGTAAGGATGAGATAGATCTACGGAACACCCCTCAGGATGCTAATAGAATGAATAAAACATAAATTACACTAATGGTTATAATGGCACGATGGCAAGGGGATAGTACAAAAACAGTGCATTCCAGGGCGTCATCCCAGGATGGTCAGAATAGTAATTTTGAATTTGCTCAAATTCTAAATTTAATTCAGAAAGAGCAACAGAAACAAGAAGCAATGCAGAAAGGAACCAAGAGAATGTTTAGGGAGAGTGAAAGACATATTAGAGAATAAACTGGGGAAGTGAAACAAGTAGTGGTAGAGTTTAAAGAGGAAATTGCTTTAAACAGGGCAGAAATTGGAAAGATAAAAAACGGATATTGAAAAAAATAGAGAATGGATAAAGAAAATGTCGGGAGAATTAGGTGAAGTAAAGGAACAAGTGGATATTGTTAGGATATCGGCCAATGGGGGAAAACGGACTTCCACAGAAGTTAGGAGGGAAGTGAAATTGGGTAAATCTAAAACCAGTACCGCTAGAAAAGTTGCTGACAGTGCCGTAAAGGCAAGAGCTAATATTAGAATAGTTAGTGTAAATAAATCTATAAATAACCTTAGAATTGAGGAAGGAAGTATAATCAAAGAGACAGAAGCAAGAATGTATAGGACGGAAAGAATTCCTAACCACGACAGTAACATAGCGGACAACCAGGGACAACAAGGCCAGCGTTGGCACAACCATTCAAATAACACTTGGCAGAATTAGGGTAACGGGAATCATTTGGAGCCATCAAACTAACGAAGGGCAAAGTAATAGTTCTCCACCTAATGCCACTCCTTCCGTTAGTGACAATTACGGGCTGTGCAATCACAACTGATGGGATGTAGCTGCGGTGTGTGCGCATACTAGCCCCGCAGATACATTCGGAAGTCGCGCACTGTATCTCCTAGATTATGAGGACCTCCGGGAGATAATCTTCTATGCAAAACAACCACTGGGAAAACTAGAAATTCATCCCGTAGTAGCAATCAAAATTGGCACTATTAACTTAACAGGAATAGTGGATAGCATATTCAAAATGCATTAAAGATTGTCCTTGGCCTGAAGTGAAATGAGTGAAGGCAAAAGTAATAGGTGTCATTATTAGTAAACAGACTGAAATGCAGCTTCAGGGCAGGATGACAATGTAGTGTCAAGGTTTTGCATGGGAAATTAACCTATCTGTTGTCCCTTTGTTAGCGATAGATATCATCATAGGACTGGATTTCCTAAATGAGCAAAAGTCTAACTTGGATATAGGACGGGGAGAACTTACCCTTGATACCAATAAAGATATCACGATAAGGTTTGGTGAAATATGCCACAAAACTGAAATACCGGCAAATTGTTTGCAATTTAGCAGGGCAGATGGTAATGTACAGAGAGGAAGAGGTGAGATATGAGCAGTATGAAATTCTGCATGATGAAGATATAACGGTGATTGACAAATTTGTCAGCGACCAAAATAGCATTTCAGATACGGATAGAGATCAGCTTAGAACGATATTAAAAGAAAATGCAATAGTTTTTTTCTAAAACAGGTGCAATTCGTGATTTTGTATATTCACTCAAAATCTAACCGCACAAGAAGCTCGCAGTGCCGCCGTATTCGATTCCGGCAGGGAGGCTGTACGGCAAGAACTAAAACTAATGGAGTAGGAAGGAGTAATGGAAAAAGGCAACGTCGACGTACAATTAACCCCTTGTCGTTGTTGAAAAATGCGATAAATCGGTTCGCCTAGTTTTGGACTCCAGGCAAATAAAGACCATCATTGAGTTGGAAACTGACAGGCTTGAACGGATTGAAGAGCTACTTCAGAATTTTCATGGGGCACGTGTTTTCTCCACCCTCGACTTGCGTTCTACCTTTTAGCAGATTGTGCTGGCAGGCAGTATAAGACGTTTATAGCATTCTGGAGTTCATACAATTTCAAACGGTTACCGTTTGGGCTTAACATCAGTTGTGCTGCGTTCATACGTGGGTGGGATACTGTTCCCCCAAGGCTTATGTTGAACATCTCTTAATCGCTGAGCCTAACTGGAAGCAGCATAACCTCATACTATCTGAGGTTCTTAGAGCTTTTCAGCGATGCGGAGTGACTGTTAACATAAAGAAGTTGTGTATCGGAAATTCCATGGTGAGATATTTTGGTCATATTGTTTCTGCGGATTGGATAACACCAGATCCTGAAAACATAAACGGAATAGTTACATTTCCGACTGCCATTAATAAACGACAACTGAAAGGTTTTTTTTTTTTTTTTTGGAGTCATTAATTTCTATAAACTCCACATTTTTATCGAGAAGCTGGTGTCTCCACGACTTAGTTCACTCACGGGAAAGAACACACTCTGGAATTGGAACGAAGAGGCAGGAGGAGTTGTGTTTGGCGACGGATAGCTCATATATAGGTCTGGGTGTTATGGTCTTCCAGAGGTATATGGAAGCTGATAATACTGTTTTTAAAGAAATTGCTTTTGGAAGCGGGATTCTCAGTAGATAACGGAATAGAGACCCTTGCAGTTTTATGGGGTTTTGAGAAATTTCGATATTTCCTGTACGGCTGCAAGACTCGTGAATACACTGACCACAAAGCTTTAAAATTCATTTCATTAGCAAAATTAAAAAGTAAGGGAATTGCCCATTGGGTACTCACACTCCAGAAATATGATTTTTCGACAGAACATGTTCATGGAGTCGAAACTATCGCAGTCGCTCTTTTGGGATTACCTGTTGGTTTTGAACAATTGGGCCATCAGACACTGGAAAAAGAGCATCACAGCTTATTCTGTTTAAAAATGTGCCTTCCGAGGATCTTATCACCATGAGCCTTAGAGACATTGCTAAAGAACAGAGATTATTCAAAAGAGTGCCTTCCTCATTGCAACCACCTTTCACTTTCTTTGGATGGAAAATTTCTTGTTAAAGATAGCTAGGTCAGGGGACATAATTTCAATCTCAGAGAGTAAAAAAAAATTCTGTTAGTCATTGTCATTATTAAAAAGAAAACTAGACTTACTTTTCGCTACTGCATTCAGTTAGGGACATTCAATAGCAAATTTACTTTATACTTCTTCTACTTTTTTATATTAAAAAGCCGGCCGCGGTGGCCGAGGACTGAAGCGCTCCAGTCACGGTCTGCACGACCACTACGGTCGGGGGTTCGAATCCCCCCTCGGGCATGGATATTTGTGCCGTCCTAGTTCGTAAGTAGTTCATAAGTAGTTTGTAAGTTTAGGGACTGATGACCCCGTAGTTAAGTCCCATAAACTATACAAACATTTGAACATTTTTTTTATATTAAAAAAATAAAAAACCTAGTGGCGACCCTTACATTTGATTTACAGAATTAGCTTATAAGCAAAACGATTGCAAAATTAACAAAAGAATTTTAAATGATGTCATCTACATAAATGAAAGAGATTTCACTCATCGCATTTGCTATTTGCATATAGTTTTGGAATTATTATTACATACTTTCAATTGCAAATGATTTCTATATCAAATTTAGAGCGGCTGATTTAGATATAAAAGGTACAGTCACTTCAAAAAGGTCAACAAATAAGAAGAAACCATTCAAGGGAAATGGTGAAGGAGAAACCTCAACAAGGGGCCACACAGCAGTCAAGACTGAGATGGTATGGACGTGTCAAGTGAATGGAAGATGGCAGGATTCCAGAGAAAAGCCATGAGATAAAAATAGGAAGTAGTAGACCAAGAGACAGATGTATCATGGAAGTAAAGGAAGGAGTGTAAGAGAGACAAGAATGGGACAAAGTGCAAGAGGAAACGTGGAGGGACGACAGGGAGCGATGTAGAGGCCTATTTTCCAAGCAGGGGCCAGAAACTCTAGCGGAGGATGATGATGATGATGGACTTCATTAACGAGAAATCGGTAAGCCTACAGTAAAACAATGCTCATACAGTATAATAATTACAAATAAGATATGCACATACATTAGTTTTTTTTAACAAATATGTTTTCTGATCTAGTCATTCGATTGCCTCCACCACAAGGCAGGCTTTCGTCCATCTAAAATAACCACACGGAAATCTAACGTACAGTGTAGCTGCCTAAGCTACCAACCACAGACTCCAACTGGCAGACTGTGTCTGCTTGACACAAGCTCCTTTCACCGAGGCTACTTACAGACTGCCTGCTCGGTACTACTAGCAGCGCAACACTCCAGCCAGCGGTAATGCATATTCTCTGGCTTATGGCACAGGTTATCAACTTAACAATATTAAGAAATGCAAGTCAGAATGTTACATAGTTTAATAAAATAAAATCAGACTATTACATTAAAATAGTGCGTACTAAATTACAGCTAAAATTCCAATAAAAATGTGCCCAAAGTTTTGTGTCCCGACTTCGTCGCCGCTTTTGTGTCCCAGCCTCGTCGTAGGTGTCGGTGGCCGAGTGGAATGAGACCGACACGCTGGTGCAGGTACGGAGGGGAGCAGCCAGAAACTATAAACACTCGAGTAAATTAGAAAGATATATATTGCACAGAATGTAACAATACTTAACTTTTACATAGTACTGCAGAATGTTGATACATAGTTGTTAGAGGCCTGCCTAGTGCCTGTACAATAGCAAAGTCTTCACTGGTGCCTATCTGTTTACGAAGGTCCTAACTCGTTGCTATCTCAGTCCGAAGTGCCGACTGGCTCCTCTCTCAGTCCGAAGTCCTAAATCTTTCCGTGGTGGCCACGAGCGGGGTTCCTGCAGAGGGCGCTCGTGGCTGTCGTCGGAAGAACGCCGCGCCGTGCATGCATGGCGGCGCGCGGCGAAAGTAGGTGGCGCGCACTTTGTACTTGTGCGACACCACACCCCTCCCCCCCAAACCGCCGCGCCGTCGTGGCGTAGGGCTGAGGGCCACGGCGACGGCACTGGGAGGAGGGCCTGGGCGGGGGCGTTACTGGTGGGACGGGCGTCGTAGCTGAGGCCGGGATCGAGACGCCGTCCGCGCCCCGGCATCCGCCTTGCGATCCTCCAGGGAACCCGCCGAAACCTGGGGAAGGGCGCCCGCCCCCGCCCAGAGGGAGCAGGTCATCTTCTTCTGAGGTGCGTGGCCCAAGCTGGGGGGGCCCGCACGGTCCCGGAGTCCCTCTCGGTGACGCTGTCATCTGCGGCGGCGACAGCGGCGGCGACGACTGCGTCGGATGTACGTCGACGTCCATAGGGATCTCGTAGTCCGGGGACGAACGATGTGGTTGTGCTCCCTGGCGGTGAACTGGGTCTGGAATCAAGTAACCGGAGACAGGATCGCGCGGCCTGTGCAAGCGCAATTGGTTTGCGTGGCGCCGCAGCTCCGACCCTGTGGAAGAACGTACAATAAACATATTGCGCCCAAGCACGCGTTGAATGGTGCCCGGCAACCATGTCTTCTTGTTTCCAGCAAACACCCTGTACAGCACCGGCGTGGAAACCTGAAAACGCGTAGCGCCATACGAACCGACTCGGTGCGTGGGAGGCTGCAGCAGGTGAAGGAGAGTGCGGTGACGGCGGCCGTGTAGCAGCTCGGCAGGAGACGGGCCGTCACGTGGCATGCACCGATACGTAGACAGGAAAATTTGAAGAGCTTGCTGCCTGGAGTGCTGACCTTTCATCTTCTCCATGTGAGACTTGAATGTTCGAACGAAACGTTCTGCTTCACCATTGGACTGAGGGTGAAAAGGTGCGGTGGTGATATGCTGAATGCCATTCACACGACAAAACTGTTGAAATTCCGCACTAACAAACTGAGGTCCATTGTCACTGACGATAGTTTCAGGCAAGCCTTCGATGCAAAACACTGATGTTAAGGCACTGATTGTACTAGAAGCTGTCGTTGAGTTCATGGCAATCACAAAAGGAAACTTGCTGAAAGCGTCTACAACAATTAACCAGCGCGTATTCCAGAAAGGTCCGGCAAAGTCAATATGTAAACGTTGCCATGGTCCCTTGGGGCGTGGCCAGTCTGAGAAACGTTGCGGAGGAGCCGCCTGATGCTCCGCACAAACAGTACACTGTGACGTCATGCTCTCTATCTGAGCGTCCATACCAACCCAGGTACAATGACGTCTGGCCAATTGCTTTGTCCTAACAATACCCCAATGTCCTTGATGCAGGAGGCGTAACACTTCTCGTTGCAGGGAACGAGGAACAATCACTCTTGCTTGGTCGTTGTCGGTATGCAACAACAGTACACCCTGACTTAAAGATAATGCATGACGTTGTGCAAAATAACGTCGAACCAGAGGCCGATCAATGTCTTTGGCTCTGGCAGGCCACCCTGAGCGAACAAAACGTGCTACCACACTTAGGTCTGCATCCGCAGCCGTTTCCTGTGCAACCCGACGAGAGTTCAAAGGGAAATCTGCGACAGCGGAAGCATCTCTGGAGTCTATCTGACAACATGCCATTTCTGAAGAATCAAACGACACATCCTGGCCAACCGGAAGTCGGGAAAGTGTGTCCGCGTTAGCATGTTTAGTGGTAGGTCGGTACAAAATCTCATACTGATAATTAGACAATATCAAGGACCATCTCTGAAGCTTTTGTGCCGTACGTGGCGGAATCGGCTTTGTGGGTGAGAACAACGACGTGAGAGGCTTGTGGTCTGTCAACAAATAGAATTTTCTGCCATACAGATAATGATGAAACTTTGTGACGCCGTAAATGATTGATAAGGCCTCCTTTTCTATCTGACTGTAATTCTGTTGCGTCGGCGTCAGTAGCTTGGATGCAAAGGCAATAGGACGATCATGACATCCAATACGATGTGACAGAACTGCGCCGACACCGTACGATGAGGCGTCAACTGCTAACACTACAGGCTTCTGTGGGTCAAAGGGAATCAAACATGCATCACTGAGTAGTGCAGACTTTAATTTGTCAAAGGCAACCTGACAATCTTTGGACCATACAAAAGGAACATTCTTCCTACGTAAGTGATGCAGTGGAGCTGCAATCTGAGAGGCATTGGGAATAAATCTGAAATAATAGTTAAGCTTTCCCATTACTGCTTGCAATTCATGCACATTCTTAGGAGGAGGCAAGTCTTTGATTGCTCGAAGATGTGACTGTAAGGGATGAATTCCTTGGGCATTAATCACATGGCCCAGGTACTCTATTTCAGTTTGAAAAAACGAACACTTTGCTTTATTACAACGTAGACCTGCTGCAGTCAAAACTTTGAAAAGGCACTCCAGGTTTGCTAAATGTTCTTCAACTGTACGTCCGGATACCACAATATCATCTAAATAGTTCGAACAACACGGTACAGAAACTGGCAGCTGTTCCAAAAAACGCTGAAAAATAGCGGGAGCGGAAGAACTGCCAAAGGGTAGGCGTTGAAATTGAAAAAGGCCCATGTGAGTATTAATGACGAAAAATTTTTTTGACTCGTCATCAAGTGGAATCTGTAAGTATGCCTCTGCTAAATCAATCTTGGAAAAGAAGCGAGACTGTCCTAATTTGTCCATCAGTTCCTCAGGTCTGGGCAGGGGATAAGTGTCGACAATTGTTTGACTGTTCACTGTTGATTTGAAGTCCGCACAGAGACGAAGTTTTCCTGACGGCTTGGGTATAAGTACTATAGGCGAGGCCCACTGACTCGCAGAAACAGGAGAAATCACCCCACTATCTTGCCAACGTTTAAGTTCTTCGGCAACTATATCACGCAAGGCAATAGGCACTGGTCTAGCTTTACGAAATTTTGGAACTGCAGATTCTTTTAAAGTTACATGTGCCACGAAGTCTTTTGCACAACCTAGTTCCGGCGAAAACAAGTCACTGTATTTGTCACACAATGCATTGATTTTATCCTGAGGCACTATTGACGAAATTTGAAGCACATCTCTTTGAATTGATAAACCAAACAAGTCAAAAGCATCTAGTCCAAAAATGTTCTGCGTAGATTTGGCCTGAAGAACAACAAAAGCAACTGTTTTCGTAACACCCTGAAAAGAGGCAGGCATGCTACACGTTCCTAGTACGGGAATATTTTCACCTGTATAAGCTGTTAACACTTGCTGTGACGGCGACAATTTTGGCGAACCCAGAAGTTCATAAGTATCTTTATTAATTAATGTAACAGCGGAACCAGTATCAAGCTGAAATTGCACAGTCTTATTTTCTATAGAGAGAGTAACAAACAGCTTGTGCTTCTGGCGCACGACCGGTGCGCGAATGTGGGCAACGTCTAATACATATTGTTTTCTGCGCTTGCGCGGGTTGCGTGCGGTAGGAAGCGGCGCATACTCGGCACACAGGGGAGTAACCACACTGTCACTAGATGACACTACCGCCGGATCGGCGTCCGCGCAATGCGAGGCTACTGCACTAAAATTACTTTGAGTAGCTACACCAATTCTACTGTCACTAGCTACACAGTACTGGGCACTATTACAGTTAGTAGTTGCAGAAGGCACTATTTTCACTACAGGAATGCACTGTTCATAGTCATTTTGCTTGTCCCGAACCCGTTTCCGTTGCACTGTTTTACGCGCTCGTCGGCGCTTGCTACGTGGTGCACTATATAGTTTTGCCATAGGCGCAGAACTACTTTCTTGCAATTGAGATCCAAGGAAAGCACTGTTCAATTCCACAGCCCGTATAACATTCACAGAATGAACTGTTCTCGCACTCTGCGAAGCACTGTTTCTAACGTTACTGTTCTTTGAGTTTTTAATTTGCATACACACAGACTGCACATGTCCCAATTTGCCACATTGATAACAGGTTGCGTTGCGACTAGGGCAATGAGCACGCTTGTGGCGAGACACACACTGGGGGCAAGATTTACGGACATTTTTCTGAAATGAGCGTTGGCGCCCGTTATTCAAATTACTGTTTCTAACACGACGGGGCGACCTTTGCGTCGCACTTTTACACTGGCTACTGTTCACTGTCTGTTCAGCACGGCCGGTAGAAAAATAAGAATCACTAGTGCTATACTGAGAACTACGGCTAGGAAAGCGTCCGTTGCGGCGCACTGAATTTACACTATGGCTTTGCATTTCTACATCAGCTAAGTCAAAAGTATCATGCGCTTCTATAAGCTGCAGTACACTGTCTAATGAGGGGTCAGATTGTTTCAGAATTGCTGCCCGAATTCTGGGGTCCTGAATGTTCTGCGTAATCGCATCTCTTAACATCACGTCACTATACGAAAGTCCACAAGAGCAAGTAAATTTACATTGGCGGGTTAAGCCCTTCAATTCCGTAATCCACTCTTGGTGTGACTGCTGCGGTAATTTTTTAAGTCTGAAAAATCGGTATCGTGCAGCGGCTACAAGAACTTTTCTCTCATAATGAGCATTCAGTGCATCTACTATTTGTTCAAAGTCTACATCACGAGGAGATGCTTGCGGAAAAAGTTTTTGCAATAATACGAAGGTCTGGGGGCCCACAATCGATAAGAAAAGGTTCTTCACTCTCTGACCTGTAATTTGATGAGCCGCGACGAGTTCTTGAAACTGTGCGAAATAGTCGCTCCATTCTTCCTCACGTTCGTTGTACTGGCGGAACGTCGGAAGCGGTGCGGCGGCAGGTGTGGGCTGCTGATGTGACGACTGTTGTTGTTGGTGAGCAGCCTGTGTCGTCAACTGCGACACGGCCTGGAGCAGTTGAGTGATTTGCGCCGTCTGTAACTGAATAATTTCCATTAAGTTTGGGTTCGGGGTAGTGGCCATGCTGACCGATTAGGCGCCGCGCATACAAGTAAATTAGTACAAAACACAAATGCAATATGAAAGAGGACGCTCTGCAACAAAAAAGTCCACAAAACACGTAACAGAATATGTTCCCCAAAAATCTTATAATAAGGGTGGGTGGGCGGGAGCAATTTTTGCGTGCTCCGACTGCTGCTGTCTGGCTGCTGCAAGCGGGCTGGTCCAAGGTTCTATCACTCCTCGTCGCCACTTTTGTGTCCCGACTTCGTCGCCGCTTTTGTGTCCCAGCCTCGTCGTAGGTGTCGGTGGCCGAGTGGAATGAGACCGACACGCTGGTGCAGGTACGGAGGGGAGCAGCCAGAAACTATAAACACTCGAGTAAATTAGAAAGATATATATTGCACAGAATGTAACAATACTTAACTTTTACATAGTACTGCAGAATGTTGATACATAGTTGTTAGAGGCCTGCCTAGTGCCTGTACAATAGCAAAGTCTTCACTGGTGCCTATCTGTTTACGAAGGTCCTAACTCGTTGCTATCTCAGTCCGAAGTGCCGACTGGCTCCTCTCTCAGTCCGAAGTCCTAAATCTTTCCGTGGTGGCCACGAGCGGGGTTCCTGCAGAGGGCGCTCGTGGCTGTCGTCGGAAGAACGCCGCGCCGTGCATGCATGGCGGCGCGCGGCGAAAGTAGGTGGCGCGCACTTTGTACTTGTGCGACACCACACAAAGCATAGTATCAAATAAAATTCCAATAAAAACGTACCCACGACCGATTATATGTACTCATTTCATCGATACCATTTTAAGAAATGTTGAAACGTTTGTAATCATAACGGGGCAAACTGTTAAGGTCACGGAGCCTCAGACTTACAAACTACTTAAACTAACTTATGCTGATGACAACACATACACACACGTCTGAGAGAGGACTCGAGCCTCTGGCGGGTGCGGCCGCGCAATCCCTGCCAGAGACCGCGCGATCATTATTGCACGGCTTCATGATTTTCCAGATGCATCTGATGTTGGAATCTGTTTTTCTAAATGGATCAGTTCTGTGTTGTATGAAACATCAACATCAATAAAGTGCAGCCAGATGAAGCCTTTAATGACTGTAATTTCATAATAAAACGTGAAGTTCTTTTACTTCATGTGAGCGATTCTCAGTGCACAGAAGTAAGTTTTTGATCATTACATAATATTAACGTCTTCCTTCTCTGGCCTCTCGAAGAAAATAAATTCGTTAATCTGTAATATTGTAGAAACAGAAGAGGAAGTAGATGAAGATGAAATAGGAGATCCTATACTGAGAGATGAATATGACACAGCACTAAAAGACCAAGGCCCCTGGAATAGGTGACGTTCCCACTAAGCTATAGATGTCTCTGGGAGAACCAGCCATGACAAGACTATTTCACCTGGTGAGTAACACGTATGAGACAGGCGAAATACCCTCAGACTTTACGAAAAATGTAATAATCCCCATTCCAAAGAAATAAGGCGCAGACAGGTGTCAAAATTACACAACCATTAGTTTAATCAGTCATGGTTGCCAAATTTTAACACGAATTATTTACAGAAGGATGGAAATGCTGATAGAAGCTGACCTTGGGGAAGATCAGTTCGGATTCAGGAGAAATGTAGGAACACGGGACGCAATACTCATCTTACGACCTACCGTAGAAGATAGGTAAAGGAAAGGCAAATCTAAATATCTAGCTTTTGTAGATTTGGAGAAAGCTTTTGACGATTTTGATTGTAATACACTTTTTCAAATTATGAAGTCAACAGGGGTAAAATATAGAGAACGAGGGGTTATTTACAACTTGTACATTAACCGAACAGCTATTATTAAAGTTGATGGGCATGAAAGGGACGCAGTGGTTGGGAAGGGAGTAAGACAGGGTTGTAGGCTTTGTTATTCAGTTTGTACACTGAGCAATCTGTGAAGGAAAGTAAAGAGAAATATGGAGACGGAATTAGAGTTCAGGGTGAAAAAATAAAAACATTGCGTTTTGCTAATGACATTGTAATTCTGTCACAGACAGTAAAGGACCTGGAAGAGCAATTGAACGGAATGGATAGTGTATTGAAAGCAGCGTGTACGATGACCATTAACAAGAGCAAAACAAGGTTAATGCAATTCAGTCTTAGAACATCAGGTGATGCTGAAGGAATTAGATTAGGTAACGAAACAATAAAGATGGTAGATGAGTTTTGTTACCTGGTCGCAGCACAGAGGATATAAAATGCAGAATGGCAATGGGAAGAAAAACTTTTCTGAAAAAGATAAATTTGTTGGAATTGATTATTAATTTAAGTGTGAGGAATTCTTTTGTGAAGGCATTTGTGTGGAGTGTTGCCTTGTATAGGAGTGAAACTTTGTCGATAAATAGTTCAGTCAAGAAGAGGATGGAGGGTTTTGAAATGTGGTGCTACAGAAGAATGCTGAAAATTAGGTGGTTAGATCACTCTACTAATGAGGAGGTACTGAACAGAATGGGGAGAAAAGGAATTTGTGGCATACCTTAACAGAAGGGATCGATTGGTAGGACACATTCTTAGACATCAAGGAATCATCGTACATTCAGTACTGTAGGAAAGTGTGTGAGAGGAAAAATCGCAGAGAGAGACCCAGACGAATATAGTAAGCAGATTCACATAGATGTGGATTGCTTTCTTATGAGGAGATGAAGACGCTTGCTCAGGACAGAATAGGGTGGAGAGCTGCATCAAACCAGTCTCCGGACTGAAGACCACAACAACAACAATCTGGAATATATCACTTTATTGTAGCAAAATCGTGCAACAGTAGTAGCGTTAGAAGCAGAAAAATATTATAACGTTATGTATTGGGCTGAAGTGCTGCAAAATAAGTACCTATTGTTTTGATTTTACTTCTAGTGACAGACTTTATATATTTCACTAGGAAGTCTGTGAGTCACTGGTTTTGTCCCACGGATAGAATATTCACAATACTATCTTTTGACACGAAGAAGTGTTGGCGTATCTCTTACACGTTCGGTAAGGTGTTTTTTCTGTTACTAAACAATTATATGGCCGTCACTATGTCAGTTCCATTACTTAGTAAATCATAAATGTAATGTAACTGTTGATTTCTTTGAGAAGATATGTTGTTTTTTCTTCTTGGAAGAAGCACAGTTGCGATTACTATTTTGAAACGCAATTTGTTGTGCTATCGCATACTTGAAGTATTGCTCACAGAATAGACACTTGCTGAATAGTTACTTGAAGGGATGATGCAGCGTTCCTATCGAAACACCTTAGATTGGAATGAAAGGAAATCTTCGCGTGAGGCGCTATTCTGAAACTGGCAGGCTGGACTTGACTATTTGTGAGTCCGCGGTGCGCCATAATATGCCACATGGCACACGAAGAGAAAAACACATGTCGCAACAAGTGCGCTGTTTTGATGGAAGCGAGTTGTTTGTGGCCTCCCAGATTTGACGACATCCGGCAGCGCTTCGACTTCCGAACGTCTCGCGGCGGAGCGCGTCGCGTCGCGTCGGAGATGTGTTTTCTCGCGGGCGGGGAGAAATGAGGCTCCCAAAACTCATCACCAGCGAAGAAATATAAACAACGCTGTCGGCATAAGCGAGACCGCCGACCGTCAACGAACGCTACGTCAGCCGGTCACATTAGAGCCAACGATCGGGAGCCGCCCCTTGCAATCCGACGCGATCTGCTGTGGTTTAACAAGCACAAGAGTGAGTCTGTCACTACCTCCACTGACTCCGAAGAACTTAAGCAGCGGATGTTTAATACTTACTTACTTATTTCCTGTACCTCCTAAGTGGAGCATAGGACATCAACGAAATTCCGCCACCGGACTCTGTTCTACGCCAATGTCTTGACTTTAGTCCAGGCCTTCCCTCCTTTCTCGGTACCTTCTGCTGCTACACTCCTTCTCCATGTATTCCTTGGTTTGCCTCTTCTCTTGCTGCCTTGTGGATTCCATTCTAGGGCTTGTCTTCCCACGTTGTCTTTGCCACGCCTTAATATAGCCCAATCCACTTCCATTTCCTACGGCGTATCTCAATATCAATGGATTTTTGATGAGTTCTTCTCCATAGTTCTTCGTTGGAGATTACTTGTGGCCACCATATCCTCAAGATATTCCTCAAGCTTCTATTCACAAATATTTGCAGTCTGCTAATCAGCTGTTTGTTGGTTTTCCATTATTCACACCCATAGAGCAGTAGCGACTTGACATTTGTATTGAATATGCGTAGTTTTGTGTAGCTGTTAAGTTACCTTGATTTCCAGATTGGTCTCAGCATTGCAAATGCCCCTTTAGCCTTATTTATTCTGCCCCCCCCCCCCCCTCAGGGATGACTAAACTTCCCAGGTAGCAAAACTGTTTGACTTCCTCGTCTCGATTTCTTGGTATTCTAAGAAAAAAAATTGTGCTTCATTTCGGTTATTACAGCACATCTCCGTTTTCTTTCCATTTATCTTCAGCTCCACCTCCGATGCTTCGGTTTTTAAATCATTCAGCATTGCTTCCATATCCTTGTAACTGCTGGCTAGCAAACAAAGATCATCTGAAAAGTCCAAGTCCTCCAACCTGTCTGTCAATCCCCATTGAATTCCTCTTCGACGATTCATAGCCTTCTGCATCACAAGATCCAGCACCATCAGATATAGTATAGGTAACAGCAAACATCCTTGCTTAACTCCTTTGTCTACTGGGATGGGTTCAGACAGCAAGTGTGATAATACACTTTTGTTTTTATATGTGATACTCAACATTTTAGAAAACAGTTCACGACATATTTTTTACAATAATTAAAAGAAAACTCAAAGTCTGCGTAACTGTGGTACCATACTGTCAGGGTCATCGGTCCCTAGACTTACATGCTACTTTAAACAAATTTAATCTTATACTAAGGACAACACACTCACCTATGACCGAGGGAGGACCTAAACTTTCGACGGGAGCAGCCTCGCATATTAGTTAAAATAAAGTTCCAACAAAATGCTTTTTTTGTTTTCAGAAGAGCTTTTCAACATAAAATGCTTTATATACTTTCGCTGATGAAATATTAAATGCTACGAATAACCGGACATCACCTGTTGGGATTTTTTGTGATCTCTCAAAGGCTTTTGATTGTGTAAATCATGGAATTCTTCTAGATAAGCTGAAGTATTGTGGTATGAGTGGGACAATGCACAAGTAGTTGAAATCATGCTTCACTGGAAGAGTGCAGAAAGTTGAAATAAGCAGTTCACATAATATGCAAGAAACAGCCAATTCTTCTAACTGGGGAGCTATCAAAAATGGTGTCCCGCAATGTGTGGTCTTGGGTCCTTTCCTGTTCTTAATATATAAGAATGACTTGCCATTCTGTATTCACGAAAATGCTAAACTAGTTCTTTTTGCTAACGATACAAGTATAGCTATCACGCTTGACAAAACAGGAATTAACTGATGAAATTGTAAATGATGTCATTCAGAAATTATTAAGTGGTTCTTTACAAATGGACTTTCATTAAACTTTGATAAAACCCAGTATATACAGTCTCATACAGTAAACGGCATGACACCATTAATAAATATAGACTTTGAACAGAAATTTGTAGCTAAGGTAGAATATTCAAAATTTTTAGTTGCTTGCATTGGTGAGGGATTGAATTGGAAGAAACACATAGATGATCTGTTGAGTTCTGCTACTTATGCTATCAGGGTCATTGCAAAGTTTGGTGATATACATAACAGTAAATTAGCTAAATATGCCTACTTTCATTCATTGCTTTTGTGTGGGATCTTACTCAGGGACAATTCAACTCTGAATAAAGAAATATTTATTACACAAAAGCGTGTAATCAGAATAACTGCTAGAGCCCACCCAAAATCATCCTGCAAACATTTACTTAAGGATCCAGGGATCTTCACTGTGGCTTCACAATATATGTATTCACTTATGAAATTTGTTATTAACAATCCGACACAATTCGAAAATAATAGCAGCGTGCTTAGCTACATAGGTTAGAGGGCCTCGGAAACACACAGAAGGGGTTTCAATCTCAAAGGGTAGAAGTCAAAGACAGGACGAAAACAGATCTAAAAAAATCATTGGCGTAACAGATGTAAACTGACGTAGCTGTATGGGGAAAGTACCAGAGCTCCAAGCACTAATACAAAGTACAAAATCTCAAATCATTTTAGGTACCGAAAGCTGGCTAAAGCCGGAAATAAGTTCAGCAGAAATTCTTACAAAGGGGTAAATGGTGTTCAGAAAAGATAGATTGAATAAAATAGGTGGCGGCGTATTTATTGCTGGCAGTTTATCCTGTAGTGAAATAGGATTGCTCCTGCGACTTGGTATGGGTAGAGGCTAACCTGACAACCAGAACAAATTAATAATTGGTTCTTTTTATCGACCCCCTGACTCCGACGATTCGATTGCAGAAATGTTCAGATAAAGCTTGGATCAAATTTCAAAAACGTTCCCCAAGCATACCATTTTAATAGATGGTGACTTTAACTTACCCTCTACTTCAGTTTAATATCCTCGGTTTTGATATTCTTTATTAGCTCCGTATTATTTGTTGCTAGGAGGTCAAGTGTGTTCTCACTACCACTTACTGTTTTAGTCGGTTCATTTTTCGCAGAATGCGTTCCGTATAATTCCGGGATGTTTTATGTTTGCCTCGCTTATAAAAACACTATTTGTTGGTCGGTATTTCTTCATAAAACCACGAAAAACTATGATTTCTGGGAATAAAAACTAAGAGTAATGGGGTTGGCAAATTCTGTACCCTGTATTCACTGCAAGTCGCCGAGATTTTTTAAATTACTCTTGAATATTTGTAAAATTTATTACTATATTTTTTCCGTTACTCAGATCTAGGAGTTCAAAGTTTTCCTACATATGCACAAAATTTTCAGACCGTAGGCCCCAATATGTAAATCAGTATCCATATCACATGGTTCAAATTTTTCTAGTGTATTCTGTGGACGCTTATCTATAAACGCCATTTTCCCGCCTCTGAAAATATTTATCTGTTATCGTGATACATCTTAAAATCCTCGATGTTTCGGCACCACAACAGCCAGTTGAGCTAAAAGACGACGTTCCAGGCGCTATGAAACTTACAGTCCGGTTTCATTGACTCGGGATGAAGTGCGCACATCTTACATTAATGTGAGATGAACAATTGATTTTATTTATATAGTAGCTTAACGCCCACTGCTTCGCATGCGTAGGCTGGTTGGTCTGCCTCAGTTGTTTCTCCCTCTTAATATAAATTTTCATAGATGTAGCTTAAGTGCTATCATAATGAAATGTTGTGATACTACTTGTAGCCGCGGCAGAATGGCCGTGCGTATTGAGGGGCCATGCTGGGTTGCGCGCTGCTGTTCGCCTTCGGAGGTTCGATTCGCCCCTCGGGCATGGGTGTTTGTGTTGTCCTTATCATAAGTTAGTCTAAGTTAGTTTAAGTTAGTTTAATTAGTTTGTAAGCCTTAGGGACTGATGACCCTGTACTTAAATTTCTTACAAACATCAGAACATTTGAATTTATTTACTACTTGTAACCCCCTATGACAACCCATTATTAGTTGTATTTCCAAAAATAACCCAACATGTGTCTTTTAATTTGCAACCAAGTATGCAAATATAATTTTTTTATAATTCTGGGTTCAAAATTGGCTTAGTAGCAACGTATTTTCAAAAAATGTTTCATCCCCTATTTCACCCCCTAATTGATTAATTTTCTGAAAATATCTGAAAACGTGTCTTTTTAATTCTGATCAAGAAAACATATACCAATTTATGTTGTTGTAGCTTCAAAATTGCCTTAACGGCAATAGATTTTCTACAAACATCCCCTCTCCACTTTAAACCCCGTTGATGGTTGAATTTCCCGAAATACGTATTTCTTTTTTTTTTTTTTAATTCTAACCAACAATGCAAATATCAACTTATGCAGTTCTAGCTCCAAAACTAAATAGCAACGTGTTTTCAAAAATAATTTTTCATCTCCTATTTTACCCTCTTACTTTCTGAATTTCCAAAAATACTGAAACTGGTGTTTTTTTTATCTTGACCAAGATTCCATATCCGAAGTTTCGTAGTTGTGGCTTAAAATAGAGTTAAAATCAACATATTTTTCAAAATCAATTTTTTGCGTTCCCTATTTTACCCCCTTATTGGTTTAATTTCAAAAAATGCCGTGTCTTTTTAATTCAAACCCTGAATTAAAATCCGAAATTTTGTAGTTCTAGCTTCAAAATTGCCTAAATAGCAACGCATTTTCAAGAAACGTTTCATCCCCTATTTCACTCCCTTACTATCCGAATATCTAAAAATCACTTCTTCAATGACGCCTACAGAGTAAGATCAACACCCTCCACAAATTTCGAGTTTCTATCTTCAGTGGTTTGGGCTGGGCGATGATGAGTCAGTCAATCAGTCAGTCAGTCAATCGGGACTTTGCCTTTTATACATGGAGATCACCTGTGCCTGAGGTATAAGACAAGATTTCCCGTTCAAGTTATTTGCTGGGGGTGCTATTCTGCTGCTGGAGAGCCTTGGCAATTTGATACGCATTTATAAGGGAACAAGAGGCAGAGCTGAAGTTTATGTAGTAGAGGGGGACGTGCCTTAAGACTGCCCGTGCAGTAACTGTATCCACTGTCTCGGTGGCCTATTGGTGGCGTCTGCCTAGTAAGCAGAAGGTCCGGGTTCGAATCCCGGCTGCAATATAAATTTTAATGCCTCTACTTCAGTTTAATGTCTTTAATGATTTTATTTTCGTTATTTTACATAGTTTAAGTGCAGCATAAAGTAAAGAAAAATTATTGCAAAGTATTTTTTAAAGATTTTTATTATAGTCGACATGATGGACTGGAGTGTGTCCGCAATTGCACTGTGTTATTTTAAATGTGTTTATTTCCGCAACAGTTGCCATATAATTGTTTAATAACATGTTTCGATCACTTGGATCATCTTCAGATCTTATAGCTGCGCCCGTAACTCGTCTGGCTGAGTACTAATTGGTACTCAATTAGTATTCAGCCAGACGAGTTGCGGACGCAACTATAAGATCTGCAGATGATCCAAGTGATCTAAACATGTTATTAAACAATTATATGGCAACTGTTGACGGAAATAAACACATTTAATTTTTTTTAAAGAGTTTGCAGAAGACAAAACATATCCACAAATATATCTGCATATTGCTTTCGACTTCTGCTCCCCTTCTTAAGATGAACGTTCTGTGGCACTTGAAAATTTGTTACGTACCAGGACTCGAACCCGAGTCTCACTCCCACGCGTTCGCCTTGACCCCTATTTTTACTTATTTATTTATATTTTTTAATATGAAGATATCTGTCTAGTTCGCAAAAAATACACTTTATTTTATAATAAGGTGACCCTGTTCGATCTTATACTAAGATCAACCTCAGACCGATTTGTTTCACGTTGGTGCGGCGACAATGAGCATGTGGCTACACGCCGCTAACCAACGTGAGACAAGTCTGTCTGTGGATGATCTTAGTATAAGATCGAAACGGTTCGCCTTATTATAAAATAAAGTGCAAAAAATTGTGAACTAGACTTATATTTTCATATTAAAACAGAGTACCAAAAGGAAACAATGTCTTCCAAACTTCCCCCCCCCCCTTCCTTTACCTTATTTCCATTACAAAGGACAGTTCTATAATGTGTTGAACATGTTTGTTGAATGTAAACTTATATCGATTATAAAGCCCGGATATTTAAGATGATCTACTTGTTGAATCACCTTGTAATTAATGTAGATTCTGACTCTTGGTAAGGCACATTTCCTTTTCCTGGTGATAAGCATAGTTTTTGATTTCTGTTGGAGTTTATTGTAACTGGCCCAAGTTGCTATTAGCTGCATGTCTGCGTTACAGGTACGCTCGGCGGCAAGAAGACTCTCCCCTTTCGTTAGTACAGTCAGATGGCGAAAGCTATTACAGGAGAATGTCCTGAGTAAAGCAATTTAAGCAAGTAATCATATATTCCAGAGACCTGTACCACAAGAAGAATCTTGTGGGCATCTTTTAGTAGCATATCTCTCTATGCGAAGGTTGTTAACATTTAACGTTGCAGTTCTGTGGTTGAAATAGCTGTGTGTAAGGTTATACAGATTGCCAGGACAGTTAAACTCACGCAACGTCTTAAAAATACTGGGCGATCAAGCTGCGTCGAAGGCTCCATGTACATCCAGACTTACCATGATGACACAGGTTAGCTGTGAGATTAATCTCCATAAATTCTTTTACAGCCATTAGCGGTCAGTCGTACCAGTTTGCGGGGGTGAAACCGTACTGATTCTTATGGAGAAGATCTCTGGAGTAGAAAAAATGCATTATTCGATTTATTAAAAGTTTTTCCACTACCTTCGCTTATTGGACGAAACTTGTTGATTTCTGTGATCTGTTCCTTTCAAGGCTTAATTATCGGTATTGTTACTATTGTTACTGTTCTTACTATTATTATTATTAATACTGAAGCTTGTTTATATTATTACTATTGTTATTGTTATTTCTGCTATTATTATCATTATTATTACTGTTACAGTTTTTTCTTTATCCTAATGTTCCGATTGTGTTTATTTATTTCGTGAAACTACGAATAAACCCTATAGGTTTCCTTCTTTCAAATAAAAGAAGTAAAGCCAAACTGCTATAAAACACGGACCTTCCTTTTACATATTAGGAATTGGTTGGCCCATATAACAATTGTCGACGTACTGGAGTAAAAGAAGTGCTGGCAGCAGGGCTTGATCCCAGGATTCTCTGTGCAACAAACTAATTCTCTATCAATGCATCCACAGGAGCTTGTCAGGATATGCTATCACCGTTATGCTTTTCCTGTACTCGATAGGTCAGGTGTTATTTATTATTGTAGTTTTTGCATGTTCTCCTGGACAACAGCACACAGGACGAATTATATCGGATTTTGGTTAATACTTTATCGATAAACAAAGTTTGGCACCAAATTTTCAAATGTTTGTAAACCTATCGGACTCAGCTGCTAGGTTATTAGTCTTTAGTTTACAAACTACTTAAAATAAGTTAAAATAACCAAAGGGCAACACACACATCCATCCCCGAGGGAGGATTCGAACCTCCGACGCGGGAGGCCACGCGATCCACAAAATGGCGCTCGAGATCGTTCGGCTATTCCCGAGTAGCTGTTTGGTACCGGTCTGACATTTCGAGGTTTGGGTGTTAGTTAGCGCGCCGGCCACCCATCCCGTCCCCCTCAAAAAAAAAAAAAATAAATAAATAAATAAAGAATTTAAAAAATTCACGTTCCTCGGCCAGACCCAAAATTACATGGGACACACACCAAATGCTCCACACAAAGGCCCCGGAAGAGGTAGAGTCAACCACCGTAAGCCTATTATGACACTGATGTTTATTATCACTTGTCTGTTCCAAAGAAAAGCTCCCTGATGCTACATGCACGTGGTCTGGCAAGCAGTCACTGGTCGTCAGGGGACACGGCTACAACAGGTAGGTGGCCATAATACTCCATTGCCAGACTGACCAACTGCGGTATGCTAGGAAGACGCAAGTCGGCCGAACGGAGTCCATCTGAAAGCTTGTACCTGGCCACTGAGCCACGTAAAAGGGAAGTAGTGTGGTGCATAGTTCCTGTAATTCGTCTCAAACTTTATAGGAGAAGTATCCGTAAAAACGCGCGACATTGGCTGTCCGGTGCGCTGACAGAAATAGACGAGGGTCAAAGCGTTGGCGGAGTGGTTGAACCTGCTGTTTATTTTTGCAAAACTGTATGCTTGTATGAAACAGCTGGTATCTACACTGGACAGTGCGTGCGTTATCATAGATATTTGTGGCTGAACACAGTTTTCTTTCAAATTCTGCCTTTGATGTGTGTGTGTGTGTGTGTGAGAGAGAGAGAGAGAGAGAGAGAGAGAGAGAGAGAAGGCCTAGCTGCGTGCTGTTCCCGCGCTCTCTGGATAAAACCGTAGCGGATGAAAGGGGAAGGTCAAGCGGACCCTTCTGTGTTCCCGCAGTCTTCACCACACGCCGCCATTCCATTTACACTCTCGCGTAGCTATAGCCTGATATTTAAGAATGGGGGGAGGGGGGGTTCCACCCACCCCCGAAATGTTTGGACTTACACTAGATACAATGGAACTATCCTGTTACTAATAAGGTATCTTAATAAATATTCATCCAGACCGTTACCCCTGTAACTACTAAAAAGTCTGCTGCTCTCTTCAGGAACCACACGTTTGTCTGGCCTCTCCACAGATACCCCTCCGCTGTGGTTGCAACTACGGTACGGCTATCTGCATTTTTGAGTACGGGAGCCACCCCACCTCGGCAATGTCTGTGCTTCATGAGAGTGGAATAATTATTATTAGTAATAATTTTAGTATTATTCTTAATAATATTTATTCTTGATTACGATTAAACGCCAAGTGCATGAGTGAATAAATTGAAAAACAGTAGAGGAAGCTTCATGTACCTATTACAAAGTTCCAACTCTTGTAAAGCAGAGTAGATGGTGAACATTTATAAATCTGTATTTCTATAGCGATTTCCGTCTAGTTGTATATAGATCACCCAACGATAGTCTTGACCTAACTGGCTTAGCCTCGTTGCCACATTTCACCATCAAAGCAAAGATTTAGGTACAGTATGGCTTCGTGTGGGACTCTGGGCTATTATGTATCTGGAAAGAAGTCTCTAAAGGTTGATATTTTTGTTTGTAAACTTGTGAAGGTAAATAGATCCCTCCGGGACAAAAAAATACATTGAATGATTTTAGCGGGGTGGGTGATGGAGAGTTTAGTAGCCTCAGAGCCGGTTTAAGGGTTTCACAAGAACCACAGCCACTTGGGGCTCCAAGATTGACGGGGGCAGCAAGATTGCGGTGGAAGGGCGTGAAGAGGATGCAAATTGAGGGGGGGGGCAATTGAGGGAGATCTCAGAATGATCACTTTGTATAAAGAACAGTCTGATTTCCTCCTAAAACGAAAGAAATGTTCATATATCAATAGCAGTATTCACACCAGTTCTGCTGTTCAAAGGATCCTAATTGTTGATTTTACTTTTCCCTAAACGGGGAACTTCGCGGCGCCGCGGCGGAGTGCCGATGGCATTGAGGCGCTATGCTCCGATGTGCGAGGCCGTTCTCGTCGGGGAATCGAATCCTCCCTGGGGCATGGGTGTTTGTGTTGTCTTTAGTATAAGGCACTTCTTAAGTAGTTTGTAAGTTTAGGGACTGATGACCCCGCAGTTCAATCCCATAAGCTTCACAAACATTTGAACAATTTTTTTTAATAACGCGGCAATCAGTCTTCAAGTGATCTAACGACAATACAGATTCGCATTTGTCTTTTACAAAGCTAGACTATTTCGCTACATAGCAATACAGTGTTCTGACTAGTTGTAAAACTCTTTCTCTATTTCACTAATAATTACATCACTTGATTACAACGTATTAATTTGTTTTCAAGATAAATTGAAGACCTCGGGGGAAAATAATGATAACCATCACTTATAAAGTTATGAGAAATGACGACTTTTATGTTTTTATAGTTTCTATTACTTGTTTCAATATTTATATTTGCCATCTCTCTGCAGATTCATGTACTACTTGAAGAAAAGGAAACATTCTGTCGGATATGATTGTTTGCACCAAATACATTAAAAATGTTGAGGGTTATCATTATTTACTCCCGAGGTCTTCAATGAGATTTCGATCCTACGGTGGTTCCCAATATACAATTGTTCAAAATGTGTCAAATGTGCAACCCGTAGAATGCCGCTTTGCACCGTCCAGCAGTTGCGCGGCTACAACACGCAACTGCATGCACATATTCACTCTCATACTCATTACAAACGTTTCATTCTAGTTTGATTTTGTATCTCACTGATAACTGTCTCTCCACATAAGTTTAGTAGACACATACTACGTTCGTACGCATACAGTCTCACATTCATTCAAGTTAATTTGGTCTATAAAAATGGATGTGTGTATGTAGATACCAAGACGGCTAGAGAAATTTTGATGAAATAATCAAGATTAGCCCAGCGCGTAATACTGTGAAGTTTGGTAGCGAACGGATCAAGACATTTATTAACACTTACGTAAAAGTGTAAGTTTCGCAGAGGAAGAGCCAACTGCCATTCTTCTGTAACTACAGTGCTGCCGCTTGGAGCGCTAGCGTCGCTTCCGTGACTGTTTTGTGATGAACATCTGCAGCGAATAGATAAGTTTATTAATTACGACAGAACCCAGTAACAAACCAAAATCTCATATATACTCTCAGCTGGAGTAGCAGTAACTGTGTAGTTCGTAACATTTTTATTACTAAACGCATCGTAAATTGACACCTTTCTGCGCATTAATGATTAAAAAGCAACTGCACGTTCATCAGCACACTGTTAAGGAATACGCACCAGGCGGACATAATAGTGACTAAGTGGTTACGTCGTAATGTCTGATATAAAGATTTTTCGGCTTCTCATCTACTTACATGCAGCATGTTTTCTCCCTTATAAACTGCATCTGTGATAAAAAATAATTACAAGAACACTACAATACCACTATGCACTATTGCATTCTTAAGCATACTGTCAGTTTTCGAATCATTCTACGCTACTGTTGAGCAACATAACTATTTCACATTATTATTTACGAATATGCGGGGCTTACTGATAGGTAAAACCTACCGTAATAATTGTAAAGAGACAGTCTGAAAAATATACATACATGTGCAAGTGTTTTCGTAGTCCTAATCTTAATATTTTTATAACACAGTTTCAAACTCTACCCGTTCCGATATTGTGCGAATTAAAATCAATAGATACTTCGTTCCATGCCTGTACTTTCGAGATGGTAGTAACTTTATCCGTTTCCTTCCTTTCTATTGTCTCCTTCTATTGCCCATAAAATGTTTTCTATAAGTAAGTCTTTTTTCGTGTTGGGAGAGGTTTGAATATGGCTCTTTTTCCTGTTCCTTCAATCTTTACAGCTCAAAAGCTTCGATAACAAATATTTTATATCGATTAATATCTGCAGTAATCATGTCGACAGCCGATTTTAGTGGTATTGCCAAGCGTCTTCAATGCTCACACAGATCAACGTTGAAACAGCTTCGGCGGATCTATGTTCAGCTTTCTATAATAGAGCGGGGTCATGAACAAATTTCTTAAATAACGTCAGTTTTCGTCTCCGGTCAACAATATATAAACTTTTAAATATATGTTACCTGTGACATTGCTTTGAAAATACGGATGAAATACACTGACGATTGTTGTATAAGCATAGTATGCATCATATTTAAAGATGTTACGTAGAACATTGAAACCCGACAAACAAGTCGATTTTTATAGATATAGAATATCTGTTTTCCAGACGTTGGGAGATGAGCAGGTCGGTAATTTATAATAGAATTATTTGGACAATTAGAGGCAGAACACCATCGGTCGCTTTTTCTCTTATTGCTGCTCATAAAGACAATGATAGATTTCTAAATATTTTACCTTAGTGTGCATCAAATAATTTTTTACTTGTACGTAATCCAACTGGTTAAAATGCATCGGCCATAATGTAAACAAAACGTGTTCATAATTCTTCAAAAATATGTTCAAATGTTTGTTGAGTTCAAATCAAATGTTTGTTAAGGTTAAGGGACTTAACTGCGGGGTCATCAGTCCCTAAACTTACAAACTACTTATGAACTACCTTATACTAAAGACGACACAAACTTCCATGCCCGAAGGGTTTGTTAAGCTTATGGGACTTAACTGCGGGGTCTGTCCCTAAACGTACAAACTACTTATAAACTAATTTATACTAAAGACAACACACACATCTATGCCTGAGGGAGAATTGGAACCCAAGACGGTGAACGACCTCACACATCAGAGCATAGCACCTCAATGTGTTCGCCCACTCCGCCGCGGCGCATAATTCTTATTTTTGTTTCTGGCCATCTTCTCCGCAGTTGTAGTTATACTGTTTGTATAGGTAGGTTTCCGACTTTTGCAACTGTAAATTAGTCAGCTTTAGACAAGAAGCGTTTCGCTTTATTTTGAAGCATCTTCAGTGTTAAATTTTTTTTTATGTTGTCCTCTTTATGTTTTTGACAACTTGTATAATCAGTGGAATTGTAAATAGTGCAACTGTAAACAGTGCCAACAAGTGGCAATGTGCTACAAGGAACACATGAAGATGGCAACATAAAACTACAGGGTGTCTCACGAAAGACGCCTGCCAGGCGTCCGCGGTTCGCGCGGTATGGCTCCCAGCCGGCGCCACCGCATCTGTCGGCCATGGCTGCGCCCGATTCCACGACTATATTGTGGCGTGGGCGCATACACTGAGTGAAAGTGTAAAATACATTGCCATCTGAGTAACCTCATCTTACCTTTATTTACAGTAGATGTTCAAAATGTTGTCTCTCTATGGAAAGAGCGGCCCGGATTTAGATTTGGAGAACGAGGAGGCCACTCAACTATCCTATCATCAAAAACACTTCGAATTGCCGCCATAGAAGCATTGGAAATGTGTGGTCTTGCATTGTCCTGCATGAAATAACCGTACAGCTTGTCGTTGGGTGAAAGTTCTTGAAAAAATGGATGCAGGATATTGTTCACATTCCTGCCAGAATTTATTGTTTCGTGAAAAAAGATTCGACTAGTCATTTCCCAGATTTCGGCTGCCGAAATTCGTCGAGTGTTCGCAAATTACTTCAAGAGATGTCAGGCCGCTCTTTCCATAGAGGAACATCATTTTGGACATTTACTGTAAATAAAGGTAAACTTAAGCTACTCAGATGGCAATGTTCGGGAATCGGGCGCTGCAGTGGCCGGCGGATGCGGTGGCGGTGGCCGGAAGCCGTACCGCAGGGTCCACGGAAGCCTGGCAGGCGTCTTTCGTGAGACACCTGTATTTTTATGTTGCCATCTTCATGTGTTTCTTGTAGCACATTGCCACTTGTTGGTACTGTTTACAGTTGCACTACTTACAATTCCACTTTTTATACAAGTTGTCGAAAACATGAAGAGGACAACATAAAAAAATTTTAACACTGAAGATGCTTAAAAATAAAGCGAAACGGGTCTTGTCTAAATCTGACTGATTTACAGTTGCAAAAGTAGGAAAACTACCTATACAAACAGTGGCGTAGCTACCATAGGGCTAGGCGGGGCAGTGCCCCGGGGCCCCCAAGCTCTAGGGGCCCCTCGGCCTCCGTGAGCGAAGTTCGAAAAAAGTTACAGTAGAGCGCAGATTTTTATTTTAATTCTTTACTCTCCCATCCTACCGTCCATCACCTCCTCCTCCTCTCAAACCAAGTTCCCACAGTAGCCGCACTGGGCGGCTTCTTAAATAATATACAGTTCGATTATCCAAATAATCGGTTTTCCGAACATCTATGTCCTCCAGTTACTTCTGATAATCGACATCCTATTGTATATAATATTTTAGTTGAATAAAGGATTTTCCACTTTTAACTTTTTTGAACCCTGACTAACAAACCTCAAACGCACGAAGAGAAATCAAAAAATTATTCCCACCGCAGAATATAAACATAACAAGGTCGATTGCTTGTCCGCTAAGAAATGGACCTTGCCACCGTTAGCGTGCTGTCGGTTGAAGTTAGGGTTGCCATGCCTGCCAATCTTAGTGAAACAACTGTCAATGGTGCTGAATTACTAGCACTGCGTTTGGCATTACACGACGTGACCACATTTGAATATGAAGTATCTACAATTTATTACTACAGAATGGTGTTATTATGGTAACTCAACTGTTTGTGTAGTGAATTTCCCCAAGGGAGTGCTCCTTAATCATAGATCCCAATGAAGTGCTGTAAGCAACTGCACTCTGAAATTCGTGCAAGAAGAGAAAATATGGTTACTTTGTCACACTAGTGAATTGAGCATTCAAGACGCTGCCCTCTATGCCAATGTCACGATAATAACCGAAGATGTCGACTTAGTTTACTTATACCTATTACTTTTTCCTGGCCAGACACTAACGTATGCTTTATGAAGCCTGGTAGGGGCACGGCAACATACTTTTTTCTGAAACCACCCTAACGAATATTTCCACTATTTTCCTTCTTTGACTGGGCCATCAACGAAATTACGTTGATCGATACGGAGCAATGAACTAAGGCTGTGGTCATCGAAGCCCCGATATCGGTGGGTTTTACCGACAACAGACAGAGGCGGAAAACGGCCGATCGTTTCAAATCAGTAGTCACGGTCACAGTGTAGCCGATCTCATCGCCCGAACATAGAGACTTCGGACGACAGTCGGTGAAATTCAAATCAGTTTGTTTTCTTCGGTCAAATCGATCGATGTTATCACATGGTAGATACGGGTATTAGCTGTCCTTTAATTATTCTTACTGGTTCTGGAGTTCTTTAACAAGGTGATGAGTCTGTTCTATGAAGTGACCTGTAAATCTGGTGCAGGCCTACGTGTTCTTCCGCTTTTCAGTGGTTTTTGTGTTCAAAATTATTCTTAATTTCACACTTATCTTTCAAAAATATATTGAATGACAGTCATTGAAGTTCAATGTACTGTAACTTCATTTCGTTCGTCATAATCGGTTGTTTCTGGATGGACTATAACTGTGTTCTTCATGAATTTAAATACTGAAAATCTGCATCCATTATGTATTTTAATGCTCAGCACAACGCATTTCGAGAATTTTTCTCGCTGTTAGTGCATTTGTTTACATAAATACGTCGATACGTTTCCATGTGTGATTTTATGCAGCTCTTGCACAGATGTAATCTTTTTGAGATTACTGTAATGAGGGAAATCGTAGCATAGGCCTATATAATAAAATCTTGCTAACTTTTTTACATACTAACTACTACGTCTGTCTATACTTGCAGGTATTATGTCTGCTCAATTAAACTGGGTGTCACAACACAAAAATAGTCACTTACACTGGTTTTTGTACTCAGGTAGGCCTAAGTCACGATTATTATATTGCATTTTTGAGTAATGGAAAAGACACAATATCTTTAAGCAGACAGAAAAAGTTATGGTTTATAATATTAGGGCCGCGGTGGAGTAGCCGAGCAGTCTAAGGCGCCTAGCTGCGGAGCGCGCGGTTGCTGGCCGTCGGAGGTTCGAGTCCTCCCTAGGGCATCGATGTGTGTGTTTGCCCTTAGGTTAGTTTACCTAGGTTTAAGTAGTTTTGATGACCACGCAGTTTGGCCCGATAGATTTACAAACATTTGAACATTTTGTAACATTAAGATAAAACACACACCTCAATATTTATTCTGTCCGTTTTTACCCGAACTTCAGTAGCTAACCTAAAAGAGACAACGCCAGTGCAAGTGTGTCAGGAAATCACACACTGAAGCGTCGGAAAACTATTTACATAAACAAATGCTCTAGAAAATGCGAATAAATCCTCGAAATTCGTTGTGATAAGCAATAAACTTCCCCAACTGGTGTAGTTTTTCATTATTTAAAGCTTGGAGATTAACTGGTGTATGTCTGCACAACTTCAAATTTTATTAAGCAAAACTGAAATATTGCTTGTCAATGACACCACGAAATATCACAAGTATTTCTCCTTTGTTTGGGACTAGCAATAACTGAGGACAGTACACAATCCTCGCCACTTTATTCATTCCAGACAGGTGTATCTCATTCGTATGCATTTGAAGTCTTTATTAAAAACAAAAGCCCCATTGTAGCACTAATTTAGAAGCATAAAAATGTCTGTGAGTGGAAAGCGAAGGGTCGCGGGTTGGACCCCCTTGGACCTTGAATTTTTTGTCTGCGTTTTAACCCATCTTTCACCTCCCAACGATGTTCGGAGTCGCCAAAAACGACACATGGTTCGGATTCCACGTTAAGCTGTAGGTCTCCTTTTCCCGGTTGGATAACTGGGATTGGCTAGGGGCAAAAGTGGCCTCCAATTGAAAGATTTGCACCAGACCAATGAGCCACACGAAATTATTATGTTTCCGTGGTTAAGTAATATTTGTTCATTGTTTATTTTTTTACTAGCTTCTGCTTGGTACTTCTTTCACCTAGTATGGAGCAGCTTAGGAAACTATGGGGTCGTTTTATCTGCATGTCCTACCCAGGTTCAAATCTTGCCCTCTGCAAAATTTTATCCAAATCCACTCAGTAATTTTTGCGTGAAAGCATAATAAAGTTTCACAATTATAATTGTATTAGAGACTACCATTAAATATTATCTTCTGCATGACACAACAATTTCCTTAGTAGTATTTAGGTTTGCCGTATTACGTCGAACAGTGGGCGGTAAGGACCTGCTGATGAAATAGTTTTAAAGAGGGCCCCAATGTCATTTCTGCCCCGGGGCCCTTAGTGACAAAGCTACGCCACTGTATACAAACAGTATAACTGCAACTGCGGAGAAGATGGCCAAAAACGCAAATAAGAATTATGATCCGCGGCGGAGTGGCCGAACACATTGAGGCGCTATGCACTGATGCGTGAGGCCGTTTACCGTCTTGGGTTCTAATCCTCCCTAGGCCATGGATGTTTGTGTTCTCTTTAGTATACGTTAGTTTATAAGTAGTTTGTAAGTTTACGGACTGATGACCCCGCAGGTAAGTCCCATAAGCTTAATAAACATTTGAACATAATAACGTTAAGCTTAGATTACTCAGTTGGCAATGTTGTTTCGACTTTAACTCATGCGCCTGTGGCACAATATAGAGTCCAAGAATCGGCTGCTGCCGTGGCCGGCGGATGCAGTGGCGGCGGCCGGGAGCCGTAACGCGCGATCCGCGGAAGCCTGACGGGCGTCTTTCGTGAGACACACTGTACTTCTCCACTGAAGATACTTTAAAATAAAGCGGAACGCTTCTAGTCTAAAGTAGACATTTACAGTTGCAAATCTATACAAAATATAAAATGTATTCAGTCGCGATTCGCTTGGAAGAAAGTGCTTTACTCTCTCTCAAGATGGCGGACTTGGCGCATGCGCACTGCATTTTGACACACAGACTGCAGCGCAGTTGCGTTTCTGTGTACTCCGTGGATGGGCTACGGCGGCTGGCCAAGCGATCACCTGTTGCTGCCCTCTAAGCGAGCAGCGGGCCGCCACTATCGCAGACAGACCGGAATAGCGCGCTCGGCAGCAGCCGGCGTCTATTAATACGCGTTCAGGCGCATCACGGCTGCGTCACTAACCCCACTACCCGGCCACCGCGAGGCGTCTGCGATAATATTTACACGCACGCAGAGTGCAAGACCGTGTCGGCGCTCTGGGATGTGGCGGCATTCGCCGGGGATTTGCCGTGCTGGCCGCCACCACCTGGAAAAACACCACCTCTATTTGTTTGCGTGGGCAACCGTAAATGCTGTGTGTGTGTCAGCTGCACACCGACACGTGGGCGAGGACTCCACACAGATGTTGACTCTGTACTGCTCGACACTCAGAGCGCGCCGCAAAATGCTGTTCCGCCTCTGCTTCCACACTTTTAAGGCTGTGCTCACGGCCGCACCGACGGACCGTCGTCTGACGCCGTCGCCCGAGTTAGACCGACAACATCAGCCGATGGCGTGGTCACACTTCCTTCCATATAGTTTGTCACCTTGTCGGGTTTTGTGTCCCAGCCTCGTCGTCACTTTTGTGTCTCGTTTCCGTCGTAGGTGTCGGTGTCGGTGGCCGAGTAGAAAAGTACCGACACAGGAATAAAGGATGCACGCTTGTGCAGGTACGAAGGTGAGCAGCCAGTGGGACAGCAGATACTAGAAACACTAGAGTAAATTAGAACGAGATATATATTTCACAGAGACTTAGTAGCACTTAACTTTTACATAGTTCTTGACTGCAGAATGCTGATACATAGATTAGATAGAGGCCTGCCTAATGATGATTCCTAGTGCCTAGCCGATAGCCAAGTCTTAACTGGTGCCTATCTCAGTCCCAAGTCAACGATGCCGTTCAGTGGTGGCCACGAGAGGAGTTGTAGCAGAGAGCGCTCGTGGCCGACGTCGTAAGAACGCCGCGCCGTGCGTGCATGGCGGCGCGCGGCGAAAGTAGGTGGCGCGCACTTTAGACTTGTGCGACACCACATCGGGTAGGGTTAGTTCACATTAGACTCTATTCTTTGTGTGAAGTATATTAGATTACAAAAATTTTGAACATAGCTGCTATTGTCAGCGATCGATCTAATGTTAAAGTATAAAATTGCAGGCCTTTGTCACAAAATTAAAAAATTATTTAACCTGGTTTCAGCAATAACTATGATTACCTTCATCAGAAATTATAAAATAAAAAGTCACATAATAAAATATACAACTCAGCTGTAAAGCTTACGTCAGAAAATTTAAAAAGAAATTTTTAGAAAAAGCTAGCTACTATGGGCTGCACGCCTGCACGGAGGCATCAGACTGGCGTGTGCTAAGTGGAGTTGTGAATAGGTAGACGTTACCTCAGTAGTGCCATCTAGTAGTCGCAATTACAACTAGGCTACTGTCCAGAGAGAAACGGTATTGAGAAAACAATTGCTACAAAAAGTTGTTTAACATGAGAGATGGCTGAGGCGTAATTTTGGCAATACAATATTAGTAGAGAGAATTAACGAGTAACAAAGTTGTAATAAGCAAAACAGTTAAAAATTTGGCTTTTGGAATACAAATTTTTTGCATCAAGTCGGAAGAAATATTTCGGACACTGCACGAACTACAACATCAAATGTTATTAGATTTCAATTTCCTGGGGTGCAAAGGATTCCACAGACACTTTCATGCTTGGAAATGAGTGTACAATGCCGCTTTTGTCATTAATAAATACATCGAACGGATAGGAATGTGGTATACCTGTATCGAAAGAAGAAAGTGGCGAGGGTTGTGCACTGATCTCGCTAATTGCCACTACCAGACAATTACAAATATGTGAGGAGCCCGTAAAACGAAAAATTTCTGTTACTTACTCGTGATATTTCGTCGTCACTGACAAGCAATATTACAGTTTTTCTTAATTTATTTGAAGTTGCTTTAACACGTTCGGGACGATTGGCTGGTGATTTATTTTCAGATGGGCCTGACTTCTGTTGTGACGTACATTGAACTTTATGTGCCCAACAATACGATATATACCCAAAAAAAATTTGATAGCACGATATCAGTATAATTTTGACGTCACGCCACAGTGGCGTGCGCAGGCCGCTAGGATAGATAGTGTCGCTATGGTAGGCAAACCCTCATAACAAACAACCAGCAACGAACCTCTATCTACATCGCAAATTGTTTTCCAGTTTGAATTCATATTTTGATCGGTATATTTTATATTCTGATCAATTTTGTTACGTTACTAATTTTTATTTTTACTTTGCATGGGATACTTCCAACACCACCTAGAGAGAAGGCCGCGGCGCTCTCGTGTGACGTCAGGCAGAGTAGGTTGCGCGCGCATAGCTGACTGGGTAGCCGCTGGGGCACGGCACACTATGCCGAAGCAGCGAGCCAGTCAGCTATGTGCGCGCAACCTACTCTGCCTGACGTCACACGAGAGCGCCGCGGCCTTCTCTCTAGGTGGTGGTGATACTTCCCCTTGAAATTTAGACGCATGACTTTCAGATAATTGGGGACAAATAATAATCGATGTAAAGAATCTACTTATTATACAGGAAAATAGTAATATGCAAACAATTGTACATACATGAAGAAAAGAGTAACAAAAAAATCACTTCCACTTATGTGTGTACATCTGTATTCAAAACAAACCTACATTTCAAAACTTCAATGAATATACACGAGAATGAAAACGTATGGACAATATATACATGACTTATCTAAATGTACAAGTACAAAGAAACAGAATTATTCTATAGGACATACAAGTCTAGGGCGTAGTCAGAGATGTTTCGACCCCCTCCCCAATTTCGTCAAAAATCCCAGGTCCAGGGTACCTCTCAAAAAAATCTTCGATATGTCCCTGTGAAATTGGTTTTATGAGGGAACTTACCTTTTAGAACGAAAAATATCCAAATGGTGGAGTAATGAAGATGAAAATTCTAAGAGCTGGGTAAAATGAGTTGACACTTTAAGTCACGGAAGAACTAGACTCAGTGACAAACTGTCTGCTGCGGGCCTGGCGAGAGTGCTCATGTTAACCTTCAAGCCGGGCCAAGCCTATGAACCTTGGTAACATGAGGGTTCTGTGACGCCCCACAGGCGTGCGCCGTCCGGTAGGCAAGGCGGCCCTCACGCCACAATAGCTTGAGCTAAACTGTTCAAATGTCTGTAAACCTATCGGACGAAACTGCGTGGTCATCAGTTCGTAGCTTACAAACTACTTAAACCTAGGTAAACTAACCTACGGACAAACACACACACCCATGTCCCAGGGAGGACTCGAACCTCCACGGCGAGCAACCGAGCGCTCCGCAGCGAGGCGCTTTAGACTGCTCGGCTACTCTACCGCGGCTGGCGTGAGCCGTCAAGAACGTTTAAAATAATGGCAAACTACAACCAGCTAAGTAAGTTTATTGCTTATCACAACGAGCTTCAAGAATTTATTCGCATCTTTTAGTGCATTTATTTACATGAGTATGCTACTTTTTCGACGATTGAATATGTGATTTTCTGCTGCTCCTGCATTGCATTTGTCATTTTTACATTACTGAAGTTCATAAGATCGGATAAAATGAATCTTGAGGTGTGTACTTTATCCTAATGTTAGAAACCTTACAATTTTAAACATGGTTGTTGAGAGAGCAATCGTTGGTGAAAGACTAACATTCAAAAACACTTCTCATCCGTTGCAAAACTAGAGGTTGATTACTTAACCACGGTTTTGGCTTCAACTAAGGAAGCATTCATCACAAGTAAATAGTTTTTTAGTTACATGAAACGGACAATGGTTCTTGAGCAACACAGCTCACGTTCAACTTACAAATGTGAAATTACATATGTCAGAATTAAAAAGCAGAACGTATTTCATGTAAGTAAAACGCGCAGCTATGGATCGCGTGTGTGTGACCAGCACTGTTGGTGGCCCCTGACTGACGCGACCCATTATTAATCCTGACATATGTAATTTCACATTTGTAAGTTGAACTTGGGCTCTGTTTCTCAAGAATCAGTGTCCATTTCATGCAACTGTATTTTTGAATCTTAATGTTAGAAACTATATTTTCTCTGTCTGCTAAAAGAAATTGTGCCTCCCCCATTACACAGAAAATCAGTCATAATAATCACCACTTATGCCTACCTTTATACAAAAACAACCTGTGTAAGCGTTGATTTTTGTGTTGTAATACCAAGTGAAATGGAACAGATACAATACTTGCAAGTACAGACAGAAATAGTGTTAAGTGTGTAAGAAACATTCCAAGATTTATTATTTACGATTACCTTCATTGCAGTAACCTCAAAAAGACTACAACTGTGCAAGAGTTGCATAAAATCACACATGGAAACGTGACGATGTATTTATGTAAACAAATGGCCTTAAAGCGAAAAAAAGTCTCGAAATGTATTGTGCTAAGCATAAAGAAATGTAATGGGTGCTATTTTTAAGTATTTAAATCTATGAATAACACAGTTATAGGCTCTCCAGTAGCATCCCATTATGATGAACGAAATGAAGTTACATTAATTTTATGTTATGTCTCGGGATCAGGAGGTGGGCCATGACTAGCAAGGATATATAATTCATTTACAAAATGACATGAATACTTAACTTTTCTGTGCTTGTGTTGGTACAAAATTGTTCCTAACTATTCTGCAGTGTGTCATTCAGACTCCTGGACACAATATATTCTTCCGGCTTGTGCTAAAGGAAGACTGCTGGATCTCGTACGTGGAACTTCTCTATTGAACTCCTGGATCGAAATGCCGTGTTGCGCTGGGATATGTAGGGGAGCCCCTTTCTTCCTATTGGCCGGCGCGCGAAGCAAGTAAAGAGGTACAGAGACTGCAGGCGCCCACGGCGGCTCAAGTAGTATAGACCCACTTATCGCCCGTCTTATACTGGCGCGGCGATTTGCGTCGACCGCATTGTCTGTCATGCAATATATTTGTGGCACAAGTGTGAAATTAAGAGTAAGATAATTTTGAACACGGAAACCACTGAAAAGCGGAAGCACATGGACACGACATTTTCAGGTCACTTCGTAGAACAGAATCACATCAATGTTAAAGAACGTCAGAACCAGTAAGAATAATTTGTGAACAGATAATACCCAATTATCACAAAGCAAAACAACGTAAGAGAGCTACTACAGTAACATTAAGATACGCCACAATTTCCAATTGAACACATTTTTTGCGGTTATAATTTACGCCTAAAATTTCTGATAAATGACTTAACTAACTTGCAATATCAGACCATAGGTGCCGAACTGTATCCGTATTGTGATATTTATCGTCTTCTGGGTGCCACCATCTCTTATTTCTTTCACTAAAGGTATCAGTTTTCTTACAGTCCATATCTCCTACTTTCACCTACTTTCTGGTGATGAAATCGGCTACACTGTGACCGTGCCGACAGTGAAGTACTGATTTGAAATTATAGGCCGTCCTCTGCCGATCCCGGTCGTCGGTAAAATCCATCGATACCTGAACCACTGTGAACACAGACTATGCCAGTCCCACACAAAGTGTTTTCTCGCCAAAATTGTCTTCTCATTGTGGAAGCACCTTAGTGGCCATACGTCCCTATTAATCTGGTTGTAGCTGTAGTGTCACGCATTGTGAGGCAACCAATGTCGATACGCTCACGGGAATGCAGACCGTTCGCAACACGAGTTCCTACAGTACCTCACATGACGAACTCAGCCACGTTAGTGGAACCTGTTTGGCCGAAGAATAGTCAAATACAACCTCAGACAGATTCGGAAATAGTCCTGTAACATTAACGTAGATGAACTACAAACTACAGTTACCTTACTGTGCTTCGAAATAGTCACCTCCCATAACTATGCACCTCTGTGAGCACTGCGACATACTTCCTGGGAACTATACACGAAGTCTTCCTCGTCAAGTTTTGTTGTATGCAGAGCCGTCTTTAGCAGGGGATTAGTGTAATCTAGTTTAAGTGGTGTGTAAGAATAGGCACCAATGACCTTAGCAATATGTTTCATAAGTACTCACACACATTCGCCTGGCGAGCGCCTTATACCGTGTGCAATTCGCCACTTTTTAAAATTACTAAACAAACACTCATTATATCTGTAGAAATGTAGGGACCCATATTGTCTACACATACGCCTCATGGAGCTTTCGGCTCAGCTTCAACTTTCGATAGGCAAGTGGCTCACACATCAAATCACAAAACAGACGGTTTTGCGTCGGAGTGAATGGAATTACACTACTGACCATTAAAATTGCAGCACCAAGAAGAAATGCAGATGATAAACGGGTATTCATTGGACAAACATACTAGAACTGACATATGATTACATTTTCACGCAATTTGGGTGCATAGATCCTGAGAAACCAGTACCCAGAACAACCACGACTGGTCGTAATAACGGCCTTCACACGCCTGAGCACTGAGTCAAACAAAACGTGGATGACGTGTACAGGTACAGATGCCCATGCAGCTTCAACACGATACCACAGTTCATCAAGAGTAGTGACTGGCGTATTGTGACGAGCCAGTTGCTCGGCCACCATTAACCAGACGATTTCAGTTGGTGAGAGATCTAGAGAATGTCCTGGCCAGGGCAGCAGTCGAACATTTTCCGTATCCAGAAAGACCTGCAAGATGCGGTCGTACATTATCCTGCTGAAATGTAGGGTTTCGCAGGGATCGAATGAAGGGTAGAGCCACAGTTCGTAACACATCTGAAATGTAACGGCCACTTTCAAAATGCCGTCGATGCGAACAAGAGGTGATCGAGACGTGTAACCAATGGTACCCCATAGCATCACGACGGGTGATATGCTAGTATGGCGATGACGAATACACGCTTCCAATGTGCGTTCACCGCGATGTCGCCAAACACGGATGCGACCATCACGATGCTGTAAGCAGAACCTGGATGCATCAGAAAAAATGCCATTATGCCATTCGTGCACCCAGGTTCGTCGTTGCGTACACCATCGCAGGCGCTCCTGTGATGCAGCGTCAAGAGTAACCGCAGCCATGCTCTCCGAGTTGAAGTCCATGCTGCAGCAAACGTCGTGGAACTGTTAGTGCAGATGGCTGTTGTCTTGCAAACGTCCCCATCTGTTGACTCAGGGATCGATCTGCACGATCTGTTACTGCCATGCGGATAAGAAGCCTGTCATCTCGACTGATAGTGATACGAGGCCGTTGGGATCCAGCACGGCGTTCCGTATTGCACTCCTGAACCCACAGATTCCATATTCTGCTAATAGTCATTGGATCGCGACCAACGCGAGCAGAAATGTCGCGATACGATGAACCGCAATCACGACATGCTACAATCCGACCTTTATCAAAGTCGGGAACGGGATGGTACGCATATCTACTCCTTACACGACGCATCACAACAACTTTTCGCCAGGCAACACCGGTCAATTGCTGTTTGTGTATGAGAAATCGGTTGGAAAATTTCCTCATGTCAGCACGTTGTACGTGTAGCCTACGGCGCCAATCTTTTGTGTATGCCCTGAAAAGCTAATCATTTGCATATCACAGCATCTTCTTCCTGTCGGTTAAAATCGCGTCTGTAGCACGTCATTTTCGTGGTGTATTTCCATAGCATCCGGGCCTACGGTGCATATACAGGGTGCGATTGATGTGCGGTTTTCACAGAATGGATTGATAGTGAAGGACTCGTATTGTTAGACAATACCTAGAAAGTGTATTTTTATACAAACTTAAAATTTTTGAAATGTAACAATGGTTGTTTCTATCATTGAAATTTTTGGCACCAGCTGTGTACAAAGAATTTTCAATGACATTTTTATCACATTTAGGTTGGTAGCTACAAGCATTCAATGTTTTGGGGGCGGAGGCTACGACAGCGTAGCTCACTGGCTGGTGGTCATGAGACAGTGGGCCGCGCCCTAGGGGCTCGCCACTCGGATAGTCAGCTACAATATCGCAGCTTCCGCCCACGAAACTTTGAACGGATGTAGCTGCCAAACTAAATGGGATAAAAAGTCATTCAAAAATCTTTGTACACAGCTGGTGTCAAAAATTCCAGTGCGTGATAGAAACAGCCATTGTTCCATTTAAGAAAACTGCGTGTTTGCATAAAAAATACACATTATAAGTAATATTACATCTGTCTGTTGGCTAAAACTACGAGCCCCTGGCTACCAATCCATTCTGTGAAAACTGCATATCAATGGCACTTTCCGTTTCCGCAATATTTTCGGTGCAAGTGTTATCTCATTCACCCTTTATATTAATTCTTAGCTACATCAAATTGTAGTTTTTATTTATGACAATGATTGTCTCGTGTTCATTCATAAGTCATTATTTTGACAAAGTTGAAATGAATGTGATTCTCAATAACTTGGCTGATTACTAAAATATGGATGTAATAGAAATTACTCACCTAATCATACACATTTGTTATTCTTATATTCACACCAAGTCAAAAGTTTGTTACCAATGTTATCACTGTAGGCACGCACATCAGACTCATAGCAGAAATGTTACTATATCACTAATAGTTTTACATTTTTAATATTGACGAATAACGCAAATTATGTGTATTCATGGCTGTCTTTATTATCTGAAGTCACGATTGCACTAAGTATTTCATAAGTTTGTCACATAACCTAAATGTTGTATACTCGAAGTTTCATGTACTTTGTTAATTTATAACTACAAATTTCAAGGCACTTTATAAGAACACACCTGCATTATGTTGTACATATATGTATATGAACACAGCTGCATTGTGTTGTGCATATAAATATCAGTTTAGCACTTTTATATGTTGCATGTCACATGTTAGTAAACCTAGCCACTACATTTTAACCACAATGGTTAAAAATCGATCGGCCAATAATTAAACAGCTTTGGTCAACCATAATGACATGTGGTGTCGCACAAGTCTAAAGTGCGCGCCACCTACTTTCGCCGCGCGCCACCATGCACGAACGGAGCGGCGTTCTTACGACGTCAGCCACGAACGCCCTCTGCTACAACTCCTCTCGTGGCCACCACTGAACGACATCGTTCACTTGGGACTGAGATAGGAACCAGTTAACACTTCGGAATCAGGCACCAGTGAAGACTTGGCTATCGGATAGGCACTAGGCAGGACTCTAGCTCAACTATGTATCAGCCAGCATTCTGCAGTACTGAGCTATGTATAAGTTAAGTATTACTAAGTCTCTAAGAAATACATATCTCGTTCTAATTTACTCTAGTGTTTCTAGTTTCTGCTGTCCCACTGGCTGGTCACCTCCTACCTGCACAAGCGTGCATCCTTTATTCCTGTGTCGGTCTTTCTACTCGGCCACCGACACCTACGACGGAAACGAGACACAAAAGCGGCGACGAGGCTGGGACACAAAAGTGGCGACGAGGATGGGATACAGAATGACATTCTCCAAAAATAATCGCTGTGTTAACAAGCATACCACTTCGGAAGGACTGGACCAGGACAAAATAAGAACCATGCACAATTTATTGAAATAGCATTACATTACAATTATAGTTCTTAGGATCACTGTCACAACAGACAATTTAAGCAATATGGAACTTCAGTTTACAAAGCTTCACTCTTGTCTTGACTTAAACTTCATAAAACATTATTATTATCGATAAAAATTTCTCCACTATAGAAATCAATCTAAAACTAAGCTAAGTTAAAAGGAACAACTAACACACAAAAACAAACAGACCAGAAACACAACACAAGCACACAAAACATAAACCCACTCAACACTCATACCCCAATCACCCACACACAGGAACAAAAATCAAACAAAACAACAAATAAATGGCACACTCTCACATATGACAACAAAGCAACACACAGAATAGGAAACATCCTCAAAAAACAAGGTTTGAAAGTAGCATACAGAACAGACAACTCAATACAAAGAAAACTAAAGACAAACAACACCAACACAGACAAACATAACACTTCTGGCATCTACCAGCTGGCATGCCAGGATTGTAACTCAGTTTACATTGGACAGACTTGCAGAAATTTCAATACCAGATACACAGAAGAGCACTAAAAAGCAATAGTCATTCCACATTTGCAGAACACCTCATAAACATGAACCATAAACCAACTGACATAAATACTGATCTAAAGATTCTGAAATACAGCAAAAGCCAACCACAAAAATTAACAATCGAAGAGAACTACCATATACCGAAGGCCACAATAGAAAGAAAAGAAATAATAAACGAACACTACTCCCAGAATTCAACTGCCCACCATCTTGTTTTCATAACATAAACATTGAGTGAAAGTGAAAGTGACACAGTGCCTGTCCACAACACGAAAAACAGCGCATATCCACCAAAGTAAGTGACAAAAACTTGCTATAAACACTTAGACATTTTGTTATAGAAGCAGTAGCTACAATAAAATCAAACCAAAACACAAAAACTACGTCCTGTATTTCATAAAAATCCCGATATTTACAAGCTAACTATTCACCACATTAAATACAGACGTTTTGGTTTGCAGATGACAAACTGTCAAAAACTATCAGTGACTTTTTGTGAGTGGAAGAACCACAAACATAACAACATGTGGTATTAAGGTAGGCCTAGCATACCTATAAAAATAAGAAACGATGTATAGTAGTCTCACGATGATCTCTAGTTTTTACTGTTAATGTAAAAATCATGTAACAATCATTCCACTGTTAATTTGACAGATAGTAAACATCCCACTGATGATGCTGCAACGCCAGCGAAATATGTATGGGAGAAATGAAAAAACTTTTGTGTTTGCTCAAGGCGGACCAAACCTATAAAGCGAACTTCAGTTTACTGGACTTAAACTTCATAAAACATTATTATTATCAATGAAAGTTTCTCCACTATAGAAATCAATCTAAAACTTCAACAGCTGATACATAGATCACCTGAGGGTTAAAATACATTGAACCAAATCATTTGAAGTCTTCCTAAAACAACGAAACGAATGAGTTGACATAACTTTTGGGCACGTTGAAACAGAACAGATGGCCACGTATAGCGGCGCACACTTGACGCAGCACATGGGCGGAGGATAGGTGGCCTGCCGTCTGCAAAGCACGCCTTCTGAAGAGACAGCCTGCCGCACGCTTAACGCAGACGAGGCGCAGGCCAGGCGTTTCCTCGGTCAGGCCTCTATCTGGTTGTCCTAGGCGCATAGTTTTTCTAGTGCTCTGTTCCACCTCTACCGCAAAATGAAATTTCACCTCATACCATACGCTTCGAAAAAAATTGTTTTATGTAGACATAATAATAATTTCGTGTGGCTCATTGGCCTGGTGGAAGTCTTTCAATTGGACGCCACTTCGGCGACTTGCGTGTCCCTAGCCTACCCCAGTTATCCAACCGGGGAAAGGGGACCTACAGCTTAACGTGGAATCCGAACCACGTGTCGTTTCTGGCGACTCCTCACATCGTTGAGAGGTGACGGATGGGTTAAAACGGGGACTTAAAAAAAAAAAAAAAAAAAAAAAAAAAAAAAAAAAAAAAAAAAAAAAAAAAAAAACCCGAGGTCCGACCGGGATTTGAACCCGCGACCCTTCGGTTCCCAGTCGAGCGCTTTACCCCAAGACCACCGGGCCCGACTTTCTGTCGACAAATATATTAATGTAGACAAATATAAGCTACACCCTTCTCTGTATTTAGTTTCTTTCTAAGACTTTTACTTTTTGCTTTAAAAAAAATAAAAAACACAGATTTCTCAGTCGACTTTGCAGAAACTATTAGATACAAAAAAAATGTTTTTCTGTTTTTCTTGTAGTTATAGCTCATATTTCTTGTTATAATAAGAACTAAAGTACAATGTCACATATATTTAAAGAGTTTGCAGTGAAAAAAAAATCGCACTGACGTGTTTTACGGCCCACTTTCTATTTGTAGTTTTATAAGTTTTTGCAAACATTTTGGACCAAAATAATAATAAATTAATTAATAAGAGTGTCTGAAACCCTTTTAGGAAAAAAAATTAGGTAGTGGCGGGTTTCGAACCACCGACCTTACGTGTCACAGTCCAGTACCTTGGCCACTACTCTGTGACTATTTTTTTCTGCATTCGAAAGCTCTATGACTTTAAAAAAATAAAATAAAAACTTTATTCACAGATCCACCTCCCGCAAGGGCGAAGTTGATGAACGAACACATGAACCAAGTTAGAGTTCTGATCTTGGACGCTGGGAAAGCCTTGACATCCATGTACACCAGTTTCTTCGTGTTGATGTCGTTGACACTCAGAGACAGCAATCCTGCCGATTTAAACTTGATCCATTTCCACAGATCTGCTATTGTGGAGCGGCCTACCACACGGTGGATGGCAGTATCGACCAGTCCGCAGTGCTGGCAATACGGGTGACCGGTGAGCTTTATTCTGTGGCGACGGGCAGCAGCCGGGATTAAATCATTTATAAACATGTAAGCTGATCATCGCAACGTTCAACAAATTGATTTATCTGCAAAATTCGACCAGACATATTTCCAATTTAAGTCTTTGTGTTTCTTTTGGATTGCTGGAGGACATGGAGCTTTTACATCAATGGTCTCGAGTATTTTCTTTGTCGTATAGAACGTTACATTGGGAGATTTCTCTAAAACACATGTGCTGTTTGCAATGTACGCAGTATATTTGGCGGCAGCCTTCTATCAGCTCTATTGCCTCTTATGATACCCCACCCAGCCTTTAGCAAATCTGACTGACTAGCCGGTAATTTCACAGATTCAGTGAAAGTATGTGCGATGGTTTGCGTTTTAGGAGGCGATCCACTTATAATATTGTAAAAATATATAAAAAAAGGCCAAGATCGCTGATCATATTTTTTTATTAACGACGACCGGTTTCGCTGAACTATGTCAGCATCATCTGGTCAAATAAAATATTTTACAAGGCCATAATCTTGTAATGTCAAACAGTTGTTATATAACGATTTACAGTGCATAGGTGCACTATGTCATTATAATAAAACATAATTATCACAGTGAGTCAAACAGTTGTTATATAACGATTTACAGTGCATAGGTGCACTATGTCATTATAATAAAACGTAATTATCACAGTGAGTCACTGTGATAATTATGTTTTATTATAATGACATAGTGCACCTATGCACTGTAAATCGTTATATAACAACTGTTTGACATTACAAGATTATGGCTTTGTAAAATATTTTATTTGACCAGATGATGCTGACATAGTTCAGCGAAACCGGTCGTCGTTAATAAAAATTGATGATCAGCGATCTTGGCCTTTTTTTTTTTTTTTTTTTTTTTTTTTTTTTTTTTTTTTTTTTTTTTTTTTTTTTTTTTTTTTTTTTTTACAATATGTGCGATGGGTTGGACACCTTCATTGAGCCACAGGAGATGTGTTTTCCTGTGGTTAATGGTTGCCTCTGCTGCTTTTTTATAGTAATTAACTATTGCTGCCTCTTTTACAGTATCTTGGGGTTCTGTAATTATAATGGTAACATCATCAGCATAGGCATTCAAGGTAAACCATTGGGCACCAACCTGCAACCCTGATAGGGAGGTGCTAACTGTGCGGATTAGTGGCTCGAAGGATATGACGAACAAAATCATAGCCAAACGGCAACCTTGTCTAACAGAACGTTGGATTGGGAATTTTTTCGTAAAGTTCCCGTTGATTTGAACTGTGGCAAACATTTGGTATCTTGTCGGTAAAAATAAGTCTATCATTGCCTGCGGAAATTGGAAATGCCGTAGAACTGTCTTTAGGTATTGGTGATTGACGTTATCAAAGGCTCTCTCGAAATCGATGTTCAGAAGCCCAAATGTTTGTTGCTGATTCTTCCATGCGTAGAATGTTGTATCCCTTAACAGACAAAGTGCATTTATAATCCTTTTCATAGGTACGCTACACGTCTGTTCTGGTCCTATGATGTCTGGAAGTGTGCGCTTTAGTCTGGCCGCCATGACACGAGAGATGATTTTCGAGTCGGCGCATAACAAAGTTATCGGTCGAAAATCCGAAAATCCGTAGTTCTATGTGGCACCGTTTTCTTTGGAACGAGTACAATACTATAAATCGAAACAAGAATTCTTTAATCTCATACTATTGATGGCCGTTTTTAACTGATGTTAATATGGCATTTGTAGACATTAGATTATCATTTATCGTACGAAGAACGATGTGTTTTTGTTAATTCCTCAGTGTGCCGTTGATTTGAAAAACGTGTAAGTTTCAATAACAAAATCATCAAATACTTGAGGAATGTCACGTGACGTCTCCGAACGGCTAGTTTTCGTTAATTCAATGGAGGGTGTCAAATCTCCGTTATTTTTGCAAATATGTTCAAACGATACGAGATATGAAAAACCGTAAGGGAGCTAAGTTGTAGAGAATTTTCTCCTTTACCAATTAGGTTATTCAATTTTCATGTCAGATGAACGATTAATATGCAATTGCAATTATATTACAACCGGTTTTTTTGTTTTACTACCGTATTTTTGTCCGAAAAATTTGAAAAAGGAAGGTTCTGGTCTCTGGCGGCCTACAATCATGTCTGTAAAATTTGGTGTTGATCGGTTGAACGGTTCGTCTTAAAAACAGGGAACACGTTAACGGACAGACAGACATACATCCCAAAATCACCGTTATTTTCACAAATATCTCTGAAACGCTACGAATTATTAGAAAAAAAAATTGTGTCAGATGAATAGTTAAGCCGTTATTTTCGTTTAAATTCCTAGCTGTCAAAATACGATCGCAAAGGCCCACTTTTAGTGTTACTACCGTAACCTAAAGTGGGCCAATATAGTCCGACCACTTTGCGTTTCGTGCCTTTTACACCATACATTACTGCGTACGAAATACAGCTAACATGTCGGAATTGTTTTTAACGGTGGAAGGAGGGCCATACTATCCATTCCCGAGAAACTGCGTGAGATATGTTTGACGTATGGCGGTCGGCAGTTACGAGTCGCCGGCCGCCGTGGCCGAGGTGACGATAGTCTCGAGGCAGCCGTGGCGGACGACGGACTTGCGGCGGCAGCGCGAGGCACCGAGTGTAAACAAAGGCTGTTTACCTGTTGACAGGTTGGTCTTGGCTGCACTTACGCTTAACTCCTATTTGAAATGATTGTATGCCGGAAAACATGATGGAATCTCAATCTTATTTGAGAAAAGATACGATAAAATTTACGTTTGATCGTAGCTATGTAAGACCCAAGCCTTTAGAGATAAAACTATGGCTATCTGAAAAAGTTAGGATTACTAAAGACGATATTGAAGGAGTACATTTATCTTTTGTTCAATGTGCTATGTATGTTAAATTGAAAGATCCTACTATGTGCAACATTATTGTTGATAGGATTGGTGATAGAATAAAATTTAATCACTCTGACGGACATGTTAGTGACGTACTAGTATGCCATGCAGGACTAGGAATACGAACTGTGAGAGTGTTCGAACTGCCTTTTGAGGTACCGGCGGAGGCAATTGATGACGCTTTTAAACCTTATGGGCGTGTAATTTCAAATGTAGCCGAAAAATGGGCGGAAGCTCATATGTTTCCTGTCCTTAACGGTGTACGACAAGTAAAAATCGAACTGTTACGGCATTTACCATCCTATATAAATATTTGTGGCTATCGAGCTTTGATTATATATGACGGTCAGCCTCGCACTTGCGCGTTATGTGGCTCTACTGGCCATGTACGCGCTGAGTGCAAGAAAAAAAGAGTGGCTCAGTTGCCTTCCGCGGACGAAGTAACTTCTGGACCGGTAACCGCGATGAAGCTGACATACGCTGCCGCCGCAGTCTCCCCGAAACGACCCGAACGCGCATTGTCAGACCAAGGCACGGCGTCCACACAGCAGATCGTAGCCTTAGGAGAACACGAAATCAGTCTGGTAGCCAAAAGGATGGAAACAAAGGCAGTTCCGTATGCAACCATCAGCAGTCAAATTGAAACTCCTTCTGAACACCTATCCGACACTTTGAGAGATGAATCTCAAAGACAGAGTACATCGGCTTTTGAGCACAATGCAGAAGACACGACAAATTTGTCCCATAATGATGTTGCACAAAACGTTGCAGTAGTAGAGGATCCCCAGCGTGACAGTGCTACTTCTGCAATAATTCGGCCCGACAATATCAATAGGGTCAGCCCCGAAGAGGCGCAGAATGTAGATGGTGAACTATGCTCCAGAAGTCTAAGTGTGCAGGGGAAAGATTCGTCGCCGAAGCAAGCCATTGAGTCTCAGGGGGAACCCTCAACCAGGACAGAAAATTTACGTTCTCCGATACTACCTCAGGAGTTGAGTGAGAAATCTCCAGACGTTTCTTCAGAAAAATCTCTTACTAAATCGCCAAAGAAAAGTAATAAAAGAAGAATAGCCCATCAGGCAGCTGAGAATATAGCCCCAGCTATAAGGGAAAAGCTGCGGAATATTAAAGAAGGACCAAGAACGCAGAAAAAGGAGTCTGCTATGAACTTACAGAAGGAGAAACAAAGCCAAACCTCACACAAGAGTTCCAGCGCTGAAAAACAAATGACCCTTGACCCACCAACTACAGAACAAGAAGAAAGATCTCGGTTAAGAGATGACAATCAAGAGGGACGAAAGGAGTGGGCTGACGAAGTAGAAGATCAAGATCCGGAAAGGGAAGACACCAGCGACATGGATTTTTACTAATTTTACACGGATGAAGTAAGAAGCGTATAATTCAACCACTTATACCTAGGCTTCTTAAAGGTGTATTTGCAATTTCATCCTGTACGACAGTATGAGTGCATGATTATGGTGTTAGCAAAAACTGCACAGTACCATACCATTGGAGTCCAGAAGCGAGGGGCAAAATGTGTTTTAAACAATTGGATTACAATTGTAGTTACTTTCCAATCATGTACGAATGCTTTATGGTGATGCCATCAATGTTTTCTCCTCTTTTTATAATACTAAATGCAGCAAGCTTATAAAATAGTCACACTTAATATAAATAGAATATGGTCAGATCTCAAATTAACATCCTTGCAACAATTCATATATGACTCTGATGCTGACATAGTGTTTCTCCAAGAGGTTATGACAACAAACCTACATATTCCTGGTTTTCAGACTATCTTAAATGTAGCTTTTGAATATAGCACGGGAGTAGCGCTCCTGATTAGGGATGGTATTCCCATCAAAGACTTAGAACAATTAGAATCAGGCCGAGGTATAGGATGTAAAATTTATGACGTCACCTTTGTTAACCTGTATGCCCCTTCCGGAAACAGTAATAAACTCCAGAGAGCAAATTTTTTTAGAGATGAACTTATTTACCTGCTACGAAAGAATCCGCAAAATGTAATTATTGGAGGCGATTTTAATTGTGTCCTTAACCGAAAGGACCAGACTCCTAATTTTAATTATTGTAAAGAGCTTCATGACTTAGTACAAAAAATGCACTTTAAAGATGCCTGGGAAATTAAGTATCCAACTTTAGTAAAATTTACGCACTTTACTTCATCTTCGAGTAGCAGGCTCGACAGAATTTACATCTCTGATCCACTCACTGAAAAAGTTATAGTAGCGGACGTCATCCCGGCCTGTTTTTCAGATCATTCCGCGCTGTCAGTAACAATAAATTTACCACGACAGCCCACAAAAATGTATCGAACTCAGTGGCACCTCAACACATCGATATTAAATGATGTAAAATTACGTGACGAGATTACGACATCATGGAATTATTGCTTGCGGTCAATGTGTAGGTACCCGTCCAAATCCGAGTGGTGGACAAAAGTAGGCAAAAAGAAGTTGAGGCAAAACTTAATTATCTATAGTCGTGAAAAAGTCAGAGACAACAAGCGAACCTTCGAATTTTACTACAGTGTGTTACGAGATCTCTACGAGAAGCAGCAACTAACAAACACAGATTTACAACAAATTAAAGAAATAAAAGCTAAAATGTTAAGTATAAAAAGAAAGCAGTTAGAAGGTCTGAAAATTAAATCTAAATCTAAATGTCTTGCAGAGGAAGAAACTACGTCATTATACCATTTGATAAAACATCAATCTCTCCGTAAACGCACGTTTATTGATGACCTCGTCACAGAAAACGGGCACCTACTCACCACCCACCCAGAAATTGTACAAGAAATTTTCCAGTATTACGAAAAACTGTATACAGCAAACGATATTGATGACGCTCCATTATCGCAAGTAGTGAATTCCTTGAATAAAATTATAACACCAGAGGATAACACTGAATTTTTAACTGATTTTACAGTGGAAGAAGTTTTCGAACTCGTGTCCAAATCACCCTCAAATAAATCACCAGGCCCGGATGGACTTCCAAAAGAATTTTATTTGAGTTATTGGGATATAATTGGACCAACTTTTACAGCAGTTTTAAATGAAATAATGAAAGGAGGAATCATACCCCCGGAGCTGAAAGAAGGAAAAATTGTTTTGGTGTCGAAAAGTAAAGGTCGGAAGAAAATCAGCGGGTTTCGGCCGATAACACTGATGAACTTCGATTATAAAACCATTGCTAGAGCGATCAATGAGAGGATGACACCATTAATACGGAAAGCAGTCACCACACATCAAACCTGTTTCCCAGGGCGATCTATTATGACAGCAACTTCCGAATACAGAGATCTGGTTTCGATAGTCGCCGTTACCAACATTAAGTGCGCGTTACTGTTTTTAGATTTTAGTAAAGCCTTTGATCGAGTTAGTCATCGATACATCGAGTGTATACTACAGCAAATAGGAATAGAAGAAAGAGCTCTTGGGGTGGTACGCAACATGATAACTGATATTAAGGCATCCGTATCCATAAATGGCCAGCTGTCAAAAGCAATAACTATACGGAGAGGTGTTCCCCAAGGAAGTCCTCTTTCCATGTTACTATATGTGTTATCACTTGAACCGCTACTTCGCACGATAGAAGAAAAACTAAGTGGAGTGACAATGTCGGGCACAAATTTTGTAGCGAGAGCCTATGCAGACGACGTGGGCATCGTTATACGGCGGGAGGATGAAGTAGATCTTCTGAAAGAAGCAATTGATAACTATTGTAAAGCTTCTGGGGCGCAAATCAATACTGATAAAAGTAAAATTTTAAATCTTAGGGGACTCGAACATTTAGATATAGAGTGGGCAAGTTTCGTGGAAACTCACAAAACTCTGGGTATTATCATTAATAAGTGCCCCATAAAAATGTCCGCTATAAACTGGAAGCAGACAGCTGGAAGAATTCGTGGTGCACTAATGGACAACAAATGCCGCTCAGTGAACCTTACTCAGAAAATTAAAATAATAAATACGTATATTTTTTCGAAAGCTTACTATCTAGCACAGATCTTTCCATTGCCGAAATTGCAAGGAAAAACCATTATGCAACTTGCAAGCAGGTACGTGTGGCACGAAAATATTTTTAAACTAAAACCCAGCGATTTGGCCAAGTCCAGAAAAGCAGGAGGTCTTGGTCTAACTGACATCTGCAGAAAGGCTTTGGCACTTTACATAAAAAGAATAGTAACACTTTTAAATAACGAGCCTTATACCATAACTGCCAAACTCTTCACAGCTGTCCGTCCTGTAAGTATGCAACAGCCCATTAATGTCGGTAATTTAAACTATAAACTGAAACATATAAAAGATTTTTACCTTGAACTTAGCTACATAGGAGAGGCCACGATGAAAAAATTACATTTAACAACTAAAGAAGTTATTGAAAAATGGCAACAATCCCACAGTCCTAACAATATTGAATCAAAGTATCCGTTGGTAGACTGGAAAACTGTTTGGAAAAATCTTAGCCTTCACATTCACTGTTCAGATGTCGTCTCGTCCTGGTATAAAGTCGTGAACAATCTTATTTCAACCAATGAAAAATTATATAAAATTGGTTTGAGTAATACAGACAAATGCTCAAAATGTGGCCTCGTGGACACATTAAAACACCGATTCACTTGTGGCAACCATCTACAAAATTGGAAGTGGGTTCAGAAAAAGTTAGGGCTACTTACACGACGTTCGGAAACGTCTTATTCAACAGATATATTATTGTGGCCCGACACCGAATTTTATCCATCAACAAAAAATAACACAGTGATGTGGCTCCTCGGAAACTACGTCAATTTTGTAGTCAACAGATGTGGAGGTGACAGCAGTGTAGAATTTTTCTTATACATGGCAGCAGCATATTTACAAGTACGACAATATCCAAAGATAAAAAACAACTTTGGGAACATGATAGGAATTTTGTTCGAGAAGGAGGGAATTGGTTGAAGAAGATAATGTAAGATGAAGTAGAAGGAAAAAAATGACGAACCCATTGATGATGAGATTGATCCAAATATATAGGTATATATATATATATATTTGAAACATATTACAAGGAAAACAATTTCAGTTATACAAGAAGTTGTATCATATTTTTGGACTGGTCATGGCAATGACATTTCGTTTCATCACAGTAGAGACTGCTGGATTTCATTTCTCGTTTAATTTTCCTGAAATCGTAAGAACTTTTTATTCCTTTAAAATTAGAATTTTGTTTAGTACAGAAAATTGTATTGTGTTATATCGTCAAGAAGAAATTAACAGCACCATGGGAATCTTGGTTGGATTATTTGATATATAAACAATACAACGTCCTAGCAGAAATAAATTATTCTAAGGATATTACTTTCCTGATGTAAATCGAAAGTAGCATGACCGATCTCATTTACGGAGAATAATTATTTTGTTATTTAAAAAAAAAAAAAATCAGCAACGGGTGACTTCGGAGTTTTAGAGAAGACAAAAATAAAGCAAAAACGAAATATTATTGATTGTCAAGAGAAAACGACCAGGAATCCTACTGCACAGGCAGCTCACTTTTCGAGAAGACGAGCTTTGAGGTCAGACCGGAGCTGGAAAAAAAAAAAAAAAAAAAAAAAAAAAGGTGACTGAGGCGCTCCAGTCATGGTCAGCACGGCCACTACGGTCGGGGGTTCGAATCCCCCTTCGGGCATGGATATTTGTGCCGTCTTAGTTCGTAAGTAGTTCATAAGTAGTTTGTAAGTTTAGGGACTGATGACCCCGTAGTTAAGTCCCATAAGCTTTACAAACATTTGAACATTTTGAGTTACGAGTCACACACGTGGCTGTTGCCGCCTGCTGTGCCGAGTGCGGAGCTGCCTCGTGTTTGTCTTCTTCGTGTGCTGCCAACCTGCTAAGCTACAAAGGAGCAACTTACTAAAATGAAAATACGCGGAGAGTCATCAGCTGAAGAGACTGACTGTAATTTTTTGGTCTATAGTCCCCTGTTTCAGTAAACTTTATTACATACATAAAAGAACTAAAGGTAAGGTAAAATTCCTGTTACTTCTGAATGATCAGCTCGACTAAGCCAGGAGGGATGCAGAACGATTTCCTTTATCATCAGGGACCTTCTTCCATTTCTTGAAACACTCATCCATCCCTTCGTGGCCGGCCGCAGTGGCTGAGGGGACTGAGGCGCTTCAGTCACGGTCTGAACGGCCACTACGGTCGGGAGTTCGAATCCCCCCCTCGGGCATGGATATTTGTGCCGTCCTAGTTCGTAAGTACTTCATAAGTAGTTTGTAAGTTTAGGGACTGATGATCCCGTAGTTAAGTCCCATAAGCTGTACAAACATTTGAACATCCCTTCGTGGAGTTCACGAACCACTGCTACACAACAGATAATAATGATCTAGAAGTTGAATTTTTTTACTAATTTTCGAAATTCAACGTTTGCAAAAATACTGCCTTATGTTTACTGTTAACAAATACGATGATTGCTGATAATAATTATCATCAGAAATGATGACAGAGAAAGAACAGGAACGCACTGTAATAAAATACTGGACGTACAAAGACAGCTGCAACGCAAGATGAAGAAAAAAAGCAGACGCCAATATTATAGTATTCTGGGCCATGAAGAACTATGAATAAAGAGCCAAGGAATGAGATATTTCGTGTGAAAATGCAGGTAAATAAGCAAAGTATGATAGGCATAATTTTTTCATATTGATTTGTCTTTCAACCAAAGACCTGTTAAAAGCCTAACAGGTGTCACTGAGAAGAAAAGTGTTACGGACTGTACAAAGTGCACCACAGTCATGATTAACTATGTCAAGTGAATAAAGGTTCTTTCTGATGTGTCTCGACTTTCTCGGGGGTTCTAGAGGTGGATATGACGAGCAAGGATGTGGACAGTGGTCTGCAACAAAAGCACTGATTAGTCCAAATGAACTATTTTTGGCTGAAACTTATACTTAACTTTGATGTGCTTGTGATGCTACAAATTCTGCAGCGACGGAGTGGCCGAGCGTATTGAGGCGCTATGCTGCGGTGCGCGAGGCCGTTACCCGTCGTGGGTTCGAATCCCCCCTCGGGCATGGATGTTTGTGCTGTCTGTAGTATAAGTTAGTTCATAAGTATTTTGTAAGTTTAGGGACTGATGACGCCGCAGTTAAGTCCCATAAGCTTTACAAACATTTGAATAAAAATTCTTCTTAGCTTGAAACGTGTCCATAAAAAATATTTTTGTAAGAAATTGTCTAATATTGTGCCTCCTGTTTTGTGTCGAGTAACTTGCTTGCAAGAAAATGTATAATATCACTTCTACTGTGTGTATCGATATGCGTGAAGTTTCATCTTTGGCAAAGATCATGTATTGCATAGCATTGTAGCTCGCGCTGAGAGAGAGAAGCACTTGTGGTTCAGCTAGCTTAGAGAGCGGTTGAGTTGTGTGTATGGCTCCGATGTAGAGCAGAGGCTGCTGTGCCAGCAAGTCGATTCGATTGTATTTGGAATATGTATTGTATTGTATTGTAACACCGCTGGAATGAAGGTAATTGCATTTGATGTCATTAGGAAGAAGTTGTATTATGTAAGCAATGTAATGCTGATTATTAATAATAAGTAACAAAGTTGACCTTTCTTTCCTGTTTCATTTACGTAGTTAGAAGATTTAACCTACTTCCTTCATTTGATAATTAGTTATTAGTGGATTTAAAGTGCAGTATTGATTTTGATAATATTGTTGAACAGATTTCGTTATTGGTGCCATAGTAAATGATAGTTAATTGACTATGATACTAAATTTCAATAATCAGAACCTGATCTGCATAAAATTCTCACAGTCAAACATTAAGAAAGTGTAAAAGTTGAAGTCATATATTCTATGAATATTAAATAATAACAGCTGCTGGATCAGAATGTGACGTCTGTTCTTTCCGAACAGACGCCACATGTATATATATTAAGAAAGTGGTTTGTGGTTTTTTTAATATCTTTCTCGCAGTCAAAATTTTTGAGTATAGTCAGTGTCTGTTTCAGATGGTGATTTGCCACAGTTGTTTTGTGTTTAAAATATCCGTTGCGCACATAATCAGTTTAATGCACTGTTTCTTATTTAATAGTATATACATCAATATCAGGGCCAAAATTAAACCGAATTGCTGTGTTAATGAACAATTTGTTGTATGATTTAACGAGAGGTTCAACACCCACAACACACACACAGCTTTTAAGCTGTGCACCGTTCTGCAATGTAGCAGTTAGAGTCCTGGCTACAGAATGCTGTTCTGGCTTGGGCTAATATTGGTGGCTCTCCTCTGTTGAACTTGTGGAACTGTAATATTCCTGGGGCTGTCTCGTACTGACTGTCGTCGCTTTTTTTTCCCCTTATTGTATTTTTGAAGCCAACTGTGCTGCTCTTCAGCCATGTGACATACATGTTAAGACAATAAAAAAACAATGTATAAAAAGAGGAATAAAATTTCGAAAATTAAAAACAATTTACACACTGAGTTTTTGACGTACTAAAACGTACATGGACAAACGGGACAAACATATATCAGGGGACGAGAACAGACGAGTAGTAATAAAAAACACACACAGTCAGTAAAAACAGTTGGCCACGACGACGATTTAAAAGTACATCGCACAAACACTAAGGACAAACACGAAGACAGTGGACGGCGCACAGAATAAAACTTGGGGATGGCGATCACGGAGGCACTGATTAAAAACACACGACACTGGATACACTGGCACTGTACACGTTGGTAAAAAGTCGTGACGCCCCCGCGGGGGATGGGGAGGGGGATGGAGGGAGGGGAGGTGGGAGAGGGATGGGGGAAGCGCGGGGGAGGGGGAGAAGGGGAGGGAAGAGAGAGAAAGGAGGGGAGGAGGATTGACGATACTCTGGGCATGGGAGAGAGGACTGTCGTCGCTGTGTTTCGCCGGCATATATAGGAGGGCCGCCTTCTTCCTATTGGGTGGCGCGCGAAGCAGGCACAGAGGTACCGAGACTGCGGGCTCCTGCGGCGGCCGAAGTGTTATGGAGCGACTTATCGCTCCTTCGTATACTGACGCGGCGCCTTGTGTGAGCCGCCTGCGTTGAGGCGAATAGCGACGCTACAACACTTACAAGTATTGAATTTAGAGTGACACTTGTTTATCTTCATTTCTTTTATAATAAGAAAGGGGCCTTCCTATATATGCCGGCGAAACACAGCGACGACAGTCAGTACGAGACAGCCCCAGGAATATTACGTTCCACAAGTTCAACAGAGGAGAGCCAACAATATTAGCCCAAGCCAGAACAACATTCTGTAGCCAGGACTCTTAACTGCTACATTGCAGAACTGTGTACAGCTGAGAAGAATTTTTATTCAAATGTTTGTAAAGCTTATGGGACTTAACTGCGGGGTCATCAGTTCCTAAACTTACAAACTACTTATGAACTACCTTATACTAAAGGCAGCACAGACATCCATGCCCGAGGGGGGATTCGAACCCTCGACGGGTAACGGCCTCGCGCACCGCAGCATAGCGCCTCAATATGCTCGGCCACTCCGTCGCGGCAGAATTTGTAGCATCACAGCTAGGCCACTCCGTCGCGGCAGAATTTGTAGCATCACAGCTACAAGCTTATAAAAGAAATGATTGTTATTCAATTTTACATTGAGTAAGCTATAAAGGAAAGCAAGGAGAAATTTGGAGAAGGAATTAAAGTTCAGGGTGAAGAATTAAAAACATTGCGTTTTGCCGACGACATAGTAATTCTGTCAGATACAGCAAAGGACCTGGAAGGGCAATTGAACGGAATGGACAGTGTGCTGAAAGGTGCATATAAGATGAACATTAACAAGAGCAAAACTAGGGTAATGGAGTGCAGTGTAATAAAATCAGGTGATGCTGAAGGAATTAGATTGGGAAACGAAGCAATAAAGGAGGTAGATGTGTTTTGTTACTTCGGCAGTAAAGTAACAAATAATGGTCGCAGTACAGAGGATATAAAATGCAGAATGCCAATGGGTAGAAAAGCGTTTTTGAAAAAGAGAAATTTGTTAACATCGAATATTGATTTAAGCCTAAGGAAGTCATTTCTGAAGGCATTGGTAGGGAGTGTTGCCTTGTATGGGAGTGAGACCTGGACGATAAACATTGCGAACAGGAAGAGGACAGAGGCTTTTGAAATATGGTGCTACAGAAAAATGCTGAAGATTAGGTGGGTGGATCGCGTAACTAATGAGGAGGTACTGAACAGAATTGGGGAGAAAAGAAATTTCTGGCATACCTTGACTAAAAGAAGGGATAGATTGGTAGGACACATTCTTAGACATGAAGGAATTGTGAATTTAGCATTAGAGGGAAGTGTATGGGGTAAAAATCGCAGAGGGAGACCAAGAGATGGATTCAGTAAGCAGATTCAGACAGATGTAGGTTGCCGTTCTTATGTGGAGATGAAGAGGCTTGCTCAGGATAGGGTATTATGGAGAGCTGCATCAAACCAGTCTCCGGACTGAAGACCACAACAACAACACAAAAGAAATGAAAGAAAATAAAATTTTATTTTAATTACAAACGTAAAACATAATCCTAATTTTTCTTTAGTAGGTATGGCATCTCACAAGCTACTTTGCTTCTCTGTCAGCATGTGAATGTCCTTGAACTGCAATGTGTTTAGTCAGAAGTGTTCCCTGAATAACTGATAAGAAGCTTCCATAGTTATTAATAAAAGCCGACATTTTTGCGCTAGGAGAGTAATCTGAGAATTGTTTTAATTGAAATACTTCTTAAAGAAGATCAGCCTATATGACGTTAAAAAAAGTTTTTTTCTTTTACTCAGCTAGTTTCAGCAAAGCATGTGGCCATTTTTAAGAGAACAAAAACTTAAAAGCTACAATGCTCATGTACTTGAACACACTGCTCAATTTCGTGGTCTAACACGTGGATTTTATCGTATCGTAACTTTACCAAAGGCATGTGACACAACTGAAGGATATTTCGTAAGACCGCTGATACCAACTGTTGAACAGCTGTTGTTGTGTGATAAGCAGTAATTGTCTGGATGCCATATATTAGGCACAAACTCATTCATTTCTGAAAGTCAGCAGTAGTCTGAACTAGAGTGATGAGATAGCACTGCTTAAATGTTATGAGAGCCTTCACAGATGTCCAGCAAATGTCTGTAATACAATTCCAATACACTATAATCACAGTGAAAACGAAGTATACAATGTCATTTACAGCACAGCCTATCTAATTGTATAATTATCTGTCCACAATATATATATCAACATAAGATGTAACACTTGAAGTGTAAGTACATGGCAATCTGTAGCTGATACCATCACTTGGTTGCATGTTTAACTTCTCAAGTGCAATGACAGATGTAATGATAAATGGCTGTTAAACAAGTTAATCTTGCTGCCTATAGGAGGCGATGAAGTCAAACAGATGTAAATCTATCACGAACATCTGACGTATAATGTTATCGTAAATGGCTGTTTACACAGTTATACACGCTGCCTGTAGAAGTTGCTGATGTCAAACAAACGAAAATCCACCACAAAAAAACGTAATTTCATAACATATTATGTATACAAATTATATGAGTAATAACAGCTTTTTCCGATTATATTACATCTAGTTGTACAATTCTTTATTATACACAATTACATGTTTACAGGCTGAAATATACATGTACACTTATGCTAAGAGCGATTTTCTAAATCTAGATTATGTTGTTGTAAAAGAATAAGGACATTTACATGAGGTGATTTGTATTTACTGCAACTATGTTAATTTCTATTGCCCTTGGTGTCTTGAGGCTATAGCACATCTTTTCTGTTAACTCTTTATATTTTGGGAATCTAAGTTTTCTTACGTGTAATTATATAGATTTTTACCTTTTTAAAAAACAATGAAACATAAATTCACATATGTTCCATTCGACTTATGGATGTAATATACTATTTTACATCATATTCATATGTGTAGCCCAAAGTATAGATTGTGCACTCAACACGAATATAGTGCTATTATTCATGATACAGTGCAAATAAAATACATTTTGTGGTAAATCAGATACTACAAATATACAATTAATTAAAGATTTCTCTAAAATTGAAAGTTGGATATAAGGATAGCAGAACAGTGACTAAAGATCTAGGTGGGTCAAAAGTTAAAACGACACCTTATTAATTTTTTATATTTTGAGAAAAGATATAGAATGTCTAGTTTCTACCCCTTACCAAATTGTATACAGTTGAAACAGGAGGAAAATACAACTGTGTATCCTTACTTATTTGAAAAACACAACAGTATATCTTTTAGTGTAACACAGGATCTGGGTTAAAGCAGTTGATCTTAATATTACTCCCCATGATAGTAAGAGGGATTGACGTATATCTTGAACAGAGGTAGGATTCCGTCCAAAGTAAAATTTAATCCAAAGGTCAGTAGAAAGTAACAAAGTTGCAGAAAATACAAATCACCACACGTAAATATCCTTATCAGTGTAAATGTATATTTCAACCTGTAAACATATAATTGTATATAATAAATCATTGTACAACTCGATGTAATATAATTGCAAAAAGCTGTTACCACTAATATAATTTGCATACATAAAATGTTATGAAATAACGATCTTTGTGATGGATTTGCATTTGTTTGATGTCAGCGCCTCCCACAGGCAGCATATATAACTTTGTAAACAGTCATTTACCATAACATATGTCATTATACTTCAGAAGTGAACCATGCAACCAAGTGTAGTTATCAGCTACAGATTGACATGTACTTACACTTCAAGTGTAACATCTTGTGACATGTTGTTCTATATATTGTGGACAGGTAATTATAATATTAGATAGGCTGTGCTGTAAATGACATTGTATACTTCGTCTTCACAGTGATTATAGTGTATTGGAATTGTATTACAGACATTTGCTGGACATCAGTGAAGGTTCTCATAACATTTAAGAAGTGGTTTTTTACCACTCTAGTTCAGACTACTGCTGACTTTCAGAAATGTATGAGTGTGTGCCTAACATATGACGTCAGGGGAATTACTGATGGTCAAACAACAGCTGTTCAACAGTTGGTATCAGCAGTCTTCCAAAATATTCTTCATATGTGTCACTTGCCTTTGGTAATGTCATGTTACGATAAAATCCACGGCCGGCCGTGGTGGCCGAGGTGACTGAGGCGCTCCAGTCACAGTCAGCACGGCCACTACGGTCGGGGGTTCGAATCCCCCCTCGGGCATGGATATTTGTGCCTTCCTATTTCGTAAGTAGTTCATAAGTAGTTTGTAAGTTTAGGGACTGATGACCCCATAGTTAAGTCCCATAAGCTTAACAAACATTTGAACATATTGAACATAAAATCCACGTTAGACCACGAAATTGAGCAGTGTTTTCACGTATATGTGCATTGTAGCTTTTTGTTCACTTGAAAATGGCAACAAGCTCTGCTGAAACTAGTTGTGAAATAAAACAAACTTTTATTCTTTTTCAACATGCCAGGCTGAACTTCTTTAAGACGTATTTCAATTAAAACAACACACGTTCGTCATATATTTGTCACTTTTGTCTATTGATCAACAGAGTCGTTTCACTGCTTATGCATGATGCACATATCCGGAAGACAAACACACACTAGAGGTCTGCACCTCGCTCGGTTTCTCGCTCGAATCGCGTGATACATTTCGTTCTATGACAGGCCGACAGGTGTCGGTAGTGCAGCTTGCGACAAGGCGTGTGGCTGCGCTCGACTTCCTCCACGCTCGTTCTAGCGGGGCACGCTCGACCGGCCCGACCGTCCACACTGCCCGCTCGCCACTCGGTCGCCCACCTCAACGCCACTCGAGTCCAAGGCGAGTGTCGAGAGCAAACTAGACGCTATAGAATACATCCTGACTGCGAAATTTGGAATACAAGTTATTATACGTGATTAATGTAAAGTTTCTGTGCCAAGATCATTTACTAACTGAGTTATCCATGATCATTCTTTGTTTCTTGTTCCCATTTTGTGGACTGTTAGTTCCTGTTTATTGGTAGGTGTTACTTGCCGTCTTAACGAGGAAATTTTTTATATTTTATATATTTTTTATATATTTTATATCCATATTTTATATCCATTCCTCTTATCACTCTCAAGTCCTGGAATACTTTGTCCGTCTTTTATATTGGTATTAAATACACGATATTGATGTACACCCGTTAGATTAGGTTTGTGCATCTCTCTCTGTTGCACCCAATTAATATATATTCCCGTACCGCTTTGGCACTGTGCGTGTTGCTGCGCCTCTGCCTTTTCCGAGTGATTCCTTAACGGGAATTTTTCCAATTGCAACATTCATATATCCTCCATTGTCACTGTCGTCTTTTTTATCTATACAAAAAAGAACGCATGCAAGCTTTTGTGCAATATATAGGATCCGCGCTTTCTTTCGTCGTCAGGGTCATATGCCGGTCTAATGCTCATATATCCGGTACCTGTTTTAAATCCTCTTATTCCAATTGTTTACTTTACACAGCTGTACGAGTATATTTTGTTCCTGCTGTTCAAATGTTTGTAGAACTTATGGGACTTAACTGCAGGGTCATCAGTCCCTAAGCTTACAAACTACTTATGAACTAGCAAAGACTAAGGACGGCACAAATATCCATGCCCGAGGGAGGATTCGAACCCCCGACCGTAGTGGCCGTGCAGACCGTGACTGGGGCGCCTCAGTCCCCTCGGCCACCGCGGCCGGCGTTCCTGCTGTTTCAATGATATCTGTATTATATTTATTTAGGGCCGTCTGAAGTATGCCACCCGGTTGCATCAGCCAAAAGAATGAACTGCAAGTTTTTTGGAATGGCTGGATAAGGGATCAGCCTAGGTACATTGCAGGGGGAATGACAATTAGCGGGACAGCTACCCATAAAGTGACTAATTTTTTGTGCTCGAAAAAATTGTTTTGATTTAATCGAAGTTGAATCTATGAAATTTGTCTTTCATCAAAAGATATATTCATATCAAAAATCATTACAATAGCTTCACTAATCTCTAAGTTATCACCATTTTTCCATTTTAGCCCCAATTTTGGAGGTACCGTTTCACCCCTTAAATATGTTTTTCCGCCGATGAAAAAACTACGTGTCCCATGTATTATATGCAAATTTCATAAAAATCGGAGAGTGACTTCGGCAGTTTTCCTTGTGAGTACAGCGGCAGCACTACCGCCGAGCGTTGCGCACTCGACCGAGTACGAGGGAGCGAAACCGGCGATTTGCAGACCTCTAACACACACACACACACACACACACACACACACACACAAGCTGCTTCGCTCTGCCTGTGCTGCCCTGACCTGCAGAGGCCCTGCGCCTCTCCCCTGCCTGTGCTGCGTCAAGTGTGCTTCACTCGCTCCGTCAACGTCCGCACCGCACCACTAGATAGACCCGTCTATACACACAGCCGCTTAAAAGCCAGGCTCCGACAATCAGTCGCGCGAAAGGCGAGCTATAACAGCAGAGATAGATCGTAGACACACGGCTCAAGGCATTTTGACGGGATAAAAGGTGAAAAAGATGGGGCTAATGTTTTTAAAGTTCGATAAAGTTAATTATTTAAAAGTCAATACGAAAGTTTCCAACTTTTTCCCTTCTTTCACCCTCGGTCCTGTTATCGTGCCAATGTTTCTGTTTGTGATAGAAAAATGCACCGCAAGTGAGGGGTATATTCATTCGCTGTTAGTGTCCCCTGCCTAGAATAGCACTCTGGTCAGGGATAGATCCATAGTTTCTTGATGTGAGGCTGAAATCTATATAAAAGAGAAAGGACACACATTCATACATTCACTCACTGACTCACAGACTAAACACGAAATCTCAAGATGTTCAAATGTTTGTTAAGCTTATGGGACTTAACTACGGGGTAATCAGTCCCTAAACTTACAAACTACTTATGAACTACTTACGAACTAGGACGGCACAAATATCCATGCCCGAGGGGGGATGGCCGTGCAGACCGTGACTGGAGCGCCTCAGTCCCCTCGGCCACCGCGGCCGGCCACGAAATCTCGAAAACTACTTCACCTATGAACCTGAAATTTGGTAGGAATGTAGTTTATAGGTAGTAGACGTCAGCTAAGAAACGATTTTGCGATAGGACCGATAGTTCAGGAGAAATGACGTCATAAAAAATGAAAATTTCCCCGTCTTGCGGCACGTGATACTGTGACTTTATCAGTCCACTATTTGAGAAGGAGAGCACTTAGCGACTTGCAACAGACTTTAACAAAATTTCATACCTTTAGAAAACTTTTTCTCGCTGACAACCATAGCAAAACGATGAAAGGAAAGAAGTTTCTTGTTTACTACTTTTCCGCTGTTCACGGAGTAAAACTACGGCATTCGGTATAACGCTGAAATTTACAATTTCTACACTACATATTGTACCTGCAGAAAATTTTACAAACAGTGTACACACATATAGTTGTATGTACCTTCTAAATTGTATCACAATACGACGCGTAGTTCATGAGATACGAGCACATAAACAGTAAAATTCATGGAAAACCGCCCCATCACGCACTAAGGCTTAATCTATTATACTAATAACATACGCAACAGATTTTTCAGACGTACAGAACTTATAGAAATGAATATATACCTCAAAAATATACAATCGTATAGAATATATCAGTAAATATGAGATCATATATACGTTCATGGGTAAAAACTTTTCACATCAGGCATCACGTGTTATTCCATTTCTTATTTACTGTTAAGACACTCCTGTATTCCAGTGAGCTTAAGGAATACCCAGAAAGATAACAGTGCTGTTGAAAACTTTGAAGCAACTTTGAACTGTGAAGCTCATACCGCTGTAGGAAGAAGCAATAGATATCTACAGAGCTACAAGGAAAGGAAGATAATGAAACAGTACATCCGACGAATACCCATTGTTTCCGACAAATATAGCTTTTAACTTTAAGAGACCTCAGTTTGCAGTGCAACTTGCATTTTATATTAGGATTAATAAATCACAGCGCAGTCTACTCAATACTGTTGAGTGTATTTGAAATCTCCATGTTTCTCACACGGACAGCTTTATATCGCTTGCTCAGGAATGGGCTCTCCACAGAAAATATTCATAGTATATCCTTAACAAGTCAAAAGAAATATTGTTTATAGTCAGGAAGGAAGGTAGGAAAGAATATTAGCGTTCAACGCCCCGTCAACACGTACTCATTAGAGGCGGGGCTTAGGCTCCCGCGGCAGAGCGGCTGAGCGCATTGAGGCGCTATACTACGATGCGTGAAGCCGTTCCCCGTCGGGCGTTCGAATCCCCCTCAGTCATGGATTTTTGTGCTGTCTTTAGTATAAGTTAATTCATAAGTAGTTTGTAAGTTTAGGGACTCATGGCCTGCAGTTAAGTCCCATAAGTTTTACAAACATTTGAATTGTTTGGGTTTTTTTTCCGACTCTCGGGTTGTTTGGGTAAGGATGGGAAACGAAATCGTAATTTTAAGTTTTTTTGTATACTGTGCTTATAACTATGATAGAGTACAGCAACTCTCCAAGAGTAGAACTTTCATGGGTTTCCATTGGTCAATTGAGAGTACCTTGGGGCAACATATAAACTTCATTTGATCAAAATAGGATCAGGCGAAGAAAAGATGTCGTAATTTGTAGATTCTGGTGTACGCTACGCTTGAATTGCTAAATTGCAGCGTATTATAGCAAAGGTCCGATAGAGGCGCTGTTACGTAAACAGCACACCAAATAAATAATAAATGGCGATGCAGCGTTTTTTATTCCATTACTAAGGTGTACTGCATTGAAACAAGGGCTACAATTTTCCTTACGGCAGCAATGTAGTGTATTGATGTTGAATCCCTTTTGAAAAATCACTTTTTATATGAAAAACTTTATGAACATTCATCGTATTTGACAATGACTTCTACTTAAATTTGACATCTTGGCTATGAGAACTGAGTTTATTAACAAGGGGATCCAACAAGGATTCTGTTTTAGCTGACCTAGGTCCGGAACCCTAAAAAACCATAATATACACAGGTCCCTCTTTAATAACCGTTGCGAAGCAGGAGCATGTAAGCTAGTAGTAGTCTAATGTGACAAGGCTTTTATTTTAAAACGAACTATGTCACACGAAATTTCGAGATGACAGTGGCGTTTCTTGTTTTATTTATAATTCACTGTTCCTTTACAGCAAGCCACAACTGTATACTTAAGATTCGCAAACACTTGACAATATGAAACATTTTTACGCGAAACCCGCACGCGATTAACGTGGACTCTTAGATGTTCCGCGCCAGTGGCTACATTTTGGCGCCAACGGAATGTTCTGGAGTATTACGCCTGTCATCTTGCTGTTAAACTAATATTTAAATAATTTTTAATAACATAAACATAGCTTACTACAAGATAATTACATTGTATTAACAGGCATATTTAAATTAACTGAAGTATTTTTAACAATTTTATATAACAGCCAACCGGTTGCGTAGTTTTAAGGTACTTGACCTAAGTTTCGTTGTCGCTAGGGACAACTTCATCAGAAGAATAAAAAACAGTTACATGAAACACGTGACGTCAAAAATATTACGAGCAGAATTTTTCAAATCTATTACAATAAAAAAAACTAGCATTGTTGCCATGCAAAAGTTACTTCATGCCCTTCACACCACACCGATTTTATTTGCATGGCTAGAATGCTAGTTTTTTTATTGTAATACACTTGACAATTCTGCTCGTAATATTTTTGACGTCATGTGTTTCATGTAACTGTTTTTTTATTCTTCTGATGAAGTTGTCCCTAGCGACAACGAAACGTAGGTCAAGTACCTTAAAACTACGCAACCGGTTGGCTGTTATATAAAATTGTTAAAAATAATTGGATTGCAGTTGCTGTTAACCAGCCATGTGCAAAGTTGTAATTGCAGTATATTAATTATTAATAAAATGCTGGAGGGTTTTGGCGGACTGATATTACTTGTAGGAGCCAATCAGATTGTAGAGGGAAATACGGGCCGAGTGTTCCCACGGGATACGTGTTCACCAGACCATACGCTCCATGTTTTTCTCACGCTACCTATTACGCAATTCTCTTCCCAATATAGTAAAGAGATCTTACAGAACAGAAATATGAAAGACCAAGTAAATGGCTGCAGATCAGCTCCTTCACAAGTTCTAATACTTTTGTCCGGCAGAAAATGTAGTAGAACTCATGGGCTCGCTGGTCTATTAGACGTATTCTAAGCGTTGATCCGAGCCGGTTGAAACAAAAAAAATTCGTAATAACAGTGAAATAATACACATGAAAAAAGAAGGAATAATGATTAGAGTTTAACGTTCTGTCGACATCGTCGTCATTAAAGACGGAGATCACCCTCGGATAGTTTTCGCTAGGGATGGGGAAGATAATCGGCCGAACCCTTCGAACTGAACCATTGTGACATTTGCATGGAGAGTGATTCAGGCGAATCCAAAAAAAAATCTAAATCGCAATGTCTGGAGGCACGTTTGAACCGCCATCCTCCCAAATGCGAGTCCACTGACATGACTCACTATCAGTTATGTTTATTAACTGAAATCACTTAAGAGATTGACCTGTTGTTGAAATTACGTTTATTGAACACTGTGTGACACGTTATAGAGAGTGTCCCAAAAATGAAAATAAAGAAAATAAATCAATTTTATGGACCAGTTCCTTACACAAAATATCACAAAAGAATAGTAGTCAATCTGGAGTCTAAAATTCATACCTTAAGAGCTATAAGCACCTGATCAATAACAGGGATGTTTATTGTAGAGTTTTTCCAGTGTTGGTCGACATTACCTCCTCCCAAAATCAATGAAGTGAAGCGTTTGTAGTAGAAACAGATGTGTTAGTATCGACAGCAAGATGAACAAGTACCCCTACCTCTTGAAGTATGCATTTTAGAGCCCACGTTTACTAGTCTTTTGTTTTCGTGGAAGGAACCTATCCCCAAAAAACTTAAGGAGTTAAAAAACTTCGGTGAACATGAATACCTATTCGCACAAAATAACTACAACCGGAAACACCTTTGCATTAACATAAGAATAATGTCAGTTTTGAGACAGAGGAGTATTCTCTATTTGTGTTCATACAAAAATAGTCGTTCAGCAGTTTGCAAAGTCTCTTGTGGAAAGTGCTGACAGAACTGAGAGCGTCCCTTTAGTTTCGTCCCAGCAAATACGAGAAGGGAAAATTCTGAATTAATTACGAACCACTGGGAAATCGGAGTCGGTCGGTTCAACTTCAAGGAGCGTCCTCGCCGCGAATTCTTCTGGAGTACTTTAGGAACTTTAAGCATCTGGCTCAATTGGAATTTCGGCCATTCTAATATGAACGAACTTTACTGCTAATAAAAGTACCTTATTAAAGTCAGTGTGCTCTGATGGCGGCAGATAACTGGAGAACACTAAATATGAAGGTACCCTCGACCGACTACTTCGTGAAATAACCCGATTACTTTAAAGTACCTGCTGTAGATTCCGCTGCACCTCCTGTGAAAGAAGTTGTATTTGTGAGCGCTAGTTCTATCACGTGTTTCGAGATATTATTTCTTTTCCATTTTCTCGCTGGTTCTTCTCGTAGCCTCTGTCTTACATTTGATGCGGTGTTAAGCGCACTGTATCGTTTGGTTAATAACCGTACGCTGGATATATTACAGTTTTCACAAGAGCCTTAGTGAATCATAAGAAAGAAAATTCAGTAGCGCATCTCTCTCTTTATCTTGTTACTGATAGTGTGGTTCTTTTTACCAGCTACGTTGATGCATTTGCTGCAAATGATCGTAATGAATGGCAGTAACTGTTACAGTTAAAAACTGGGAAACTGGGTTAGTTACAGCTTACAGGACATCCCGTGGCGTTTCTATTATGAGTATTACTGATATTATCCTAGAGATTTACGTTATGCATCGTCCGACCTAATGGAAATAAAAGGGCTTACAGTTGTAATCTACATGTACATGGGATACTCTGCAAATCACATTTAAGTGCCTGGCAGAGGGTTCATCGAACCACCTTCAAATTATTCATCTTCAATTCCATGCCGCGGTGGAGTAGCCGAGCGGTCTAAAGTGTCTCGCTGCGGAGCGCGCGGTTGCTTGCCGTGGAGGTTCGAGTCCTCCCTGGGGCATGGGTGTGTGTGTTGTCCTTAGGTTAGTTTACCTAGGTTTAAGTAGTTTGTAAGCTACGGACTGATGACCACGCAGTTTGGTCCGATAGATTTACAAACATTTGAACATTTTTTTTTTTTCAATTCCATTCTCGAATAGCGCGCGGGAAGAAAGAACACCTAAATCTCTCCGTTCGAGCTCTGCTTTCTCGTATCTTATTCTGATGACCATTTCTACCAAAAGTGGGAGTCAACAATATATTTTCGCATTCGGAGGAGAAAGTCGGCGATTGGAGTTTCGTAAGTAGGCTACGCCACAGCGATAATCGCCGTTGTTGTAATGATTTCCATCCCAGATCCTGTATCATTTCCGTAACGCTGTCTCCCCTGTATCGTGACAATACGAAACGAGCTGCCCTTCTTTGGACTCTTTCGATATCCTCCGTCAAACCCACCTGATAAGGATCCCACACTGAGCAGCAATACTCCAAGAAAGGACGGACAAGCGTAGTGTATGCAGTTTCTTTAGTAGCTCTGTTGCATCTTTTAAGGATTCTGCCAATAAAACGCAGTCTCTGGTTCACCTTTCCCACGACATAATCTACGTGTTCTTTCCAGTTTAAGACTGAAGTAATAGTAATTCCTAGGTATTTTGTGGAGTTTACGACCGTTACATTTGATTGATTTATCTTGCAAAAAAAGTTTAACGGATTTCGTTTCATACTCATGTGGACGACTTCACACTTCTCATTATTTAGAGTCAATTGTCAATTTTTACACCTTAGTGATATCTTATTCAGATCGTTCTGCAGTTGGTTTTGATCTTCAGATACCGGCCGCGGTGGCCGAGGGGACAAAGGCGCTCCAGTCATGGTCTGCACGGCCACTACGGTCGGGGGTTTGAATCCCCCCTCGGGCATGGATATTTGTGCCGTCCTAGTTCGTAAGTAGTTCATAAGTAGTTTGTAAGTTTAGGGACTGATGACCCCGTAGTTAAGTCCCATAGACTATACAAACATTTGAACATTTTTTTTTTATCTTCAGATGATTTTACTAGACGGTAAATGACGGTGTCATCTGTAAACAACCTAAGAGAGCTACTTATAATTTCCTCTAAATCGTTTATGTAAATAAGAAACAGCAGAGGTCCAATAACCTGTGGAACGCCCGATATCATATCTGTTTTAGTCGATGCCTTACCATCGATTACTACAAACTGTGTCATCTCTGACAGGAAATCCCCTATCCAGTCGCAAATTTGGGGCGATATACCATAACCACGCAATTACCGACTCAGAAGGAACCAACACAGATCAGGGGCTAAACTACAGAAATCTACTTCCTTGCACGTAAAGGATCCTGTAAAAATCATTAATAGTTCCCCTTCTCTGATCACAGTGGATAAGACAAGTGTAAATACGTTTGAATTTTTTGTAAATCTGTGGAACTTAATGTCTTCGATCATCAATCCCTAGGTTTACAAACTACTGAAACTAATCTAAAAACAATACATACAACCCATGCCCGAGGAATCGACTCTCCAACCGCACGCCCCACTGCATGTAAATGAATAATATATTTGCTCAAAATAAACGAAATACAGGTCGCGAACTAATCATTCCGTTATCATAATTAAAATCATCTACACCTCTCTGCAACATACTTACGTACACTGTTTAACCAGTCCTGGCAGTACCGCCTGAATATATAGCGAAGTGTTTGATATACGGCATCGGCTTTGGAACGTCACCTAAGAAACATTTGACAAGCGTAAAAATAATAAGTAAAACCTAAGACGTCATATCGCTTTCAATCGTGACCGAAGACTTTCCATTTCTGGAATATAATGAATAAGAATCGCTTTAATACTTATTTTTAGCGGTAATTTGTAATGAATGAAATAAGGAAATAAATATTAGAAGCCAATGTAAATGCGTTATTGAAAAAAAATGATGCCACCGCTGCATATAGGCGTCAAAATGAGTAATCGTGACGCAGTCTTTCGTGCTGAGCATGAAGTAAATTTTTCTGTTCCTGCTCTGTGCTTGACAGGTTCTTGAATGTCCCCTTGTGCGACTAGTAAATTAATTAGTCTTTTAAAGTGAAGACGTGGGCTTGAATGTTTACGATATTAACTGTATTCAACTAGATGTCGTTACTGCGCTGTCCTCACGCAACAATTTGAGCTGTGCTATTACGTTCCTGCCTAACAACATTCTCAAATTCGTGACATATATAAAAAACAACAAAGTATTTTTGACATCAAGACAAGGAATATGACTATTCTTCGTTTCACTGGCAGCAATTTAAGCTACTGCCAAAGCACATCCGTTAAAGAATGCAAATTAATTTTGACGAGCTATATTCTAAATATAAATACTGTTCATTTCCCTAGAAGCAATGTGACCTGTCCTATTGAATTCCTGCCCATTCCTGGAAAATCTTGACATATCCTTAGGGAACGGGCTGAAACAGCGCATTTAATTCAGTCCATATCATAGAATTGTGCAGATCAGTATATAAAGACAATCAGCTTATCTGCTTTCGCATTCGATGGGTTTGCCAACTTACAACCAAATTGTTGACTCCAACCTATCCTGGGCCTCTGAATACGTTACAAATCAGCGTGTCAATGGAACCAGTTTTCTAGCTTTAACAATGGTTAGCTTAGTAAACTTATAACCCCATTGTGATCTATCGTGAAGACCATAAATATTAATAATCTTGCTTTCTGTCTGACAGGTATTTGTATATACCCTTGAATGAAAATTTATAGCCATTGTAAAGTGAACATTTGACAGCGGCTTGTATTTATTACTCTACACCCAGATAATAACAGAAAAACCACCTAAATGGCAAGTATTATTTACACACAACTAATACAGAAATAATTTCAAAAGGCCAGATTTCATTACCACAAGTAAGCTACTCAACAACAGCGGTTAACTATACCTTGAGCAAAACTTACTCTCCTTATTTGCTCATACATGTTTGCTGCACTCTGTAGGAGAAATTTCAAAAATACTGCTCTTTCCTGGTATCTTCTTTCGTCAGAAGTATTCATAAGAGAATTTGTAGCCACTATTACTTTTCATAGCCCCTAGTAGCCTTCAGTTATGTTTGTACAATCCCCTTGTTTTCTTAGCCCTAAATTCAACCGAATGATAGTTCTGCTAAACGTTGATATCTAACCCATTGCAACCAGCTCACCCAACTGACGTAGCTCTCACGGAGCGAGATGGCACAGTTGTTAACACGCTGGACTCGTATTCGGAACAACGACGGTTCAAACCACCTCTCCGGCCACCCAGATTTAGATTTTGCCGTCATTTACATAAATCACTACAGGCAAATGCCGGGAACAAGTAATAGTAAGACAGTCCTCGATCGCAGAGAGAAAATGTATTTTCCCAGGTTTCGGTAATAAGAGTGACTTCATCAGAAAGTACCAAAAATGCCTATAACATAAAATACAAAATTTTCAAAAGAAAGCAGTTTTTTTTTTTTTTTTAATAACATGTTATTACTAGATTGATGTACAGAATGGAAGCACTACTTACGTGTCACATGATAAAATAATATGTAAGCGATAAAGCTTAAATCACATTTGTTATAAAAAATAAAATAACGGGCTGCTCATATACGATCAGGAGGTCTCAGACAGGCGTGCCCGCTGTAGAACTGCGGACAAGTGAACATTACATCAGTGGCGCCCTCTAGTAGCCGCAGATATAAACAGGCTACTTTACAATTGGAATTTTGAAAGATATAAATAAGACAAATGGCTGAAGCGTTATTTTAGAGGTACAAAAATAGCTGACTGCATAGCGAGCAAATAAATGTTATAATTATAAAATGTAGCTAACATCACTTTTTGGACAGAAATTTTTTTGAATCGACTCAGAATAAATATTTCGGACTCCGCATGAGAGAAACAAAATCAAGAAGCTTCTATTAAGGAATTGGTGCTCGTTCAGAATAAGACTGTCGTTACGAGAAAAAAATTTTAATTTTTTTCAATTCTTAGACAACATTAATTCTTCTTTTCAGTGTGAAAAATATTAAGACCTGACATTAGAAGGTGGTCAACAAAGGGTGAATTATGGGTGCTACAGCCATTATTTCTCAAAATATGTTCCTTGCATCTGACTAAATGCATGTCCAGTTTGTCCTAAATGGTAAGAAGAGCAGGTATCACAATCTTATGCGCGCTAGAGTTGTCAAAAATACGATTTTTAGATTCTTAGCATATTTGAAATGCCTGGTATTTCCTGCGTGAAACAGTTTTTGTTTTACATAAATCCGACAATATTTTGTGAGTTGTGATGGTTTTCTGACGCTCTGTGCAATCGGGGCACGCCTTCTGTTTTGCTCCATGCGGAGAAAATGCACACAGCATTCTTTTACTCCTTGTATATTATTTCATGCTTCTATTGCTTTTATCGCTTCAATGTTTCCTACCCTGTATCTATTACCGATACCTTTTGCTCCGATCGTCTTTGTTATTGTTTTCGAACGTTATTGGTTGAACTTGGTGAAGTTTGTTGTGAGTGAAGTAGTCTTAATTTGTATTATCGTTGGTTCCGCGTGTTTTTATAAAAATGCCGCGAATAAAGAAACTGTCGCCTAAATTAAAATTCAGAGGAAATAAAAACACAAAGATAAATGAGGTTAGTGGGTCAAAGGAGCCGAGAATGTTAGACATAAAGAAAATCAGCACATCAAGAAATAAACTGCAGTGTCTTAAAGGCAGCTTGTGGAAATGGACATTCATTTGGAAATATCGTGGTGAATCTTAGCATGCTCTGTGATTTAATTTCCAAAAATACTGTCTGAAGAATATTTGGTGGCGACGTATCTTTGGGTGAGAATCAGTGTCTTCGTAAAGGGATTGTGTCAAACCTGACGTTGAGTTGTACAAAATGTGGTGCAGTCGCTACAACAATGATATCAGAAATGGCAAATAATAAATTGTATCAGAACAACATCAGGCTAGTTTATGGTCTCAGATCTATTAGTATAGGGATGGAGGCAGGCAAACACTTATGTACATTACTTGACATTCCAAATCCTCCTGCAAAACTTAAGACTTACAATAATGTTATTGGAACTGCTGTTGCTGAAGTTTGTAACAATTCAATGAAGGGCGCAGCTAAAGAAGCACTAAAGGAAAGTGATGACAGTGAAAGTAGTGATATTTTCGCATGTTTCGATGGCAGCTGGCAGAAACGTGGCCACACTTCGCTAAATGGTGTCGTGACAGCTACACCATTTGATACCGGCAACGTAATTGATTTTGAGATTCTAAGCAAGTACTCTCAGATTTGTGGAGTGGAACTGAGAAACGGGATGAACATTACTGTCATATGAATTATACTGGTCGAAGTGGTGGCATGGAAGTAGCAAGGGTTCTCAGGATTTTTAATCGTTCAGTGGCGAACAGAGGTATCAGATACACACAGTATTTAGGGGATGGTGACAGCAAGGCTTATGACCCGGTATGTGCAGAACAACCTTATGGTCCTAATGTCCCAATTTCTAAATTATAGTGCATTGGGCATGTCCAGAATAGAATGGGGTCCAGGTTAAGAAGATTATTAAAATAAAAGTCAAAAATAGCATTGTAAGATGGTAAGAAGATAGGTGGCAAAGGTCGCCTGACAAATGTTGAGATAGACAGATTACACAATTATTATGGCTTGTCCATAATAACAAATGTAGAGAATTTAGAAAACATGAAAAAAACTGTATGGGCCATCTATTTCCATAAGCTATCCACAAATGAAAATCCTGTGCATTCTCTCTGCCCAAATGGTCCTGATACTTGGTGCAAGTACAGGAGAAGTGACACATATGACCACAAATATTCTTTACCTGCAGCATTAATGAATGAAATTAAACCTATATTTAGAGACCTTTGTAAAGATACCCTTTTCAAGAAATGTCTTGAGAGGAAAACCCAAAATTTAAATGAATGTGTCATATGGACCCGGTTACCAAAAGTTGTATTTGTTCAGATCGCAACCATCAAATTTGGTGTTTATGATGCTATTTTATGCTTCAACGATGGTGTAACTAGAAAATTGGATGTTTTGGAATTATTGGGCATACAATCTAGTGGAAATAGTGCAAAATTCTTGGTGCAAATAGATAAAGAGAGAATCCGCAAAACCGATATTGCCCATTTAAAATGTACAAAAGAAGCTAGATAGAAAAGAAGAGGGACCAAGAGAAGAAGAATAGAAGCCGGCCGCGGTGGCCGAGGAGACTGAGGCGCTCCAGTCACGGTCTGCACGGCCACTACGGTCGGGGGTTCGAATCCCTCCTCGGGCATGGATATTTGTGCCGTCCTAGTTCGTAAGTAGTTCATAAGTAGTTTGTAAGTTTAGGGACTGATGATCCCGTAGTTAAGTCCCATAGACTTTACAAACATTTGAACATTTTGAAGAAAAGAAGATCAGTTTGATTCAGATGATGCTCAATATGGTGCAGGAAAATATTTGTGGTAAGTAATTCTCATCAATAACTGTACTAGAATTGCAATATTAAACTTTAAATTGATTTTTCTAAAAACTACATTTTTTACATTCAGGTGCCATTATTTGATAAACTAAAGGGGTAAGAAAGATAAATTTGGTCTTTTTCTACTGAAGATGGTAATAAATCACCACAAGTAAATTGAGAACCACAAAACAATCATCAACTGTTTTATACTAATTAATGTGCTAAAAAACTTAATTTTTCTGGTAAAAGAATTAAAAAATTCTTCAAAACCATTAGAGTTATTATGTTCATTTTACTTGTAAATTGGGACATATATGTTATATATATGCAGTAAAAATTTCGTTGTTTTATCACTTATAGTTCCTTTCAAAAGTGTACCTATTCAAAGGGTAAAATAGCATTGACAGAATAGGGATAAAAATTGCCTTCCGTCTGCACTTATTAATCATAGACATAGCCAAGGTGGGGTGGCTTACTTGCCTCAGCGATACAGATATCCATATCGTAGGTGTTGCCACAGCGAAATTATATCTGTGGAGAGGCCAGACAAACGCGTCGCTCCTGATTAGAGGCACCAGCCTTTTCAGTAGCTACATGAACAACTGTCTGGATTACTGATTGAGCATGCCTTGTAACATTGCCATGTAGTTACTGCGAAGGGCTGAAAGCAAGAGGAAACTACTAATTTTCCCGAGGGCAAGCAACTCTACTGAATGAATATTGATGACGGCATCCTCTCGGGTAAAATATTCAGGAGGTATAATTGTCCCCCATACGAATCTCCGGGCGGGGACTACTCAGGAGGATGTCGTCATCAAGAAAAACAAAACAGACATTCTACAAATGAGAACGTGGAATGTTTTATCCGTTAATCGAGGAGGTAAGTTAGAAAATTTGAAAAGAAAAATGGACACATTAAAGTAAGATATGATGGGGATTAGTGAAGTTCGGTGGCAGGATGAACAGGATTTTTTGTCAGGCGAGTACAGGGTTATAAATGCAAAATCAGTTGGTGGTAACGAAGGAGAAGGTCTGATAATGAATAAGAAAATAGGAATGCGGGTAAGTTACTATGAACACCATAGTGAAAGCATTATCGTAGCAAAGATAGACATGAAGCCAATACCGACCACAGTAGTACAAGTTTACATGGCAACTAGTATTCCCGATTATGAGGAGATCAAAGAAATATATCAGGAGATATTGTTGTTGTTATGGTCTTCAGTCCGGAGAGTGGTTTGATGCAGCTCTCCACCCTACTTTATCCTGAGCAAGCCTTTTCATCTCCTCATAAGAACGACAACCCACATCCACTTGAATCTGCTTACTATACGCGTCTCTTGGTCTCCCTCTGCGATTTTTACCCGACATACTTCCCTCCAATGCTAAATTTACGATTCCTCGATGTCTAAGAATGTGTCCTACCAAGCGATCTCTTCTTTTAGTCAGGGTGTGCCAAAAATTCCTTTTCTCACCAATTCTGTTCAGTACCTCTTCATTAGTTATGCGATCTACCCACCTAATCTTCAGCATTCTTCTGTAACACCACATTTCGAAAGCCTCTATTCTCTTCCTGTCCGCACTGCTTCTCGTTCATGTTTCACTTCCATTCAAGGCAACATCCCACACAAATGCCTTCAGAAAAGACTTCCTTACACTTAAATTAATATTCGATGTTAGCAAATTTCTCTTTTTCAAAAATGCTTTTCTTCCCATTGCAATTCTGCATTTTATATCCTCTGTACTGCGACCATCGCATGTTATTTTACTACCCAAGTAACAAAACTCATCTATCACCTTCATTGTTTCGTTACCTAATCTAATTCCTTCAGCATCGCCTGATTTTCTAAGACCGCATTCCATTATCTTTGTTTTGCTCTTGTTAATGTTCATTTTATACGCTCTCTTCAACACACTGTCCATTCCATTCAACTGCTCTTCCAGGTCCTTTGCTTTCTCTGACAGAATTACAATGTCATCAGCACAACGCATTTTTTTTATTTCTTCCCCCTGAACTTTAATCCCTATTCCAAATTTTTCCTTGCTTTCCTTCACCGCCTGCTCGTTGTACAAATTGAATAACATCGGGGAAAGGCTACAACCCTGTCTTACTCCCTTCCCAATTGATGCTTCCCTTTCATGCCCTTCGAGTCTAATAACTGCGGTCTGGCTTTTCTACAAGTTGTAAATAACTCTCCTTTCCCTGTATTTTACCCCCGCTGACTTCAGGATGTGAAAGAGTGTATTCCAGTCAACATTGTCAAACGCTTTCTCCAAATCTACAAAAGCTAAAAATGTAGGTTTGCCTTTCCTTAATCTATCTTCTAAGATAAGCCGTAAAGTGAGTATTGCCTCCCGGGTTGCTACATTTCTCCTTAACCCAAACTGATCTTCCTCGAGGTCGGCTTCTACCAGCTTTTCCATCCTTCTGTAAATAATTCGAGTTAATATTTTGCAACCATGACTTATCAAACTGATGGTTCTGTAATTTTCACACCTGTCTGCGCCTGATTTCTTTGGAATGGGGATTATTAAATTTTTCCTAAAGTCTGAGGGTATTTCGCCTGTCTCATACATCCTACACACCAGTTCAAATAGTTGTGTCATGGCGGGCTCTCCCAGAGACTTTAGTAGCTCTGAGGGTATGTCATCTACTCCTGGGGCCTTGTTCCGACCTAGGTCTTTCAGGGCTCTGTCAAATTCATCTTTCAGTATAGTATCTCCTATTCCATCTTGATCTACTTCCTCTTCCCTTCCTACAACATCGTTTTTAAGTTCATTTCCTTTATAGAGCTGCTCTATGTACTCTTTCCACCTTTCAGCTTTCCCTTCTTTGCTGAGAACTGGTTTCCCATCTGAGTTCTTGATATTCGTAGAGTTGCTTTTCTTGTCCCCAAATGTCTCTTTTATTTTTCTGTAGGTGGTATCTACTTTTCCCCTTCTTATACATTCTTCTACAGATTTGCATTTGGCTTCTAGCCACTCCTCCTTAGCCATTTTGCACTTCCTGTCAATCTCATTTCTTAGTCGTCTGTACTCCATTTTGCCTGTTACATTTACTGCATTTTTATATTTTCTCCTTTCATCAATTAAATTTAGTATTTCCTGTGATATCCAATGATTTTTTGTAGGTCTTGCCTTTATACCTATTTTGTCCTTTGCTGCCTTCACTATTTCATCTCTCAATGCTACCCATTCCTCTTCTACTGTTTTATTTTCCCCTGTTTCTGTCATTTGTTGCCTAAAGCTCCCTCTGAAATTGTTAAGAATTTCAGGTTCGTTCAATTTATCCAGGTCCCATCTCCTTATTTTCCTACCTTTTTGTAGTTTTATCAGGAGATAAAAGAAATTATTCCGACCATTAAACGAAAAGAAAATTTTATTGTAATGGGGGACTGGAACTCGGTAGTAGGAAAGGTAAGGAAATGTAGAAGGTGAATATGGACTGGGAAAAAGGAATGAAGAAATCGGCTAGTATAAATTTGTGCAGACCACAATTAGTAATCACAAACACTTGGTTTAATCATGAAAGAAGGTAATACACATGGAAGAGACCAGGAGCCATTAGGAGATACCAGATTGACTTTATAATGGTAAGGCAAAGGTTTAGGAACCAGGTTTTAAACTGTAAGTCATATCCAGGGACAGATATAGAATGTGGTCATAACTTATTGGTTATGAACTGTAGATTAAAACTTAAGAGGTTGCAAACACGAAGAAAGTTAAAGAGATGGAATTTGGTCAAATTGAAATAAACAGAGATGTTTGAGAGTTTTGTGTCTCGTTGCCGCCGGCTGTCCTAGGTGTCGGTGGCCGAGTAGAGAGACCGACACAGGGAAATAGGATGCACACGTGTGCGGGTACAGAGTCTGAGCTGACCAGCCAGTGGGACAGCAGGAACTAGAAACACTAAGCTAGATTAGAACAAGATATATATTTCGTAGAGATAGTACAATACTTAACTTTGTTAACTGAAGACTATTGGAATGCAGGTACATAGTTTAACTAGACAGAGGCCTGCCTACTGATGAGAGACTATTCTGGTGCCTGTCTTCTTGCCAAGTGACCGATCCAGTTCAGTGGTGGCCACGAGCGGAGTTGCAGCAGAGGGCGCTCGTGGCTGACGTCGTAAGAACTCCGCGCCGTGCTTGCATGGCGGCGCGCGGCGAAAGTAGGTGGCGCGCACTTCAGACGTGTGCGACACCACAGAGAGTTTTATAGAGAGCATTAGACAAGGATTGTCTGAAACGGGGGAACGTAATACAGTAGAAGTAGAATGGGTAGTTCTGAGAGATAGAATAGTGAAAGCCTCAAATGATCGTCTAGGCAGAAGGACCTGGCCTAATAGAAATCCTTGGATAATACAGAAGATACTGAACTTAATTAATGAAAGGAGAAAATATAAAAATTCATCTAGTGAAGCAGGCAAAAGGGAATACAGACGTGTGAAAAATGAGGTTAATAGGAAGTGCAGACTGCCTAATTATAAGTGCCTTGCGGAGAAATGCAAGACTAGGGGATAGATACCGCTTACACGAAAATAAGAGACGTTTTGAGGCAATAAAAGCTGCGGTATGAATTTCAGATGGAAAACTAGTACTAAAGAAGGTGGAAAAAATATATAGAGGGCTTGTATGAAGTAAATGAACTTGAAAGCAGTATTCTAGAAATGGAAGACGAAGTAGAGGAAGATGAGATACGAGATACGGTACTGCGAGAATATTTTGTCAGAGAACAAAAAGATTTAAGTAGAAACAAGGCCCCTGCAGTTGATGATGTTCCTCCTGAACTGCTATTATCGTTAGGAGAGCCAGTCATGAACAAATTGTTCCAATTCCGAAGAAATCAAGTGCAGACAAATATGAAAGTTACGGAACTATCAGTTTAACATGTCATGGCTCCATAATACTAAAACGAATTATTTATAGATGAATGGAGTAACTGGTGGATTTCGACCTTGGGGAAGATCAGTTTGGATTTACGAGAAATTAAGGAACATGCGGGGCAATACATTACGACTCACCTTAGAAGTTAGGCTAAGGAAAGGTAAACCTACGTTTTTAGCATTTATAGATTTTGAGAAAGCTTTTGACACTGTCGACTGCAATACACCTTTTCAGATTCTGCAGGTAGCAGGGGTATAATATAGGGAGCGAAGAGTTATATTCAACATGTACAGGAAACCAGACAGCAATTATTAGAGTCAAAGGGCATGAAAGGGTCGCAGTGGTTGGGAAGGGAGTAAGACAGGGTTGTAGCTTTTCCCCAATGTTGTCTAATCTGTACATTGAGCAAGCTGTGAAGGAATGCAAGGAGAAATTTGAAGAGGAAATTAAAGTCCAGAGAGAGGGGAAAAAACTTTTGCAGGTGACATAGCAATTCTGCCACAGACAGCAAAGGACCTGGAAGAGCAATTAAATGGAATGGACAGTGTTTTGAAAGGAAGATATAAGATGAACATTAACAGGAGTAAAACGATGGTAATGGAATGTAGTGTCAGAAAATCAGTCGATGTTGAAGCAATTAGGCTAGGTAATGAGAAAATATGAGTTTTGTTATTTGGGTAGCAAGATAACTTCTGATGGCCGAAGTAAAGAAGATATAACATGCAGAATGGCTATGGGAAGAAAATTATTTCTAAAGAAAAACTTGTTGACATCCAATATTAGTTTAAATGTTCGGGAGTCCATTCTGGAAGCATTTGTCTGGAGTGTAGCACTATATGGGAGTGAAATGTAGACGATTATGAGTTCAGACAAAAAGATGATAGAAGCTTTCGAAATGTGGTGTTCCAGACGAATGATTAAGATTACATGGGTAGATCATGTAACTAATGAGGAGGAGTGCAACAGAATTGGGGAAAAAATGAGTTTCCTTACTAAGAAATGGGATAGATTGGTGGAATACATTCTGAATCAACAAGTAATTGTCAGCATTATAAGGAAGTGTTGGGGTAGAAGAAGACCAAGGGACGAATACAGTAAACAGATTCAAAAGGATGTAGGTTGACGTACTTATTCTCAGTTGAACTGGCTTGCGTAGCTTGGGTAGCGTGCTGCAGCAAACCAGTCTGCGAACGTAACACCCATGCCACAGGGAGGACTCGAATCTCCACGGCGAGCAACCGCGCGCTCCGTAGCGAGGTGCCTTAGACCGCTCGGCTACTCCATCGCGGCGATCAGCATCATTTCTGGAAGTGTGAAATATTACTTTCCTTGCTTCTTTGAAGATTGTGAACGAAATAAAATTCTGTTGAAATAAAAATGCGGCCAGAAAATAGTCAAGTAGTAATTTTGAAAGAATACTACAACTGAAATTAAAAAAGAAGGGGCCGCTGGCTGAAAGTAATATTCCAACACTTGTGGTGGAGCTGTTGTAAAATCCGTCATTCATTGAAATGTTATTAAATCCGAATTACACCAACTTAATCAGCACCTGTATTTAATATCATGTTCTGCAAGCGCCCTTGTGCAGGCGGGTAAGTATGGCAACGTAACAATTGTTGGAATGTTTGTGACCTGAAATTAAATTATCGCGCGGCTAGCAACTGATAATAAAACTTTAAAATAACTGTCACGAAATCTCAGGGCGCTCGTGTTTGGCATTAAATACAATGTTCACACAGTGAAGTATGGTCACTGCACACTCCAACAATCAGCGTGTACTCTCGTAATTCCAGCAAAGGCGGAAAACCTGATAATAGTAACTGCATGATGAAAATGTACGAATAATGAAAAGGGAGGATCAAGTCTACGAAATAAGAACTCGTAAAGTGAAATTTAAGTACTTTATTATGAAAATGGGAGCAATGCAGAGACAATTACTTACAATTCAGTCCGACTGCAAAAGCAAGAGTGTGAGTCTCTAAGCTACAGAACATCAGAACGTAGTTCTTTCAATTGTTATCTGAGACATTTTTTTTCTTACAGAATATCTTTTAATTTCTTGCGATAGGTGGTACACAGTACCTCAATGAAATTAAATCATTACCTTTTAAATGTTTAAATAAATGTTAACTGAATACGAATTGCTGGCCGCGGTGGCCGAGCGGTCTGCGGTGCACCAGTCACTTTCTACACGGCCACTACGGTCGGGGGTTCGAGTCCACCCTCGGGCATGGATATTTGTGCCGTCGTTAGTCTTAGCTAGTTCATAAGTAGTTTGTAAGTTTAGGGACTGACGACCCCGTAGTTCAGTCCCATAAGCTCTAAAAACATTTGAACATTTTTTCTATACGAATTGAAACTAAGAAAATTATCTGTTAAATATTCCAGCATAAAATAGTATTACAAGTGCCAAGTGTAGTTAGCTCTTCTTACAGTCTTTTAAGGTAGATTCGTATTCGTTATTAACTGCTACGAGTTTGATCTGATTTAATTCTTGTTTTTTTTTTTTTTTTTTTTTTTTTTTTTTTTTTTTTTTTTTTTTTTTTTTTTTTTTTTTTTTTTTAATAACAAATGTGACTTAAGCTTTATCTCTTATATGTTATTTTATTGTGTGACATATAATACATCAAACTAGTACTTACATTTTATTTACAAAACTGTTTCTCTTTTGAAAATTTTGTAATTTATTTTATAGGTATTTTAGTAATTTCTGATAAAGGCACTCTTAGTAGTTGCCGAAACCTGGTAAAATACATTTTATCTCTGCAACCGACTATCATTTGAACTCATAAACGGTCGCTGAAGAAACGCAATCATCTTTAAAATTTTAAAATACCGTGATGTTTCCTTTAAAAGCGCACAGCCTATTTCCTTCCCCATTCTTAAAAAACTGTATTTGAATTGCGTCTCTAATGACCATGGTGTCCACTGGACGTTAAACCCGAATCTTCCCTCCTTCCTCCCTTCCCTCCTTAAAATAATTGTTGACTCATCACCTACATATCTTTTAATTAACTGAAATATATTGCACGATACCCTGTCTGTAATAAATTGAAAAACCATATCTGAAGAATGGTAACCTGAAACATCTGCCCACATATCCATGGCTCTTTGCAAATTGTGACTCATATACTTATACAATAATTTATAGTCCGTCAATTTTCTGCTTTTTTCAGTAAAATTTGAGCAAATCTCCTGGCAGAAATAAAACCAGAAAGTCAAATTGCATGCTTTTGAAATATTATCTCAGTTATGTGATTGGATTCGAGATTTCTTGTCGGAGAGGAAACAGTTCGTAGTAATTGATGGAACAGCATCGCCTGAAACAGACGTGATCTTTAATATTCTCCATGGTTGTGTTATTGGTCGTCTGCTGTTCCATAACTGTATAAACAATACGGGAGACAGTTTGACCCACCTCTTAGGTTGTTTGCACATAGTGTAATCGTAAGATAAAAACCGTTTGTAGAACGATTTACGTAAGTTATCTGTATGGGGGTGAAAACTGGCAGTTTAAATAATGAAAAGTCTCAAGTCCTCCTCATGAATACTAAACGGAAACCGCTAAACGTCGTTCTTAAGATAAATCTGGAGGTTATAAAGGCAACTACATTGCTAGGAATTACTATTTCGAGATTTAAATTTGGAAAAACACGTAAAAATGTTGTGGGGGATGCCGAACCATAGACTATGATGTATTAGCAGAATACTTAGACGATCTAACAGCATTGCTAAAGAGATTGGATACGCTACGTTTGTCCGACGACTCTCGAGTATTTCTGCGAGGTATGCCATACTTATCAGATACGATTAACGGAGGACAAGGAGAGACCACAAAGAAGAGCTGCCCGTTTTGCATTATAACTATGCCAGAGAGAGACAGTCAAGGAACATGATACAGAGTTGGACTGAGAATTGTTTTTCCGTTCCGCCGACATACGCTTACCAATTTTTATCACTAACTTTCTCCTTACAGTGAGAGGAAAATGGCAGAAATAATCATCATAATAAACCAGAAGACAAAAGAAGAGTTTTAGGCGTTCTTTCTCGTTACATGCATATCGGAAATGTTATGGTAGATAAATAGCATGGTTCGATGAACCCTGTGCCAGGCACTTCAGCGTGATTCGCAGAGTAGATGTAGACCGTTTCCCTGTAGTTTCATGTGCATCGAGGCAAATAGAAAACTTCAAACAGAAGCTGTGAGTAACTTAAAAAAAGAAATATTCATTTGCAGCATCGATTTGTCAAACCTAATGCGACGTCGCTCAGACCGCCACACGCGATGTTTTCTACATTCCAGATACAGAATGCACGATTATGCGAAATTTTCGGTAATCGCATTTCACACCCACAACACTGAATGTACAGCATCATGCAATTCGAGTGTAGCATTTAGAAAAACCTAAAATGCCTTCCCCGTGTAGTGGGACAGATTTGTGAGCCTCTACTCTCCCATATCAGCACTGTTTTGCAGGAGATGAAAATTAAAAATTGCGTAATAATGAAAACGATGTATTGAATGGTGAGACATTATCTTTATGATATGATACTTTAAAAACTGTTTTATATTTGTTTCTTTTTGTTACATTTTTCGATCGAGATACTACAATAAACAGGAGCAGCGTCGCCGAAGCACCGACCGGCATGACAGAGCTGGCCATTATATAAAGTTAGCCGCGGTGGAGTAGCCGAGCGGTCTAAGGCGTCTCGCTGCGGAGCGCGCGGTTGCTCGCCGTGAAGGTTCGAGTCTTCCCTGGGGCATGGGTGTGTGTGTTTGTCCTTAGGTTAGTTTACCTAGGTTTAAGTAGTTTGTAAGCTACGGACTGATGACCACGCAGTTTGGTCCGACAGATTTACAGAGAGTTGAACATTTTATATGAAGTTAACCGACGGTAAAGGCGCAGCGAACGTCTCTGCGCCTTCTTTATTGCGGGGCATCGATCGTCCTCTAATAAGATAATTTAACATTATTATTGCTATGGATGTTCGCCAGTTTAGATTATATCCTTGTGAATGTATGATTGGATCAGAAGCAAATAGTAATGCTTGTATTGCAAGTGGACCAATAAACATGTGATGTTTGACTGAAGAACAGTTTTAAATATTCCATCATCTATATGGAATGATTTTTTATTTAATGTGAAATATGGAAATTTTCAAGAGTTTATATGATCTTCTACATCTAGCAAGAAAACACCATGTTTGAAAAGTTTACAACAGGCTATTGAACTTCAAGACGCATTCAAATGAAATCGTGGTATTTTAAACGTGAAACTAAAATATAGGCCTAGTAGGCTGTGGATTTTCGCTCGAACGCATGTTTCATGACTGAATTGGTACTAAAGAGTTTAAACTTTGAATGTGAAGTTACATACTGGCCTTTTATCTTTCTCCCGCGGGTATAAGGACCTGTTTGTGTTTTAAGAAAAGATAGAAATATAAACTATTATATATTTCTTATATTAGGCGGTGGACATAGACTTCGGAGAGTAGTTCACGAGAGGTGTTAAGTTGCTAGGTGACGTTAGAAAACTTATAAATATTTACTTAGCAACTGACCATAAGAGCTTTAAACAGGTTTTCGTAATAAGACTAAACCCAATTTAGGACAATTTTGGTATGATACGAGATTATTTTGACAATTTATTGTCCCACCGCACCCGGTTCTTTCTACAGACAATTTTATTACTGTTAAATTAACAGCTTCTAACAATTTCAACAACGTCAATGTTAGTAGAGGAGCTAGGGCCAGCCAGTGGCTCCATTTTCACGATGCTGCTACTCTGCTCAAAATAATCAGGGTATCAGCTGAGGTATCCTGTACAATATACGAGGGTTAGAACTTAAAAAGTTGCAACAACCGATACAAAACCGTTACTTGTTTGCACCTGTCACTGTCTTTCAAAGTAGTCACCAGCAGGGTGTAGAACCCATCGCCAGGGATTTTGAAGGCGTGGTATACCGTTAGCAGAGCCTGTTCTGTTGATAGTGCTAATGGAGCGGTCTACTGCCTGTCTAATTTCTGTAACAGTTCTGAAGTCGTTCCTTCATCTTCGGAATCAAATCAAAGTCATAAGAACTTGTCCACGGATGGTACAGTACTTCCCAGTCCCATCGACCGAACAGAGCAGCCACAAATTGCGCTCTATGCGCCCCCGCTTTGTCGTGCAAAATGATGGGTGGGTTACGCGGAAGTGTTGCCGCTTCTTTCGCAAAGCTAGTTGCATGTGATGCTCCAAAAACGATCATTAATACTGTGCATTGACGGTCTGCTGTGGAGGGGCGTAATGCGTACAGTCGTACACGAGAATCAAACTTTCACCATACTGGGGTTCTGACACACTTCCGACTTTCGCGACGACACATAATGACGCCATTCGTTGGATTGGCGTTTCAGTTTTGGCTCGTACTATGTGGTAGATGTCTCATCCAGTGTTACAATATGGCGTGAAAAAGCCTCTCGTTCTGTATCTGAGCAGCGTCGTAACAAATCCATTTCTATATTTCCGTCAGTTCATGCAGAACCCATCGCGATGCAATTTTTCGCATGCCCAGGCGTTCCTTCAAGAGGCAAAGCACAGTCTCATGCGCTAATCCAGTTTCGTAGACGAGCTCACGAATCGTCTGGCGTCGATCACTGTCCACTAATGCGGCAAAAATACGCACTTCTTCAGAGACACTAGGACGACATGACCGATGTCTGTTGCAGTTTGCCGATGTTCGTTGGCGGCTTTTACCCAATGCCGATTTCCCGCACGCCTCTTGAGAACCTTGATGACACTGTCGTGTTGTATCACCTCTGGCACATTCAATCCGTTGTTCCTGTTTCGAAAACGCAGGACACAGTTACGTTAGACCACTCACTCACAAGTGGTTGCGTTTCCCTCGATTGTGCGCACGCCGGTGACGTGGGACGGACGAGTCCACTTGCTGGAAGGTAAGGCAGGAATGCCAACAACGTGTGCTATCAGCGACGAAAGAAGGTTCCATTGCATAGTGTCTCCACAGCAGTGTCGCTGAAACGTTTATCTCAAAAGCAAGTTTAAATGTTAAATCGCGAACTACCCTTCTGTCATTTATGCAAAAAACTGACGCTAAGAAATAGGTGAGCAAGCTGGAATGAACTGCAGTACAAACCCTTGTTGTCAAATAGTGAATGCAGCTTTTCGACGATTTCGTCATTGTTGCCTTACCTTTCAATAGTTCTTACAGTTTGCTCAAACCCGATAGAAAATATTGTGTCTATTGCCGAAGTAACAAAACATATGTTAATTCTGGCCCTAGTTATTATTTCAACATCATCATCATCATCATTAGAGACTGTTTATGCCTTTCAGCGTTCAGTCTGGAGCATAGTACCTCTAATAAAATTCCTCCATGATCCCCTATTCAATGTTAACATAGATGCCTCGTCTGATGTTATGCCTTCAAAATCATTCTGCACCGAATCTAAGTACTTTCTTCTTGGTCTACCTAGCTCCTCTTACCCTCCGCTGCCGAGCTCATGAGTCTCTTAGGTAACCTTGCTTCTCCCATGCGTGTAAAATGACCCCACCATCTCAGTCTGTTCGCTCTAACTGCTTCATCTACGGTGTTCATACCCAGTTTTTCCTTGATTTTCTCATTATGGACACCCTCCTGCCATTGTTCCCATCTATTAGTGCCTGCAATCATTCTTGCTACTTTCATATCCCTAACCTCTACCTTGTGAATAAGGTAACCTGTATCCACCCAACTTTCACTCCCATACAACAAAGTTGGTCGAAAGACTGCACTGCTAGCTTAGTCTTGGTACTTACTTCCTTCTTGCAGAAGAGAGTAGATCTCAGCTGAGCACTCACTGCATTAGCTTTCCTGCACCTCGATTCCAGTCCTTTCACTACGTTGCCATCCTGTGAGAAAATAAATCCCAGGTACTTGAAACTGTCTACCTGTTCTAACTTTGTTCCTCCTATTTGGCACTCAATCTGTTTAAATCTCTTTCCCACAGACATTACTTTCGTTTTGGAGATGCTGATCTTCATATCATAATCCTTGCACCTCTGATCGAGCTCTGAAATATTAGTTTGCAACCTTTCAATTGAATCGGCCATTACAACTAAGTCATCCGCATATGCGAGACTGCTTATTTTGTTTTCACCTATTTTAATCTCGCCCTGCCAGTCTACTGTTTTGAACATATGATCCATGAATAGTATGAACAACAGTGGTGACAGGTTACAGCCTTGTCTTGCCCCTGAAACTACCCTGAACCAAGAGCCTTATTTGCCATCTACTCCTGCCTGACAGTCTACGTAGAGCCCTTTAATGGCCTGCAGAAGTTTGCCTCCTATACCATAATCTTGTAGAACTGACAGTAGCTTCCTCCTAGGGACACGGTCATAAGCCTTTTCTAGATCTATGAAACATAGATAAAATTCCCTGTTCCACTCATAGCACTTTTCCATTACCTGCCGTAAGCTAAAGATCTGGTCCTGACAGCCTCTACGAGGCCTAAAGACACACTGATTTTCATCTAACTTGTCCTCAATTAATACTCGCACTCTCCTTTCAACAACACCTGAGAATATTTTGCCTACAATGCTAATTAAAGAGATACCTCGATAGTTGTTACAATCTTTTCTGTTTCCATGTTTGAAAATTGGCGTGATTACCGCTTTCGTCCAGTCAGACGGAACCTGTCCCGATTCCCATGCCTTCTCAATTATCCTGTGTAACCATTTGAGACCTGACATTCCACTGTATTTGAGGAATTTCGGCTTAATTTCATCCACCCCAGCCGCTTTATTGCACTGTAATTTACTGACCATTTTCTCCATTTCCTCAAATGAGATCCTGTTTCCACTGTCGTTCCATTCCACCTGAAAATCTGACACATCATTGAATGTTTCACCTACATTGAGCAATTCTTCAAAATATTCCCTCCACCTGCTCAAGGCATCCATAGGATTGACTAACAGCTCCAAAATGGTTTTCCCGCGGCTTGACCCAGAGTTTCTAGCTTATTTCCGAAGTCTTCCCGTGATCTCTGTTTGGAGTCTGCAATTATCCGTTTGGCTTTGTTTGTTTCAACATAACTTCTCTGTCTGCCTGATTTCAAGTATGGAGCCATTTTTGAAATGCCTTCTTTTTCTTTTTACAGGCTGCCTTGACTGTGTCATTCCACCAGGCTGCTTCTTTCTAGCTTGCATTACTATTAAAATTAATCTCTGTAAAATCACTCACTTTAATTATCGTGTTAAAGCTGCCAAACAGTAATTAACTTCGTTGTGTAAAATATTGTCAGCAATGTAGAACAAGTGACGTAAAATAATCGCCTATTGGTTTCACAATAATATTCCTGCCACTCCGCTTTCTACATCAGTAAAAATACTGAAGGCCACACTTAATGCGGTTTTAAGCACTTCTCTCTAGCCATTTTTCCTACAGTTAAATTTACTGCGGACAGCCTCGTGCTCCGCGAATAATTCCAAACATTCGAAACATTCTCTACACCAAGGAATTTGTTATAAACTGAATGACATTAACATCTATTCCGTAATGAGCTATATTGAATATTGGAATTTGAACTTCTGCTATTGATGCCGTGACTACAATCAAAATGGTATACAGTTAAGTAATAATTTGCCAGTAACATATCGGATGTTGTGTTACATATGGCAACAGCGTAGGGCACAGCAAAAGGTTGAAGGAACTCTATACGTCCAAACAGTCAAACTGCCATTTCGAATGACGTACTGGCTCCTTCCCACTATGATATGGAGATGGTTTCTGTACATAAGCAGGTCTGTTCAGATTCCACATTCTCTCCAGATGAGGGAACGGCGATTGTCCGGCTGAACACAAAATCTTGACTCATCTGTGAACTAAAGCCGACACCATTCGTTACGACACCAAACCTGCAGTTCCTCCGCCCAGTTTTTGTGGGCTAAACGATGTCGTGGTTATAATGGGACACAAACTACAGACCTCCGTGCCTAGAGGCCACATTGCCGAAAGCGATTTCGGAGTATTTGCTTTGACATTGCGCGTGCTGTTGCTGCCTGGAGAGTGAGTTACATTCAGCCTTCTGTCTAGACGGGCTGTTAACCGAAGATAACGGTAATCTCTTGCTGATGTTATCCATGGATGACCTTGGCCTTGTAGTATTACATTAAAAACTTTTCATTCGATAAATAATTTATTTACGACGCTTATCGCTGACCTCAACTTTCTCTGGCAGCTAATTACGTTCGTCTTATATTTTTGATGTTCATTTATCTTTTACGAGCTGCCCAGAACGCATTTTGTGCACTTGGTCTTTCATGAAACTTCCTGGCAGATTAAAATTGTGTGCCGGAACCGGGACTCGAACCTGGGACCTTTGCCTTTCGCGGGCAAGCGCTCTACCACTGAGCTACCCCGACACGACTCACGATGCCGCCTCACAACTTTACTTCCGCCAGTACCTCGCCTCCTACTTTCCAAACTTCACAGAAGTTCTCCTGCGAAACTTGCAAGACTAGCACTCCTGGAAGAAAGGATATGGTGGAGACATGGCTTAGCCACAGCCTAGGGGATGTTTCCAGAATGAAACTTTCACTCTGCAGCGGAGTGTGCGCTGATATGAAACTTCCTGGCAGATTAAAATTGTGTGCCGGAACCGGGACTCGAACCTGGGACCTTTGCCTTTCGCGGGCAAGCGCTCCACCACTGAGCTACCCCGACACGACTCACGATGCCGCCTCACAGCCCCAGGCTGACCGGAGAAAAAGACAAAAAGCTAGAGGCTTCAACCACAAAAGCCAAAGACAATGTTCGAGAAACAACTGTCGCTACAGAAGACAGTGGAGCTTCTCCACAACGAAGTCCCACAAGAAGAAATAAGAAGAGGAGACTTGCTGCTAAGAATGCTGAAGAACTAGCACGTCCCTTGAGAGAAAAAGCTAAGGAGATCAGCAAGAAGCAACGTGAGGAATCACTAAAGACCTCGGTTGCGAGCACGCAGCACAGTTCATTGTGTCTTATCCCACCGGAACAGCTGCCACAAGGAAAAATGCAGCAGAAACCCCCTTGCGATGTAAAGCTTTCTTCCGCAATACGAGATTCGAACTCGGACACCCTGAAGAGTAACCAGCACAAAAGCTGGGCAGAGGAGTTGAAAGACAGAAGTGCAGATGAGGAAATGGCGGATATTGTTACAATCGCGAAGCCCATTGATCAGCAAGAAGATGAACTGCGCGTGATGGATACAACTTCCTTGAAACAGATGAGTGGAACAGGGGATGTTTCCGACAGTACCTCATATGACGAATTTTAACATAAATTAGTAACAATATGAACGCAACACAAGCTTTCAAAGTCGCCACGCTAAATATTAATAAGATACGCTCTTCCATCCGTCTCCAACACGTGAAAGATTTTGCGCACGCAGCCGATATTGACATACTTCTTTTGCAGGAAGTATCAGATATCAATCTCGAAGCGATACAGGGCTATAACGCAATCACCAACCCTGGCAACGGTGCAGAACTAGGAACCGCAATTCTAACGAAAGAAGGCATTCGAGTCGAAGACATAGAAAAACTTGTAAGCAGCAGAGGACTTGCGGCAACTATCAACAACACGCGTATTATCAATGTGTACGCTCCATCCGGGAATAATAACAGGCGTGCGAGAGCGGAATTTTATACAAGTGACATCGTTCCTCTCTTCCGTAACCATAAAGATCATATTATCCTAGCCGGTGACTTCAATTGTGTTCTTAATCCCAAAGATCAGCTACCGAACTGTAATAAATCCATCGAACTTGAGCGTATAGTACACTCTTTGACAAAAAAACTGGCCGCCGGCCGGCCGCCGCTGAGCCAAAGTCCGAGCCGATCGCGACATGGGACAATAGAAGTGGCCGCGCTGATTCGCTCTAAGTCCGGCTATCTGCACAATCTGGCAACACTGTAGACTGCGGGAGTTCGTACAGTACTTCATATGTGCTGTTATAAGATGTGTAGGTCAGCTACATCCGTGGTCTCGCGATAACGTCTGCGACTTGCACGTGAAAGTATTAGCGATCGAAACCGACTGTTGACAAAAATTTTAATTTCACGTTACTCGTGCGTACTGATGCCACATGTGTAAGGGAAGCATATGCGTAACGTATTTCATCTTTTGGTACACTGGTAATAATACTCCGGCCCAATAACATCGCTGCCTCTGGCCGCAGCACTTGGCAGAGCTCTCCGCGGCCCACTCGCCGGCAGCAGCGGTGGCGGCGCTACACAGCGCCTGCTGCCGCTCATCGCCCTGAATATCTAAAATGCTGTAGTATTGCTGTGTGGTGATCCACAAAAAAGGTTGCGACGTGTATTTCAGATACGATATTAACGGAACAGATCATCCATTTTGAATGATGACCATACTATTACACTAATTCATAATACATTATAGAGGCAAAATATTTTCATAGTCATTGATCCAATCAAATGGCACTCTACGATGGTTAACACTTATTTCTGGTTTAAATCGCGATCCTTTTCCTATCAGGAAAGCCCCTCATGTAATTTGTCATTGTCATCACTTCATATGTTTTCATCAAGACACTGTGCGTAACTGCACTACAATGTTTAGTGCCGTTGTTTGATTCCTTATGGTAAATGTATGAGCTAAGTTATGTGAATACGTTTCAGCGCACGTTATAAAGCAACACAGCCACACTGAAAGGTGTCTCATTTCTACAGCAGATATTTTGCATGAACGAACTATATTAATCGTTATGTTCACTTCCACTGTAAGCATCCCCTAGCATGTGGGTCCTAAGGAAATAGTAAAAATTCCCATCGAGGGAGGTCAATTCGAATTCCTTCAAAGGCGTTTGTATGGTGAAGCAAAAACGATATCTAATACCATTTCCGTAATTTTGAGTCGACCTTTCTGAAAGCCTTATTGTATAAAGCTTTTCTTCTGAGTCCATTAAAGAGTTTCTTCTTGCAATCTGCAGCGTATAAAGTAAAATAAAACAAAGTAAAACGGAATACCACCGCCAAAAGCACTGTCTCCAACCAGGATTAGAACTGCCGATTCACAGCTCAGTTGCATCGCGAGACACGAGCAGAACCACACAGCCAACCACATGCTGCCGCCTGGTACCCTCAGTCTCCCACATATTCAATGCTGAGCCTCTACTGCATCTCGAAAGTTAACCTGAAAGTCACCTATGCGAATAAAAAAATTCCTTGAGTGAAAAAGTTAAATTTCTGTCTCTCATATCACATGAGCATTATACAGCATGAGTCATGTAAGTAGAAGAGGAATATCAAGTGAACTTAGCTAGACAACTCAGTACCACTTGCGGAAGTAACTGCACTGCCACAGTGTTGCCAAATATTAGCAACGATGTTGCCAGTTCTTAGCTGTACTAGGAAGACCTGTGTAGCGATAAGCGACGCGAAATCGCACTCGTCTCATACGGGCTTCAAGAGGGGAGTCGCGGATTTTGGTTAATACGCGGCGCAATCTCCTGATAGTTTCCATCGTCACACTTTAGCATGCAGATATTTAATTCGTCCAATGAGGCCGAAACTAGCGTTCATATATTTTGAAACTTAACAGCATTATGATATAATTTCAGCAAATGACTAGAGAAGTTAAACATACTGATATTGTTCTTGAAACATACGGCAGGTCAAAGACTGAGATATGTAAACTTCCATCACGATTTCAATTTCGCCTCCCCCCTTCCCCCAAAAAAGACTAAAACAATTACTTTGTTTTTAATTTTTCATGAAAAGTTACTGTAAATCAACGTTGCCTCATCCGTCACGAAAAACTTCGAATCTTGAAAGTGACTGCGTTTCAAAATGCTGCCTTACGACCGCACAACTAATATTTCACGTGTTGGTTTGTTTCAAAGCCAGAAGAAACATAGTGAACTGATTATGTGTAACACAGTAATTAGTCTGTTTGGGGATTCCGAAGACAGGATGCTTAAAATTACGGCCATGAACACAAAAACTAAACTGTATATGTGAGAAATGTGCAATTCTGAGGTTTTTCAACTGTAAACATATACATATAATCCATAGACTACTAACCAGCTTATTGATTTCGCAGTGTTACCGCCTTCTTGGCCCAACAAATGATGATGAGAATCCGAATCCATGTGTCTGATGGATTCTTCGAATTATGCCACCCACGACTTACATGTGTTGTTGCTTAGTATCTGTCGTCACGATGATAAATCAACAGAAATTATTACAAATTTTTTGCCTACTTTTTCATATAGTTGTATTTTCCGTAAAACCACACATTCTTTCTGGTCTCTTGGCCACATGGGAAATAACGCTTCTGCAACTGAATTAATGATAATAATGATAGTAATCAATGTCGTTTACCTCATTACAGCAGAATGATAACGATTACAATAACAATAGAAAATGCCGATCTCTTGATTGACACACTGCAATGAGTTTTGGTATTTAGTTGCTGAATACCGTTTAGGACATTTTTCAGAGGAGAAAAATAGACCTAAAGCCACACACATCACTAGTACAACGATATCTCACTAATCAACTATGCTGTAGATCAGGAGACGAGAATAGCGTCACCGACCTAAATTGAGAGTAGTGGTTCAGTTGTCTGACATTTGTTGGAATAGTTTCGTAGGCTTTCCCGGCGTAATAGTTCTTCATAGTTTCTTCGGGTTTGCTGCCGGATTTTGAAGTCGAGCTGACCCAATATTGTGGTGTCGCACAAGTACAAAGTGCGCGCCACTTACTCTCGCCGCGCGCCGCCATGCACGCACGGCGCGGCGTTCTCACGACGACAGCCACGAGCGCCCTCTGCGACAACTCCGCTCGTGGCCACCACTGAAGGACTTCGTTCACTTCGCACTTCGGACTGAGATAGCAACGAGTTAGGACCTTCGTAATCAGATAGGCACCAGTGAAGACTTTGCTATTGTACAGGCACTAGGCAGGCCTCTAACAACTATGTATCAACATTCTGCAGTACTATGTATAAGTTAAGTATTGTTACATTCTGTGCAATATATCTCTTTCTAATTTACTCGAGTGTTTATAGTTTCTGGCTGCTCCCCTCCGTACCTGCACCAGCGTGTCGGTCTCATTCCACTCGGCCACCGACACCTACGACGAGGCTGGGACACAAAAAATATTTCGGCGGAACACCTGTCCGCCATCCTCAGGGGAACTGCTGCTGCTGGACTCGCCGACATCAGTTGTCGGCGAGTCCAGCAGCAGCAGTTCTCCTGAGGTGTTCCGCCGAAATATTGGGTCAATTTGTTGGCAGTTAATACAGTCCCGACATAAACCACAAAATTGTTTGCAATTTAAACAGGGGTCGACCTTCCTGCGGTCGAAAATTTAATTCAGGATAACAGAATCATATTAAGTCAATGACCAAACTCATATCCTCAAGAATATTGGAAAATACCTCGAATGCTGGAAATGAGGAAACGATCAGAGTTGTCTAGCGTTGTAAGCAATACTGCCAAGCAATAGCAAGAACTTCTTGGGCATCCCACAATATCCTCATTCCTACAAACAGTATGATAACTGGCTTTTAGCCATGCTGCGCTACCAAAGGCCATTCTAAGACTTCAGTCCGAAAGCAGACAACAGCATTGAAAAATGGATGTATATACGTTCAGTCTAGTCATACGCGGCTCACATTCCAGGAATATCACAAAAATGAGTATCTGGCATGTACCGTCTTAGAGCAGGTTTTTACCGATAATCATAAAACTGACCAACGGGTTTTGCTGCAGAATATAGCGACTTCTATTAGATCCGCGTAATCTTTCCCGACAAGAATCTGTTTTCCTCGTATAGTGATGCCCCTGTTTAGGTGAATTATAATGTTGCTGTTTAATGTTGCTTCAGAAGAACTTTTTGCCTTAAATATTTTTATCTTTGCAGGTGATTCAAAGCAATTGTAATAATTAGTTTCCCTTCAAATTAATCCATTTATTCGATCTTATTTGTAAAGTAATTGCAACCGCGAAAAGTGAAATTGTACTATAAACTAAACAGTTTGGTTACTTTAGGTCTATCGTCCATGGGCAGAACACTTCCATCTGAAATATCTCCACGAAAGGCAGAGAGGCGGTCGGTTCTCTTTCTTAGTACAGTTCGGCTCGGATAGCCGGTCCTCTGTGGAGAAGAGATGTAATTTTGTGTTGAAGAAAGAAGTCATATCTAAGAAACCTGCCTATTAATTTTATTTTTCTCCTATATTTATATTTTTCAGGCTTATATTCGCCTTTACTTGTCACAAAATAATGACATACCTTTTTCTCTGCAAGTAGCATTACATTTTCCGTTGTCTCTAGATGGATCATACTTTGTCCCAGATCTCACGTCGAAAGAAAACTGTCCTCCACATCATTCATTTCGCAGGAGGCTTACATACGACCGCCTCCTGCGAAATGAATGATGTGGACGACATTGGTATATTTACTTGTACGAATATTGTTCGCAACTGTAAATAGTTTGCTGTTGCTGTTCGTCTCCAATTCCCTATCATTCTCCTCGTGAAGTGGATGAACTGTGCTTTATTATTGTTAGTACCATTAGCTTTTATTTCAAGTTGAGCTTTGAATTTGTATTTTTTATTACCGTTACATTTGTTTGTTGAGTATGTTTGACAGTACTGAAGGTCAACAAGTTCTCAAATCCATTAACATAAGCGTGTTAGAGCTAATGTATAACAATCATTTTTGTCTTGTTTCATATGTAAAACTTCCTCTCAAAATGTGGAACACTGCTTTTAACATCCTTCATTTGAAACCGATATGTAGGCAGTGGACATTCACGGATTACTCATTTATTAACGTCATTGATAATGATAGTTAGGATCAGATTCATTTACAAATTTTGTGCTCAGTCCATTTCATTAAATTACAACCCTCCGCATTCTACTGCATCTGTTGTAAATCAATGAATAAGAGATACGTCAATACGTTTATTTACTATCTTTTAACAAGTAACAGTGCAATTGCTTTCCATAATCCTGATTTAAACCGTGGCACAATTCATCGATCAATTTTAATTTTAATCGTTGTAACACGTATTTATTAGGTTGCTTTATTGTCTATTGTGTGTTTCTTACAAATTTTACAATTGATTTGATACTAACGATAGGCCAGAAACTTAATTAACGTAACTCAGAACCGTGTGACAATGCAATATCTACTCGCATTCATTTTTGCGAGTTGGTGCAGTGGTAACACACTGGATTCATATTCGGCTGCACGGCGCTTCGAACTGGCCTCCGGCCATTTGGATTTGAATTTTCCTTGATTTTGCTAAAAAGTCTAGGAAAATGGCGGAATGGTCCCTGCGGCAGTGTGCGGCCGATTTCCTTCCACATCCTTGTCACAACAATCCGTAACCTTCCTTCTTTCTTTCGTGTCTCGTGTGCAATATTTTGTTTATGTTTCAGTGTGTTGGTACAAATTTTGCAGTTCATTTCAAACCTATTTCCCACTGAACAAGAGACCTTAAACTTTCAACTCAACTTAGAACTGGATGACACTGCTACATTAAAGCCATTTCTTAATTGTTGTGTGGTGGAGGGCACTTTTTATACAACTGCTGTTTCCTCCTGTTTCTCTTCCAGTGGTAAATGGTTCTCCGTTAAAACAATTTCTGGTAAGACTTAATATGAGTTCATATCGCCCTATCTTTTACCTTCGCGATCTTTCCGTGACTAATACGTACGAGGGGTAAGATGAATTAGAAATAATACAGATTTATCGAATGTTTCTGTTGTATTCTCATGCAAACTTTTGAAACTGAATGAAAAATTTCACACATACAACATTTGAAAAGTGTAAAACAATCATTTAAATGAAAAATGCATGTAAAATGGTTTAAAATAGACTAAGACGTAGAAATTAACTTTTTCCACTCGAAAATTGCTACCGCGTTAAAGATAGTTCCAAAAAAATTTCGAATTTTTAATAGCTATGTCAGTCATCATAGTAACACTGGAACGTAAAGTGTTATTGCTTCATGAGTAATGCTAACAGTAGCATTTAGTCGCCATCGACTTGAAGGGTAATTTATTTCATTAACATTCTGAAGTCGATAAGAGGTATGATGCGGCGGCGGCAGCAACGGTCGTTTTGGTAAATGCGGCACAACGAGCGAGCGAAGGCGCGCGCGTCTGGAAACGGAGAAGGTGGAGCGCGCCTGCTGGAGGGAAAGGATAGTTGTCGTTCTGAATAGACGAAGCCATCAAACGGAGTCTAACGGTTGTTCGGTAGACCTCCCCGTTTGGTTCAAATGGAACGCTATTTAACGTAGCAAGATGTTCTATCAATAACAGGTCGCTTGTAATTTCCATATTGACCTGCCGACATTTTATTTTATCAGGAAGGAAACTGGACAGAATTTGAGTATTTACGAAGACTTTTCTGCAACAAATTGTGCGTCTTTTTGTTATTTAATGGAGTAAAGTAAACATAACGATAAGGCCTACCTAGAATACAACCATAAACCGAGAAACAATACTGGAAAAACTCAATGAGGTATTCATGATATTTTTTCTTTACTCTTTTAAAATAGCTGGCCACATGGCACATATGCAATTTGGAGGGCACAGTGTCTCCAGCATGAGTGGAATTACGGATCCTAACATGCAGGACGCCAGCTACAAAAACTCGTTCATCAGGTCACCAATGTAATCAAGATCTTCCAACGTCGTAGCTAGGGTCTATTGTTTCGCAACTTTGGCATCATATAGATGTGAGTCTGATTTGTAACTCTGCAAACAGTTGACCTTTTCTCGTCACCTCCATTAAATATTTTGAAAAATTAATATCAGAATATGCACATTGTAGTAACTGAATTGTGTTCCAGAAGGTCGTTTCATACATTAACTACTCATTTTCTTTCACGTTGCGAGCAATCTGCCTCAGCTGTGAGTAAATCAATGAGGTAAGGTTTACAGCAGTAATGTCTAGCTGTATAATAGTCACTTTCTAAACACCTAGCTTATTTCTAAATCGGGTTAGTTTTGTTGCAAAAGCTGGATCTTATCAATTCATCTCGTTATGTCTTTCAAATGTTCAAATGTGTGTCAGGCTTAAGGGGTTTAACTGCAGGGTCATCAGTCCCTAATCTTACAAACTATTTGTGAACCACCTTATACTAAAGACGACACAAACAGCCATGCCCGAGAGGGGATTCGCACCCCCGACGGGGAACGGCCTCGCGCATCGTAGCATAGCGCCTCGATGCGCTCGGCCGCTCAGCCGCGGCGTTACGTCTTTAAATTATCCGCTTACTGTCAAACAAAACCATTCGTGCCAACTGTCTCCTGGCATCCTCATAGTAGATTCCATAGCCACCTACTTCAAGAATATCTAGTGACATCACAAACAAAACGACAGAACATTTTCTTAAATGAATGTATCTGTTGTTCTAAAATGATGGTAAACTTTTAAATATTGATAAAACAACTTACTTGTAAATTACTTAAAATGTTTTCATCACATAAAGTAAATAATAAATTTTGAAACCGCATCAGCTGTTTTTTAATTAAGATCCTTGCTTTACAGGTCCACGGTCGTTTTCATGTTAAATATTTTTCATATGAAAATTCATTACAGAGACCCAACGTTCTAATCACTTTCATCTTTCATAGAAATTAAATTTCATTAAATATGCCCGGATATATGGAACCAGTCCAACAGAAATTATTACTGTCGTTCGGAATAAAATCCAACGACGTTAAATTGTGGGACAAATAGTCGCGTAATTTTGATTACTATATTGTCCAAGAAACCAGTAGATTGCCGAAGAAGTGAAGGTGACGAAACTAAAGAAGACTGTCCAAAGAATCAAAAAAACCGATAGATGACGGATTTGTATTTTGTTCATCTTTGCATCAAGTATAAGAGGAACGTAAAAAACTTACTAATATGCACAACTACCCCTTTCTCTATTTTGTTTCAGTTTCAAAAGGACTAAATTCAAAACATGCTTATCTAAACATGATTTGCTTATTACACTGCGTCGATGCTTTGGGTATATTTCCATAATAGCTGCTCATTTAGGTAATATTCCTTGAATGTGAGACGCGAATGACAAGTCACAACGTAGATACAGTCCGTTTTCGAACTACAGTACCTAGTATCATTGGACAAAATATTCGTTCGCACTACTTTTTCGTTTTGTTACAAAAAGCTCTCACTGAAAGTTGATGAGGGTAAGTGTTTGATACCTTACTGTTTAGTGACGGATGGGGGAAACGTTCATATCCAGTAACATTTAATGAAATGTCGAAATCTAACAAAGTATTTTGTTTTAGTCTGTTTTTCAGGGGGGGGGGGGGGGGGCTGAAATCGTGATGGAACTTTACATATCTCAGTCTTTGACCTGCCGTATGTTTCAAGAACAATATCAGTATGTTTAACTTCTCTAGTCATTTGCTGAAATTATATCATAATGCTGTTAAGTTTCAAAATATATGAACGCTAGTTTCTGCCTCATTGGACGAATTAAATATCTGCATGCTAAAGTGTGACGATGGAAACTATCAGGAGATTGCGCCGCGTATTAACCAAAATCCGCGACTCCCCTCTTGAAGCCCGTATGAGACGAGTGCGATTTCGCGTCGCTTATCGCTACGCAGGTCTTCCTAGTACAGCTAAGAACTGGCAACATCGTTGCAATACTACAGCATTTTAGATATTCAGGGCGATGAGCGGCAGCAGGCGCTGTGGGCAGAGGGCGAGGCAGCGCTGTGTAGCGCCGCCACCGCTGCTGCCGGCGAGTGGGCCGCGGAGAGCTCTGCCAAGTGCTGCGGCCAGAGGCAGCGATATTATTGGGCCGGAGTATTATTACCAGTGTACCAAAAGATGAAATACGTTACGCATATGCTTTCCTTATACATGTGGCATCAGTACGCACGAGGAACGTGAAATTAAAAATTTTGTCAACAGTCGGTTTCGATCGCTAATACTTACACGTGCAAGTCACGGACGTTACCGCGAGACCACGGATGTAGCTGACGCACACATCTTATAACAGCACACATGAAGTACTGTACGAACTCCCGCAGTCTACAGTGTTGCCAGATTGTGCAGATAGCCGGACTTAGAGCGAATCAGCGCGGCCACGTTTATTGTCCCATGTCGCGATCGGCTCGGACTTTGGCTCAGCGGCGGCCGGCCGGCGGCCAGTTTTTTTGTCAAAGAGTGTACATCAACTGAAATTAACCGACACCTGGGAGCATACCCACGGTGCGGCGCCTGGGTTTACTTACTTTACCAGTCATTCAGCCAGCAGGCTGGATAGAATTTATGTATCAGCTGATATGAAGGACCACATTCTCCAGTCTGAAGTGTGGCCCACCTGCTTCTCTGATCATGCGGCATACATCACAACAATTAATTTGCAAAAACAAGAGACCTACCGAGCTAGAGGTTTATGGAAACTAAACATCTCACATCTGCAAGATGAGGAATGTCGCGTGGTGATTACTAATGTCTGGAAACAATGTGAGAACAGAATACCGTCATTCAGTTCGGTCACAGCTTGGTGGCTGCAGTGTGCGAAGCCTAAGATACGAAAAACGCTGATTGAATAGTCACGACAGAGGAACTTTTGGTATAAAAAAACAACTGAATTTTATTTTCAATGTCTTAGGGATTTCTACACCATGGATGAACAAATGATAGACAATTACACAAGGATTCAGAAAATCAAAGCAAAAATTCTAGCTCTAAAACGGAAGCAAGCGGAAGGTTTTAAAATACGGTCTAGAGTGCAGAATAATATAAACGGGGAAGAACCGTCAATATTCCACGTTATGCGTGAAAACAAGAGAGGGAGTAGAAAAATCCTGACAGAACTTAAGTTACCTAATGGACAAATGCTTAGGTTCAAATGTTCAAATGTTTGTAAAGTCTATGGGACTCAACTACGGGGTCATCAGTCCCTAAACTTACAAACTACTTATGAACTACTTACGAACTAGGACGGCACAAATATCCATGCCCGAGGGGGGATTCGAACCCCCGACCGTAGTGGCTGTGCAGACCGTGACTGGAGCGCCTTAGTCCCCTCGGCCACCGCGGCCGGCAAATGCTTAGGAAACAAAATGAAATTAAAGATGCAATTCATAACTACATATCGGAACTAATGTCACATAAACACATTGATGAAAATATGCAGTATGAGCTGACAAGTAACATAACAGGCAGACTGACTGTGGAGGAACGAGGACATCTCACGACGGATATAGAAGAGGACGAGCTGAAAGATGCAATAGCACGGAGTCCTAAAAATAAATCCCCAGGACCTGATGGGATACCCATAGAATTTTACCAAGTGTTCTGACCTATACTGAAGAGCAAATTACTATGTATGTGTAACGAACTTCTGACCGGCAATGTCGACATCCCAAAAGAATTCCCAGAGGGCGTTATAGTCCTAATTCCTAAAAACTCAGCAAGCAGAGGAATTGAAAATTTACGTCCGATCACACTATTGAATAGTGACTATAAGATTTTCGCACGCATTCTGGCAAGAAGAATGAAACTGATCATGAATTCAATAACTGGCCAGTACCAAAAATGTGTCGGTAAAGACAGAAGTATCTTACAAAATATATGCGAATACCGGGATATCATATCAACTGCGGAAGTCTGTCGAATAAAGCGTGCAATAGTGTCGTTAGACTTTGAGAAGGCATTTGACAGAGTCAATCATCAATACCTTCTAAATACCATGAAAGTAGTGGGGTTCTCTCCGGGTTTCCTGCGTATAATTGAACAAATATTACGTAATAGCGTAGCACGTATAATGATAAATGGACAATTAAGCCAACCGATTATGATGGATTCCTCTGTAAGACAAGGATGTCCCATGTCAATGGCGTTATTTGCCATTGCGATCGAACCTCTGCTTTCCACGCTTACAGAAAAACTACAAGGACTGCAGATAAATAGCCAGAAAATAGTATGTAACGCGTATGCAGATGATGTTGGCTTCCTGGTTATGAACGAGCAAGAAGTGGCGCAAGCTCTGCAGATTGTGCACAAATATGAACTGGCATCCGGAGCGAAGCTAAACAAAAGGAAGTCAGGCATTATGAATATAGGTAGAGGGAAATGTACGCGAAGCATAGAACAGTTACCAGAAGTAGATCAACTCAAGTGCTTAGGGATTGAATTCAGGAATAATATCCAGCGTACTATCGCTGTAAACTACAGACAACTACTTGCTAAAATACGTGCAGTTATTCAAGAAAACAGACTGAGGCACCTTGACGAACTTCAAAAAACCACTCTTGTTAATGTATATGTGACATCGAAACTTAATTATGTTGCACAAGCCTTTCCCGTACCGCACGGCATCGCCAATAGAATCATGTCGGCATTGGGGAACTTTGTCAGCCAAGGAAATATTTTTAAAGTGAAGTTCAGCACACTCACACTTCCTACACAGAAAGGTGGACTGAACCTCACAGATGTCAACTATAAGTTAAGATCTTTATATGTGTGCAAGACGTACAAGGTATGGAAAACGTCGCCCAACAGCCTCACGGCCCATCTGCTAAATGAAATAGTTCCTGTCAGCATACAACCTCCAATTGATGTGCATCACATTCCTATTGGCTTTTACCATCTTAGACACTTTTTAGTCGAATATAGCTATACATCTCAGAAAATAACAGGACAGAAGATGATGATCGTTTACAAGGAACTCATGAAAAACAAGGGAACTAATGTCATCGAACAAAAATATCCTGTTTATGGCTGGCCAATAATTTGGAAAAATATTCACGACCCTAACCTTCCTTCTAAAGTAAGAGCCACATGGTACAAAGCTGTAAACCGGAAAATAACAACTAACGACAAACTTCATGCCATACATCTCGCCAACTCTCCCTTATGTACATCATGCCATCTTACTGATACAGAAGAACACAGGCTGGTGTGTGACAGTGTCAAGGACATTTGGCAGTTGGTGACAAAGAAACTAGCGACGATCAATAGGACGACGCCTAATGTCTACAAACCATCAGACTTTTTGAACCCACAGGCAAATTCTTACCCCATGACCAAACGAAATGCCGTCAATTGGATAATAGGACACACAGTGCACTACATCATGACGTACGATAAAAAGAGCAAGGAAGATTACTGGCTCTACATCACGACCCAGCACCATACACTAACTCGAAGAAAAAATTACAAAAAGCATTATGCATGTTTTCTGAGAAGAACAATAACCTGAAACGATGATTGTAACAAGACATTCTTAATGAAATATTAAGCGCTGAAATTTTCGGCCGGCTGCGTAATCGGAGTTAAGAGAAGCCCCGGTTTTGCAATAAATATTCATTAGATGAAAGGATGAGCATTTCTAATTCGATTATCAATGGTAAAATACGAAATAAATTTCGAGAAGACGAACTCCGAGGGCATAAACCGTGCTGAAAAAGGAACGCCTGTATAGAATGATGTGATTGATTTATCAGCCTTCATCAAGACCCCTTTATTCCCAGCTCATATGCATCCATAGAAGTTCAGGAGGAAGGAGAAGAATCAATTTTTATTTATTTATTTTAGGTCATGTTTATATTTAATTTGGCATTCGCAGAAGAACATTAAAAACAAAAACTTCGAAGAAGAAGTTTCAATTTAGTTTCAGAAAAACTTTTTCTTTCACAGACTCTAGAAGAAGGAGTCCACACGACAATTTAACTCTTTTACAAGAAGAAACTTTATTTGTCTCTAAAGAAGAAATTAGCTTTTTCCTTTTAGAAATACAAGTATCATATCATAGCTACTGAAGCTAGCCGATGAAGGCTTTTTTTGGCGAGCGGAAAAAAAAAAAATGTGGTAGAGCGCTTGCCCGCGAAAGGCAAAGGACCCAGGTTCGAGTCCCGGTTCCGGCACACAATTTTAATCTGCCAGGAAGTTTCATATCAGCGCACACTCCGCTGCAGAGTGAAAGTTTCATTCTGGAAACATCCCCTAGGCTGTGGCTAAGCCATGTCTCCACCATATCCTTTCTTCCAGGAGTGCTAGTCTTGCAAGTTTCGCAGGAGAACTTCTCTGAAGTTTGGAAAGTAGGAGGCGAGGTACTGGCGGAAGTAAAGTTGTGAGGCGGCATCGTGAGTCGTGTCGGGGTAGCTCAGTGGTAGAGTGCTTGCCCGCGAAAGGCAAAGGTCCCAGGTTCGAGTCCCGGTTCCGGCACACAATTTTAATCTGCCAGGAAGTTTCATATCAGCGCACACTCCGCTGCAGAGTGAAAGTTTCATTCTGGAAACATCCCCTAGGCTGTGGCTAAGCCATGTCTCCACCATATCCTTTCTTCCAGGAGTGCTAGTCTTGCAAGTTTCGCAGGAGAACTTCTGTGAAGTTTGGAAAGTAGGAGGCGAGGTACTGGCGGAAGTAAAGTTGTGAGGCGGCATCGTGAGTCGTGTAGGGGTAGCTCAGTGATGGCTGTCGGCGGGCGAGCGGTAAGGACGTGTTGTGTTTACGTCGCAGCTGCGGCTGGCCGAGCGCTGTGTTGGTGAGTTTAACGCCGTAGAGCGTTTCCTCATGTATTCAACTTAGACTAACCATGGCAGAACCCGTAAGAGTTGACACGTTGAAGTTTATGTTTGACAAAAGCTTTGCTAGACCTAGTTCGTTTGAAGTAGAGAATTTCATGGAGGAGGTTGTAAAGATAGCAGAGGATGACATGATTGGAATTTGCCCATCGATCTGTAGTAGCACAGTCTTCATTAAGTTGAAAAATGCCAAGATGTGTGATGATATTGTTGTTAGATGTGGAGGTAAATTGAAATTTAAACACTCAGACGGTAATATCGGCGAAGTTAGAGTGAGTCATGCTGGGTTTGGCATTAGAACACTACGCATTTTCGAACTGCCATTCGAAATTACCGCTGACGATATAAATGCTGTTCTGAAACCCTATGGAACCGTTATCAGTAATGTCGCAGAGAGATGGACAGGTGCTCACAAATTTAAGGTCCTTAATGGTGTGAGGCAGGTCAAAATCGATATGATCAAACACATACCTTCTTATATTAGTGTCCGTGGCCATAGAGCTATTGTGATATATGAAGGACAACCTAGAACGTGTGCAGGATGTGGTGGTACAGGACACGTTCGTGCTGAATGTATGCAAAGGAGAGTGGCGCAGCTGCCAACAGGAGAAGCAGTGGTTCAGAACACGATGTCGCAGCTACCGCTGACTTACGTTGCGGCAGCTCGTGCGTCCGCACCTGAGGCTACGACCGCAGGGCTGGAGGTACCTAATATCGAAGAACAAATTGAGGAAATCGGAATGGAAACCGACGCCCCAGAATATAATGATGGGCAAATTGCTGTAGAACTGTCAGCAGAAAACGAAGAACGTCAGTCTGCGGCTCTTGAGCACGACAGTACAAATACAGACGCCCCGAATGAGGGATTAAACAATGAGCAGGAGACGGAGCACGACTTCCAAACAGTTACGACCGGTGAATCGTCTACGGATAAACAATCTACGGACAATAAAAAACGTCGGATTGCCCACCAGGGAGCTGAAAAAACTGCACCTGCACTGCGAGAGAAAGCAAAACACTTGCGACAGAAGAACGACACAACGGGGAAAACGCGTGACAGCAGCCAAAAAACCGTCAAAAAGTCACGAACGGAAGACTCTTACGGCGGCATCACGGAAACGTCTGAAAACTCTGTGAATATGAAAACGACGACAAAAACTAAAGCGGACTGTGAAGAACAACCTCCTGACCTCACCGAGTGGAAAAAGGAAAAACGGAAAGGTAACCTACCTCAAAACTGGGCTGACGATCATGAAGATGCCAACCAAGATCAAGAATTGATGGAGACGAATGATGACATGACACCGAAGACTGAAGAACACAGAACCAACGACAATAGACCTTCACCGGCGAAAGACACAGCAGTAACTGATGACCCAGACTTTTATTAAACTGAAATTTGTTAGTAGTAAGATAGAAGGAAACATAGAAAGAATGATAGAATTACAGACAGTTTAGAATTTAAAACAAATATAAATCATTACCAATATAATATGACCGAACTACAAGCATATCGGTTAGCCACAATAAACATCAACAAGATAAGGAGCGCACTCAAACTGCGACTTCTCCAGGACGTGATATATGCCGCAGATATAGACATCGTTATGTTACAAGAAGTGACAGATGCAATTGATCTGGATCAAATAACAGGATATAATGTTATAGCTAACCCTGGCTATACTACTGAACTCGGAACAGCCATTTTAACAAAAGAAGGTATTATAGTCAGACGAATAGAGAAACTACCTAACAGCAGAGGAATAGCATGTACGATAAACAACACCCGAATAGTCAATGTCTACGCGCCTTCAGGAACTGGAAAACGACGGCAACGAGAAGAATTTTTCAAAGACGGAATAGTACCACTCTTTGGGACCGGACATGATCATGTAATATTTGCCGGGGACTTTAATTGTGTCATACACCCAAAGGATCAGACGCCAAATTATAATAAATCAGTTGAGCTTGAAAGCATTGTCAATCAGTTAGGACTTGTTGACACCTGGGAGTATACGCATGGTGACATGCCTGGCTTCACGCACGTCACGAATCACTCGGAAAGTCGTTTAGATCGGATGTACGCATCAGCTGATCTTAAGGAATGTATCCTACATTCGGAAATATGGCCTACCGTCTTCTCAGATCACGCAGCTTTTATGTGTACCATTAATTTGGAGAAACAAGGGACCTATAAGGCCCGAGGTCAGTGGAAACTTAACGTAAGCCACTTGTCGGATCCAGGATGTCGTGCAGCTTTTGACACTACGTGGGAAGCATGCGAAAAACGGTTCACTCAGTTCAGCTCACCGATCAGTTGGTGGATTAAATGCGCTAAACCTGCAATAACGAGAACCATGAAAAATTACTCACGGGAGAAGAATGAGTGGCAGAAGAAAACAGTAGAATTTTATTTTCAGTGTCTGCGAGAATTGTATAAACGGGATGCAGCAATAATTAATAATTATGTACAGATTAAGAGAATTCAAGCTAAAATAATCAATTTAAAGAGGAAACAACTAGAAGGATGCAAAATACGGTCACGGCAGCACAATACCGTCCAAGACGAAACAACTTCTGTATACCATTTCATACAGGAACATAAAAGGAAAAGCAGAAAAATTCTTACCGAGCTGAGGGCCAGTGATGGACGATTATTGACCAATCAACGCGACATAAAGGAAGAGATACAGAAGCAATTTTCAGAGCTCCTAGCCACGAAACCTACAGACGAGACGGCACAAAAGGACTTCACGACACGGGTACCAGGAAGACTCAGTCCGGAAGAAGCAAACAGCCTCACAGCCGAAATCACAGAAGACGAAGTAGAAGACGCGATACTCAGAAGTCCAAAAAATAGATCACCCGGACCTGACGGTATCCCGGCAGAATTGTATCAAACGTTCAGACAAAAACTGCTCAGTAAACTAACGAGCATATGTAATGAACTTATGAACCACAGTACACACATTCCCAAAGAATTCTGCGAGGGGACCGTGGTTCTCGTTCCCAAAACCACAGCAGGCAAGTCCATCAGCAATCTCAGGCCTATAACGCTTTTGAACAGCGACTACAAGATCTTCACGCGAATTCTGATACAACGTCTCCGTGCAGTTATAAACACTGTCACAGGACCGTATCAAACAAGTGTAGGCAAAGACAGAAGAATTTTTCACGCGCTAAGTGATTACAGGGACATAATAGCTGAGACATGTAAAATTAGATGTGCAATAGTGTCCCTTGATTTTGAACAAGCATTTGACAGAGTGAATCACAATTATCTTTACAACACCATGAGAGCGATGAATTTCCCTTCACATTTCATCGAGATGATCGGGCATTTATTAAAGAATGGCACATCAAAAATTAATATAAATGGACTATTAAGCAGTCCAATAAATATCAATAGCTCTGTTAGGCAAGGATGCCCCTTGTCCGTGTTATTATTTGCTATAGCCATCGAGCCTCTCTTACGTACACTAACACAAGGGTTGCAGGGATTACAGATACATGGGCAAAATATTGTCTGCAAATCATACGCTGACGACGTAGGACTTGTAGTAAGAAGTGAACAGGAGCTCCAAACCGCTCTTGACATTATTAAGAAGTATGAACTTGCATCTGCGGCCAAACTGAGCAACGTAAAGTCACGAATTATGACCATTGGAAGTGGCAATAACATCAGAGCGGAAGGACAACTGACGGAAACGGACAGATTGAAATGTCTAGGTATAGTTTACACACGGAATATACGACAAACGGCTGCCCTCAATTACAAAAGAATATTGACGAGTATGAGAGCCGGAATACAAGTTCACAGCCTGCGAAACCTCGATGAAATTCAAAAAGTTCGGCTTGTTAATACATACATAACGGCCAAAGTGAACTATGTAGCCATTACCCAAGGAGATGGGAAAGAGAATGCTCGCAGCGCTCGGCCACTTCGTTAGTAAAGGTCAGATTTTCAAAGTGAAATATGAAACCCTTACTCTAATGCACAAAGATGGCGGCCTTAATCTCACAGATGTTTACAGTAAGGCACAGGCGCTTTACATCTGCAAGACCTACCGACAATGGAAAGTTTCGGCCAACAATTTGGTGGCTCATCTTCTGGATGAGATAGCCCCAATCAGCATGGACCCGCCAGTAGATGTGCGCCACATCCCGAACGAGCTGTATCACCTCAAACATTTTCTCATTGAATACAGCTACATTCGCAGGGCAGTTCCCCAGAAACACATTCAACAAGTAAGAGAAGTATACCACAACTTGATAGACAGAAAACCGAGAAACGTGATAGAACAGAAGTATAATCATTTTAACTGGAAGAAGGTATGGGAGAATATTCACGACCGCAATTTACCCACGCACGTAAGATCTACTTGGTATTTAGCAGTCAACAGGAAGATACCGACGACTTTACGGCTACATAACATACGCTTGGCGGAATCACCAAATTGCAGCACGTGTGACTTGATAGACACAGACGAGCACAAATTTACATGTGACAAAATCAAGGATATTTGGGGTTATGTTCAGCATGTACTCTCGCTTATACTACGAACATCAGATAACTCTATAACACCAACGAAACTATTACACCCCGAAGAAGTGCCATACCCAAATGCCAAAAGGAATGCTGTGAACTGGATTATGGGACATGCGGTGTTCTACATTCTTAGAAATGAAGAAAAAAGCAAAGAAGACTTTTTGATGTATTTGACAATACAACACCACCAGTTAGAACAAATAAAAGATTATCGAATATTATATGCGAATTTTCTAAAGAAAACACTGACGTATAAGTAAATGTCTACACAATTTTATCCCATTACTTTCGTTTTTTTTTTTTTTTTTTTTTTTTTTTTACTAAAGTGAAAGCCTCTTAAGTGGCTCATATATAGTTACAAGGAAAAGTTTTGTGTTTATAAACAGATTTAAGTTTTCTTTGAATTTTCGGTGCAGAAAATACGAAATAATTTATAACATGTACTATTCAACAAAGTAGCTCATTGGAAAGAAGTACATCTTTCAGTCCTCTTTTAGCCAATGCAAAAGGAAATGCAACACTGAGTTCTTGGATATACCATGGACGAAATATTTCTGTTAAAAAAAAAAAAATAAGAAGAATAGAAAAGATTTTGATTTTACAGAAAGGCAATGAAGCCTAGCCGAAGAAGGCATATCTGGAGAGTGAAAGGACGGGCTAGAAGGGGAGATGGGAGGCCCGAAAAAAAAAAAAAAAAAAAGAAAAAAAAAAGTTGTAGAGCGCTTGCCCGCGAAAGGCAAAGGTCCCAGGTTCGAGTCTCGGTTCCGGCACACAATTTTAATCTGCCAGGAAGTTTCATATCAGCGCACACTCCGCTGCAGAGTGAAAGTTTCATTCTTGGTCTTTCATGTTTCCTACCTCATTGAGAACAATCGCACGTCAGGAACTTCTTCATTATTAAATGTAAGTGTGTGTGAGATCGTTTTTTTTCTTATGAAGCACGGCAAAAATATAATTAGTTACGTATAAATCTTTTAATTATTTCAAATGACCCACCTTTAATAATTGATGAAGTGTTTCTATTTTGATTATGTAACATGATGCTTGGAGCCATTGTTGGACTTGTATCTACAATTTACTAGATTTACTTCGAGGTCTCAGTATTTGTAATTTTCATGAATGTGACTTTCTAGTAATACCTGCAAAGAAATCTTCGGAATTAAACGAAATCCGATCGATTTAAAGAGCCTTTTGTCATGAAAGTTAACTTAACATTTTTTTTAAACGGTCATTCAGTTAGTACAATCTGCTCCAAGCCAACCAAGCGTCATTTTACACAATGCAGCAACACTTTTCACAGATTCATCTGCTACATCCAGTCAACTTAACATAATCATCATGTTAAAAAAAGTCATCGCGGAATCTGCTAGTTTCTTTGTGTAATATTGTGCTCAGGTGTTGCTTTCATTCCAAATTACTACTGCCGCTAAACTTTTAAAGTCAGGTTCCGCTTCCTTTTTTGAGTCTTCTAATTATAAAGTTACCTAAATGTGTCAGATCCACAAAATTATCTTCTTGTATTATTGTACCGTTAGTGAACTTAAATAGCGGCTACGAACAGTAACTACTACTCCAACACCTGATCGGAAAAAAGAAAACGCGATATTACAGCCTTACCTTCTTTAAATGGTTCCTGTTTTCTGAAAGCGCGCCGGTATCCTGGGACCCTCCAACAGCTGCATTCACCTCCCTCTGTGTCTGTCCTCCTTCCAACCTTCCTATGACTCTTCATGGCATAGCTTCGGCCAAGTCACGTTGTTGTTGCATTGCAGTACTTCACAACCCTATCTGAAATCAACCGCTTGTTTCATTTCTTTGGTAGAGCAAATAAAGTCAAAAGCAACACCCTCTGAAATAACTTTTTGTTATTGCTATTATCTCGGTTGCCCTAATGTCGTTGTCTGCACTCCGTAGAAGCGACAGAAAGACGTGGAACCATGTTAAACAGTTGTATACAACCTGGTTTTATCGTAATTCTTCCACGATATTTCGGCAATCATACACGTACCCATCTTCAGGTGGTACCTGACGAATTGGCAGGATTCTGGAGAGACATAAAGTGTGTTTTCCGACCCCTAACAAAAACTTTGACTCTTAGGCTCGGTGAAAGATGATCTCGGTCTGCGAAAACCGGGCGTTTACCAAATTCCCTGCCAGTGCGGCATATCATACATTGGTGAAACAGTCCGCACGGTAAAAGAGAGGTGCCGTGAACAGAAGCGCCAAACACAACTACGCCGCTCGCCGTGGAGGTTCTAGTCCTCCCTGGGGCATGGGTGTGTGTGTGTTGTCCTTAGATTAGTTTAACTTAGTTTAAGTAGTTTGTAAACTACGGACTGATGACCACGCAGTTTGGTCCGATAGATTTACAAACATTTGAACACAACTACGCCAGACTACCAAATCAGCCGTGGCCGACCATTGTATAAAGACTGGACACACTATAGAGTACGAAAAGGTCAAAGTACTCAGGCACTGAGTTACTGTGTTACTAAAGAGGCCATCGAAATACGACTCCAGGATGGTCTAATCAATAAAGATAGCGGCCTTCAACTCAGTCAGGCTTGAAACCCTGCGCTGAACATGGAGAAGAAAGAACGTTCCCGCAGACTGCGCTTCGCGCCCGATGACGGCAGCGCGGAGACTGCAGGCCAGAGTTCGAACCCGGGCGCCGCTTCCCACACCACTACCAAGAGCCGCTGCGACGGCCGCACCGAAGGCGTCCCGAGAGAAACGGTGGAGCGGATAACGGCGAGCATATATAGGGCAGCGAGAGGAGCAGCACAGCATTCGCCAGGTACCACGTGAAGATGGCAACGTGTACGATTGCCGAAACATCGTGGAAGAATTACGACAAAACCCGGCCGGATACTGGAGAACTGTTTAACATTGAAATACGCCGGGAAAACGTCAGATCACGTGGAACCATTTTCGAAAATTCAGCCGATGACAATACTTCATATCCAGCTGTTCGCCTAATTGCTTTGAACAGTGTTATTACAAAGATTTATAAATTACTTTCGCTAGAAACTAACGACATTATGATCAAAGGCATGTAACGCTACAAAGAAATGCTATTGATGCGCACTAAACGAGACGTTACACCTATCTTTTCAACACGGCTCAAAGCAGATGGCGTGTATCGAACACAACTCTAGAACCCTATATGCGCTAGGATATAGCAAAGGCAATTGATAGTAACACTTTTATATCTTCACATACGTCTTACATGTGTGCCAAACCATTAACTCATTAATCACATTGAAAGATGAATAACTGGAAAACGTTTCGGCTCTATTAAAACTTTTCAGACTAACTGTCGTAATGGAACGTTTCCTTAGTCTTTGGTAGAATACTCGACCGTCTATTAGTATATGCGGTCAGCGGACAATTCTTTCCACCTGTATACTAACTACCACATACCATCCACGTACCAGAAATTTTTTCATAATGTTGAAACGCGTAAATGCCCCTTCTTGCACTATATGATCCATTAGATTTCTATCTAATTATGCTGAAGCGATAGTTCCTTATTTAACAGCCATATACAACCGCTCTCTCAAACAAGGATCTGTACCAAAAGATTGGAAAGTTGCACATGTCATACCTCTATTCAAGAAAGGCAGTAGGAGTAACCCATTAAACTACAGGCCTATTTCATTGACGTCAATTTGCAGCAGGATTTTGGAACATATACTGTATTCAAATATTATGAATTATCTCGGACAGAATGTTCTTTTGGCCCAAGGTCAACACCGATTTAGAAAATATCGTTCATGCGAAACACAACTAGCTCTTTACTCATACGAAGTGATGGGTGCTATCGACAAGGGTTCGCAAATTGATTCCGTATTTCTTGATTTCCAGAAGGCTTTTGATACCGTACCTCACAAACGGCTTTTAATCAAATTTCATGATTATGGTATATCGCCCAAAATTTGCAGCTGGATAGGGGATTTCCTGTCAGAGAGGACACAGTTCATAGTAATCGATGGTGAGGTATCAACTAAAACAGAGGTGATATCGAGCGTTCCACAGGGTAGTGTTATTGGTCCTCTGTTGCTCCTTATTTACATAAACGATTTAGGGGAAAATCTAAGTAGCTCTCTTAAGTTGTTTGCAGATGACGCCGTCTTTTACCGTCTAGTAAAAACGTCTGAAGATCAAAACCAACTGCAGGACGATCTGAATAAGATATCACTATGGTGTAAAAATTGGAAAATTCACTCTAAATAATGAGAAGTGTGAAGTTGTCCACATGAGTACGAAAAGAAATCTGTTAAACTTTGTTAACAACATAAATCAATCGAATGTGAACGCTGTAAACTCCACTAAATACCTAGGAATTACTATTACTTCAGACTTAAAGTGGAAAGAACATGTAGATAATGTCGTGGGAGAGGCGAACCAGAGACTGCGTTTTATTGGCAGAACCCTTAAAACATGCAACAGAACTACAAAAGAAACTGCAAACACTACGCTTGTCCGTCTTTTTTTGGAGTACTGCTGCCCAGTGTTGGATCCTTATCAGGTGGGATTGACGGAGGACATCGAAAGAGTCCAAAAAAGGGCAGCTCGATTCGTATTGTCACTATACAGGGGAGACAGCGTTACGGAAATTATACAGGATCTGAGATGGGAATCATTACAACAACGGCGCTTATCGCAGCGGCGTGGACTAATTACGAAACTACAATCGCCAACGTTCTCCTCCGAATTGGAAAATATATTGTTGACTCCCACTTACATAGGTAGAAATGATCATCAGAATAAAATACGAGAAATCAGAGCTCGAAAGGAGAGATTCAGGTGTTCTTTCTTCCCGCCCGCTATTCGAGAATGGAATGGGAGATAAAATAGTGTAACGGCGGTTCGATGAACCCTCTGCCAGGCACTTAAATGTGATTTGCAGAATATCCGATGTAGATGTAAAATTTCTGTACTCTCTTGCTTAACATCTAACACTATACCACTCGACTTATTCCTTGGCTAAGAGTCAGGTGAATACCGCAAGATTTCATGAAATGTGGTCTTGGAACCCGTATTTTTCAATATATTATTGAGGAACACATACACAAATGCACAGACATAAACAAACTAATCCATAACCATTATGTGAGCACTCTGTTAAATCTCTGCATGTGATACTGACTCTGAGATAATTTCCACTTCATATTAAGCCGAATAACAAAAGATATTAGTATACCCAAGTAATTTAAAATAAAGGAAGATGGCGTTATCTATGCCGAGCACATATGTCTGTTGAAGCTTGTCCGCCATCTTGGTGAGTTATCGAATGATACTTCTTCGTTAAAATTATGCGTTAAATCGAACCTCTTGCTGTTAATGTATTGAACTGCCAGTACAAAGTATGTATTTCCGAACAATGTATTCTCTTGGATAAATACTAATAAATACTAATCGTAAGATATTTGAAAATTTAATTTTTAAAGGTAATTTTAAAGCTTTTAACATGTTACACATCATGGAAAAACTACTAGACGTATTAATCCTGTTTCAAGTAACATAAATCGTGAGCTCTACAATACGAAAACTTCTCCAAGACTCAGCAATATGGCGGAGGCAAGTTTCACTTTTTCAGCGTAATGGCGTCTACCTATATTCGAGCCTGCCTAATATCGTGTAAGTCCCGCGGGCACGCGGAAATGCCGCAGGGACTCGACTGATGTCTGACGTAGTGCTGGAGGGAACTGACACCATACATCCTGCAGGGCTGTCCATAAATAGGTAACAGTACCAGGGGGAGGCAATCCGCTGAACGGCACGTTGCAAGACATCCCGGACATGCTCAGTAATGTTCATGTCTGGAGAGATTAGTGACCAGCGAAGAAAAGTATTTCTGAAGCCTTCCTGGAGCGATTCTGGAGTTGTGGAATGACGCATTGTCCTGTTGGAATTGCCCAATTTCGTCGGAGTTCGTAATGGACACGAATGGACGCAGGTGATCAGCAAGGAAGTGTACGTTCGTGTCACCTGTCAGAATTACATGTAGACGTATCAAGGGTCCCATAGCAATCCATCTGCGCACGTCACAAAACATTACGGAGCTTCTACCAGCTTCAACTGTCTCCTGCTGACATACAGCGTCAATGGATTCATGAGGCTGTATCCATACCCATACAAGTTCATCCACTTGATACAATTGTAAACGACAGTCGTCAGATCAAGCAACACCTTTCCAGCCATCAACAATATACACTCCTAGCCATTAAAATTGCTACACCATGAAGATTGCGTGTTACAGACATGAAATTTAACCGACAGGAAGAAGATGCTTTGATATGCAAGTGATTAGCTTTTCAGAGAATTCGTACAAGTTTGGCGACGGTGGCGACACCTACAACGTGCTGACATGAGGAAAGTTTCCAACCGATGCCCCATACACAAACGGCGTTGCCTGATGAAACGTTGTTGTGATTCCTCGTGTAAGGAGGAGAAATGCGTACCATCACGTTTCAGACTTTAATAAGGGCCGGATTGTAGTGTATCGCGATTGCGGTTTATCGTATCACGAAATTGCTGCTCGCGTTGGTGTGATCCAATGACTGTTTGCAGAATATGGAATCGATGAGTTCGGAGGGCAATATGGAACGCCGTGCTGGATCCCAACGGTTTCGTATCACTAGCAGTCGATATGACAGGCATCTTGACCGCATGGCTGTAACGGATCGTGCAGCCACGTCTCGATCCCTGAGTCAACAGATGGGGCCCTTTGCAAGACAATAATCATCTGCACTAACAGTTCGACAACGTTTGCAGCAGCATGGATTATCACCTCGGAGACCATGGCTGCGATTACCCTTGACGCTGCATCACAGACAGGAGCGCCTGCTATGGTGTACGCATTGAAGAACCTTAGTGACGAATGGCAAAACGTCATTTTTTCGGATGAATCCAGATTCTGTTTACAGTATCATGCTGGTCGCACCCATGTTTTGTGACATCGCTGTGAACGCACATTGGAAGCGTGTATTCGTCATCGCCATACGTATCACTCGGCCTGATGGTATGGGGTGCCATTGGTTACACGTCTCGGTCACCTCTTGTTCGCATCGACGGCACTTTGAACAGTGGCTGTTACATTTCAGATGTGTTACGACCCGTGGCTCTACCATTCATTCGATCCCTGAGAAACTCTACATTTCAGCAGGATAATGCACGACCGCAAGTTGCATGTCCTGTACGGGCCTTTCTGTATACGGAAAATGTTCGACTGCTGCCCTGGCCAGCACATTCTATAGATTTCTCACCAACTGAGAACGTGTGGTCAATGATGGCCGAGCAACTGGCTCGTCACAATACACCAGTCTCTACTCTTGAACTGTGTTAAAGCTTCACGGGCATCTGTATCTAGACACGCAATCCAAGCTCCGTTTGACTCAATGCCCAGGCGTATCAAGGCCGTTATTACGGCCAGAGGTGGTTGTTCTGGTTACTGAACACATGTAATCACATGTCACTTCTAGTGTAATATATTTGTCCAATTAATACCCGTTTATCATCTGCGTTTCTTCTTGGTATAGCAATTTTAATGGCCAGTGGTGTAATATCAGTGTTGACTGGCCTAGACGAGGCGTAAAGTTTTATGTCGTGCAGTCACGAATGGATCTTTGGCTCTGAAAGCCCATATCGATTATGTTTCACACGCTGACGCTTGTTGACGACCAGCTTTGAAACCCACAGAAATTTGCGGTAGGGTTGCACTTCTGTCACACTGGACGATTCGCTTCGGTCATCGTTGGTCCCATTCTTGCAGGATCTTTTTACGGCCAAAGCAGGGATCTATTAGTTTCCCCGGATTCTCGATATTGTGAAATGCCATTGTAAAAGCAGTAACCGATCTGATGCCTGCGTCAGACATCTGTTGTCTTATATAGGAAGCGCCGTCCTCTGTGCGTTTACATATTTTTATGTTTGAATACGCCTGGCTGTACCAGTTTCTCTGGCTGTTCAGTGTGTTAACGGAGTTGTGACCAATGGGGATATAACAATGCGTATGTAAATTGTTTTCACATCTTTGGACTGCATCTCCCTGTACACTCCAGGAACTACTCGGTAAAGTGTTCATGTTCACTTTGACAGCTTAGCCTCAGTTAGCTAAGTCTGATCCTTTGCAAAATCCTACAGTAAAAGACCTGATCGTGAGAGGTCACAGCTACACTATAGCGGGTCAGCAACTGGAAGAAGTTAATTCCATAAATTATGTGGGAGTAGTCATTAGGAGTGATTTAAAATAAAAATCAATACAAAATCAATCGTCGGTAAAGCAGATGCCAGAGATTCATTGGAAGAATCCTAACGAAATGCAGTCCGAAAACAAAGGAAGTAGGTTACAGTACACTTATTCACCCACAGCTTGAATACTGCTCACCGGTGTGGGATCCGTACCAGGTGGGGTTGATAGAGGAAGTAGAAAAGATCCAACGGAGAGCAGCAGTCTTCGTTACAGGATCATTTAGTAATCATGAAAGCGTTACGGAGATGATCGCTAAACTCCAGTGGAAGAATCTGAAGGAGAGACGCTCTGTCGCTCGGTACGGGCTTTTGTCGAAGTTTCGAGAGCATTCCTTTACCGAGGAGTCTAGCAGTATATTGCTCCATCCTACGTATATCTCGCGTTGAGATCATGAAGGTAAAATCAGAGGGATTAGGGCCCACACAAAGGCATACCGACAATCTTTTTTTCCGCGAACAATACGGGACTGGAAAAGGAGGGAGAACCGATAGTTGTACTCAAGGTACTCTCCGCCACATACCTATCGGGTGGCTTGCGGAGTATGAATGTAGATGTAGATGCATCTATCCGGAAACGTATCTAGCAGAACTGGACATACGATAAGAGAGTAACGATTACTCGTAGAAGCTTGGGGCACATTCTTACCTCAAACAAGAGGTGAAGTATTTTGAACAAAATGATCGCCTCCATTTCATCCAATAAGGATACCAAAAACATCGGCCCATGGCATGCTGAAAACTTTGGATCAAGGCACTGGGATAAATGCAATATTTCTTAATTCCCGAAAAGTATTTGACACATTACGACATCAACGTTTATTATCAAGAAAACTATATTATGGGGTATTTTTTACGGAGGACACAGCAAGTTATCTGCAATGCAGAGTCATCTACATATGTGGAAATGATTGGGGTGTTTCCAGGGAAGTGTGTTGTGTCCCTTACTATTGGTGTTGTATATAAATTACGTCTCCGACAATTTTTAGAGCAATATTCTGTGACTATACCAACGACTTGCCAGCGGCCGTGCCGCAGTGCATACAGCGGTTTCCGTTAGACCACTGACGTGAACCACCATTGGGCTTGGCTAGCACTAGGATGGGTTACCGTCCGGGTCTGCCGAGTGCTGTTGGCAAGTGGGTGCACTCAGCCCTTGTGAGGCCAACAGGGGAGCTACTTGATTGAGAAGTAGCGGCTCCGGTCACGAAGACCGGCAAACGGCTGGGACTGCGGGGCGCTGACCACGCCCCCCTCCATACCGCATCCGCTGACGCCCTTGGGCGGAGGATGACACGGCGGCCGGTCAGTACCCAGTGGGGCTGTCCGTCGGAGTTTATAACAAAAAGTCACTGTTGGAATCTCTCAACCCATACAAAATACCTGGGTTGTAGCGATTATGCAGTGGCGACTCGTAGTAATACGTTTTGAATGCTCACGTATTTTTAGACTCAGATAGATCTGGAAGTGTGAAACAGTATCTTAATTTGCTTACACTAGGGAGCGATGTAATGGCAGTAATATGATGAAGAATATTCCGCGATCGTAATATACAGGGTGTTACAAATAGGTATGGCCAAACTTTCAGGTAACATTCCTCACACTCAAAGAAAGAAAATATGTTATGTGGACAAGTTTCCGGGAACGCTTAATTTCCATGTTAAAGCTCATTTTAGTATTTCTCTTTAAATGTAAATTGAAATAATTCGTGCAGACATCGTCAAAATACCCAATTGTTTCGTTAGTATGTACTGTACTTTCTCGATTCACCGCCATTTGGCCCAATTGAAGGAAGGTAATGTTGACTTCCGTGCTTGTGTTGACATGCGACGGATGAGGCTTCATTCCAACGTGATCAAATTGTAAATTTTCACAATGAACATGTGTGGGCTGTCGAGAATCCGCGCGCAATTGTGCAATCACATCAACACAGATTTTCTGTAAACGTTTGGGCAGGTATTGTTGGTGATGCCTTGATTGGGTCTCACGTTCTTTCACCTACGCTCACTGGAGCACGTTATCATGATTTCATACGGGATACACTACCTGTGCTGCTAGAACATGTGCTTTACAAGTACGACACAACATGTCGTTCATGCATGATGGAGCTCCTGCACATTTCAGTCGACGTGTTCGTACGCTTCTCAACAACAGATTCGGTGACCGATGGATTGGTAGAGTCGGACCAATTCCGTGGCCCCCACGCTCTCCTGACCTCAACCCTCTTGACTTTCATTTATGGGGGCATTTGAAATCTCTTGTCTACGCAACCCCGGTACCAAATGTAGAGACTCTTCGTGCTCGTATTGTGGACGGCTGTGACACAATACGCCATTCAACAGGGTTGCATCAGCGCATCAAGGATTCCATGCGACGGAGGGTGGATGTATCTTCGCTAACGGAGGACATTTTGAACATTTCCTGTAACAAAGTGTTTGAAGTCACGCTGGTACGTTCTGTTGCTGTGTGTTTCCATCCCATGATTAATGTGATTTGAAGAGAAGTAATAAAATGAGCTCTAACATGTCCACGTAACATATTTTCAGGAATGTTTCCTGAAAGTTTGGCCGTACCTTTTTGTAACACCCTGTATATACATGTTTTTTTTTTCTTTAATTTTTAAGCAAGACAACTCGTTTAGACACTCGAAGGCATCATCTTCTGGTCTCTGGGATGAATGGACAAAATATTCAGTTATATCAAACAATCACAAGAGAAGTACAATTTGTGTAGTTGCATAAAACAAATCTCTATACTTATAACATGCATTTGTTGTCTGTCTATCTGTTCTCTTATAACTCAACATCCAGACAACCAAATAACTTGAAATTTGGTACACATACACATAATTAGATGGGGAAGGTTCTTAAACAGGTTTCGTACGATTTTTTGAAAAACCAACCGGAAAATTTGAGAAAAAGTGAAAGTGCGTTTTCAATGTGTCTGTGTAAATCTATATCTTCGCACTGATCTTGATCCAATTTTGCACAATGGACTTTCAAAACAAGAGGAAGGGCACGGTCTACATAAAATTTCGTTCAGTTGGATGGTGGAGGGCACTTATGGATTTCGCCAAAATCCACAGTTTTGCTCCGATGTTGATGACATTTTTTACACTTGACCTTGAAAACAAGATGAAGGCTACTGTCTACGTAAAATTTCGTTTGGTGCGTGGGGGAGAGTACTTACAGATTTCGATTGCAATCTCTATACATATAAGACGCATTTGTTGTTTGTTTGTCTGTTCCCTTATGACTCAAGATCCAGACAACCAATAACGTGAAATTTGGTACACGTACACAAAATTACATGGGGAAGGTTCTTAAATAGGTTTCGTACCATCCCAATCTCACTCTGGCCATGTGCCTGTTCTAAGTCGTGTGATAATGAAAACAACCCCGCCCCCCCCCCCCAAAAAAAAAAAAAAAAAAAAAAAAAAAAAAAAAAAAAAAAAAAAAAGGAAGTCATGAAAGTTGGTTATTGACAGAGATTTTGAATGTTTTTGCGGTGATGATGAGACGATGACGATGACGATGTAAGTAAAAGTGATGGTCATACGTGTGAAAGGTGGGGCGGGAGATTGCTTTAACATAAATGTACACTTTTATTACATGCAAATAAACGGTTTTGTACGCTTCTACAGAAAACCTTATTTTAAACCCGGGCAAAGCCGGGTACTTGCAGCTAGAAGAAGAAGAATTCGCCTCAATTTATCTGATTATTGAAGCGCACCACCAGACACTATTTGAAAATCGTGCATATGGATAGTCAAATAAAGAATAGGATGGAGGAGGGCGTGAAACTAAATGAAATCTGGATTCCAGTTTTGAAGAAGAAATGTAACAGTCTTCTACCATGGGACGATATTAACGGACGGCGGCAATCGGCAACGACGAATTGCGCGCGCATGTCAAAAACATCTGACGTCACACCTCTGCGCGCGAGCCCTCGTAAACGGAGTTTGCCTTCAGTCAGTAGCGAGCCAGGGTGTGCATCGGACATTCAAATGTGCCACGATCCCCCTTGAAAATGTCCTCCGCAGTCGGGGACGAAACGTTGGGTTTCCATAATAAATCCACAAGACCACGGCATAATGGCACGGAAATTTTTAGTAATTCAGACAGTCACTGTTAGGGTATTTTCACAACACATAATGTCCATTTGTCCTGATCAGTCTTCTTATCTTGTAATGGTACAATTGGCCTTTTTTATGCGGAGGTGGATGTGTGATAACAAGCAAATCAAATGACATGTTTTATTCATGTTCTTCCAATAATTACAATCAACTTTTTAAAAACAGATTATGGTATAATGTAGATGTTGTAACGTTCATACCAGTTACTTAGTGTTCATTAAAAATTAGTGAAATCAGGCTTCTTATGTCAGTGACATTATTTCTGTCTGGTCACGTCTATTTATGACTAAGAAAGTCCAAGTTGGCAGCTTTAAACGTGGTTCAGAAAAAGTCTTATCTGTAGGCTTAAGATTATCTCAGTAGTATTTCAGTTCCACCATGTTCATCAGTTTTTATTGCAGTAATCACACAAAATTACATATTGGGATGATTTACAAAGACATATCTCTGTTTTGTAATAGTCACTTATTGTTAGGGTCAACTCAATTCCGGGACAATGATTTGAATTTTATTTGTTTAAATTTAACGTGGTTGGAAGTACTTTTCATACTTTCATTCGGGAGTAGTTACAGATACACGAAACACTTACACAACACCAGAAAAAAACTTATCCAGACAATTTTGTAGGACAATTTTATTTTGTAGATGCACCAAGAACTTATTTTCGTTGTATCAATATGTCAGTCAACCAATGTTCATTCACACATTCAGTCATATGCAACATCATATTATATAGATTTTCATTCAACAACACATGCACTCAGAGATGTGTAACAATTCATTATGTATTTTTGGATAGTAACTACTGAACAAGAACTAATTTTAGTAATACTCGTGGATAAACGAAAAAGTTTCGGTGGGCTCATCGTAAAAATGTTAAGTTCTTAAGTACTTTACGCTTAGCACATTAATTCGAACAAAAATCATTGTAAGTAACGAATCGATAGAATTTAATTGTTACTTATCTTTTACGGGGGGGGGGGGGCAACGCTATAAAAGTAATAATATATTTTACTTTTATATTTTATAGTCGTCCGGCGCTGAACCCCAAAAGCTACCGTTACCCTCTAACGGTTCGCATTATATCGTTATGGTGCTTATAAAAGGAAGGATAAATGTTTTTGAAGACCATTTCTGATAGATGTCGAATCTACACGACGCTGATAAGGTTCCTAACACGTGCTGCCACCTCTCTGGATGGTGCAGGGTCTGCTATAGTAGTTAGATGATCACGCATTTGTTCACGAGACACGCATATGAAGTTATCGTCTTTGTTTGGAGAATTACAGCAGAATAAAGAGGAAAGTTTGGTTCTGAAAATTATTTATGTCTTCTATAGTATCCGTGGCGTTGCTTAAATCACATTTTTAGGTAATAATGGTGTTGAAAGTATAACTAAATTGCAAAATATGGCTCGTGTAAAATATGCATCGTGGGGCATTTGCGTTCTTTTGTGTGCCTGTGTAACAAATAAGGTGTAAATGGATGTACACTACTAGACTTCTTCAGTTGCAGATTATGCTCATTGTTTATGTATATCTACGTAATTTTATTAATTTTAAATAATCATTTCACCTCACCAATGTTTTGACCAAGTACATGTATCTTCATTGCGACGAGGAAACTCTATTGGACTGCCGATACTGTGGCGCATTCATTTTATTTGCGATGGTTTCAAAGAGGCTTTATCCCCCACGATATGCTAAAGGACGTTTCGCAGCTCGTGCACCACCTGCAGAGAGTGACGGCAGCTGCCTAAGTGACAGTGACGAAAGTGATTTTGGTTTCGAACCAACTGGTTTGGATGAGAATCTCTACGGATGAGAGCTCAGAAAACTCAGGTAACCACAAAAAATTTAAGAAACTTTCTTCTCTCCTAGTTTACTGATTCCAGTTCTTCGTAAATTTTTGTTGCTTCATATGTTGGTAACGAAAGTGACGCTGATAGTATTAGTTAAGATCATACAGCGGCTCACTGTGTATCCGGTGCCAACAATACAGTCAAAAGATCTATTATATGGGAGACTGTAGAAGATGTGTGTAGTGCAAAAGTGCCACTGCTTGGAGCGGCTTCTTCCCAGACACAAATCATCTGAAAGCACCAATTGATTATTTTCGAGTAGTATTTTGATGACTTACTGCTACGGCACATTGTTTATCAGAGTAATTTATTTTCTGTGCAGAATAACGTAAATCAGCTTATACAAATGACGAAAGAGGAGCTTGAGCAGTTTCTTGGTACTGTGTTATACATGTCTATCAATTAGCACTGATGCAGTAGATCATTTGCCTCAAGTTATAGAAACAAGGCAAAGATGTAAAAAACCAAACTGTACAGATCAGACAGTGTTTATGTGTAGCAAACGTAACGTAAATCTCTGTTTACAAGAGAAAAAAAATGTTTCGTCGAGTTTCATGAATAGGGCTACAAGCAATATGTGTAGCCAAATTGAAAGCAACAATATATTTTCTATTTGTAATGATAGAAATTCAATTTGTACTGATCTAATGTCAGACACTGTACTATTAAAATGTTAAATAAAATGTTGTACTAAATAAAGTCGTCTAAGTGTTTATGTACTTTCTCAAATGCCCGTTGTCGCAAATACGCGACATACCTAATTTCACCAGTTCAGCTAACAACATCACATATTTGACGTTATATAATTTCTAGCATATGTTTACTGGAAACAAAATATTATTTTTGATTTTCTGTGTCACGTAAAAATTAATTCGGGCATTAAGGAGTTATGTAACACTACAATTGTAACATTATAATTCATAGACTCCCTGTACACGACACATCCTCAAGAGAACGAAAGATGGGGATAGCTTTTTGTAGTTTCATGGGCAAGCTTCTCTGGAACGTTGTTCCATATCCATCCCTGTGAGCTTTCATTCTCATCGTGTATTGCAATACGAGTGCATTCAACCGAAAAGGTCAATTTGGCTTCGTGGAAAACATCAAAATGTAGGCTGCACGAAATTAAATTGAACCAATAACAGAATATTAATGTCACTTGTGTTTGTGGCAATTCAATCAGTATACAGAAAGCGGTTACATAACTAATAGTATCGTTGCTCGTTAAATTTCGCTGTCAATATTTCCACGCCACAGCGTGTGGTTAACGATCAAATACCTTTTGTTACAGTATAATTTGCGTGCCAACATTTGTGAAGTTTTAAAATATTAATGAAATGCAACTGAAGCTAAATACCGAAAATTGAGAGTAAGAGAAGCTTTTATCGACTAAGTCCTCTGATAGCAACAAGACTAGGACCAATTGCCATAACACTTTTAAGAAGATGCAACCCAAGCCAGTCACCACTGCCTGTGATTTATGGACGAAAGCGAAACGAATCGGGTAGACATTAGAGTTTGCTTAAGGTACAATAAGGTAATTATTGAACTTTCATACAATATTTATGGGCAGTTTCCCACTAGGCTATTCTTCAGTGATAACATTTATCCTAAACATTTATTTTTACTTGTTTTGTTACATGTTTCCTTTCTTTTCTCTCCTTTTGTTTCTAAACTTAAAGCTTATCAATTTTCAAAAACTCGTTAGGCCAGGAAATGATTCTTTGATACTTTTTTTTCCAAACAGAGTCTCTTTCAGTGTTGGTGTTACCATTTTCCAGTTTCAGTTTTGTTTCTTAAATTATTTTTAGCAAACTTTATTTTCCATTTCAGTTTTATTTTTTTCCAAATTTGCCGATGTATTTCCTTTGGATAGATGTGGTATTAACGTTTTATACCTCTTGTTTTTTTACCGAATAAGCCTTACCTTTTTGGGAAATTAGGTGATTTTTCAGCAACAGGTGTATTTTTTTCAAAATTCTGGTTTTGGCGATTTCTACTGTTTATTGTCAATTGTAGTATGCTTCTGGATAATTTCAGTTTATTAATTGACAATTTCGGTTTCGTTATTGACAATTTCAATTTGTTTATTGCTAATAGAAAAAAATGAAATGAATATCGGAGGAATAGAAAAGCAACTGAAATCGCTCGAGAGAGGAAACACCTCTGGACCTGATAGGATACCAATGCGATTATACACGGAGTATGAGGAGGAGGTAGTGCCCCGTCTAGCACCAGTAAATTCTCAATACATTCTCAATACAATTTCCACTATTTTCAGTTGTTATAGCGATAATTCATAGATCTATACATTCCTGTTTTCGACCTGCACCCTCTGAGACGGACCTGTTGGTGTACTCCTCGAGTACACTACGATAACTATCCGCGCTGCAACGCGCCACACATCCTGTCTACCCGTGTGTAGTGTAATCTTGACCTACTGCGCGAAACAGAGAAGAGGAATACGCAGCATACACACTCGCAGAATTGTCTGAGCCTCTTACTCTTATCCTGTCGACTATACTGCAGTTGGTCATTTTTTTTTTTTTTTTTTTTTTTTTTTTTTTTTTTTTTTTTTTTTTTGGCAATGTTAAGACCTGTTACCTTCTATTCTGAAATGGGTCACATATATTTCAATTGGTATTATAGCCATTTTATGGCGTGTATTTGTTTTGTCATTAAAAGTAATTGCTAGAAACAAACAAAATGTAAAATGTAAACATAAAGCAACTAAATGTTTAAGATGAAAGTAAAAGGAAACCAGAGAGTTTAACAGAAGAGGTGAGTGCCTACGGGGGGCGACTATAGCTGAAACAACCCTTGCTTTCCTATGATGCTATAAGTTGTTAAATTGATTCCGCGATTGTAGTTTGGACAAACGATTGGTTGTATCAAAATTTTGAATTTGGAATAATTTCGTTAAAACAGCACAATTTAACATTCATAAACATTAAGCCAAATACAGGGTTGAATGTATAAGTCGGGCAGCACACAAAGCAACGACACGTTATAAGACTTACGGAAAGCATTTAGCTTTATCCTATGCTTCGTACTGCGGAAGCTGAAAATGTGAATCTTTTCTTATTTAATATAGGAGTGTTCGAGATACTTTCCGTACTAGACTAATGCTCAGACAGTTCACTTCGCTTTTCATTGTTGTATGACAGTCGATGAAACATGAAGTTAATGGTAATGATAGAAAGATAAATTAATTATCGGGCTTCGTAAAAATTACAAAAGAAATAATTGCAGATTCTGAAATCAAGCAAGATATTGTATAAGAATGACTAATAGTGAAATTTTAAAGACATGCGAAGCGATCGTAATGGCGTCTGTACATTAAACTATTACGGACGACGAGGAGCTGAAAAAATTAGGAAATAAATATTAGACGTGGAGGAATTCATTTAAATAAAAGCCAAAGAGAGGGAATGATTTTAAATTTAAGTAATATATTTTAACAACAACTTGCGTCACAATTACTTACTTTGAATGGATACATGAATGGAAGACGTCTGAAAATATCAGACACATACAAGAGAGAGTGATACAAAACTTCCATCGCGGTTCCGTCTTCTCGCTTGTCCGGAAGTAAAAAATGACGAACGAAATTAAGTTAGTTATTTGCGAGCCAGAGGGAACCGGAAGCGATAAGCATCGCTGATCACAAAAAGAGAGAAAAAACTTCTAGTGTATCGTTACACCGGGTTCCGTTTATAACGATTTCTTTATCTCAAGTTTAACCTTACTATAAGAACCACTGTATATAAATTGTTTTCAGTTTTTTTACTGTTATTATTTCTAGTAACAATTGTTATCCGATCGGTTAGCCGTGTGGTCTAACGTACAGCTTTCGGGGACCGGGAGGCGTACCGGCCCCGGTTCGAATCCGCCCGGCGGATTAACGAAGGGGGTTGGAGTGCCGGCCAGCCTGGATGTGGTTTTAGGCGGTTTTCAACATCCCCCTAGGTAAATACCGGGCTGGCCCCTCAGTCCCCGCCTCAGTTACACGGTTCGCTAACATTTCGTAACCCTTTACTCTTTCACATACGTCTCACACTATATGCAGACATTTGGGGTACACATTTCCTCATGGGGGAGAATGGGATGGTTGCAGGAAGGGCATCCGGCCACCCTGTAAATATTAACACATGCCAAATCCGCGTTTAACACAGTGCCGACCCTACATGTGTGGGAGAAGGGTCAAAGTGGAAGATAGATAGACTTCTAATAACAATTGTTGAAAGATTTCATTACTTCCTCAAACTTTTAAGTTATAATTTTCTTTAAGCTATTTAGAATCACGGGACCTGAAACATAATATAGTGCGTCTAGTTGCTTTTATCGAAAAGTAATGCGGAGTTCAATACCTAAAAAGAAAAAAAGTCATACGTTTTCTTGTTAACTAATTCTTCCGTCCGTTCTTGGTAGAAATAAAAATCACTATGAAAATTAAAAGACACACAATTTAATATGTTCGTTTTCACCATTTTTCATTTCCAGTGCATATACAGTTTCGTTTAGCTTCACAATTCTCCAATGCATCTCGCCGATACCCTCAACATCTCATCCCTACATTTTAGCCTTTTTGTTTATTTAGTTATAATAGTGTTCCAGGTTTTCAATATTTATTCTATATTTTTTATATTTTGTGTCACGTTGTGCTTTGAACAACCTTTCAATCTTTAGATTCTTGTTTCATTTAATTTTTAGTCACTGTAGTCATTGTTGATACGAAATTGTTACGTATGCACTATTTCTTGAGGTATAGTGTTAATATTTCCTTCTTGCAATACTATTAATACTTCAGTTAAATATCTGTTCACATTCTAACTGCTCAATCAAAGTTGATAATTTATTTCTCTTCCGGATTGATGACAACGGAAGTTCGTCGACTAAACTTCAGAAAATTTCTGATGATGGCCTAAGACGCCGAAAATCGATTTACATAATAAACAAACACGAAATTGCATTTTTTTTTTTTTTTTATTTTCACTAGTGTTCTCCTATTCATTCTGAATCTCGGCTGAAAAATCATGTTGCAATCATCAATAATTGGGGACTGTGATTAATCATTATTAAAGGGTGAAATCTGAGGTTGGAGAATTCTCTCTTCCTTGTTGGCCATTTCCAATGGCTAAAAACAGAGACCGGCATATAATGTAGACACAGATGTGAGATAAGCTTTCTTCGGGTTAAAGTTTCAACCAGCGTCAGATGAAGGCAATAACACTCATCAGATTAAAAGCACCATTACCAACCAAATAGTTCTCTCAGTCTGAAGATGACCGACTAACTGCGCCGAAACTGATTTTAATGAATGAGATTTTAAGATCTTTCTTCTTCTTTCGTTTCGGCCATCTTTGAACCACGTTAATTTACATTAGCTTCCTTTCAACCGTTCTTCCTCCTCTTACAGTATTCTTTCATTCTCATACTTTGCATCTTTCTTCGCTCTTCTGTCCACGATGATTTCGTTCTCGCTCTAGTTCTGTCCTCAAATCCTGCAAATGCCTGAATTTTTTATTTTTATGTTTATGTTATAAAGTATGAATTAATATCAAATTTCGTAATTCATTATTGTTGCCATAATGTCCTTCATCTTATATTATCTCATAGACATGGCAGACTAGTACAAAGTACTTCCTGAATCGCGATGCTTCCATTTAAGAGACAACCGATGTGCTGCGATGACAGCAAGGAACTGCACTACGATTAGAAGAAGGTGCCCGTGCATGCGCGTCGTCTAATGGGCGATGCCACAAGGCGACTGGTTTAGCGATGCTGCGACAACAGCTGTACTGACTCTTCTGCCATGCGTTTGTTGCTCGTTTATGGTTCGGGGTGGTTCTTAAATTATCACTGGTCGCATTTTCCAGTTTTGCGGAAACCTGACATTTCACAGGAGTGAAAAATTTGGGAGGTGTTTTTTTTTTTTTTTTTTTTTTTTTTTTTTTTTTTTTTTTTTTTTTTTTTTTTACTAAAGAAACCGGTTACATCCGATATCAAATAAATACCGAAAAACCTGTTATTTGGAGCTAAAATACCGGTATCCGTTTTTCCCGTTCGATTTTTCGCATCCCTATGAATACTTCGGCGTGTGCCATCTCGCTGCCGAAAGCCAGTCAAATTTCCTCGTCAATGATAAATCTGAAACTACTAAATTTACTTAATGGGCATTTCTGTTTGAACTGTATGTACTACATACACAGCTTTCTGTTGTTTTTATTATATTCCTGCGCCACCTCCTTCTCTTGGGTGTTTCCGTCTCACACTTCGTCTTATGTTTCTACCCTCTGGTACCATAGAGGCTCACTGTCGAATCTGAAGGATGTGTACTTTTGTATAGCTATTTGAACTGTAAGTGTATTTAGTAGTGTGTACTGTACTCTATGTCTAATTATGTCATGTTAGTTTTTTTTTTTTTTTTTTTGTGGCAGAGTTTTCTACGTGTATTGTCTGTCTGATGTCTGTTTGAGGTCCGCAGAAGAAGATCACGTTGTAGCTTACGAAAATGAAATTTTTAACAGCTTCCGGGGTGTTGTATCTACAAACCAAACAGAACATCTGTTCCCCTAAATATGAGATAGTTCAATTTCGATGCATTTATTGGTCATGTATTTATGTTACAGATTTTTGTTTGGACCTGTGTACTTCGCGGCAGTCGTACGTGCAGCACAGCAGCCGTATATTCCGATGCGGCACCACAGATGAGGCGACCAAAACAGCTGTTAACTGGGTCGCTGCAAAAGTTGTACATCAATATTGAATCTAGCCGCTAAACGTCATTTTATGGAATGGAAATAATGAATGCACTGTAATCATGAGAGAATCGTTTGAAGTTTTATCGTAAATGAGTTTGCTTGAGAAAGTTCTAGTTATTAGTTGTAGGCACATGAACGAGAAGTTTCCAGATGGTAGTTCGAGCTAATATAAGTTTGAGACCCGATGTCTAGTGAAAGATAATGTTATTATTAATAGTTCAGTTCAAATTTAGTATATAATGTTGTTGAATGAGTAGAGTAGCATTGAGTATCGTTATGATTTTAAGTGAACTTCGAGTTTTCCATAATAGAAGACGTTATGTTACGAAGTGGAGATACAGATTTGAAAGTGGATTTACTCCGTGACGTGGATAGCGGTTAATAACTTATGTCTTTGAGAAGTAAGGTGTGTACTTGCAGATTTATGTAATTTTAATCAGCTTTAGTATGATTTGGATCCATATGAGTGTATAAAGGTATTTACGAGCTGTCCAGAAGAATTCTGCATAGAGGCGAAGTCTTCAGTATAGTATGGTTATTGGTACTGATCGAGAGAATCAGTTCCTTGTGTTTGTATAGGTATTATTGGTGGTCCGTACGCAGAGTGATGCAACAGATTACTTTGGAAAGAAGTGACTTATATGTACTGTGGAACGCAATTTGAATTTTGCATAACTTATCCATTTCCTTATACAGAGAGAGAGAGAGAGAGGAAACGTGAGAATAAGTTATTTTCTATTACTGAAAGTCGTAAGCGGGTCAGAACTACAGAAAAGAGAAAAGGTTTTAAATATATCAAAGAATTAGATTTGCGAGAACGTTAAACGAAGCTTTCATTAACGATGACGAATGTGCCTGTTGCAAGAGCTGTTTAGAATTTTTGAGGAAAGTAGTCAGACCAACACCTGTACGGAGGGTCTTTAATTATGAAATACTCTCGAGATCAGATTGAGGTAAAAGTTGTTATGGGACTTAGGCTTACGAAATCAACCGAGTTGGTGTATTCCTAGTTTAATAGCTTGGTACAGACATTCATCATCTAACTTCTATAAGAAGGAGAAATAACGAATTCAAACGTAAGGAAGTGGTTAGCTGCATTAATCAGGGTCAAAGGAAAACAAGATTAGTGTTACTACATCATTTCATAGACTTTAATTCTTCAATATAATGTTATATTTTTTAGCCTATTGTGTGGAGAAAGAAGTCATCATTATACAGAGATATTGATAATAGTATTCTATCATTGTTGGGAGAAATCTTTCCTCGAATATACATTGTGAGTGTTGATTTTATTTAACTGCAAGACTTTATCTTAGAAATAAAAGTAATTCAAAATAAATGTTGATCAGAGCAGATACCGTTTCGACAGAGGTCTGTATATATCTCTCACTTTGGTTGTACGATAAATACGAACCCAAATTTCGAATATTTTTTCGTCATTTTAAAGTGATATTTAACTTGATTTAGTCACATTACCGTAATAGTGACGTCCGTTAAAGGCATTTTACATTAATAAAGAGAAATAATTGTGATACAATTAATCACAGCCAAAGGACGAGATATAAGTATACTAAATTGCTATTCGGAAGGTACGTTGGAAACCTCACTGTATCTGTGAAACGACTTTTTTAAAGTAAAGTGTGATAAATAGTAGTCACATTTTAACATTTACAAGAGATTATTGAATGTAATTCTTACTACGGAGTAATCAAAGAAAGAATAACAGTTATATTCAGTAAACAATATGAATTTTAGACCAAAGTGAGAGTGAAAGCATGGCGCCCTGAACCTGTTTTCCTCTAAATTTAAAACGCAGTGACATCTCAATACTTTATGACTATTGCTGACACCCAAAGATCAGGTATTCTCAGTGAGTGTGTGTCGTTTGTAGTGCAGCACAGGTGTACCAACTTATTGTGGCCATCAGGCTTCGAACTGAGCCGCCGCCTAAAGTAAAATTTAGGGGTATATAGCTAACTACTATCAGGCGAAGATGATGGAGATGTATTCCATCGAAACGATGCTACGAGTCGACGATGATGGCACTCAGGCATGGTGTTCTGTGGGACCTCATTCCCCAACTACGCATGTTCGTGTTTGCTTCAGGTTAATCAAGTTGCGTGGTTATGGTATATCGCCACAAATTTGCGATTGGATAGGGGATTTCTTGTCGGAGAGGTTCGTAGTAATCGATGGTAAAGCATCGACTAAAACAGAGGTGATATCGGGCGTTCCACAGAGTAGTGTTATTGGTCCTCTGCTGTTCCTTATTTACATAAACAATTTAGGGGAAAATCTAAGTAGCTCTCTTAGGTTGTTTGCAGATGACGCCGTCATTTACCGTCTAGTAAAATCATCTGAAGATCAAAACCAACTACGGAACGATCTGAATAAGATATCACTATGGTGTAAAAATTGGCAATTGACTCTAAATAATGAGAAGTGTGAAGTCGTCCACATGAGAACGAAAAGAAATCCGTTAAACTTTGTTTACAAGATAAATCAATCAAATGTGAAGTCCACAAAAATGTGAAGTCCACAAAATACCTAGGAATTACTATTACTTCAGACTTAAATTGGAAAGAACACGTAGATAATATCGTAGGAAAGGGAAGCAGAGACTGCGTTTTATTGGCAGAACCCTTAAAACATGCTACAGAACTACAAAAGAAACTACGCTTGTCCGTCCATTTTTGGAGTATTGCAGCCCAGTGTGGGATCCTTATGAGGTGGGTTTGACGGAGGACATCGAAAGAGTCCAAATAAGGGTAGCTCGTTTCGTATTGTCGCGATACAGGGGAGACAGCGTTACGGAAATGATGCAGGATCTGGGATGGGAATCATTACAACAACGGCGCTTATCGCTGCGTCGTGCGCTACTTGCGAAACTCCAATCGCCAACATTCTCCTCCGAATGCGAAAATATATATTGTTGACTGCCACTTACATAGGTAGAAATGATCATCAGAATAAAATACGAGAAATCAGAGCTCGAACAGAGAGATCAGGTGTTCTTTCTACCCGCGCGCTATTCGAGAATGGAATGGGAGATAAATAGTATAATTGTGGTTCGATGAACCCTCTGCCTGGCACTTAAATGTGATTTGCAGAGTATCCCATGTAGATGTAGACGCGGTATAATTGCGTGGGATAAGGGCCTCAGCAGGGCGATATGCTTCATTCTTAACCTCTCCCTGACGTTAGTAAGAAAAATGGATAGCTCTGCCTTCATCTCGCAATGTGATGAACGTGGTAACGAAATACGGTCTAACTAGGAATGGCCATGTTAGGACAGTACTGTAGCTGCAGTCTCATTAAATCACAAAATTCTGAAATGTAAGCTCTTTCTTTGTTAACTGGATTCGGTGTCGTATGATGATATCACTTCTATGATTACAGTTGCATGACTATTATTAACTAAAATTAGGTAACACAATCCAGATATTTGGATTGCCTCACAGTTTTAAAGTAACATAAATCAAATTTGTTATTGGAATTAATTGATTGATGCGTTAATGTTATTGGTAATATTTTCGTGTGTAACAGTCTACAATACAAAGCACAACGTTTATGCGAATTTTAGTATTTCTCACAAGTTTATGTGCAAATGAACAATATTACGGCAGTGTTTCACAGAAAAATACATCGATGTTACTGTGTCAACGGTGTATGAGTGAAAAACATATTGTTTGGTGCACAATATCGTCTTATAATAAAAAATTAATTAAAAATCACTAAAGTCAATGATATCTTACTGTATTAGATTAACTGTTTTACTGTTAGACTACTTATTTCTTAACAAGAAGTTCAAGGACAATAGCAAATGTCAATATTTGTTAATTTTGTAGCCTTTATATTCTAGTTAACTAAAAATATTACTTTTAGTCTTTATCAATGGTAATTATAATCAGTCTTGAGAATGAAACTTTCGCTCTGCAGCGGAGTGTGCGCTGATATGAAACTTCCTGGCAGATTAAAATTGTGTGCCGGAACCGGGACTCGAGCCTGGGACCTTTGCCACTCGCGAGCAAGCGCACTACAGACTGTGCTATCCCGACACGACTCACGATGCCGCCCCACAACTTTACTTCCGCCAGTATCTCGCCTCCTACTTTCCAAACTTCACAGGTCATAGGTTCGAGTCCCGGTTCCGGCACACAATATTAATCTGCCAGCAATTATTTATTCAGGTATTTACATTACAACACGAGTTTAAGTTGACTAATTGTCTTACTGAAATAGACATTAAAAAAGGTTAGAATATTATAAATAAAATAAGAAGTCACTTGTTGTTTTGGAAATATGGCATTAATAGTTGTAGTACGTTGTCAATACAGTTACTACTATTTTCAGTTGTTATGGCGATAGTTCGTAGATCATCGCTTTGCGTTTTTTCGTCCTCCTCCCTATGACACCGACTAATTGGTGTTTTCCTGGAACACGCCCTGCAACGCCACACAGCCTGCCTGTCTGTGTGTAGTGGGATCTTGACCTATTACGCGAAACAGGAGAACCCACCATCCTCTGGCGCGGGATTAGGAATCTGCAGCGTACACACTCGCAGAAACATCTGTTACTCGGCTCTGTACCAGAGCTCCACTGACGGCCCTGTCACCATTTATTTATTTATTTATTTATTTTTCATTTTTAAAACCTTTACCTCCTATTCTACAGTGTGTCACTTATATTTAAATGGGTATAGTAGCCATTTTATGGTATGTATTTCTTTACTTTTTAAAAGTAATTGACAAAACCAACATAATGGAAACATGTAGCAATTCATTGTTTAAGAGGAAAGTAAAACAAAAACTCAGAGGCTTACATAAGTGCTGAGTCTTCCCTTCACGCGGCTGGCTGGCGATGAGTGACTACGCGTGTCGCTCATGGCTGAAACAACCGCTTTTCGGTTATACCGAATTTTTTTCTCTAGTTTACCATTACTGTAACAGCCTCTCGACGTAACCGTTTTTAAATGACAGGTTTCCAGTTTTAGTTGCTATTATTTCAATTAACTAATGAAGAAATCAAAAGATGGAAAATTTTATTACTTCCTCATACCTTTGAATTACACTCTTCTTCAAGATATGAAGAAACAAAATATCTGGTAAAAAAGGTAAATGAGATAGAATGTAGTGCGTCTACGTTCATTATAGAAAAGTAATGAAAAGATGAATACTACAAAAAAATGACCACCTACCTTCTATTGTATCTGGATCTGTGCTATTTGAACACTGTGATTAGACAGTACTAAGCGATAAAAATTAAATTTGCGAATTCTGGCTTTCGTGTTATGTTGGCCATTTTGAAAGGCTACAGATAGAAACAGGCATATAATGTAAACATACGTAACAGATATACTTTCTTCTGTTTAAAATTTAAACCAACGTCAACGGGACGTAACAACACTCTGTTCTTAGTGATCCAGTAGTAAACACACGATAACTAATCTATTCAAATGGTTGCTTTTGACTCATTTAGTCGGTCATTGTCAGATTAGGAGTACCACTAACAACCAAATGGTGCTCTTAATCTGAATATGGGACTAACTACGTGATATTAACAAATGAGATTTTGGTGATCTTGCTTGTTTTTACCACTTGATTTTCTGTTTATAAGTACTTCCAGACTCGGGGTAATGCCATTTTGAACACAACGGATGTCCGGTGACGACAGCGAGGAACTGCCGTAAGTCCAGGCGGAGGCGAGTCCTGCCACAGCACATCCACACGCGCCGTCTGACAGGCCAGACAACAGCTGTACCGACTCTAATGTCAGGCGGCTGTGGCAAGTTTCTGATTAGGATTTGTTCTTTAATTGTCACTGATTGTATTTCCCAGTTTTCCGATAACCTGATATTTCACGGGAGGGGAATATTTTACGAGGAAATATTACTAGTTTTTATTATTTTTTGAAAATGTAAAAACAAAATACATTTAGAAGCACTACTATAGAGGGTAGTCTTACCGGTGTTTTGAACAGTATTTGGCAATGAATAAACCGGTTAAAACCGACACCAAATAAATGCCGAAAAACCTGTCATTAGGAGCTCAAATACCGCTGTTCGTTTTAAACAATCAGTGGTTTTATTTTACTTCATTTTATTTATTTATTTATTTTCGCTTTCTTATGAGTACCTCGGCATGTGCCATCTAGCAGCCGAAAACTGTTCATATTTACTCATCAATGACCAATCTGAAACTATTTAATTGACTTGAGATGCCTGTTTGAATTGTATGTACTATATACATGTTTGATAGTTTCTTGTGCTTCTGTGTTTCTACTCTGTGGTATTTGTTGTTTTGTAACATATAGGCGCACTGTCGAATTCTAAGGATGTCTGTGTAATGTTGTATGTGTATTTGAACTGTAAATGTATTCAGTAGAGTGTGCAGTGCTTTATGTCTGATTATGTTATGTGTAGTTTTTGTTGATGTCAGCGTTATCTACGTGTAGTATCTGTCTGTGGTCCGCAGAACTAGACCACCTCATTCTCCAACTGTTCATTTTCGTGTTTGCTTTAGGTTGACACGGTATAAGTGCGTGGGATAACAGTTGTCCAGTGGAGAAGTTAGTCATACCTCTGCAGGTCGATGTGATTTATACTTAAACTATCCCTGATGCTGGGAAGGAAATTGGTTAGCCCTGCCTTCATCTCGCAATGTGAGGAATGTGGTAACGAAATTCGGTCAGTAGACGCTAGCTGACTAACCAGGACTTGTATGTTACAACAGTACTGTAATTGCAGTCTCAGTAAAACTCAAAATTCAATTACTTTTTTTTCTTTTTGCTTATTCCGTGACTTATAATAATATCGCTTCTCTTATAACATATTAGTGATTATTAACTATAATTATTTAACACGTTCCAGACGTTTTGATTGCCTCACAACTGTAAAGTAACATTAATCAAGTTTTGTTTTCGCAGTTAATGGATTGGTGTGTTAATGAAATTAATAATATTTTGGTGTGGAATGTTTTCGTATTCACTGCACAAACGTTATGCGGATTTCAGTATTTCTTACAAATTTATGTCGAAACTAATAATATAACAGTTAAAGTCGTCGTTGTTTAACAGTTAAATATAATAACATTTTGTGTGGTGCACAATATCGGCTTGTCGCCTTGATAAGAAAATTTGTCAAATGTTTAATGTGAATGGTTATCTGTTTGGTAGATATTTGCTGACATAATATTCTTTTACTTATATATACCTCAAATTTCAGAAATGCAATAAATTTTCTGATGAATGCGGGATTCGTTTGTACATGTGATAAATATACCAATTTTACCTCAGTCGGTCATGTATCTAATACTTTGCATAAACTACACCTTTCTGAACCCGTTTCCAATGGTGTTCACAAAATAATTAACATTGTTACTGAGTGCCTGTTTTGCATTTTATGTATGTGTCCTTTGTTTTGGTATTCAATAATACTGTCCTGTTTGGCAGCTCTGTGGATTGTAGATGGAAAAAGAGATAGACGCACAATTTATGTTTTGTTCATCTCATTGTGGATCTGTAAATATACATATCATCAAAACAGTTCATTTCAAACGATAAATCAATAATTGATATTATACTACAATAATAAACGTACACTTTACATTACTTGAAATTTTTTTATTGGCAATTGAAACCTTAGAGGACACTGTAATCCGTTCGAGACGTCGAATTTACACTCCACGCAACAAAGGTTTGATGGACGGATGCGCACAACATCCAGATGAATTTTAATTATCTTGACACTGGACGCTGAAGTCTGCAATTTTGGTTCACGTGCACTTTAGTGAACTTGTTCGATGCACATTAATGACAGTTTTAACTTCAAGTATTGGTATACTTGAAGTTTCAGCGAGGCGTCACAACACCCACAGTTCTGATAGAACGTGGCAGCGAAACTCTCAGAAGAATTTTATTCATCTTGAAACAAGATGCTGAAATCTACGTCTATATAGTCTCTTGCACATTTAGTACACTTGACCCAGACCCCATAAATGACAGTGAGAGATTTAATTGTTGGTTCCTGTAAAGTTATGCTATAGAGTCAAGGCAAAACACACAATATTTCGATTGTGTATCGAGACACAACACCCACAAGTTAGCACTTTAGTAGACTTTCTCCATGCTTTAACTTCTGAGTGACTGGCGGGGATGAAGTTCAGGACGTCCTGTCTCATTGATGCCAGTGAATTACATCAACGTGCTAGGAGCTGCCGATGCACAGCGTGTCTGACTGTTGGTTCTGCGTCCAGAGAGAGTTTTCTTAATCAGTCTCATCATAGTTTAAGAGTATCGAATTCTCCGACTACTGAACCTGAAATTGAAGAAACAAATATAATAATTACATGTTTAGCATCACAGCTAATAGAATGCAAATTTACAAACATCACTTCAGCTGTAATGGTGAGTATTCACTGTGCTAAGACAAGTTTCGCTACTGAAAAATCGTCAAGTTGCTGAGTTGTGCCGAAGATTGTACTATTAGAGACAACAACCAGACCATTATGTCATTATTTCAGTGTCATGGTATACTCAAATTGTTATATTGACGGTAGCGGCCCTTAACAGTGAATTTGTTGAATTACAGCTAACGTGGAGTTTATTAATCATCAGAAAGAGAAATTTAATCACTTGATTAAATAAATGACACCCTCCTTATTCTACCTTACATTTCTAGTTTATCAGTCATATAGACGGTTGTATTTCTTAACGAGAATCGCATGAAGTTAACCCAACACTAAAAGTACATAATGCATGACATACTTACATCAGACACGCTGTTGACGATTAAGAAGCGGACTTGCCAACATGGATCCTCCGCATATTTAAAGAAGACAGGAAGAAGCTGTCGGAGTATTTTGTCGGAGAGCTGCCGACTTTTAAACAAGGCGATTAAAACATTTGTCGCCTCCAAACGAAGACCAATCTGTAAATAAATAAAATACTTGTAAGGAACTCGTGTTGATGTACGACGACGGCGAGTGGCGATGTTAGATACAAATTCGATTACTCTCTACCTTACAAACTATCATAGGACATATCGAATAATAATAGTTTGAGATGTATGAAATTCGCTATGTACCTTATCGTCAAGAAACTTCTCCAAAACTGGTACAACATGAGAAGCAAAGAAGTTTAAATCGGCTTCTCTAGCAAACTCTGGCAAGGTAGACAGTGCCATTCTGCGTACCAGCATATCCTCGTCCGTACACAGACGTTCAAATATCACACCCAGATGATCTGCAAGTGAAACGGATTGGAAAATTAAGTTCACATTAATAAACAACAATTATGAATACTCAACACCGAATTAAATTTTACTAAGTACTATCAACGTATCACATATTGATTATTACACATATATTCACAAATAAATAATTATCAATAAAGTTTGTAGGCTGTCAGTCTTAGCATTGTATCTACGATTATATTACAGCTATATGTACCACTAGGGTCTAAACTTTAATGTCAGAAATTAAATTTTAAACAAACATGACTACACTTAATTTCTCAATAATTCTGATCACGAAATTAGATTGGTTACCTTTCGCTCTGGGCGTAGATCGACCATAATTAGCGCATAACAACTTGCACGCTAATAACCTTGTTGTGCTCTTTTTGTCTGCCGCTAACCGTTCTATATCTGCGGCAATCTTAGCAGAAGCGTCAATCGGCACCTGGAAAAGTAATGTGACGGTGAGAAAAAAAAACTGACGCTTAAAATCGCACTTATGTATATAATTGTGAAAATACAAGCACACTCTGCAATAACGATATACTGAAGACGTTTCTGACAATGGGGATCTTTCGTGACTGGTGATTGGTGATGTGACGTAATTACCTCTGCGGGCAGGCAGGCATCGAACACGCGCGACATCCCTCCGATGTTGATGTCGGGGTCGCAGACGAAGTCGCCATCGTCATCCTCATACAGAGGCTGCCTGCGCCTGAGGAAGAGCCAGAGGCAACATCCTCCTTTCCGGCACAGAAGACTCCGGAACATCGCTCGAAACATCTACAAGACAGAAAAGTCTGTATGGAGACCTGTCTAACGGCAGACGAAACTACTTGTCATGATAGGACACAATGTAACTGTCCTCATTTCAGCAGATACATGTTCCGTGGTATGATTTACTTGTGGACACCAGTACTTAAACATTTGTTTGACAGACCCGTACCAGAGAAACCATCAAAATCATAAGTCTAGGACTGGATGGTGTTATTACACAATCGTAATTCCATCGTCTGTTCTAGCTTTAATATTAGCAAGTGTATTTGGGCGCTTAGGTACTATCCATTCGCAATTTAACATGTAACAACGCTTAGGTACTAACATGTAACAGCAACGTAAGTCTACTCATGTTTAAGCTTAATGGATGGTTAACTTATATCTCAAGGATTGGAAACACTTTGTGATCTTTGACAGGGTTTGCTTTAACCGAAAGTAACAATTGATTTGTTTGCTAATGAATTTTAAGGATCAAACACTTGAAAATAATAGGTAAAAGTTGAAGACGGGAGAACTATACTGCTTTTAAATTCACATAAATGACCTAACTAACCAGTTTCTAGATTTTTTCCACCAAGAATACATCTTTATAGAGCAAGCAAAAGGGAATCTTGCAGCATCGGAGAACTAGAGAATGACCGAATAAGCAGTCATGCAGTCAAGACCTGTTCACAACTGGAAGAACCTAAATGTTAAAAAAAATCAAACTGCTGTAATGCAACATTTATGCTAACCCATAAACATTAAAATGATTTTTGCAAATTAGTGTTTCAATATGTGATAAACCCTTTACCAGTTATTGCTATAATCGCATTCTGAAAATTATTCGCGCGGGAGTACCCTCGCGGTTCAGCGCTGATTAATATTTTCTTGACTAAGTGATATGGGCCAACGTGTTAACATTATTATACACTTCATAAATTGACGTACATAAGGATCCGCATTAACTTATTCTTCTCCTTTTCTAAGATCTTACAAAATAATTCCTTTGTTGAATTTCCATATTTTATAAAATATGTACTTTCCAGTTTGTTCATCACAATGGACATTATGGTTTCATTACTGTTTTAACCTTGGTTACCAACATTCGAAATCGCATACCTTCCTTTCATCTTACACTTCGAACGTAGGGTACTGGATACGACGAAAGTAGTTAGAACTGCTTTTAAGTAAATTACATTGTTATTTATATTGATTCACGTGATTTTGTACTCCTTAAGTAAATGAATGATAATATTTGTAACCTTAATTCCGTAACATTTCAATTTCAAAGTTAAAAATACGTTTCTTGTTGCCACAAAAAAAAAAAAATAAAAAAAAAAAAATAAAAAAAATAAAATAAAAATAAAATAAAATAAAATAAAAAAAAATTAAAAAAAATAAAAATAAAAAAAAAAAGATTCTTCCTTTTAGTATGTTGAATTAATTTTTTAATACTGAATCGGCGTAATAAACAAAATACTTTACAAAAATGAAAATAGAAATGTTCGCTTTAGTTTATCCCTTGGCTATTATTTTCATATTTCATATTTTCCAATTCTGGAATTTGAGTACATAAATCTGTAGCTTTCTATTTGATTTCAAAAATAATAAAACTCGCGCAGCTAGTACACTGTGCATTTTTGTAACTGTTCTCAATGCAGTTTCTACTTTTATGATTATGTAGTTACTGCAAAAGACGCCGTGAATTGTTCACATTTATACACGTTGCCTCTTTAAAAATATCGTGGAACTACTTCCTATTAAGTTGGTAAGACCTTGAAAGGCTATGATGGTGGTACTTGAAGTAAGATCCTTATGGAATGAAAAATCTTTAAAGTAACAATATCTTTAAAACAATACTGTCACAATTCAAAATACAAGGTGTGTACTAGGAATAATATTTTAAGAAAACTAACTGGCACATCTTGGGGTGGTCACCCTTGTATCCTTTGCACATCTGCTCTGGCCCTCTGTCTATAAGTTGCAGAATATGCATCACCCATATGGAGGACTCTGCCTGTGATATACAAGTAGACATTGCTGTGAACGAGACCAGTAGCGTAATTACAGGGTGTCTGAAAGGAACACCACCATAGGAATTCTAACCTATCGTATGAATCGCTCCTCCTCACATAAGAAGGCAAGTAGCTTCTGTAGTTCAACATTGGAAACAAAGAAGCGATCGACGTCATCCCGTTTACGTCGATTTTCAATTCAAGGAAGAGATTTTTTTATAAAAACAACTGCACTTGCTGTTGATATGATGAAAAAAAAAAAAAAGATGGCGGGAACTGTGGGAACAACAAGTGCCCAATTCATCACTGAGTCTACAGGAAGAACCATCTGTAGGTTTTCACCTTCGCTATCTGTTCTGTAAATCCCTCAACGTAATTCGTAGGGATGTTCCAAAGTGGAAATCCAACCTTGTTAAGTGGGGCTACATGCAAGGATAAATGCCCTGCGATTGTACATTACAACGTGATCCAGAGCACCTTATGATTTGCCAGAATTTACCATCGCCATGCACAATAAATGTTTCGCGGGCCAATGATATAGTTGTCCTTGTAGTTAAACATTGGATGAACATTATTAACGACGTATTTGGACACGGAGAAGACATAAAATAAAAATAATTACATCCGGAATGCCTTTAAATGTATATGCAACCAGAAAGGAAAGCATTTCTATGTAAAATCTACACATGACTTCCACATAACGGTAAGGAGATACAATATTTGATGATTCAGGGATTCATTATAAAATCATTTATGGTGTTGTGATTAACTTCGTCTGAGCAAACACGTCTTTTAATTCACAAATAAAATTGAGCAGTTCATACAATTAATACTAAAACTTGAAACTGATTACATGTGCTGTGAACACTTTATCACAACGTCACATGAAATTAACGTGTCTTGCGTACTGCCACATAATAATACGTGTAACAAAGAAATCATAAACTGTGTGGATGGTATAAGCCGCAGAACCGACGCAATTGCGTGTCGTTCGTTAAGGAATTCGACGTTCGGCAGAGTACTTATCACTCTTTTATACACCTCAGGACTAACAATAAAAATTATTATCGATAGCGTATGTAATCGATAAAATGAGACACATTTTATACTTACATCGCACAGTAAGAGTCGTCACAGGCAAGGCAACAAGAGCTTTGCTAACAGCAATCCGCTTTCTAGCTTATTCAGCCTCAGACTGTTGCTAGGAAACGGACCACCTAGACTCCAACTAACCCACATTGTTGACGTCTTCGCTTGTTACCTATCCTTAAAGAAAATGAAATTGTCTTTATATTTCGGACGTTATAGGGTGCAACTTGTCTTTGTTCCCGAGGCGCTAATGTAGATCGTGAACCGACCTTCCGTGCCTTTAGTATGTGTAGGTTACGTTTCACTTATGTACTGTTGTTATGACGAACGTAACAAGAGCGATTATAATTTTCCTGGTTTTATCACTGGTTGGAATCCCAGTGATTCCAAAACTGAATTTAAACGTTTTTATTTTGCTTCGTCTTTCTATCTACACGTTATGTTTCTGCAATTCGTTCCTTCGGATCATTATATGACGTCGGGCTTAATCATAAACATATTTCTGCCGCATTATTCCCTTCCGTTCACCCTCGTTCATAATGTTGTATTTTGTCTCATTCCGTTCATTATTATGGGTTTGTTCAAATAACTAACGGAAATGCAGTTGTGCAGAACCTTAGAGATCCGCCAATACCTGGACAGTATACCTCGTCGTTATCAAGACAAAATATTAGCAAAACGGCTCAGTGTGAAACCACGCCATAACACGTGTTCAGTACACCGTTTCGTCCAGATACAGTGAACAGAAAAAACAGCCCTGCGTAATGGAGAATGTAGGAAAACATGTAGGATACGCGTGTAATTCGCGTCAGCGTTGATTATATCGTCAGACGTAATATACGACTTGCTAAAGTAATTAAATCTACAAAATATACCAATATAATCAAAGGAAGACGGAGAAAACAGATACAGTTATAGTAAGATCTGATTCTAGCAATTAAAGATAATCTATCGATTCATAACATTACTGAACCCTCAGTAATCACTTTTTAACATGCATAATCGAATGGATACGAGAAGCTACGATGCCTTTTCCCTGCGATTACAGAAAGTATGATCAAAATGCTTTATGTTGTGTCTGAATAATATGTATATGCGACTGTGCACAACAGTTATAATGATATCTTATATGATACAGGTAAGCATAGTTGGATGAGGGATTTGTGATGGTTTTATCTTCTGCTGAATATTACTACTAGTGTCACAGATGTCTCTGTTGCATCAATCAATTAATTTTCATCAGTATGATCAAAATAATTAAAAAGTAACCATACTATTTGATTTAACCGTTGGTTCTTGGCGAAACATTTGCAGTTTAATAAACGAAACTAAAGATGTTCCCTTGTTTCATGAAAATTTATTTTATTTTCCCGACCTAAGTTCCGGGTTATGAGTCCATCAGTAAGTCACTAGAAAATGGGCTTATAACCCAAAAACCATGTCATTAAAATAAAATAAATATTTCTGGTACAATTGTATAAGTGTAATTCATTTATTTGAAAAAATAACCTTTTAAATTACACATGAAACCATGCTCACTAATAACATTAATACTAAATTCGAGAATAATTGCAATTCAGAACATGCACTGGAAGCAGATAATAGAGTCCCTCAGCGATACGTCACACATTACATAAAATTACAAGATATAGTCTGATAAATATTAGGTCACATATGAGTGTTACATTTGTGTAAACACCTACTCCCTTTGCAAGATGCAAGTGGCTTACTGTCTGAATTCGGACTAGCTTAGATAAATCATGTATTGTGCGTCATGGATTTAAGACGGACCTTACTTTCAGCACACGTTATATGTCAGGTCTCTCACCGAAAATGGTATTTAACACGACAGCGTACAGTCGAAGCTGTATGTCCGGAATAGATACATATCGAAGTTTGTTCACTCGTAACAATTTAAGCTGTAATCTTAGGTTCTGCCTAACACTATATATTAGTTACACAATTTTAACGGATGTTTTTAAGCACAATCCCAAGAGTACAGCTTAAATTGTTGTGAATAAAGAAGCACCGATATATGTCGATTCCGGCCGTAAAACGTCACATGTATGCTCGTTTGTAAATTACCGTGAAAACTATTATCGATTGCACATACAGACAATGAAATGAGCCACATTTGATGCTTACCTCGCACAAAAAGAGTCGTCACAGGCAAGGCCAGAAGAGCTTCGCTAACAGCAAAACGCTTTCGAGCTTATTCAGCCTCAGACTGTTGCTAGGAAACGGACCACGCCGGTTCCTACCGACGTATATTGTTGATGACTTCACTTTTCACCGCCATTTAGCTATGAAAAAGTGATATTGCTAAATCGTATGGTATATTGTTTGTCTGGTATTTGTTCATGGGAAAGTAATACAGGACACAACAATAAAACAGGCGTTATATTCGTTTAGTACTTACGAAGTACTGTTCTACATAATAACTTATCATGAAATTTTCGAGATGCCGCACCTGGCGGCCACAGCTACACCCGATTCTCGGACTCTATTGTGCCGTGGGTGCATCCACTGCCATCTGCGTAACTTAAGCTTACCTTTATTTACAGTAGATGTTCAAAATGATGTCAATCTATGGAAAGAGCAGCCTGACATCTCCTGAACACTTTTGCGAACACTCGACAAATTTCGGCTGCCGAAATCTGGGAAATGACTAGTCGAATCCTTTCTTCCAACACTTCGAGTGTATGGGAATTGCTTGGATACACCTTGTCTTTTAACATTCCCCAAAGATAAAAGTCACAAGGATTTAATTCTGGAGGAGGCTAGTCAACTATCCTATCATCAAAAACACTTCGTACTCCTTCCATAGAAGCATTGGCAATGTGTGGTTCTGCATTGTCCTGCATGAAATAACCATACAGCTTTTCGTTGGGTGAAAGTTCTTGAAAAAATAGATGCAAGATGGTGTTCACATACCTGTCAGATTTTATTGTTTCGTGGAAAAAGATTGGTCCAATTATTCGCCTCGCACTAATTGCACACCACACTCCAGTTTTCACATCATTAAGAGGTTGTTAATGTAACTCATGTGGATTTTCTCAGCTCCAACGTCGATTCTTCTCCAGATTTACGTTGTTGTTGTTGTTGTCTTCAGTCCGCAGACTGGTTTAATGCAGCTCTCCACGCTACCCTGTCCTGTGCAAGTCTCTTCACCTGAGAATACGTTCGGCAACCTACATCCTTTCGAATCTGCTTACTATATTCGTCCCTCGGTCTCCCTCTACCATTTTTACCCCACACGCTTCCTTCTAATGCTAAGTTAAGAATTCCTTGAAGTATCAGAATGTGTCCAACCAATCTATCCTTTCTCTTAGTCAGGATGTGGCGGAAACTCCTTTGCTCCCCGATTCGGTTGAGCACCTCCTCATTAGTTACGTGATCTACTCATCTAATTTTCATTATTCGTCTGTAGCACCACATTTCAAAAGCTTCTATCATCTTTTTATCTGAACTCCTTAGCCCGACAAATGCAACCATGCTTCATCAGAAAAATGAAGCATCTCAGGCTCAGCTTCCCCATCGTGCACAGACTGAAACAGCCAGTTACAGTAACGACGTCGAGCAATAGTATCTGGGTTCGTGAGTTGATGCAGTACTGTTATTTTGTACAGCTTTAAATTCAGTTTATGTACTGCTCTGTGAGCAGATGCTCTTGACACACCCGTCTGAAGTGCCAAACGGCGAAGAGATTTTCTCGGGATTTTTTCCAAGGCCTCCCCTATCTCGTCTAATTTATTTTCCGTTAGAACACTACCTACACTAGACCTTTGTTTGTCTAACACAGATCCAGTATTTTGAAATTTCTTCACTAGTCTGCGAATCGTGGATTCATTGGGAAAAAGCACACTGGGAAATTCTCGTATGAATTCTAGCCGAAATTCCACATACGATTCTGTTTTTGCATAGTTCAGCACAAGAAACTCTCATTGATCCTTCGTGTGTACCATACTGAAAGGAAACTCGACAGCAAACTCAAAACAAAACACCTGAACACTCTGTCACGTAGTACAGGACCCAAGAGCACGGAGTTTCTACCTGACGACAATAGAGCCAGACTCGGCGCTGTTGCCAAGTGTCCCAGAACACGCATAGCGGCGCCCGACAGGCGGTGCGGCAGCAGCTGGCAAACGCGCCGTGCTACTCGCGGACCTCTCCCAGGCGTCTTTCCTGAGACACCCTGTGGAATAAAATTCTGGCATTGTGTTGCATACTCAGAAGAACAGAAAATTAGGTATGGGGTGCCAGTTGTTTCAGAAGTTATTAAACTAACAGACAACAAGAACCTAGTTAAAGCAATGAATTGTACCATGCTCGAACATTTAACCTAATCGTCAAAATTCCACAGATGTCAATGCGCACAATCACTATGTCAATAGAGTGTGGATAAATTTAATCTTTGGGTCCAATGGGGCGAAAACTAGAGTAGTCGATGCATTTGTGGTGACCACTTTGTATGGATGGCGTAGTGGGCACAAAGTTCCTTCAGGTTTAACTAAGAGCCAGTTGTCAGCTAGCGTCTTTTAGAAACCAGTTTAATGGATCACTTGAAGAGGTCAACCATACAGCTTTCGGAGAAGACTTGATAAAACCATTATACCAACAGTTTCACCAGAAAATTTTCCGCGGTTTGGTAGAAAGCTGGAGTTCCATGTCGGTGATAAAATGTAATGAAATTTTATTCGCATCCAAGCAAAATCTTTGGTTTAATCGCCAGTGAGTGTCGCAGTACCAGTGGCGTAACTAGGACTTGGCTTTGGGGGGGGGGATAGATCTGCTTGATTAGCAAAATTTTAGTCAGTTTCCAGACAGACTACCATCTACCACTCCCGTTGAAGATTAATTCACTCCCATCCAATGAAAGCTTATGGTAAAACACCCCGAGTTTCCAATCTTTACCTTTACCAGGTTGCTGTTATACAATTTCTTTCTTTCTTCTCTCTCTCTCTCTCTCTCTCTCTCTCTCTCTCTTTTGTAGGGTTCTGGGGGGGGGGGGGGTTCTATCCCCCTCATCCCCCCCCCCCATAGTTATGCCACTGCGCAGTACAAAGAAGACGTTGACGCATTGGACATAGTGATGGGTTTGCAGACTCCCTGCAAAATATACTTCCATGGCCCCTCAGATCCTGCAGCATCCGATAACTTCTGTGCAAAAGAGTGGTGGCAGCCATACCCTCCTCCTCCACACCGTATGTAGTTGCGAATTTATTTACATATTGGTTTACGTTTTAGGAGGCGATCCACTTATAATATTGTAAAAAGATATAAAATAGCCACGATCGCTTATCATCAATTTTTATTAACGACGACCGGTTTCGCTGAACTATGTCAGCATCATCAGGTCAAATAAAATATTTTACAAGGCCATAATCTTGTAATGTCAAACAGTTGTTATATAACAATTTACAGTGCATAGGTGCACTATGTCATTATAATAAAACATAATTATCACAGTGAGTGACAGTTTGCTTTTGTCACTAAGCGATCTAAGCGATTTTATATCTTTTTACATTATTTACATATTATTGAAAAAAGATACCCTTGATTTGATTTGATTTTTTTTTTCCAGGGAAGCCAAAACAGTCTTGGTCCAACCCGCCACTGCCCGCACCGAAACTAAGTTTATTGTGCTGTATCGCTCCCTGTATATCTAGTAAAGCCAACCAATGCCCTTGAACAGTGCAAGGAGTCCCTTTACCAGTTCTTTATTAGACACAATTTCTTCGGGTCTGGTTGTTCCAAATGTTCTGTGTCTTACCGTTCAATTACTGGATTAAAAATCCCAAATCTTTGAACCTCGTTTCATCTGTAGTGAATTGATTGACACTTTCAAAAGAAACAAAAGCACTACTGAGATAATTTTCAGTTAGTGGAGGTAACCACCTAAGTGCAACACTCAGCTAAGGTGCAAACAGTATACGGCAGCAAACGCAGCTGCCATTCCTGTAACTGAAGTTCCAGGTCAGCAACAAGCCATCATAAGTTTCCAAATTGGTTCCGTAGTATATCAGTAGCTACTGGGACCGAGAGAAATGGTGGTACAGACAGACGTTTCAGTTACCACACTAAAACCACAGTGTCCTGGGGAGGCTTTTTCAGGTGGTACCTTGTGAATTCCACACAGAGATTGCCAAGGTTGCCGTGTTTGTAGTTGAGCTCAATACTCTGCCAGCAATGTAAAGTTTCGTCCCCTAACAACGACGACCATTTGGAAAAGAGACAGAAAGGCAACCTGGATTTGCCGTTTACAGGGTCGCTGTCTGAGGCATCTGACACTACAGAAGGTCTTCATATATGTAATATTTAGACCTATCACGTGACCTTATTAATGAATTGTATCAGTGTTGGCATCCATCATTCAGTTACAAGTATTCTTAGTTGAAGAAAAGCAACAACTTACTGTTCAGTCTGTACATTTCAACACCTCTGGCGCTATGTCTCTACATCCACACCCAATATCCTTGACTTGGATCTTCTTTAGCCAGAAGAACATTCTGTCACAGTGTAGTTATATATATCAAGTTTTTATAATTTTGTAGCTTTCCCTAATTTACAAGCATATTACTTTTTTCCTGCATTTAACTTTCATTTAAACAAGCTGGATATGTATGAAGGCTTGTAAGCAAGTTCTCATTCTGATCTATTTTTAGGTATTATTAATGCAATATGATAGTATCCTTCGATGTTACTTACCCTTTGAGTGTCCACGAGTGGGTAAGTCGCTCTTCTTCTTGTCATCCATCGTCTTCTAGTTTTACGATCGACGGAAAGCGTCTAGCTGGCAGCCAAATGACTTCTGTGAAAATATCACAGTCACATAATTTTAAAGTTTAACTTGTATAAATTTGATGACAGAAAATTGTAACAGGTTTGGATAAATATGAAATGCGATGGATTGTGTGTACTTTAAATTGAAAACTACCTGCATATTCATGCATGATTACTGGTACTAACGAGGCCAACATAAAGTACTACATTGTTTACTAAATATCTTTTCTATATTTAAACCATAGACTTAAAATTAAGTTTATATGCATTGGGGTATCACTGATATTCTGAATACGACGAGGCACTCCAATAAGAAACCAAAGCACTTTATAAAGTACAAAATAAGATAGAAAATGGAATTTGTCATACAATATTTGTTTGTTATTTTAGAAAATTTTAACGAATAGTGACCATTTTTACCATTGTATTTGTGCCTACAACAGACATTTTCAGTGCTGAAATAAGTCCAATTTCTTGTGGGAATACAGAAAGAGTAAGTAATGGACAAGATCACTACAATGGTAGTATGCCCTATGTTGAGAAATTTGGTCGGGAAGAGAAAGTTTCTGGATAGGCTGAAGACCGATGTTTGGGGTGTCAAATGATACGTGCATGTTGCATTGTCTTAGAACTAAGTGAATGAAGCTCTATCCAAACATTATTGGAGCTTATGCAGTGTGAACGTCTCCTGGTCAAGCCACAGATTGTAGTAACACATTTTATTAAACTATATGAATTGTATCATTTGCTTAATAGAATTATACTAAGAAGAAGACCAAGCTGGTATGCCTTCATCTGATGTCTTCGTCTTCTTCCGTGTCCGGTTACACCAATTATATTCTCCCTTTCCAGTAATCAGCAACATAGATTTCTTTGTCGTTTACTTTAAGAATATCGTCCATAGTAGATGTTATTGACATATTTGGAAAAGTCAGTAGATGGTTAAAATCCTGTACTGCCCCTCATTCAGAATTGTTACCATCACTATATCCCCATTTAAGTAGGTCTGATTTGCTTCTAGTTACTCTTGTGCGTAGCCGGTTTAATGTGTTCCAAGTTGAAAATGGAAGTTCAAACCTTGGAGATCCCTCCTCACGGAGGTCCATCACGGAGTGTGGCGCCGTTTCTTTCCACAAAGATATACTCCTTATGCTGGGCTAGGTGGAGAGCTCTTCAGTTGTGTCAATGAAACTCTTGTTTGCGGGGAAAATGCATCGGGTGTCGAGGGTCGTTCTTTAGTTTTGACATTTCTATCTCGGCAGAGACCTTCGTTCTATGATGCTATGTCTATGTCTATGATAGGATAAATTTTGGCTGTTGGAGTTGGCTTGAGTCATCCTGTGGCGATACGCATTTTTTCATTCAATGAAATATCAACTTGTTTAACGTGCGCCGAGTTCCTCCACACTGGGGCCGCATATTCCGCTGCTGAGATACTGAGCGCTAGTCCGGTGGTGCGCAGAACCTGTGGCTGAGCTCCCCACGACGTACCTGTCAGTTTTCGCAGTATGTTTTTCCTGGCATAGACCTTTCTCTTGGTGTTGTAACAGTGTTGCTTGAAAGTAACGGCCCTGTCCAATGTCACTCCCAGGTACTTCGGACTATTTGTGTGCTTCAGCTCTTCCCCTTTCCACATGACGTGGAGTTTCTGGTCAGCTTGTTTGTTCCTGAGATGGAAAGCGGAGACTTGCGACTTTCTGGGGTTTGGTTTTAGTTTGTTATCTTCATAGTAGGTTGCTAATTCTGTTAAGCCTCTTGTAAGATTCTCCTCCACTTGTTCAAAGGTCTTATCCTGTGTGGCCACAACTGCATCACCAGCATAGATGAACATTCTTGTCTGTTGATTGATAGGAAGATCGTTTGTATAGATGTTACAAAGTATTAGAGCCAAAACACTGCCTTGTGCAAGTCCCTTTTTTTTTTTTTTTTTTTTTTTTTTTTTTTTTTTTTTTTTTTTTTTTTTTTTTTTGCTCCATCGGCTGATTTTGGTTTGCAAGCTTACAGAGAAAAGTCTGTTCTGTAACATGCATTGAACGAACATAGATAGGGTGTAGTCCTTTGTGACATTATGTACTTTCTAGGTAAGCAGCTTGTGGTTGATTGTGTCATATGCAGCGCTGAAATCCAGGAATGCAACCGTAGTTGCTTCTCCTCTCTGGTAGGAGCGTCTATATATTGTGTGAGATTAAGTATCTGGCCACAGCATGATTTCCCTGGTCGAAATCCTGCTTGTTCGTTAATGAGGTCTTTGTCCACATAATGTGAGTCGCGCTTGAGGATCATTCGTTCTAGGACGTTAAATAAGTGGCACAACAGAGAGATCGGACGGAAATTTTTTGCTTCGCCGGGGTCTTTTCCAGGTTTTAATAGCTTTCCTCCACAGTTTAGGAATCTGCATCGCTGTAATGCAGTTGTTCATTAGTTGGAGTATCCATGACTGGATGCTTAATTGCTCGAATGTCAGATCCTCGAGATCATTAATTAAGAACGGGTAAGAAAGGAAACAGTTCTCTGCATTAAAATTTCTTTTAATTTTGCAATTCCTGATCTTCGTTTTGGTTTTTCCATTCATAAGCAATTGGTGGGCTATTTGATCAGGTGTAACGTTATTATAATTTGCTGGTGGTTCTGTTGGGTCGTTGCTTAGATGTTTGATCAGTTTCCATGCCTTTCTGCTGCTGAACTTCATGTCAGTCTCTTGTAGGAGGTTGCATCACTTATCTTTTCTTGCTTCAGAATTACCACACATCAGTACCTCGCCTGCCTGGATTGTTTCTTCTGAGAAAGGATCCCTATTGTACAGTTCCTCATACTTTTTCAGAGCCCGGCGGTATACTGTGTACGGCACCCTCTAGGTATGTGTCGTCCTGAAATGTTTTGGACAAGTTCTATATATTTTTTGTATGCTTGTGCCTCAGGTTTTATTTCTAGGATCTCCTTGTCAAGATCCTCCGTGAAGCGTTGCCAATGAGCTTTCTTGAAATTGAAACGTCTCTTTGATGGCATTATTTCTGTTTTTATCGCTGCCGTGATGCAGCAAGTTATTGGCCTGTGTTGCGATCTTGGAATCGGGTTCTCGATTTGCTTTACACATTGTTGAGCAACCATTTCAGAAGCAACAGTATTGTCTGGATTACATCCTCGCCTCCATCTTCCGCTCTAAGACGATGCCGGCAGCTTTGGATCGTGTATCAGTTTCAGGTTAGACTGGTCTGCCCAGATCTCCAGCTTTTCGCCATCCTCATTCATCTGATCACAGCCCCAAGCAGTACTGTGGCAGTTAGAATCTCCTAGTACAACATTAATGTTCTCCTTGTGGGCGTTTTCAGGCTCCGTAAACTTGAACATCACACTGGGTGGTTTGTATACAGATGTTACAGTACAGGATTGTAGCTGAATAGTTAGGATTTCCACATTTTCTTCACAGGAGTGTACGTCCAAATTAGGTTTTACAATAACAGCACTTCCGTAATTTTCAAGTGGTCTCTCAGGAACTAATTTCATGCCTTGTATTTTTGGTCTATGGCTAGTTGGTGCTCTATGTGTTTCTTGCAACACTAAATCATCACAGTTGTTTCGCTTGCACATGTCAGATAATAAAATTTCTTTATCTCTATATATAAAAGGAAGTGTCCCGATTGACTGACTGACTCATCATCACCCAGCCCAAACCACTGAAGATAGAAACTTGAAATTTGTGGAGGGTGTTGATCTTATTCTGTAGGCGTCATTTAAGAAGCGATTTTTGGATATTCCGTTCGTAGGGGGTGAAATAGGGGATGAAACATTTTTTTAAAATACGTAGCTATTTAGGCAATTTTGAAGCTAGAACTACAAAATTTCGAATTTTAATCCAGGGTTCGAATTTAAAATACACGTGTTTCGGCATTTTTTGAAATTCAACCAATAAGGGGGTAAAATAAAGGACGCAAAAAATTGATTTTCAAAAATATGTTGTTCCTAACTCAAATTTCAAGCTATAACTACTAAACGTAGGGTATGGACTCTTGATCAGGATTAATAAGACAAGAGTTTCGGTATTTTTGGAAATTCAACAACTAATGGGGGAAAGAGGGGATCAAAAATCCTTTCGAAAACATTTTTGTCAAGACAATTTTGAAGGATAGCTGCAAAAATTGGTATTTGTATAGTTCGTTATGATTTAAAAAATACGTGTTTCGGTATTTTTGGAAATTCAACCATCAAGGGGGTTAAATTGGAGAGCGGGTGTTTTTCGGAAATATGTTGCTATTTAGGCAATTTTGAAGTTAGAACTACAAATTTTCGGATTTGGATTCGGGGTTCAAATTTAAAATACACGTGTTTCGGTGTTCTTGGAAATTCGACCAATAAGGGGGTGAAATACGAGATGCAAAAATTGATTTTCAAAAATATGGTGCTGTTAACTCAAATTTCAAGCTATAACTACGAAACTTAAGATATGGATTCTTCATCAGGATTAAAAAGAAACAACTGGTACAGACCAACCAGCCTACGCATGCGAAGCAGCGCGGGTTCAGCTAGTTTACAGATAAGCCTTCAATATTGCAGGAAGTTGTCACAAGGGATGGTCCTGATAAAGGCCTTTCTGCGGGCTCTTCTGAGACCTTTTGCATCTTTGGTTTTGGTGCACCGGTGATTGCAGGACTGGCCGATTACGTCGTTTACAGGGGACGCCCGATTGCTTGATGTTCGAGTGATGAACACAATCTTCGGGATAGGCACTTGCAGTGTCCATAGCGAACAGCGATCCTTGTCTTGTGGAAGTAGCGCATTCACCGCTGATCTGGTCTCTGTTTAAAGAGCTCTCGAACCTATCCGAACTTGCCACACAGGGTCGCATGCCATCTTTAGCGATTTCCTGACTGGCTTGCAGGCCCTAGACCAGTGTTTGCCTAAACATCTTGTACTGCGGTCAGTTCAGGATGCAGTCTTCACCATTGGCAAGCCAGGCCGCTCCGTCGCTTTCGTTTGTACACCGGATCACATCGGTGTGTCAGGCAGTCAGTTGGCCAAGCAGGCCACCACATCACGACACTTAGAGATTGAACTCCAGGAAGGGGATCTCCGACGGGGGTTTGGGGCTTTGGAATTCAGAATGTGCTCACTCGAGCTCATCGAATAAGTTCAGCACTGTTAAACTCTCCACGGGCGTGTGGAAGTGATCCCTGAGGGCCTCTCGTCGGCAGTCTTTCGTTCTTTGCCGACAGAGTATCGGCCATGCGTGGTTAACACATAGCCACCCCCTTCGCCGAAATGCCCACCGAAGTGCCATTGTGGTCCTCTGTTGACAGTGGTCTGCATTCTATTGGACTGCCCGCTTTTAGCAAATGGCAAATAATGCTTTTGGATTTATTCACGCAGCTGGATTTTATCATTGTATTTAGTGGTCTTTCAGGCCCACCGAAGTGCCATTGTGGTCCTATGTTGACAGTGGTCTGCATTCTATTGGACTGCCCGCTTTTAGCAAATGGCAAATAATGTGTTAGGATTTATTCACGCAGCTGGATTTTATCATTGTATTTAGTGGTCTTTCAGGCCCACCGAAGTGTCATTGTGGTCCTCTGTTGACAGTGGTCTGCATTCTATTGGACTGCCCGCTTTTAGCAAATGGCAAATAATGTTTTAGGATTTATTCACGCAGCTGGATTTTATCATTGTATTTAGTGGTCTTTCAGGCCCTCATCAGTCCAGAACGTATACGCTTTACACTTTGTTTTATCACTGGTGATTTTAAGTGTGAACAGTGTGTGAAAAGAGACTAATAAATAATAATAATAACAAAAACGAAGAAATATTTCATCCCGGGGTGTTACTCTCTCGTGTTACTGTGAACCCTGATCAGTATTCCCTTGTGTTCTTGGAGACGAGAGAGAACAGCGTTCCACTTTACCTGTCTGTTGCTAACTTCCGAACTGTTTAGACGTAGACATTAAAGATAAGTGTGAAGCAATGAATTAAAATTTGTGATGCGGCAGGTAATCGAACTCGGACATCCATGCTTACCAGGCCGCATCACAAATTTTAATTCATTGCTTCACCTTAATCTTTAATGTCCTTGAATTGTTCGAAACGAAAAACCGTCTCAGAGTTTGTGAATTTCTATTTACATTGATGTTCAGACTTATCTGCGTCTGCTCCTGTTATGCATGTTTTATCTATGTGAGTATAGTGTAATTATTTGTTAAAATAAACCGTACGAAATGTTACCAAAATTTAATATTACTAGCTTACCCGTGCGAAAAATTCCCACACTGTCCTGATCAGTTACATATATGTAAGACAGTAATGGAGAAGAGGCAGATGCAAGTACATATGTATGAAAGATAATAAACGTTGAATAGTAGTAACAAATATTAGTCTCAATGTAAGAAAATTTATATAGTTAAATACAATAAGACTAATTGCGAAAAATATGAAACATCAGATATTCACTTTTTTCGTGTTTATTTAATTTTTTGTATAATTCAGTTCATTCGCGCAGTACTTAGGCAACGTTTGATTGAAAAACATGTGAATAAGAAATCTAGTGATAAACTATGCTTGCGTAAAGAATCTCGACTACTGCAATAAGTGTCGTGCCAGTTAGTAAAATTAAATAAATCCTGTGATAAACTATGTTCTACATCGACGTGTATAACCGAAACCGCGTCATAAGCTTTGCTTGCACCGAATAACGTCTTTGGCTTGGATAAAAATGAAGAATTTAAACAACTGCAAGAGCTGTTAGTTCAACAGATTGTCAATAGATTGCACCTTTTACATTGCTCTTATATTGCCAACACAAACTAAGTTGATACTCGGCGCTGTGGCTAATGGGATCAATCGTAAATACATGTCCCATTTACGATCGTTCGCTCGGTATCAACAATACTAAATTTTTCGATACAATTTTTTTTGTGAAAACAATAAGTTTAAACTATCTATACCATAATCACTAATTTTGCATAAGTAATACGAGAGATATGGCGTACCCACAAAAAATACCGAGGAGAAATAATGATGATCATTTTTCATTTCAGTCTGCGGAACTGATGTCTGGCTAAGTAATTCAGTCCGGTTAATTTGTGCAATGATTATCGACGCCATTACGGCCGACGAAACTTCGAGTAGTGATTGTTGCCAAAGTTATAAACTTTCAAAAAAAATCATTCCTATTCAAAATTAATACGCAATTCAGAACCTGCAATATCGTTTTCTCTTAATCATTTTCACCATAACTTACGACTGGACACTGAACTAAAATTTAATGCACGGTCAGCTGCACGAAACAGATCGCGTAACCTGTTCACAACCATTTCATGACGGTGATTTACCTTCATAAATATGCATTTTATTACAGCTACAACACCTGAAATAGCTGATCTGTTAAAGGAATAATAGAAAGATAATATCGTCTCTTTTTATAGTGTAACTGTCGCCAACATCTACTCGAAACAGCGTTCAAAATCTGTAAAATATCCCTATTCATTCCACCATTTATTCAGTAATTCCTATCAGTGAAATAAATTGGTTTACAAACCTTTTACTACCTTTGATCTCAACTGTACTTAGAAAATATTTACGACATTAAATCAGAATAAAAATTCCAGTCCTTATGGCAGTTCCATTATGAGTGGCTGGCTCATCCTCGTAATACTTACAGGTAGGCGATTGTGTTTTGTTATTATTGGTTGTACTACTTGTACACTTTTAATTTCATACAAGACAGGAAAAAGAGGATACTTATTTTTAGCCGGCCGCGGTGGCCGAGGGGACTGAGGCGCTTCAGTCACGGTCTGCACCGCCACTACGGTCGGGGGTTCGAATCCCCCCTCGGGCATGGATATTTGTGCCGTCCTTAGTTATAGCTAGTTCATAAGTAGTTTGTAAGTTTAGGGACTGATGACCCCGTAGTTAAGTCCCTTAAGCTTAACAAACATTTGAACATTGAACTTATTTTTGTTATCTTGAATTTCGGACATCCGCAGCCAAATGTTTTCATTTAGCCTTCCCCGGCGTTACCGGCACGGTAAGGAACCTTACCTCTTTACTAAAAGTACAATCGGTATTCGCGTCGAGTACGGTGTAAATTCCAGACACTTGTTAAAAATATTGCATTTTCTTATAGGTTTCACCTGCTCTCCACCCCTAGTATATTTTTAAAACTATGACTAACGCAACAGCGTTGAAGTTTTACATTTTTTAACGAGGACGTAAAGTTAGAAAGCTTCTAATTGTGAAATTAGAAAAGGGAAAGGCTAGAACTCAGACATGTTTTTCTAAGGAATTTTAATGAGTACTTTTCTACGTTTTATTTAATTTTATTTTACAGTTAGCAATTTTATTGCATATTTTCTCTTAACTTCAAAAGACATTCTTGTAAGTCTTTCTCATTTATGTACATTGCAGAGCACCTAATGATGCGTCTACAGGACGCGAAACTGGTAGTGCTTTTTAAATAACGTTAATTACAGTCGAAGCGGATTTGGGCTCAGAATGATACTTACCTTTCATTAGGATCAATAATCTGTGTATGATAAGTCGTCGTTCTGTACACTACTTCAATATCGGGAAACTTCACTTCATTAATTCCTGATTGATTGCGGGCTCAGCCACAGCTGGCCTTTCAGTTTTCCAAATCGACAATCGCATTTATTTTGTTTCTGTCTTGTATTGGCACTTTTCTTCGTAGTTCCAATGTGTATATTTTCACAAGTACACGGAACGTTGTACACCCAATATGCTGACAGGGCTAGGCGGTTATCCTTTATATATGGGAGTGCTTGATTAGCTTTCTAGTTGCCCTGTCCTTGTAACAGGAGTAAACGATACTATAACTCTTACGAAATGACCAGTTGAGATTATCGCGAATGTTGAAGCGGAGATTTTAAACTGCTTCGTAGACACTGCAAATATAATTCGAATTGATACCATCAGAATACAGTGTCACGGTAAACCTTTGCAGACCAATTTAACGAAAGGTGAAAGAAAGCTGTCAAACTTATAAATTTAGATGAAGAGATAGTGATTCTTCCCGCTGACAAAGGCAATGCTACTGTGTTTTTAACTAATGAGGATTATCGAAGCAAAAATTTAAATAATTTTATTTCAGGACAGTACGAAAAGTTGAAACCAAAGGTCTGAGTTGCCGAGAGTACTGAGCTACGGCGGGGTCGGAGATGAAAGGTGACAAGAGAATTTGATTAAACTGATTGGAGAGTATGTTGGTTCTTATTATCTGCATTGTCGTACTGTTCATCCGATTGCGATAAAACATTTTTAAAACATTTATTTTCGCGTAAGGTATAGGCGTACTCTGATCACTGTACGACACAAAATTCAGGAGGCAGGACGGCATGAACTCTGAGATGCGTGACAATGTGTCGCATTATGAATGGCGTCTAAATTTATTACTTCTTGCTACGAAATAAGCTAAATATTTTGAAAACAATATCCATATATGCCAGTGAACGTACCTACCAATTTATTTCATTTTATTTAGGGAGATATGATGTTAAAAACACAGAGGCACATTTGAAAATGTCGCATCACATTTGTTCCTTCAGGAACATACAGGTACATTCTTTTCCTTAAATTAATGGCATTATAATAGTGTCCGATTGCTGTTTTCTTATTTGCAAGTATCAACTTGTATGTTCTACACAGGCTCACTTTCAAAATACCAGTTTTGAATAACATAGAATTAACGCTTATTGCCTGTCTTTTCATATAATTGCACGTTGTATACAAAGCCTTAATACAAAAGTTGAGCAACATTTAACATTGACAGAGAAATAATGCATTGCGCCGGCCGCGGTGGCCGAGGGGGCTGAGGCGCTCCAGTCACGGTCTGCACGGCCACTACGGTCGGGGGTTCGAATCCCCCCTCGGGCATGGATATTTGTGCCGTCCTTAGTCTTAGCTAGTTCATACGTAGTTTGTAAGCTTAGGGACTGATGACCCCGTAGTTAAGTCCCATAAGTTCTACAAACATTTGAGAATTTGAATGCATTGCGTCTTCTCAATGTCTTGATGAATGTACCGACGTTATTTGTACAGGAGAAATGATTAATCTTGCTTGTGAAGTGGACATAGACCTGAATACCACCTAACAGCTGCTGTATTCATTGTCATTAAGAGAACAACGTACCGGCGAGATATTTCGTGCTGTTGAACATACGGTACTCTCCAGACGAATCTGGCCTGGACTAAGTTGTTTTCCACAACAGCTGGTGGCGCGCTAATTGTGGCTGAATCTTCAAAAATGTTTTTCCATCGACCAGCAGTACAATTTGTACTCAGTGCGCGGAACTGACAGTCATATTCCTCCGCTCGTCTCCTACACACATGTGAATATTCTGAAAGCTCGCCAACTCTTTTCCACGCATCTTTCTTTTAATTCACTATTAATGTCTCCGTCCTTCAGTTCTATACCTTGTATCTACTTCAGTCCTCTTGAAACGAACATTTCCATATATTATCAGTTTCTGTGCTTCCTCAATCACTTCAAAAAATACCGTACAGCACTTAACATTTTTCTGCCTTCTCTAACCTTTCTAATCCATGCACCACTCCTTCTTCAATGAAATGTTTAAGGACACCGTATAGTTCATTGGGACTCCAATCCTCCTGCACTGCATCTAATAATAGACTTAAACAATAGTGATGCTTTCTTCTATTAGCAAGTGTATAATATATTCGATCATTTATAATTACGCTTCCAGCATCCCCCGCTTTTCCTCCTCGCTATTTATTTCGTTTTCTTTCTGAAATGCAGCTTCCGGTGTTGCGTTGTTGTGGTCTTCACTCCGGAGACTAGTTTGATGCAGCTCTCCACAATACTCTATCCTGAGTAAGCCTCGTTAACTTCACATAAGAATGGCAACCTACATCTGTCTGAATATGCTTACTGTATCCATCTCTTGGTCTTCCTCTGCGGTTTTTACCCCACACACTTCCCTCCCATGCTAAATTTACAATTCCTTGATGTCTAAGAATGTGTCCTACCAATCGATCCCTTCTTTTAGTCAAGGTATCCCAGAAATTCCTTTTCTCCCCAATTCTGTTCAGTACCTCCTCATTAGTTACGCGATCCACCCACCTAATCCTCAGCATTCTTCCGTAGCACCACATTCTATCCTATTCCGGTCCGCACTGTTTATCGTCCATGTTTCACTCCCATACAAGGCAACACTACACAAATGCTCTCAGAAAGGACTTCCTTAGGCTTAAATCAATACTCGATGTTAAAAATTTCTTTCTTTCAAGAACGCTATTCTACCCATTGCCATTCTGCATTTTATATACACTGTACTGCGACCATTATTTATTATTTTACTACCCAAGGAACAAATCTCATCTACCTCCTTTATTGTTTCGTTACCTAATCTAATTCCTTCAGCATCATCTGATTTTCTTAGACTGCTCTCCATTACCCTAGTTTTGCTCTTGTTGATGTTCATCTTATATGCATCTTTCAGCACACTGTCCATTCCGTTCAATTGCTCTTCCAGGTCCTTTGCTGTCTCTGACAGAATCGCCGGCCGCGGTGGCAGAGGGGACTGAGGCGCTTCAGTCACGGTCTGCATGGCCACTATGGTCGGGGGTTCGAATCCCCCCTCGGGCATGGATATTTGTGCCGTCCTAGTTCGTAAGTTGTTCATAAGTAGTTTGTAAGTTTAGGGACTGATGACCCCGTAGTTAAGTCCCATAAGACTTACAAACATTTGAATTTTTTCTGACAGAATTACTATGTCGTCGGCAAAACGCAATGTTTTTAATTCTTCACCCTGAACTTTAATTCCTTCTCCAAATTTATCCTTGCTTTCCTTTATAGCTTGCTCAATGTACAAATCGTATAACATTGGAGGAAGGCTACAACCCTGTCTTACTCCCTTCCCGACTGATGCTTCCCTTTCATGCCCTTCGAGTCTAATAACTGCGGTCTGGCCTTTGTACAAGTTGTAAATAACACTCCTTACCCTGTATTTTACCCCTGCTGACTTCAGAATTTCAAAGAGTGTATTCCAGTCAACATTGTCAAAAGCCTTCTCCAAATCTACAAAAGCTAGATATGTAGGTTTGCCTTTTCTTAATCTACCTTCTCGGATAAGCCGTAAAGTGCCTCCCGTGTTCCTACATTTCTCCTGAACCCAAACTGATCTACCCCTGTAACTACTGAAAAGGCTGCTGCCCCCCTTCAGGAACCACACGTTTGTCTGGCCTCTCCACAGATACCCCTCCGTTGTGGTTGCACCTACGGTACGGCTAACTGCATCGTTGAGGCACTCAAACCACCCCACCTCAGCAATGTCTGTGGTTCATGGGAGTGAATGTAGTTTTCAAGTAACTATAAATTTATACACGCATCCCATTGTTTTCCGCTGATTTTTGTACTTAAATCATCCGCCACATTCTCACAGTCGAAACTAAAACGAAAGATAGTGCGTTCTTCTTCATTTTTCCCACAGTGAAAATCTGGCGCACCATCTAATTTCTACTTATTTGGTGAACTGATAAACATACTTCACAAGAAGCAGTACAGAAATAAAAAGCTGGAGGATTTGATGTTGCAACAAGCTATACTCAGACAAGTAGAATGTTTTAATATCGACCACCTTAAAGAACGAAGTTAGTAATTGCTACGATGACCTGCTCAATTATTTCAACTTGTAACCACCAATACTAGGACACAATCGGCAGAGCCGTGTTTCAGGAGACGAGCTGCCATCACGTGGCTGTACACCAGGTGACTCCACCTCGAGCACTCGGTGCTTGCGCGCCCCGTGCTTTCCCCCACCACTCTCCCATCGCTGTGTCGCAGCACGTGTGTGACACAGACAACGCTCGCTCTCACGTCTTCTTAGTTGCGCTGAAATATCCGTTCTGAACCTTATGAAAGAGAACACAGTTAATCCATCTTGCGAACGTTTATCATGAACGCAAAAGGTTCGGATTTGGGTGTGCCATATTTATTGCCCAATGGGAAAATTCTTTAAGGTTGACGGGAAAGCACAATGCTTAATACGCTACTCTGCCGTAAATATCAAAGCACCGAAAAAGCGCCATCACTACGAAATAAATCATTCTCTTACACAGGAGAGAATTGTGGAACCAGATAGAAGGGAACTGATTACTACGTTAAGAGGTAAGCCTTGTTTATTCTAAAAGAACTGACGTGTTTTACGGCCCACTTTAGATTTGTAGTTTTATAAGTTTTTGCAAACATTTTTACCAAAATAATAATCTAAATAATAAAAAATAATTAATAAGAGTGTCTTATAAGAAAAAAACCTCCGGTAGTGGCGGGTTCCGAACCACTGACCTTCAATAATACAGACCAACGCATTACCCACTACGCTACGACTAAGAGTTAGGGGTTGTATTCCTTAATCTCATAGTATTCATGGACTTTGTTAACTGATGCTAATATGGCATTTGCAGACAGTAGATTATCATTTATCGTACGAAAAACGACGTGTTTTTGTTAATTCTTCAGTGCGACATTGCTTTGAAATGACAACGTGTAAGTTACAATAGAAAAATCATCAAATACGCAACGCAAGATGGCGTATGCCACAGAGTTCTGGGCGAGAAATGTCACGTGACATCTGCGAACGGCTGGTTGTCGTTAATTCAATGGAGGGTGTCAAAACTCCGTTATTTTTGCAAATATCTCTCAAACGATAAGAGATATGAAAAAAAAAAACATAAGGGAACAAATTTGTAGAGAATTTTCTCCTCTACTAATTCGTTTATTTAATTTTCGCGTCAGACGAACGGTTTATTTGCAATTAAAATTACATTACAAACGGCTTTTTTTGTGTTACTAACGTATTTCTTGTCCGAAGTTTTTCAAAAAGTGACGTTCTGGTCCCTGGTAGTCAACAATTATGTCTGTAAAATTTGGTGCTGATCGGGTAAACGGTTCGTCTTAAAAACAGGGAACACGATACGGACAGACAGACAGACATCCCAAATTCGTCGTTATTTTTATAAATACCTTTGAAACGATACGAGATATGAAAAAAACATTACAGAGCAAAGTTGTAGAGAATTTTCTCCTCTACAAATTCGGTTATTCAATTTTCGTGTCAGATGAATGGTTAAGCAGTTATTTTCATATAAATTTCGAGCTGTCAAAACACGATCGCAAAGGCGCACTTTTCGTTTTACTGCCGTAACCTAAAGTGGGCCAAAAATTGTACTTACTACGGATCGCGCGGCCCCTCGAGTCCTCCATCGGACTTGCGCGCGCGCGCGTGTGTGTGTGTGTGTGTGTGTGTGTGTGTGTGTGTGTGTGTGTGTGTGTGTGTTGTCCTTAGCGTAGGTTAGTTTAGGGTCTTTGTAAGCCTAGGGACCGATGACGACAGAAGTTTTGTCCCGTAGATTACCAACATTTGAACATTTGGATCGTTGGCCTCGCTTTCGGGAAAGACATCACAGGTTATTTACATGACTTAAATAAATCTTTGCAGGGTGAAACAAAAATCAATCGGCACTGTGTGTGATCGTACTGGAAGTTGCAAATTGCAGGTTTTGCTTTCTAAAAGTCAGCTTCGAGGAGAAAATTTGGAAAATTTTCCCTCCCAGAATCCTTTAAGTTCTTATGTCCACATTATGGAGTACACCAAAGCATTATATTCATTGCATAAAAAATTTGAAGATAGGTTTGAAGAAATAAAATAACTAAACCTACGTTCAAAAGTTTTTACGGTGCCTTTATTGGTGCACCCAGAGGTTGTCCCATCATGTTTAGAAAACGAGCTGACAAAACTACAGTACATTTCAATTTTGACAAGCCGTTACCACAGTAACAACAGTGATGTCAATTCCTTTTTATAAAGGCGTTGATCAAGAATAATTCGCAAGGATTCATGGCCTTGTCCTAAATTGCGTTGCAATGTTCTGAACAACATTCATTTGTGAACAACTGTTTTCAGTTACAAATATTAACAAAACAAAAACAAGGTGAAGTTAATGCATCGTTGCAAGCTGTATTTCGAATTACAACTGCCAAAGCGATTATGCCTAATATGAGAAAATTAGTGACTTCACAGTGATACCAAATATCAACAGTGTTGAAAATTCGTGCAAAATAACACCCCCAATGAATCCGTTGTCTTAGTCCATACACAAAAATTACCATTATTATTATTATTGTTATTATTCGTTTCAATAATTCCCGAACAACCACGTGGCCCTCGGTCCGCTAAGCGCTGCGCCAACACGTCCCCCGGCTGCCACCGCCGTGACGTCTGAGTACCGGTGCCGGCAGGTGCTGCCAAGCAGCCGAGTTGCAGCGGCCTGCTGTATATCTTACGTCCAGATGTTAATCTACGTGAAACGCACACAAAGATATACAGGAAAACAAATAAGTTTAAAGTGTCTTGCGATTCTTCCTTTAAATGTGCAACATTAGGATCTCTGCAACCGTTAGCTATGTTGTTGCGCATACATAAAATCGATCTTTAATTCTGGCAATAAACAACAGCCACATGAGCTTCCTCTCCGCGCACCGCATGTTGTGAACGGCGCTCAGCTGTCAGCTGTTCCTTAGTTTCAGACGACCATCTTGTAGCATCGAGTATAGTGCCAGTGGCTCGCTTTATTCAAGCGCGATGATTCAACGTCGCAGCTCGGCCTCTTCGTCCATTGTTTCCTGAGAAAGGTCGAGTAATGACTAACATCCACCGTCGTTCAAAACCCCACTTTAAAAACTTTTACGACAGGAAAGAAATCGTCACTGCAAATACAAACGTAGGCGAAGTCCTGCAGACAAGAAAAAAATTCCAAAGGACGCATAATATGCGAGAGGCGTCCAAAGACTTTGAGAGCAATGTTTTGAGTACGCAACTGGCAGAAAATTCTAAGTAGTTTTGGTTCTACTTGAAACTGGTAAACTGTTCGAAACCAAACACCAGACACCCTGTGATCGTAATGACAGTACATGCAATGATTCTGTGAAAATAATACAGTGTATGTTAGATGCCAGGCTGAGATTCGTTGGAAGTAGGTTACGAAGTGTTTGCCTGGCGCATGTATGTTCCTCATCAGTGTGACATCCGTAGCACGTATGGTTGGTAGAAGACATTGAGAATATCCAACGCTCGCTTCGTTTCCGTCTCATATCATAAGCCCAAAAGCGTCACAGATATGGTTAGGAACTACAGTCTCAGTCGCTGCATGAGAAACTGTATCACTGTAAGGGCATCTGTAATACTTCCGAGAGCATACTTTTCCAGATACGTCAAGCAGTATATTCCACAATGAAACTTTCGCTCTGCAGCGGAGTGTGCGCTGATATGAAACTTCCTGGCAAATTAAAATTGTGTGGCGGAACCGGGACTCGAACATGGGACCTTTGCCTTTCGCGGTCAAGCGCACTACCGACTGTGCTATCCCGACACGACCCACAATGCCGCCTCACAAATTTACTTCCGCCAGTACCTCGCCTCTGGAAACATCCCTTAGGCTGTGGCTAAGCCATGTCTCCACCATATCCTTTCTTCAAGGAGTGCTAGTCTTGCAAGTTTCGCAGGAGAGCTTCTGTGAAGTTTGGAAAGTAGGAGGCGAGGTACTGGCGGAAGTAAAGTTGTGAGGCGGCATCGTGGGTCGTGTCGGGATAGCACAGTCGGTTAATACGCTTGCCCGCGAAAGGCAAAGGTCCCAGGTTCGAGTCCCGGTTCCGGCACACAATTTTAATCTGCCAGGAAGTTTCAAGCAGTATATTGTTTACCACTACGTACATTTCGCGAAACGACCTCGAAGTCCAAATTAGGTTAGGGCCTACACGTACGAATACCAAACTTTCAAATGTTCGTTAAGCTTAAGGGACTAAACTGCGGGTTTATCAGTCCCTAAAGTATGAACTAGCTTATACTAAAGACGACACAAACATCCAAGCCCAAGAGGGGGTTCGAACCCCGAACGTAGCGGCCGTGCAGACTGTGACTGGCACGCCGCAGACCGCTCGGCCACTGCGGCCGGCTAGGAATACCAGCAAACAGTTATTGCTGCTAACCATACACTCGTGGAGTAGGAGAACGAAATGACAACTGTACGCAAAGAACTCTGCGCCACACACCCTGGCGTTGCTTTTGGAGTATAAATGTGGATGTAGATGTAGGCAAGCCGGCCGGATCCGATATCTGCGCGGCGTGCGGTGCTCTCTATCCGCTCCGCCCCTCCTGTGGTCGTCTCCGGCAGTGTCGTTCGTCCTAAGCTGTTCTCTCGTCGGTCCGCGCACCTTCGGCTGTCTCCCACCGTGTTGGCCGTCGAATGGCGTTCCACAGTCGTTACATGCCCGCTATTTGGTATTACAGAACTATCGATATTTTGTTTATCTTCCTGATGCTATCGAAAATCGTTGAGACTTCCCCTCTTGGCCGAGGGGACTGAGGCGCTTCAGTCACGGTCTGCGCGGCCACTACGGTCGGGGGTTCGAATCCCCCCCTCGGGCATGGATATTTGTGCCGTCCTTAGGATAAGCTAGTGGATAAGTAGTTTGTAAGTTTAGTGACTGATGACCCCGTAGTTAAGTCCCATAAGCCTATCAAACATTTCTTTCCCCTCTGCCCTCCTCTGCCAGCGTCACTTCCTGGTGTCGAGACTTGGTCGGACGCCTGTAAGGTGGGCTTCCTGCCACGTCAGGCTGCTGTTGGGGTTGTCTGTCGCCTGGGCGCTCAAAAATGTTCAAATGTTTGTTAAGCTTATGGGACTTAACTACGGGGTCATCAGTCCCTAAACTTACAAACTACTTATGAACTACATACGAACTAGGACGGCACAAATATCCATGCCCGAGGGGGGATTCGAACCCCCGACCGTAGTGGCCGTGCTGACCGTGACTGGAGCGCCTCAGTCACCTCGGCCACCGCGGCCGGCCGCCTGGGCGCACTGTGCAGAATTCTCTCGCGGCGGTGGTTGTCCCGAGTTCTGCGCATATCTCCTTTCACCTTGTGCCTGAGCGTTCAAGTGCTTGACGTTGTTCCCCAGCTTGTCTGTAATCACTAAGGAGGACACCAGTTGACGCCTGTTTCTCCACACTACAGCGTTAACTGCGCCTTGGGTCGGCTGAGTTCCATTACCACAGAAAGCGACTTCATTATATTGCTTCTGTGTTAGCTTTTAAGTTGTATTTCTAGCCGTCTGACAACAGGAAATCCTAAATGGTAGCTGACCATAAATATTTGTCGTTAGTGATCGGTTGAGCTGGACGAGAGGACCCCGCCTGTTTCATCTGAAAATAGCCCACTTCATCATGCAGACACCTCCAGCAAGCAGACCCAATTTACTGGATCCGTGGCTGCATGGCTTCGTGGAGGGTATACCAACCGAGAAAGAAAAAAAATAATAATAAAATTAAAAAACACCTTGCGGTGGCGCTGCGGTCGATGCCATGTTGTTCGCAAAGGCTTTCGATTCATTCACGTTTCCCTGCACAACCCTAATGCATACTTTCATTGTACAACTCCAACATTGATTTCTGCAGTTAATTCACGTAGTATTGCTTGTATCTTAACATTGACAACTCTACACAAACGTTTGTGTTCTCGGACTTTAGTGCATGCAGTTGGTCACTGCGTGATCCGTTCTGAGAGTTAATGTCTGTAATACGCTTATCTCGGCGCACACCTGTCACTGATTTCCCTAACGATTACCGAAATGGAACGTCGCATGAATTTTCCTGCAGCAACCCATTCACATTAAAACACTGTTATTTGCCATAGCGCAATCAGAATCATTTGCGAGCATTCCACATCAATCACCAAAGGGCAAACGACAGCCCTGCAGAGATACAACTCCTATATTTGTTCCTCAGTATATTAGTAATCTTCAGCGCATATGTTCCTTTCTTGTTTGTCAGCTATCTGCGTGAATATTCAAGTGAAGTGCTACAAATATCTTGTGTACACTGATGGACTGTTGCTTACCCTTTAGGCCTGTCAGCTTTATAAATTTTCATCTTGTCATTCTATGATTTCTGTCATGTGTGTCTGTTTTCACATACACATTTAGACACGGCCGTGTGATAGCTCGTAACATATGGTGGTCCGAAATTACGACAGTAAACTGCTTACGTGCAAGACGGCTCTTACTTTGTCGGTCAAACACGTTGACAACGCAGGTGACATAAAAGTATATTCTGCGAAAGTGGACATTAAGACAATTGTTGTCATGGTGTAGCAGAGACAAGAGGGCGAATTTTTGAGAAGGGCTGGAATTGACCTCCAGTGATCCCTGCGAGGGGTGGAGAGGAGTGGGGTGGAGCGGGGAGGAGAGGAGAAGAGGAGAGGGGAAGAAGGTCACGTGGCCTGCTTTTACGTCGGCCGCCACCTGTCACCTCTCACAGGCACCACTTTCAATGAGCATCTGCTTCACCTTACTGAGATTCAGGGGCAGGCGAGCGAATTAACTGTGAAATTGCGTTACTGAGGCGCAATGAGTGCGCCACTTATGCCTCTGTGAAATAATTTATTTCATCAGTTACTATCTTTATAAGCCTGATAAAAAACGAAAATTATTTTGCAGTTTTAGCCTTTTAGAAATGATATTTTGGGTCTTCATTATTTCTGCAATAAATATTTCATACTCTAATAAACGGAGTATTGTAAATAAACCAGATATAATAAGCAGCAATGGTCGTTAATATTTTATTTTTAAGACAGCAGATCGATTTCGATCACATAGTGATCAGCTTCAATGCATCTTCAAACTATAGAACTAAACCAAAATATCAGCACAGATCTAAAATCAAATACAAAATAAACTTGAATACAATTCCAAATACAATACACAGTAAAAATACATACTAATCATTGTGAATGTAAATTTACATATCATCTGCAACAGTGTCGAAAATGAATTTCAGAAACATAAATTTGAGTGCTAGAGTATCGGATGGATGGGCCTTTTTCCGCACATGCAGGGTCGACTGTGGTTATTGAGATTTGGCGTGTTAATATTGACGAGGTGGCCGGATGCCCTTCCTTTCGCCACCCCCTGCCCACTGGGAGGAAATGTGTACATAAATATCTGTGTATAGTGTTATATATGTGAAAGTGTAAAGTGTTAGGAAATGTTTGCGAATCGTGTAACTGAGGAGGGACTTGGGGACCAGCCCGGTATTCACCTAGGGGGATGTTGAAAACCACATAAAAACCACATCCAGGCTGGCCATCAGTCCGACCCCAATCGTTAATCCGCTGGGCGGATTCGAACTGGGGCTGGTACGCCTCCTCGTCTGCCGGCCGCGGTGGCAGAGGGGACAGAGGCGCTTCAGTCACGGTCTGCACGGCCACTACGGTCGGCGGTTCGAATCCCCCCTCGGGCATGAATATTTGTGCCGTCCTTAGTATTAGTAAGTTCATAAGTAGTTTGTAAGTTTAGGGACTGATGACCCCGTAGTTAAGCTATACAAACATTTGAACATTTGCCTCCTCGTCTTGGAAAGCGGTGCGTTAGACCGCACGGCTAACCGAGTGGGTAGTACATAGATATTCCACTAACACTAATTTTTATGCACTTTCAATTATATAACGTAGTTTTACGCACAAGATGTACAAAATGGATAACATATAAAAATGAACAGTCAGAATACAAAAAATCAAGAAAAAGAAAATAATATGATACTAAGCGCCTTATGGCAGTTACGGATACTACCAACGTAGTAAGTTATTTCAAAAAGGGACAATTTAAATGAAAAGTACCATGAAGGATAGTACCCTTTATGCATTGATTATAGCGACGCTGCAAAAAAAAGAAGAAGAAGAACAAGGAGATACAATTTCCAGTTTCATGATACGGTAACGAAAGTTAAGTGCAGCGACATCTCGTTTTTCCTGCTTTAAGCGCGTTACATGGAGTTGACAAAGTTACAGTAGAGTACAAACAATACATCAGCCAAAAAAAGTATGCGTATAACATAAAACAAAAAGTTTAAGTAGTACAGGATAATGTGAAATAAAATACGACGACGAAAGCAGATACCATTCAGCGTATATGACGTCTGGGGAATGTACACGCAGTGTGAGCTTATAGCATGTGGAGATATAAGGACCGATGTTTTACCACTCCGCCATCCCGCCTGGTAGTAGGCTGTAGCGTTATGTCGTTTAACGTGAACGCTCTGCTTCCAGGTCCGTCGCCATCCTGCTGTCGGTACCCCCTCAGGGGCTCAGCATTAATTTGCTGAGTTCGGGCTTGGCGAACCCTGAGCCATGGGCTATGTCGCGCCAACAGTCCGCTACACCGTAAGCTCTCTGCGTGCTTCAACGACCATCGTTCGGTGCGACGGTGGAACGTTGTACGTTTCAGAGCCCGGGGATCTTGGCTTAATCGCCCGGCTCGCGAGGACGGTAAAAACCTCTATACAAAACCCTGTTTGACATTACAAGATTATGGCCTTGTAAAATACTTTATTTGACCTGATGATGCTGACATAGTTCAGCGAAACCGGTCGTCGTTAATAAAAATCGATGATAAGCGATCTTGGCTGTTTTATTTTTACAAAAAAAAAAAAAAAAAAAAAAAAAAAAAAAACCTCAATCTCAAGGTGTGCTACGTGCCGAGGAGATGCAAGGCTGTTGAGGTAGAACAGCCGCTAGCGAGCAACCTCTGAGGAACCTGCCGCATCTCAGTTGTATAAGGCTTACCCAGGCAAGCGGGGCTCTGCCTGGGTGGACCTTTAGTTCCCTAGCTCCTCGTGGGACCAGGATGAAACGAGCAAATAAAAGCGTGGCCGGCCGCGAAAACGGCGTCTCTAAGCGTGGTCGAGGAGAGTTCAATGCTGCTGGATATAACCCCCGTTCGTTCCCTTCCCTGGCTACGCCATGGGAGGAACGCAGGGACAGAAATCAAGGTGAGTCGTATGCCCCCCGATACTTAGTTTGCTCACGCACTGACGGGGAGTCAATGTTTTTTGTTGAGCATCTGAAAGACAAGTACGGAGAGGTGGAGGGTATGTCCAAGATGCGATCTGGGTCAGTCTTGATAACGACGTCATCCCCAGCACAGTCGCAAGCGTTGCCCGTCTGTGGGAAGCTGGGTGATGTTCCTGTTTCAATAACACCTCATAAGAGTCTTAACATGGTCCAGGATATCATTTTCCATCGAGATCTGTTGTTGCAATCTGATGATGAGCTACGATCGAACGCAGAGCGGCGCGGTGTCATCCGACGCATCTATAGGGGTCCGAAGGGCAACAGGGTCGCCACCGGTGCTTTCATCTTGGCTTTCCAGGGTGACACGTTACCTGAAAAAGTCAAGGTTACCGGTGTGAAGGAAAGCCCTGCGTCCCTCCCTCTATGCTCTGCTTTAAGTGCTGGAGGTTCGGGCACATGTCATTCTGGTGTGAGGCCAATGCCACATGTCGGGAGTGTGGACGTCCATCACACCCAGACGTCCCTTGTGTCACTCCTCCGGTCTCTGTTAACTGTGACCAGCACCATTCACCCTGCTCACCAGATTGCACAGTACTCCATAAAGAGCGGAAGATCATGGAGTATAAAATCCTGGACAGACTGACCTATTCAGAGGCATGGCGCAAATATACTCAGCTGCACCCCGTGACCATAGGTAAAAGTTTTGCGACAGCAGTTCAATCAATTCCCACTCTGCCATCTCTGACCCCATCTGCTCAGTTAATCTCAGTGGGCCCACAGGCCCAATCATCCAATCTCCCCCCCTCTCAACAGCTGGGGGCGGATCTTCCTGTATTGCTCCCAAACCCTCTACATCGGGGGCAATACAATCCCAACCAACAGGGACACTGGTCCCCACCCCCAAGCCAGAGAAGCAACAGCCTTAGTCACCGACGCCCTCCAGACGTGAGAAGCCAAAAGAACAGCGAGAGGCTTCCAAAAAGAAACAGAAACTAGTGAAGAACAAAGAGACCCTCGTGGTTCCCCCACTTCCGGCCCCGCCCTCTTCCTCTGAGGACGAGGACGAAGTGAAGATACTAGCGTCCCCTGAGGACCTAGATCTTGAGGGTCCATCGGAAACGATGGACGTGGATTCCACAGCTTCGCAAGCAGTGTCAGCGAGTGAGCATGAGGTTAAACAACAACTCCATATTACCTCATGTCTTCCCAGTTATCGGAAAACGTTATTCTCCAGTGGAACTGCGGCGGTTTTTTCACCCACCTGGCTGAACTGCGACACCTTTTGAGCATAAAACCTGCTTTCTGCATTGCCCTCCAGGAAACATGGTTTCCGGCAATGCGGACTCCTGCCCTCCGGGGCTACAGGGGATATTGTAATCGCAGCGTGTATAACAGGGTATCAGGTGGAGTGTGTGTGTATGTCCTTACTTCAGTCTATAGTGAATGCGTGCCTCTTCAAACACCTTTAGAAGCAGTGGCTGTCAGGGTAATGACAACGTAAGAGTTTACCGTTTGCAGTCTGTACCTCCCTCCTGATGGTGACGTCTCTCAGAATTTTTTGGCTGCGCTTATTTCTCAACTCCCCCCCAACTTTCTTACTACTGGGCGACTTTAATGCCTATAACACCTTGTGGGGTGGTTCCACGATTTCTGGCCGGGGCAGAGTAGTCGAATACTTACCATCTCTATCACTTGGTTCATAAAACCTTCCATTCTTGTGGACACGCGACCTTACGTTGGCATGTATGAAAAAATTGTTTGAAACGTCTTGGTCGCAATTAGCTTTATTTCATGACGCGTTTCGAGAACATCATCATCAGAAAAAGTTTTAAAAAAACTATGGGAATTACACCATCTTGGTATAGATGCCTGATTACAAATTTAAAATACCATCATGGATGTCTGGTGAAGGTGTTCAACCAGACTTACAGTTGAGCATGTAAGTCTGGTTGAACACTTTCACCAGACATCCATGATGGTATTTTAAATTTGTAATCAGGCATCTATACCAAGATGGTGTAATTCCCATAGTTTTTTTAAAACTTTTTCTGATGATGATGTTCTCGAAACGCGTCATGAAATAAAGCTAATTGCGACCAAGACGTTTCAAACAATTTTTTCATACATACTTACCATCTCATCTTGACTTCTGCCTCTTGAACACGGGTGCCCCCACACATCTTAGTGTGGCGCATGGCACGTTCTCGGCCATTGATCTGTCTATTAACAGCCATAGCTTTTCACCATCTGTCCACTGGAGAGCCCACGATGACTTGTGCGGCAGTGACCATTTTCCCATTTTACTGTCACTCCCACAACGTCAGTCCCCAGGGCGCCTGCCCAGGTGGGCCCTACACAAGGTTAACTGGGACGACTTTACCTCTGCTGCCACTGTTGGCCCTTCCCCACTCGACAACGTCGATGTGGCGGTCGAGTGCGCCCTGCGCTCCATTGTTTCAGCTGCAGAAGCTACCATTCCCCGTTCGTTGGGACCCCACGGTGGGAGACGGTACCATGGTGGTCCCAAGAGGTCGCAACAGCTATTAAAGATCGCTGACGGGCTTTACAGCGGCACCCGTCTCTGGAGCACCTCTTCGCTTTCAAGCCGCTCTGTGCACGTGCTCGTTATCTCATTAAGAGACGGAAGCAAGAGTGTTGGGAGAGGTACGTCTCAACTATTGGCACAGGTACCTCCACCACCCAGGTCTGGAACAAGATCAGGCGTTTATGGGGATACCCAACACAAGCAGGAATCCCTGGGATCTCCGTGAGTGGAATAGTATGCACGGACCCAGCCACGCTTGCTGAGCTGTTTGCCGAGCTTTATGCTCATGCCTTCTCCTCTGCGAATTACCCACCGGCCTTCCGTACATTAAAGGAGCAGGTGGAACGCCAGCCCCTCTCCTTTACTACCCGCCGTACGGAGGCATATAACATGCCATTCACAGAGTGGGAATTCCTCAGTGCTCTTAAACAGTGTCCCGAAACGGCTCCAAGACCCGATAGTATCCACAGCCAGATGCTGAAACACCTGTCAGCGGAGAGTCAGCGTAATCTCCTTGTGCTCTTCAACCACATCTAGTGCGACGGGGGTATTCCCTTCGCAGTGGCGGGAGGGTATAATCATACCAGTTATTAAGCCAGGCAAAAACCCTGTTAATTTGGATAGCTATTGGCCCATTACGCTGACCAATGTCCTCTGTAAGCTGTTGGAGCGCATGGTCAGTAGGCGGCTGTGCTGGATCCTTGAGACTCGGGGGTTACTGGTTCCATGCCAGGGCGGGTCCTGCCAGGGTCGCTCCACCACCGACAACCTGGTGTACCTCAAGTCTGCGATCCGCACAGCCTTTTCCAGGTGCCAACATCTGATAGCCGTCTTTTTTTATATGCAAAAATCATATGATACGACCTGGCGACACAACATACTTAACACGTTACATGGTTGCGGTCTTCGGGGCTCACTCTCGATTTTTAATAAAAACTTTTTAGCTGTCCTTACTTTTCGTGTTCAAGTAGGTGCCTCTCGTAGTACCTCTCATGTGCAGGAAAATGGGCTTCCGCTGGGCTCTGTTTTGAGTGTCCCCTTATTTTTAGTAGCCATTAACGGCTTAGCTACAACAGTTGGGTCGTCATATCCCCTTCACTATATGCTGACGACTTTTGTATCTATTTTAGCTCCTCCAGCACCCACGTTGCTGAACGTAGGCTGCAGGGAGCCATTAGGAAGGTGCAGTCGTGGGCTCTTACCCACGACTTCCAGTTCTTTGCTGCAAAGACAAGTGTTATGCACTTTTGTCGGCTTCGAACGGTTCACCCTCAGCCCGAACTGTATTATCAGTGACTAACTATTAGAGGTCGTGGACACTCATCGTTTTTTAGGGCTTGTTTTTGACTCCCATCAGACATGGCTCCCCCACATCCGTCAATTAAAACAGGAGTGCTGGCGCCACCTCAATGTTCTCCGCCACCTGGGCCATACCTCCTGGGGAGCTGACCGCTCCACCCTGTTGCGGCTCTATCAGGCTCTGGCGCTGTCTCGTCTAGATTTTGGATGTGTCGCCTACGGTTCTGCCTCACCCTCTGCATTGCGCTTGCTGGACCCCATTCACCACTGTGTGGTTCGCATCGCGACAGGTGCCTTTCGTACCAGCCCTATGACCAGCAAACTTGCTGAGGCCGGGGTACCACCTTTGCCGATCCGCCGCCGACAACTGCTTGCAGCCAATGCAGCACTCGTGCACAGCTCGTCAAGCCACCCAAACCACCGTGTTCTTTTCTCCCGCATGGTCGTCGATAACCAACGACGACGACCCATGTCGGGTCCAGTCAGTGCTGCAGGAACTTGAATCTTATCCACTACCACCTTCGTATCGGGTCCACACACGCACGCCTCCATGGCGCCTGCCAAGGCAGTGTATTTGCCTGGACTTGGCCTGTGGACCCAAAGACTCAGTTCCACCTTAAGCTCTCTGTCGCCAGTTGTTAGCAGTCGTAGCTCGATTCCCTGGACACGACCTAATATACACGGATGGTTAGAAAGTTGAGAGCCAGTTGAGAGCCCCGAATTCTCCTCCTGGTGCAACCAGTGGCTCCTTACTGTTAATCCCAGGCAATCATCATAGGTCACCCCACCCCTTCCTTCCATCACCGTGACCTCTACCTCAGACACCATGGCCGTCCCATCCCATAAACCAAAACCCTTGAGTGCCTTGGCCTCACCCTTGACCGCTCCCTCTCCTGGAAACCACACCTCCAGGAAAAAGCCTTCTCCCGCCTCAACCTCCTCAAGCTTCTGTCTGGCCTGACATGGGGCCTCAACCCCTCCACCATCCTCTTCACCTACTACTCACTCATGCGCCCTATCCTCTGCTACTTCCATCCTACTGGGGTCTCCGCTCCCCCTGCCCACTACGAATCCCTCCAGATCCTAGAACGCCACACCCTCCATTGATCACTGTATCTGCCTACCTGCCCCATGCGGATTCCCTATGACTTGATTCCCTTTCCTCACCTTCTGAAGTTCCTCAAACACCTCTGCCTCCGCTATGTGTCCCGTAAAATAGAATCTCGCCATTCATTTGTCTTCCACCTCTTGCTGCCTCTGCCATGCCAATACCTTCTTATCCCTCCTTCCCTTCACACTCTCCACATCCTCTCCGAGGGTAACTTCTGTCAACTCCCTCTACCAGATCACGCTCTCCGTCCCGACATCTACCCCTCCTTTCGACCTTAGTCCATCCCCATATTTGTACGTCTCACTTCCACCCCCCCCCCCCAAATCCCATCCCTGACCACTCCCTCGCTTGGCACTCCTCTCTCAGCTCCATCCTACGATGAGTCCTTGCGCTTTCCTCTTCCTCTCTTTCCCCCTTCCCTCCCATCCTTCTCCCACTGCACTTCCCCTTCCTCCCCTTTTCCCACTGTGGGGCCCCCGTTTCGAAATATTTTAACAGTGCGCCGTTTAGTGTTGTGACAATGTTTGTGCTTCATGGGCCGAAAAAAGTGAATGTTTGAGTATCGAGTTGTAATAGGGCTAGAACGTTGCGTATTTATGTACTGATTAACGAAAAAATAATTTAAAAAATCTAACTTAATATATTCAGTTCGCGCAAAGGGCTTAAACTTTCTAAAAAACGATAAATTTATAGAATTTCTGAAAGGTCATATAAAAATATATCTTTCAGTATCACGTCCTAATAGGACTCAAAAACTGCGTATCCATGTATAGTTTAACATAAAAATATTTTTGATAGTCCTAGCGTATGTAATCAGTTCGCGCTAAAGGCCTTAACAATCGAAATATGACAACATTTCTAAATGTTCAAAATGTTACGGAAATTTACTAGTATCTCGTATTTATATGTATGTTTTAAATATGTTAGGCGATTTGATTATTTAAAGAGATAACATCGTAGCTTTGCAGCTCTTCGCCTACTTCACCAGCAAATTTGGTTAAATGACCCAGAACTCACCATGAGTGGTATTTTAATACTTAAGCAGCCGCCAATCAGGCAGAATATTAGTGTTGCCGTGTGTTTTAAACAGTGTCTTCATCATCGTGTAGTGTGCTCTACCAATGTGATTTTAACTACCCAGGATTTTTAACTTCTATCTCTGTGTGATTTTAACCACCGAGGCAGTTTTAATTCTGAATATGTTTTACTTCAACTTCTTTGCTTTATGTATCTTCTCTTCGTTTTAATCTCCATTGTCGTGTTTAAATTCATCAAATTTTATCACCTTTCTCTGTTTCTATCACCTTGTCCAGTTTGTACATAAGTTCGGCTGAAGAGCAGCAAAGCAGCTTCTGCCAGGCTGCCAACTCGGGTGGCTTCAAAATACCAATAAAAAAAAAACACCCCTCCACCATCCAATCCTCCAGTTACAGATATTGCCAGGGTGATCTCAGTTACTTCAGTTGGCTACCTGGTACCCGGTGCTCCCTAATATCCCTGCCGTGGCCTTGAAGTACATACCTAGCTGTCACCGTTGTCGCTATCGCCACCGCCTACCGCCCCTGCCTGTCGCCCTTGAGGTCGTCCGGCCGGACTGCCGTCACCATCTCTGTGTCCTGGTGGGCAGCTCCTCGCCGCGTTCATCACCTGCTGGTTGCATGGTCGCTGCGCTCCCGGCCAGCGCTGCTTCCACCATTCGAGGGTCGGAGCCCTCCCCAGTACTTCTCGCCGCCGCCGCCGCCGCCGCCGCCGCCTTCAACCGCCGCGACAGCTCCTGCCGCCGGCCTCAGTCGCCTTCGAAACCGTCGGACGTAGGACTTCGAGACTGCCTTCTCCCCTAGCTTCCTTTTTGTCTTTCCATCTTTGCCATCATTTCTACAAAGATGGACTCGCCCCTCGTTACCACCACCATCATCCTACACACCACTCCCACCCAGGCTTCCACAACCATCCCTTGTCTGTCATTTTATCCGACACCACCTCCTCTCCACACCAAGTCTCCCCCTGACAATCTCCCTCTCAGCACCTTCCCCCACCCCCTCCCACTCTCCCCCACACCTACTCAGAAGATTAACCACAACTCTCCACAGCGATTCAGCACTGTCATGCCAGAGTAGCCACTCCTATCACACCCAGGCCCTTCTCCTTGCCACATCCAGCCCATCTCTCTCCCCATCCTTCCTGCTCCCCCCTTCTTCCCACATCCCTAAGAAGACCGCCGCCAAACGTTCCAATGCAGAACCCGCCCATGGCGCCACCTAAAAAAAACCCATCCACCACTGCCTCTGCTCCTCATTCCTGCTCCGCCCTCACCATGTGGCCCCTTTCCTATGCCGCTTCTGCTGCCGCACAAACCTACACCTATGTCCTGTCTTGTCCCAACCCCCAGTTCCTCGACAATCGTGCCTTCTCCCTCAAAATTAGAAAATACATCCCCTCCATCCCCCCATGCAGCTTGTCCCATGCAAGAACTCCGTCCTCATGAAGTCCCTCTCCCCCACCTTCCACACTGGTGTTCTCCGCATCCTTCCGTCTGTCCACTTTGGTCCCCATGCCTCCCTCACCCACTACATAACTTCCAGCGCTCCCCCGCCCCCAGCTCAAATCCCACACGAACATCTCCATTCACTCCGCCAAGCGGATCCAAAACTCCTCCGGCCCCGTCTATCTGATGCAGATCTTTACAGAGTCCGCATCGTCCATCGACCGCCTCCTCACTGAGGAGGCGTACATTTACGATCACCGTTACAAGGTGGGTCCCTCCCACTCCCCTCCGAAATCCTATCGTTGTGGGTGATGCCTAGTGTACAACGATCACGTCACTGAAAAGTGCCATAACGCCGCCACCTGTCCCCACTGTACGTCGGCCCACTTCCTTCGCCAATGTCCCAACCTCGCCTTCACACCCACCTGCAACACCCACCCCACCTCATCCTACAAGTGTCAGGCAGTTTTAATTTTGAATACGTTTTACTTCAACGTTTTTGCTTTATGTCTGTTCTTTTTGTTTTAAACTCCATTGTAGTGTTTAAATTCTTCAAATTTTACCACCTTTCTCTGCCTTTCTCTGTTGTTTTTTTCCGCCTTGTTCAGTTTGTAAATACGCTTGGCTGATGAGCAGCAACGAAGCTGCTGCCATCCTGTCACCTCCTTTAAAATACCAATAAAGAAGAAAGTACCCCTCTGCCTGGGTGCCCCAGGGCTCCATCCTCTCTCCCCTCCTCTACCTCCTATATTTTGCAGACATGCCACAACCCTAGCCTCCTGTCCACCTCCTAAAATACGCCGAAGACACTGCCTTCCTAGCCCTTGCCCCCTCCTTCGCCCAATCCCAACAGCTCCTTCAAACCCATCTTTCGAATTTTCCACCTGGTGTAACCAGTGGTTCCTCACCGTTAACCCCACTAAATTCCAGGCAATCATTACAGGTCACACCATGCCATCCTTCCACCAGTGCAACCTCTACCTCATGCTCCATGACTGCCCCATCCCGCAAACCACCACCCTCAAGTACCTAGGCCTTAACCTTGACTTCTCCCTGTCCTGGCAACCCCATGTTCAAAAAGTTTGTGATAAAGCCCTCCCCTGCCTCAACCTCCACAAACTCCTTTCTGGTCGGACATCGGGCCTCAACCCTTCCACCATCCTTTTCACCTGCTGTTCTATCATGCGTCCTATCCTCTGCTGTTTACACCCCACTTAGGTTTCCGCTCCCCCTGCTCACTACCAATACCTCCAGATCCTCAAACGCCATGCACTCTGCCTCAATTACCACATCTGCCTCCCTTCCCCCATGCGGTTCCTTTACGACCTTATTTCTGTCCCACACCTGCTCAAGTTCCTGGAACACCTCCGCCTCAGATATGTATCCTGCAAACTTGATTCCCAGCACCCGCTTGTATCCCATCTCTTGTTGCATATCGTACCTGTGCCATACCGTTACCTTGTTATTCCTCCCTCCTTCACCTCCACACTCTCCACATCCTCTCTGAGGGGAACTTCCATTACCTCCCCCTCCCGGATGCCACTCTCTATCCTGACATTTACCCATCCTACCAACCTTAATCGTTCCCCGTATTTGCATGCTTCCTCTTCCCTTTCCCCTCCCAACCTATTCCCCCCTCTCTCTCCCCTTTCCTGGGAGTCCTTGTGATATCTTCCATCATGCCCCCCCTGAACCTCTCACCCCACCTCCCCTCCCATCCTCATCCCCTGCAAGGGACCTGCGCCACCAGATTTTAGCAGTGCATCATCTGTGTTACAGTGTCAGTACCAGGGTTCCTGTTCAGTATCTCCAGTTTGAAAACTTCAGCAACTGCCGAGGTCTGCCTGTTCGCTTTCATAATGTGTGCGTACCTTCAATTCACTATCACATTAGAAACATTGGATCTTTGGATGTTTAGGAGTGTGGAAATCTCGTGTACAGACTTCTGACACTAGTGACACCTAATCACCTGACGACATTCCAAGTCCATAAATTCCTCAAAGCGCCCAATTCTGCTCTCTCACAATGTCTTATGGCTACTGATATGAAGTACCTGTCATTAGGTGGCAACACAATGCACCTACATAGTTCTTAGTAATTGAATCGGTCGGTGGAGAAAGGAACTATGTCACTTTTTCATACTTTTCAGGAGAGACAAAAAACTGTTTTATTGTTAAACTATTTAACGGATTGCATTGAAATTTTCGACATTTGCTGTACTCTAACCATACATACTGTGAATTTAAATAATTTTTATATATTCTAAAAAGTATCTTCTGAAAAAAAATATTAAAATTTGTAACATAGTTCCTTTCTCCAGTCATCGAAGGATTTAGTACTTTTCGTGAGTATAATACATTCAAAGAGACACATTTCTCCATTAAAGCTCAAATTTATTGATAAATTATCTTCAGCTGAACATGAAAACAACTATTTAATAGAAGTCAAAGATCGGAATAGTTCATATCACAGTGAGTTATCACTTAGTCGGCCATTTCAAAATCTCCTCATAAAAAAACTCAGCGTGTTCTCCATGGGTGTATTTCATCAGTTTCCAAAAATATCTTCAATTTTCTTTATTTTGATTCACACTTTCTTCCCATCAAGTAGTCTTTTCAATCCAGTTTCAAATGAAACAAGTTCAGTTTTTGTCAGATTAAACGTGTGACTAACATAGCTGTTTATGAAATAAATGTAATGTTTCTTGCACTGGGATGTTTGTCAGGGGCAAGTTTTGCATAAAGTCGAAAGCTAGTCCAACAATATCATCCCTGCCCATACAGTCTTGCTCAGTTATTTTAATGGATTTATAAAACTTCCTGCTGCGCCTCTTGTGAATATCCAACTCAAGTTGTGCAGCTCTTTTACTGTTGTCAGAGATACGTGGACTTTTTAATGTAGCCTGAAGTTATCACATTTAACACATACATCAATTTCCGGACGTCCGAAATGAAAATTGTAATTTTCACGAAAATGTTTCCTATGGCAGTCGTATTTCACATTTACGTCTGGATATTACTTAAGGAACATTTCGGGCATAGTTTTCAGGTCCACGCGTGCATCTAGGTATTTCATCAGCATAGTGAGTATCTTTGAGTGGAAAATATGTGATGTGGGTATCTATCAAATTTATCACATTTTCCATTATTTTGGTAATGCATGGATTTATTCCACGCATGTCCTTTTGACATTTAGAAAGACGGTATTCAACCACTTACAACACTCAACAATAACCGCGGCACTTGATGAAGTTGGCTCCAAGTTACTGTTTTGTTGCGCTTTCTACACCTGCACGCTGCAGACCAACGCCATCTAGCATGTAGTTTGTGTAGTGCAAGCTCGCTGACAGTAAAATCTGCTGGTGGGACGCGACGTGCGGCTGAGAAAGGAACTAAGGCACTGACTTGATTCCTTTCTCCTCAGCACTTATAAAATCGACCTCATGTTACTCCCCCAGGAAGAAGCCAAACATAGTTCCTTTCAACACAGTAAGGTGTGTCTGGATCTGTTTACTACATTTATGTAAAAAAAGTGAAAATCGCCAAAAAGTGACTTAGTTCCTTTCTCCACCGACCGATTCAATTGAAAACAAATATTCTGTTATTTGTCATACATGCAAACAAATATTTCGAAGAGCATAAGGAAATTTTACATCCATACAGATCTACAGAATTTGTTGGATATATGAGGCACCGTACAATAGCAAAAAACGAATGGAACCAACTGGAAAATGCTCATGTGAGAACATAAAATGCAAATATGTTCGCTTTTGTAGGACTCTTACAGCTGATTCTGGTAGGCAACATTCAATATTAACAATATCTGCATGTAGTACTTTTGTTGACTGGAAACGGGAATGCAGCCAAGTCAGTGAGGGAGGTCGGCAAGCGAGGAAGGGAATCGTATCGGTACCTCGAGGGTGTGGCGTGTTGACCAGCCGGTGCGAGTTCACGGTTTACTGACCAGCTGATGCCACTTCGCAGCAAAGTTCTCGGTCGACACTACGATTGGGGTTGATTTCAACCGCCAAATAGTCGAAACGTTCTAGAACTTTCTAGAGGCTTCTTTTCCACGGGAAAGTAGTGATTCACATTTATATTCGTAATGATACCGTAAGCCTGGTGAAACACACCTAAATTAGCGGTAGGGCTGTTCATTCAATCTCACCAGCTGTGTTACTAACATTACTGTATGGCGATCCTGGGGCAGGATCGTGCATAAACGGGTTTTCTGAATAAGTTTTGGTAGTAGAATACAAGGAGGTCAAACTAATTTTAATATTAAATGAGTGGAGGTATCTGTTTGAAAAGTTTTAACTATGCCCCATTGCTTTGATCATTTGTGTGTGTGAGTTTTGCTCTCACTTGATGTTTGTGTTTTCTCTTTTTTGTGTTTTGTATTTGATACTATATTAGGTTACGTAGTGAAATACGGTAGTGTTTGAGGAGTAGATTTTACTGTGGTGTGTTAATGATCACACGCAATAGAGCTCGTCAGAAACGCGGACTTTACGGGATGGCTGATGAAAGTACAACTATGGGCGAAGTGGAAGATAGGGAGCTACACTTCCGTGAAAATTAAGGAAATTCACAAGTGGGGTAGCATACTTTTCTGAAGGAGAAGCTACCTTTATCCTGTTGTGACGGTGCGGAACTATGAGGATAGCGACTCAGATAGTTCGCATAGGCAAGTGAAAGTTTCCAGAAGACCAGCATCATGTGCAACCGGACGTGCTAGTGCTTGCGGAGCACATTGTCGGCAAACTTGTCATTCACAAAGGCCGCATTCGCGAGAGGGTAGTCTATCACCTCTGAGTGTAAATGGGGAATGAAGGGGTATAATAACAAATATCGAGATTTCTGCCCTTCTCGAGTACTTGAAAGAGATGAGATAGGAAGCGATAGAAACACGAGAAGATATTAATAAACTGATGGAGGATATTAATAAAGAAATGAAGGAAATGCGAGAAGATATTAATATAAAAATAAACGAGGAGGTGAGGAAACGAACCTAAGAATTGAGAAGCTAGAAAATGAAATGTTGGGTTTCCATGTTGAAATGAAACAAGATGTTTGAAGAGCTCGATCTGAGGCAAAAGCAGCAAGATTGCTCGCGAAGTGCGCAAAGCGTATCGCACAGGAATCGCGATTAGAAACGAGAACCACGGCAAAGAAAGGAAAATGTGTAATCAGTAAAATGCAAAGTCACATCACGAAACTAGAACAGGAAAAGACGCTTCTGAGGATCAAACCGCCAATTTAAAGATTTAGAAGCGCGTGTTCAACAGCTCTTGGAAAATAAAAATACATCAACAAGTTCCGTGGCGGATAAACAAACATGCAGCCCTCAGAGCCACAATGAAGCGTGTAATAAAGACATAAACGTAACCTCACAAATGGGTGAGGAAAAACGAAGGACCGAATCTGTAAGTGGGGAAAGTCTCAATGTTCCATCGAGAGAAATATCCTATGTAAATGTTACGAGTGCACATAACGATGTTACGCACGAGTTACAGAGACAAAACACGGCTCCGGTGCGAGACAGCAGATGTAGTCTGGAACAACAACAGAATAATAATTGCACTCCACTACGCAGGTGAGACACACACTTGTGAAGCGAGAGTGCGTCACCACTGCGAGCGTACGTACGTATTGACAAGCAAGCATGGTCGAAAAAATTATACGACAAAACGAAGATGAGTTCGATCATTGCCGTATTGGCCGAAACATAAAGATATAAATTTCTTTCGTTCTCATTTAGGGGGAGCAGTGGCAGAAACATTGCGAAAACCGTCGTATGCGTGCAGAACGTACGAGGAGTTCAAGACTGCGTTTCTTGAACGTTACTGGTCGAAAACGAGACAGGAGCGGATAAAACAGGAGCTCATGTTGCATCTTGATATGGGGGCATCGGAATTCAGGATTGCTGTAGAATTCTTGGATTAGTTGTCTAATAAAAACCAGTACTTAGACAAGCCATTTAGTGACAGTTAAATTGCACGTCATTATTTCACTGTGCTTCCTCTTTCGTATTAATAAGTAAGTGTGGAGATGATATTGAGTCGTTTTGGGTCATTCTATGTGAGGTAGGATAACAGGCCAGAAAACAATAGCAATCAAAATAAAGTTATCAGAACCAAAGGAAATAGAATAAGTGGCCTGGAAACGCACAACCATACAATGGGTCGGCGTTCTACAACTATAATAGCTCGTTCAATAATTGGAATGTTCGCCAGAAACAGGTACAAAATCTTGAACAGGTGGCGACCAATGATCAGCAACTAGAACAGGGTGTAGAAATTCGTCCGCCAAACCCGGTACGGACAAAGCAAGACGACACACAGCAAAACTAACTAGCCACCGGTGCGGGAAACACTGGACATGAACCCGGAAACAGTGTCGGGTGCAGTAATGTCTGTCAGACTATGACGATTTAGAACACTTATTAACGGACGCACCACAGAGTAAACAGCGTTATGACCTGCAACCTATCATGGAAATCAAGACCGGTAACGCGAGTGTGCCAGTCATTCTTGACATTGGGAGCCAAATTTCAGCCCTTTCTGAAGAATTGTATAAAAGTTATGAATCGTGCGGGAACGCACCGATGATCAAGGTGCCAAAGACTAAGAATCATGTGGCTATCTTAGGCGAAACCACATAAATTAGTAAGCACATAAGGCTGGAATCCTACTGTGAAGGACTTAAATTATCTGTAAACCTGTTCATGGTGGCTAACTTGGCGAAAGGAATCATTTTGGGAAAATATTTCTTGTCGGAGAAGAAAGTAATCATGGACAGGGGTCGAATCTTAGTAACGCTTGGAACGAAGGGAGAAATACACATCAGATTCGATAAAGAAGTTACGATGAATCAGATGTCATCGAGCTGTCTAAAATTACGCATCGACGACATAGATGATGATTCCATTGGGGAATACCCACGATATAGGAAATAAGGTGGTCGTCCTACAAAAAATTAGGCAATGCTGGCTGAAATACATCGTTCAATTGATGAGAAGTTTTCAGCTGCAGATCGACTATGAGAACAAAGTGGAATTTGAGGGATTGCTGCTGCGAAACTCCGAAGTTTTTCTGCCCAATCCGGGATCCATAAAAGGATTTCAGTACCGGTTTGAAATCAAACCACACAAAGCCTTTCGTGTACCACCGTACAACATCGGCCTACATTGGCCTTGCATACAGGGAAAAGGTAGTTCTGGAACTTGAGAAAATGATGGATGATGGAGAAATTGAGTATGCCTCATCCAAATATAATAGTCCATTACAGGTAGTAGGAAAACGTAAACAAAGTTTCCGTCTAGTTCTGGGTTCCAGACAGATCAGTACGATCATTGTCGACGAGAATTACCGACTGGAAAAACTCGAGGAGCTTCTCCAGAGGCTAAAAGTGCTTTCCGTCTTCACATCAATTGATTTAAGATCAAGGTTCTGACAGATAGAATTGGCACCTGAGTGTCGGAAGTACACTGCAGTCATTGCGTTCGGAAGGTGTTACCAATTCAGACGGTTGTCTTTTGGTCTCAGTGTGTCCTCTGCAGCGTTCATCCGCGGTTTGGAAGCCATTCTGGATAAGAGCTCCAGGAATAAGCTCACTTATTACGTGGACGATATCCTCATAGGTGAATGTAGCTGGAAGGGGCACAATATTCAGGTTTGATCTCCCTGCCAGAACCGTCAGAGACAACCCAAAGAAAACAGAATGGGAATAATTTGGGGTTAAAAATCTTAGTACGATGTGCATGGGCGATAGATACTCGAGGCATATAAAGGTGGTTTAAATAAAATCGAAACTAGTCAAAAAAATAAAAAAAATATTTGCACTATAGTCTGTTGTTTATATACAAATTTAAATTAAGAGTGCCGTTTCCCGTAAGTGGAACAAAAATGTTTCCAAAAATATATAAATTTATAATTGAAATTCTTTTGCCAGCAAAAAAGTGGAAGAACTCTGACTTTGTTTAGCAGTTAAGATTACTCAATTTTGTTTTAGCTGCCGTTCCTGTACAGACACCTGTAATTCGCATCTATAGCGACAAATTCATTAAAAAATAATAAGGAACACATTATTGGGGCGATCGAGAATTGTTTAATAAGAGGTTTTAATCCAAGATAGCTTTCTTCTTTTAATTATATAACCGGTTTCGACGTGCTAGACGCCATCTTCAGATATGTAATTTTTACATCACTGTTGTTATAGCAGTGATGTAAAAATTACGACAGGTCTAAAAATGGAGTCTAGCACGCCGAAACAGGTTATGTAATTAAAAGAAGAAAGCTATCTTGGCTGAAAACCTCTTACTCAATTTTGTTTTAGCTGCCGTTCCTGTACAGACACCTGTAATTCGCATCTATAGCGACAAATTCATTCAAATGTTCAAATGTTTGTAAATCTATCGGACCAAACTGCGTGGTCATCAGTCCGTAGCTTACAAACTACTTAAACCTAGGTAAACTAACCTAAGGACAACACACACACCCATGCCCCAGGGAGGACTCGAACCTCCACGGCGAGCAACCGCGCGCTCCGCAGCGAGGCGCTTTAGACCGCTCGGCTACTCCACCGCGGCGACAAATTCATTAAAAAATAATAAGGAACACATTATTGGGGCGATCTAGAATTTTTTTAATAAGAGGTTTTCAGCCAAGATCGCTTTCTTCTTTTAATTATATGACCGGTTTCGGCGTGCTCGACGTCATCTTCAGACATGTAATTTTTACATCACTGTTGTTATAGCAGTGATGTAAAAATTACGACAGATCTGAAGATGGCGTCTAACCCGCCGAAACAGGTTATATGATTAAAAGAAGAAACCTATCTTGGCTGAAAACCTCTTATTAAAAAAATAATAGTGTACCTTTCAGTAATTTATGTTACTTTTCAGACTTTTCATTTAACTAGTAATACCTAAGCATTGCCATGATTTGCTCAGAAATTACTTAATATTTGTCCGAGATGTAACTATACGTTACAGTAATGCGTATCTCATAGACAGATTCTTATAGTAATGATCTTTGTAGTATTTTGTAGACAGAGAGACTTGCGCCAGTATACTGGATGGCTGAGGTGTGCGGCTCGCTGTGAATGAAGGCGAGGGTTGTGCCTCGGGACAGCGGGCGGCATTGTGTGAATGAGCGCCGCGTGGGCACTTGACGACGGACACTGCCCTCAGCGAAGAAAAGCACGGAACGGTTCGGGCGCAGGATTGCCACTTTAAGAGCCTTAGTAGGAGCTCAAATCCTCCGAGGCAACAGCTACACTAAACCATGTCAGGGGCCGTGACCAAGAGTAGACATTGTGTGTCTTGTGGAGTGTGAAGACATAATGACGTCAATTAAATGTACTCTGCCTTGCCCAGTCGCTAAACTTGGCTCCCCCAGTCATAAAGAGACAATTTTCTCTCAATTTCTTTGCTCTCTTTGCACGTGAGCCTGCTTCATTTAACGTTCAAAACGAAACTAAATATAGATCACAAGTAACATTCTGTTTCTATTTGCGTCAAATTGTTATTGTATTATTATGTTCTTGTACAATGTAAATTATGTGGAAGCTATATATATATGTTCTTGTACCACACCATCATTGATTCTTGTATGTAGATATGTGTTTGAATATCAGTTAATCATTTTTTTATGTTTTAGCCTTCCTGTGTCCAAACCCTTAGTTACATTAAATGCAAACCAAAGGTAGTTTAACAAAAAAGTCATGTGAGTCATGTGTGTACAGTTTGAATTAAACATTGTATGTTTCTATAGTGATCCTGCTTGATTTTAGATTAAGCAAACCAATAAATGCAGAATACAGTAGCTTATTGTTGTAAAAATTATTACATTTTAAGATTAAAGTCAATACTTTTCAATATCATTTCAAGACACTGCTTGTAAAATATTGTGTTTTTAATAAAATATGAAGTGATCCTGCTTGCTAATTAAAATATTCATTATGATGTTACAGTGTGGAAAGCCATCGATTAAATTATTTTTCATATTTTTATCCATGTACATTAATGGTCTGTCTGACATTATGTGTGTGTTGATGACTGGGAATGCAAGAATGAAGTAGTTTTTGTGAAGCTTGGGTTGCATCAGACCACTCAGTTACGTGGAGACTGCCTTAGTTATTCAGAAACAGACCCCTTTGCAATTATATTACATGAGGTAGTTATGTAGTTTGCTGAGTCATTTGAATAGAAGCATTGTATGGGATATCACAGAACCATATAGGGGAGTAAATAATGATGACAGACATTAATATATATTTAATGTCATGGAGTCTCCAATGCATGTTATATGGTCTCCGAGAAAACTGGTTGATGCTGGTAGCAACATTTAATATTAACAATATTTGGACGTAGTACTTTTCTTGGTTGGAAATGGGAACGCAGCCAAGTCAGCTAGCGAGGGCGTGGCGTGTTGACCAGCCGGTGCGAGGTCACAGGTCAGTGACCGGCCGATGCCACTTCGCGCCGAAACTCGCTGGCGACAATACTATTGAGAGTTGATTTCAACCGACAAATGCCTCTAGAAGCTTCTTTTACGCGGCAAAGATGTTCGGAAAGAAGTAAAGGTGTAAGAGAGAGATTTGAAGCTATAGTTGTGATTGCCGCTTGAGAAAACGATCCGGAGAGACTCGCGGCTTGCTGAAAAGTAAGTCGAGGATTCGAATAGCTGCGCCCATGTTGCGAGGACGCAGGTGGGCAGTTGTTGGAAAAGCGTCCAGTGACTTAGCTCAAAATTAGTTGCAAGTACAGATTGCATTACTCGAAGATTTCATAATTGTTCCTCTGTGAGCAGGGGAACAAAATTATTACTACAGTGCATTGTATTTGCATTTCGAAGCACTCATTTGCGCTTCTCTTCTGCTTCTGGCCAAGTGAGGATTGCTGTTTGCGATAATCTCTTGTTCGACTTTGATACTTGAGTGACTTAAACTTCGGAGCGTTTTTGAACGAAGTAGTTCGTTCACTGTGTAGTCATCGTCGTGTAAATGTACCTGCCAGTAATTGGTTGTGCTCTTGAGCTTCTGGTTGTATTCTCTGCCTTGTTGGATATCATTTTCTAATTTCCTTTAAACAATTAACACGTCCTCAGTATAAACCATTTTTCATAATAGGTAGTGGTTGTGCGATCCTTGTTGTAGATTCATTACTTTTGTATCATAATTCATCCCTGAATTTGTGCACCGTCCTTTTTTATAATTAAATTACTGTATTGAACATTGAATCCTTCGATTTCTTATTTATTAGGATTAGGAATCTCAGCAATGCCCAGTGATAAGATATGGTCTAATTTTGAAACCAGGTGTTTTAGTATCGATAATTGCCTAATTGTAAGTAGTCGTTCATTTTTATTTTCGTAATGAGTCCGTAAGCCCGATGAAACACACACAAATTAGCGATAGGGCCATTCATTCGATCTCACCAGCTGCGGTACTAACATTGCAAGAGAATCTCGGAGAGCTGTGATGGAAGAGAGAATGTGAGAGTAGGTAAGCATGGTGATAGAAAGAGGAAGAGTAGCTACAAAAAAGAATGGAGATAGTAACAATGAGAGCAATATATATGGAAGACAGCCCAAATGAAGCAGCGAAATGTGTGGAGGCAGCACATAAGTTTTGGAGTCTGGTGAACATTAGGAAGTAATTTCCTTTTTCCAGTTTCCCAGATCCCCCGACACATGTGCTGAAGTTTCCGAGTCTATGGATTACAAGGACGACGAAACCCTCCAAAAGGAAAATCAAGTGAAGAGAGGAGACAACGGTGACTGAATGGCAGACAAGAATTAGCAGAGAAAGATGGAAGGAAGGGATAAAGACGGGAGAAAATGATTCTAAAAGGTAATGGAGACAGAGGATGCAGAGAGAGAGGAATACGTATACTATGACTAGAAACTAATATCCTGTGAATCAGAATGTCTTTGTGATTAGAGTATGGATAAAGAAATTTATCACGTTCAAAGTTTTAAAAAAATACGACTATCTTCGCATGCCAAAAAATTTGGTGAAGAACTCGAAATGAGGACCGAGGCAGCTAGTTCGACACACTCATTCTCTCTTTCTTAGGGCTTTTTAAAAAGGAATATACTTGCATTGTTTGATCCAGTTTGTGTTGCTTTATAGTGGAAACAACCCGTTGCTTAGAAGTAACTATTTACTGCACAGGTGTTTTCCGGTTTTAATTCTAAACGCACTAATGATCAGTATTTGAAGTCTTTACAAAACGTATGTTTACAAAGCATATAGCACTGAACATAATGAGCTAAGCCTGGTACTCCGTAGCCTAAAGTTTTGCTTATAGAGCAATGAATTCGGCAATTGGTTTACCACCAACTTGGTCTTTCATTGATACAAGCACTATACAATATTTGTTATCAGAAGACCGGGGGTATCAACCTTGTCTGCATATCATTAATGATACCCTCATACATCTTCGGGGTTTTATGTGATATAGAAGGCTCTCATTGTTGTTTTGACTCTTGTTTTACAAGATATGAAGAAAATTTTTCTTTTTGTCCATTGTGAAAGTGGTGAAGAAGCTTCTGGAAGTTATCTGTATTAATCTGCAACGGATTTATCAAGACAACATGAAGCCACCTAAGTCCCTTCGGTCTGCACGGTCACTACGCATGAATATTTGTGCCGTCCGTAGTATTAGCTAGTTCCTAAGTAGTTTGTAAGTTTAGGGACTGATGACCCCGTAGTTAAGTCCCATAAGCTATACAAACATTTGAATTGGAATTCGAAAGTCCCTTCGGAAATTTAGTTTTGCAAATATTGCAGTTGCCACGAATCTGCGCCTTCCTCATGATGTAATTTTCAAGTGCATGTTACATGTTCATGTCAAAAATTGTTGCTAGATTTTCTTCGCTTTTCTTCAAAGATACGGCTTCATCCAGAGTGCTTGCTTTAACGATAAAGTGCTTTAACGATAAAGTGAGATGTGTCTTTTCCGAAAGCAAATAAGTTTTCAAACACGGAAATCTATTTCAATAAAAAAAAAAAAAAAAAAGACGTAGATATTCCTGTTATATAATTTGAAAACATTCATTTCCGTTTCTTACAATCTGAAATTAGCACTAGTTTGTTTGAGCCTCTCTGAGTGTCCATTGTGAACACTTTCAGGATAATCATATTGTAACATGTACCTTCGGTTTGAATGGTCTCCTGTGTTGCTAACATGAAAATGTTTGACGGTCCCAGGAGCATCACATTAAAATATTAGACAAAACAACATGTTGTGACTTTGGCCAGTAGTATAAGCAAAATATGTTTTCTTCGTCTGTGCCAACTGTAATCACGTTTGTAGTCTGCAAATATGTGTGTCTGTAACAACTTTTTTAAACCATGTATCTCCGTAAGTGTGGCTACGTAACATAATGTAAATTATCACTTTTTAATATTAAGATAAGTCACCTACTACTGTTATTTGCCATGTGTACTTACAAAATGTTGTAATATTTGTAGATACTAATCTGATGATCGTTATACCGAAACACTTCATTGAAGTCGCAATGTACAAATAGTGTGGCCGCAAATAAAAAGTCTTGCGACCTAACTGGCTTTTCGCATCACTAACAGTTCAGATGGATGTGACATCACTCAGCTCTTAACAGTGGCGTAACTAGGAATTGGCTTTGGGGGGGGGGGGCGGAATAGATCTGCTTGACGAGCAAAATTGTTGTCAGTTTCCAGGCAGACTACCACTCCCGTTGAAGAAACTAATTGACTCCCATCCAATGAAAGCTTATGGTAAAACACCCCAAGTTTCCGATCTTTACCTTTACCAGATTGCTGTCATACGATTTCTTTTTCTTATCTCTTTCTCTCCTTTTTTTTTTTTTCTTTTTCTTTTCGGGTTCTGGGGGGGGGGGGTTATATCCCCCTCAACCCCCCCCCACCCATAGTTACGCCACTGGCTCTTAATGCTCCAATTATAAAAACAGTCAAGATCACAAGATTGCTAATTTACTAAAATGTCCTCTGGCGGCATATTTAATTGTTGTAAGACTAAAAGTACCATTACCAACAAAATGGCACTCTTAATCTGAAGATGTCCTAGAAATTGCACCGAAACGGGCCATTTTAATAAATGAAATTATTATCGCAACTTGATTTTTCTGTTTATGGTGCCATTTAAAACACAACCGATGTCCTGCGACGACAGCGAGGAACTGCCGCTTTACCAGACCGAGGAGAGTCTTGCACCCTGCCCGTGCACACGCGTCGTCTAATAGGCCACGCCAGAAGGCAATGGGTTCAGCGGTGCAGCGAGAACAGCTGAACCTATTGTTATGCCACACGTTTGTTGCTCGTTTCTGATTCGGGTTTGTTCTTCATTTACCAATGATCGTATTTCCCAGTATCTGCGATAACCTAATATGCAATAGGAGGTAAAATTTAGAAGTAAATGTTACTAGTTTTTAGTTTTTTTATTGTTTACAAGCAAAACACATTTAGTAGCAGTACTACAGAAAGCGCTTATACCGGTGTTTTTACCGGGTTTTTGGCAATGACTAAAGAAACCGGTTACAACTACACCAAATAAATATCATAAACCGGTTATTCATAGCTAAAATACCGCTATCGGTTATAACCGTTCGATTTTTGAATGCCTATGAGTACCTCGGCATTTGCACTGTATCCGCCAAACGCCAACTACATTTCCTGATCAATGATCAATCTGAAACTAATAGTCTCTTGTGTTTCTTTACTTACAGTTGTGTTTTGTTTCTGTTACATTCCCCCTCCACCTTTTCCTCTTGAGTGTCATTTCGCCTGATGTTTGTACCCACTGGTACTGTTGTTTTGTACAATATAGGCTCACTGTCGAATCTTAAGGGTGTCTGTGTACTTTTGTATGGATATTTGAACTCTAAATGTATTCTTTAGTGTGTACTGTACTTCACGTTTGATCACGTTGTGAGCAGTTTGGTTGATTGCAGTATTGTCTACGTGTAGTTTCTGATGTCTGTGTGAGATACGCAGGAAAAAACCGCGTTGCAGCGTGCGAAAATGAAATTTTCCACAGCTACTGGATCGTTGTAGTCGCAAACCAAACAGAACAGATGATCCCCTAAATATTGGATAATTGAATTTTGATGTATTTATTGGTTTTGTACATATGTTACAGATTTTTCTTTGGTCTTGTGTACTGCGGCGGTACGACCTCTTCTTGCATGGGACTAAATAGCAATTTTTTTATATGCCGTGTCAGATTTCAGGATCGTCGTCCGCTCACCAACAAGAAAAAAATTCAAATAATATAATCTTCCTGTATTGTGAAATTTCAACGACAGATCCTTGCGCATATGATTCTAGGTTTGCTCTTCTTTAAAAACTGTCACTATGAAATAAATGTTTTAAATTTTCCTTAAAGATTGAAGTCACACAGAAGTTAGTAGCTGTGGCTGTGGTTGTTATAGACACAGATATTACAAGTTCTGCTCACTGATGATCGATTGACATATATGATCGATTCATTAAAATACTAAAAATTGATAAAAGTCTTCTTGCTTTATCTGTAAAACAAAATAACTTTCCCTAAATGTCTTCTTTCAAATTGTAAAATGGTTTGACAGTAAATAATTCTTCAGCTCCTATCAATGAATATATTTCTTGTAAAATTTCTATCAATATCAAAATAATGATCATTGACACTTGGTTAACTTTCGAGACACAATGACATTTATTGCTCTCACAATACAGATCAAGACTCAATGACAGATATACAAACACTGATTTTATGGTCTTTTTGATTTTCCACGAAAGTCTCTATAATAATGTCAATATCCGCGACGATAACCACAGACACCAGCATCTTGTTGCCTCGCGGCCGTCGACCCGCGACTTGAAGTGGGCCGATGTTTACTCCTTGAGCTCGGCGTCGAAGATGTTCCTCTCGTAGGTTGAATCGCCGTCACAGCACATGAAACACAAGAAACATACGAAAACTCTTTTAAGAATCACATAACATAAAACATTTACATAAAAATCACTTTAAACATAAAATATAAACATAATCCTTTCCGAAACTGAGCTGACATAAGGTAATAGTGGAGACAATAATCCGTCCCACTACAGTACTTCGCGACACACGTACGATCGAAAGAACACGCGTATATTCCGAGGTGACACGAGAGATGAGACGACCAAAACAGCTTATAATTGAGTCGCTACGAAAGTTGTACATCAGTATTGAATCTGGTGCTAAACGTCATTTTACGGAATAGAAATAATGAATGCACTACAATCATAAGAGAATCGTTTGCCATTTTATTGCAAATGGGGTTGCTTGAGAAAGTTCTAGTTAATGGTTTTTAGCATAGGAACGAGAAGGTTCCAGATGTAGTTCGAGGTAATTTGAGTCTCGATGTCTAGTGAATGATAGGGTTATTATTAATAGGGCAGCTCAAATTTAGTATATAATGTTGCTGAATCAGGAGAGCAGCATTTAGTATCGTTGTGATTCTCAGTGAACTTTGAGTTTTCCATAATAGAAGAAGTTATGTTATAAAGTGGAGATACTGATTTGAGAGAGGATTTAATTCTTGATAGTGATTCCTGTTTTATGTCTTTGAGGTGTACGGTGTGTAATTGGATATTTAAGTAATTTTAATGTTTGTCTGATTTAGTTCCGTTTAAGTATAGAAAGTATTAGTGTGCTTTGCATAGAGGCAAAGTCTTCACTGTAGTAGATCGAGAGAATCAATTGCTTGTGTTAGTATTGCTATGATTGGTGGTTCCGTAGGCAAAGTGACGGATTATTTTGGAAACAAGTGACTTATATGTGCTGTCGAACTGCTACGACCGCGGTTAATCGACGCCTCCAGCTTCGAGTACCCTTGCTACAGCAGAACGTTACGGGCTGCCAGCTCCGTAGGAGTCGGGCACCGTTACTTCAAAACATGCAGAGACAGCCACACTCCGATAGCTCGAAGCTCTCGAACAGGGGTCTCCCCTAGTGCGATCCTGGGCGTGGCCTGGAACTAGCGCCCTCTGTGCTAGTTGGAGGCACCAGCTGACCCTAATATAAGGCCAGCGCAGACTCGCCACACTCGCAGTTTTCGCCCAGAGGCCTTCCCGCACGCACCCTCGCTCGCTCGCGCCCGCGCCCAGACACGTGGCATAGTACGCCGCGAACGAGGAAGGACACTGGTTGCTGCGATACTAGAGCACTTGCTCTTGTTGACCGGCATTGTGCCCCACAAGAAGACGCGACAACGACCACTGCAGTGCCAAAAGTTTGGCCACGCAGCACTGCAATGTAACAACGCAGCCGCGTGTTTAAAATGCGCAGGGTCGCACGATACACGCGACTGCACGGCACCAAAGGGGGCTCCACACAAATGTGTGAACTGCGGCGGCGCACACGCTGCGAACCACCGCCGCTGCCCTTACGTCACACGGTGGGAAGATGAGCAGGCAGGAACAAGCGTCCTGACAACCGCCACTACAGCCAGGGGATCAGCGAGGACCGAGGCTCGACCCGCGAGCCCGCCAGCACGTGAGCAGGCCACGGCACAACATTCGGAGCACACCGTCGCTGCGATATTATCGGCGATGGAGGAGGAGCGTGCCGCCGTTAGGAAGGAACTAGCGGCGCTACGAACCGAAGTGCAGCAACTCCGAGAGGAAGTTCTCTCTTTATAGAAGCCGAAACCACGACGCACTCTGTCGCATGCGGCCACTCAAACGGACGGTCCCGAGGAAGTGATGGACGTCTGTAAACAAGGGGACATGGCGGTTCACACAGTTGAGCCAGCACTGCGAACACAGACTCAAGATTCGTCACCATCCACGGGATCGGTATCCACTCCCAAGAGCGAAGAGCAAATTGAATACGAGAAGATGCACTCTTTAGTGAAAAGCACAAAAGACCTACCACAATTTATGGAATTTGCAGCACAAGAAGCGGATAAATTTAAAGCTGGACAATCGCCCGTTCCTTACTATTTAGCGGCCGTCAAACCCACTAAGCCCCACAGGCCTTTGGACCCACGGCTCTTGAAACCGATTTTCAAGTACTTTCACAAAACTGACACACTCTACGTCAATACCTATCCAGTCTTAACGAAAATTCAATGGCGGTATATATTGGACATGATCGCTGCCGAAAAACAGGAGAAACAGAATCTACCAGTCACCATTTAGGACCATCAGTGGACTTAGAACACTATGCATCAATATGGAGCTTACACTTCAGCTATAAGAGGACTGGCAACATCGATACTTGACAGATAATTTTGATGTCGGGAATGCAGGACAAAAAGGACTCTTGTGAGTCCTAACCCCCTGCAATGAGTACAATAAAGATAAAAGAATCCTCTTACCTTTCACCCTGGAAGTCCAGCCGCCAAAGGCGGTAGTACTTCGGCTGCAGCACCAGACAAAACAAAACAAAACAAAAACAAAAAAACTCGCCACCGGCAGATTCATCGGCGATCGTCTCGGAGGATCGTGCTCTCCAATTAGATAAGAAGTGTTTGTGAGCTGTGGCCTCGGACTAGTGCGGCCACACGTTATGTCAGTTATATTACTTGTTTCAGACTGAACCGATTACAGGAATAAATTGGTTGTTTACATTTGTGTCTGGCATTAACACGAACCAAGTTTGAATTTTGTATCACTTATTCATTTGCTTATACAGAGAGACAGGGAGGGAGGAAACGTTAGAATAAATTATTTTATTTTACTGAAAGTCGTAAGCGAATCCGAACTAGAGGAAACAGAACAAGTTTTAAATATATCAAGGAGCTACATTTGCGAGAACGACAAACGAGGCTCCCATTTACTTTGACGAATGAGCCTGTTGCATGATTTGTTTAGATTTTTTGGGGAAAGTAGTCAGGCCAATACCTGAAGAGAGGGTCTTTAATTACAAAATAAGATTGAGGTAAAAGTATGATGGCACCTAGGTTTATGAAATCAACCCAGCTATTGTACTGGCAGTGTACTGGTAGTTCATCTAACTTCTATGAGAAGGAGAAATAAAGATGAAAAAAGAAACGAAGTTGTTAACTCCAATGATCAAGATCAAAGGAGAAAAAGATCGGTGTTATCACATCATTTTATAATTAGTCTTTCATTCTTAAATATAATTTTGTGTGCAGAAAGAAGTCATCGTATGTAGAGAAATTGATAATAGTATTCTATCATTGATTAGAGGAATCTTTATCGAATACTGGTTTTGAGTGTTGGTTTTATTTAGCTGCAAAACTTTAGTGTAGGAGTAAAACTTCTTCGAAGAAAAAGGTTGATCAGAGCAGATATATATCTGTATATATCTCTAACTTTGGATTTGCGAGAAATTATCTCTGGTTTAGGAACGAAGATTACGAATATTTTTGCGTCATTTTAAGTGATATTTCTTTTCAACTTAATTTAGTAATATTACAGTAACCAGTGACCCCGTTTAAGGCATTTTACATCAAAACAAAATAGCTGTGATACAATTAATCGCAACCAAATGACGAGATATAATAAATTGTCATTCAGAAGGTACGTAGGAAACGTCATTTATCTGTGAAACGACTATTTTAAAGTATAACGTGATAAATAGTATTCACATTTTAACATTTACAACAGATTATTGATTGTAATTCATACTACGAAGTAATCAAAGAAAGAATAACAGTGATATTCAGTAAACAATATGAATTTTAGAGCAAAGTTGTGAGTGAAGGACTGGCGCATGGAACCTGTTTTCTTTCAAAATTAAAACGCAGTTCAAAAATGTTCAAATGTAATTTATGACAATTTCTCACACTTAGAGTTCAAGTACTGTGTGTGTGAATCACTAGTAGAAAGTAACTGCGTTGTCCAGCACATATGTGCCTACTTATGGTGTCCGACAGGCTTCTTACCGAGCGCTGAGGAAAAGTAGAGTGAAATACAAAGACATCCGTGTGATACTCAGTCTCTGTAAGAATGAGGTGGTAGCGATTAGGAACTGTCACCAGGATCAAGAAGCAAATATCAGAAAAGCGGTAAGTGAAGAATGTGCTCTCTCCTCTCATATTCAACGCCTACGTCCAGGAAGCTGTGGTTGTACCAGTTTTAATGAACTCTGATTTCATTAACAAACAAATCTTTAAATGATCGTGACTTCGTAGCCGAAGTTAACTAGTACCAACTCACAATAATTATCCCTGACGATAATTTGAGCTTCCAAATTATTCATAATAAACTTCATGTCTTGAATATTTCAAATATTTCACGATTGCTTTCTACAATCAGATTGTTTAAGTTCGTAAATCCCTGAGTAAAATTTTAGTTGAGGACTCCACGAGAGGGTTTTTTGTTTTGTTTCAAAGCACTCGTATATATCTGCGATCGCTAAAGCCATGTCAACTTTCGTGCAACTTTAGTGACACGTACTTTTTGTATAAGTCTTTCAGATCACATTCAAACTTCACTTTAGAGAAAATCATTTACACATCTTGATTCAATTTTTTTATAAATCGTAGACTCTCATCAGTAACTTCTTTCAAAACTTTTATTTCAAATATATATATTTGACGTAATTAATCATACACAATTCAGTAAATACAAATCATGATTGCAAAGAGACTTCCTCTCAGTATGGAATACAAGTCACGACTAACTCTTTTTCATTTACATTTTTCTTCATATTCATTGTTAATATTTAAAGAAAATGTTTATCACGGTCCACAACAGCAGGCAATGTCTTCTAGTTCAGCGCGCCGACCTTCGGCTAATCAACGATAGCGACCAGCTTTTTTCTCGCTGACGTCGGCGGAGAACCCGTCACTGCGTACTGCTGCAGCACCGTCGTTACACATGAAACAAACAAAAGCAAAGAAAATTTACATAAGTACATGTTCTGAAACATTAATAACATTCAAAACAATATATTCCATAAGTACTGAATAACTGCGAAATTGAGTTTTATGAGGAAAATAGTGCATGTCCCACTACAAAGCTGTAGACCAAGTTCGTGAAAGTACAGAGGGGGGGGGGCAAAAAAAATTAATGGGCAGAGGCCAGACATGCTACGCTATGCAGACGATATTGCTATAATCACGGGGACAAAAGAAGACCTAGAAGAAGTCCTCAGAACAATGGACAACCAGTATGATATGAGAATAAACAAGAAAAAAATAAAGCGATGGTATGCTGTACAGAAGCAGAAAATGAACCTTGAAGATTAAGAATTGGAAGAGAGGAGCTGAAAGTGATTGAGGAATTTACTTACTTGGGAAGCAAGATTACAAAGGTTAGTAGAAATTGTGAGCAGCATACAACAGGCCAAAATTGCATTCAGTCTGAGGAAGAACTTACCAGCAAGAAGTTCAGTATGGAGATAAGAAAACGTCTAATGAAAGTTTTTGTTTGGAGTGTGGCTCTTTACGGTTGCGAAACTTGGACAACAGGAAAAGAGGAGAGAAGACGAATAGAGGCGCTGGAGATGTGGTGATACAGAAGGATGATGGAGATCAGCTGGAAAGAGAGACTGACCAATGAAGAGGTGCTTAGAAGAGTACAGGAAAACAGATCCCTGTGGAGGCACGTCCAATCAAGACGAGACAAACTTATAGGGCATCGTAAGACACAATAACATCATTAGAACAATAGCAGTAGGAGCTATATAGAGGAGAAACCGACAGGGTCAACCAAGAATACCATACATGCAACAGATCGTGAATGATGTTTGATGTAACACGTATGTGGAATGACGCGGTATATTTGCATGGGATAAGGGCCTTCTCCGATAAATACGTGGAGCACACCTCAGCAGGTCGATGTTCTTCATTCTTAGCCTCTCCCAGACGGTGGTAAGAAAATTGGTTAGATGTGCCTTCATCTCACAATGTGATGAACGTGGTAACGAAATACGGTCAGTAGACGCTAGCTGTCTAACTACGATTGGCCACGTTACAACAGTAGTATAATTGCAGTCTCATTTAATTTCAAAATTCTGAAATGTAAGCTCGTTCTTTGTTAACTGGCTTCTGTGACGTATGATAATACCACTTCTCTGATGAAATTTTCATGACTATTTTTAACTAAAATTGTTTAACACGTTCCGGATATTTGGACTGCCCCACAGTTTTAAAATAACATACATCAAATTTGTTATTGTAAGTAACTGATTAATGTGTTAATGTGACTGATAATACTTTCGTGTGTAATATTCTACTATACGATGCACATAGGTTCTGCGAATTTAAGTATTTGTTCCAAATTTATGTGCAAATGAACAATATTATAGTTTAAGTAGGCATTGTTTCACATTTAAATATACTTATGTCACTGTGTCACGATGTAAGCGCGAATAACATTTTTTTTTCTGGTGCACAATAGCATCTTGTGGACATGGTAAGGAAATTTGTATAATGTTAGACTAAATGTGAATGGTTATTTGTCTGGTAATTATTTGTTAACACAACATTCTTCTACTTAAATATGCCAATACCTTAAATTCAGAAAATATAATAAAATTTCTTGTGAAAGCAGAATTCGTCTGTACATGTGTCACATATTTTAATTTTACTTCAATCAGTCATGTATCTAATTCCTTTGTATAAACCATTCTGAACGGCATACATGGTTCAATTAGAATTGTTAGTGAGTTAGTTTTGCATTTGTTTTATGTGCTTCTTGATTTTGCAGTTAGGAACAATGGCCTGTTTTGCAAGTCACTGATTTGTAGATGGGAAAAGATATATAGATGCAAAATTTATGTTTGTGCTTCAAATTATGGGTCGCCATTTCTATACTTCCCTTTAAAATAATTCGTTTCAAACGATATCTCACTAATTGATATTATACTACACTAATAAACCCACACTTTTCATTTCTTAAAATTTTATTGGCGAATGAAACCCTGAGGGAGAAATTTCAATAATGTTAACACTGGCCAATGAAATCTACAATTTTAGTTTACTTGCACTTTAGTAGACTTGTTCCATACACAGAAATGACAGCGAGGTTTTCACTACAGGCACTGGTATACATGGAGTTTCAGCGACGCATCACAACACTGATAATTTTGATAGGACCCAACGCCAATTCCATAAGAGTTTTATTCATTTTGAGACAAGACGCTGTAAACTACGTCCTTATATTCAAATCCACATTAGTAGCAGACTTGCCCCGATCCAGCAACTGACAGTGAGACTTTCAAGTGTTGCTCGAAGTAAAGTTTTGCTACAGATACACGCAGAACAACCAAAATTTTGATTGAATATTGTGCAGCAATAAGCACTGTAACGTTAGTCATCTCTATACACGACAATGATGGCTAAGTTATAATCACTTGCACTTTATTAGACTTGCAAAAGGCATTAACTGCTGAGTGATTCGCGGGGATGAAGTTCAGGACGTCCTTTCTCTGTGATGCCAGTGAATTACATTAACGCACTAGTAGCTGCCAATTTACAGTCAGTCTGACTCTTGGTTCAGTATCCAATGAGAGTTTTTAATCAATATCATCGTACTCCAGTTTAAGAGTATGGAATTCCCCGACTACTGAACCTGAAATTGAAGAAACAAATGCAATGATTAAATGTTTAGCCTCACATCTAATAGCATTCATATTAATGAACACCACATTAGGTGTAATGTGACTATTTGCTGTGCTAGGACAGTTTTCGCTATTGAAACATCTTCTAGCTGCCGAGTTGTGCCGAAGACTGTACTATTAGATGCAACAATGAGACCAGTATGTCATGATTACACTGAATTGGTAAACGCAACTTGTTATATTGACGATAGGGCCCTTATACAGTGAATTTGTTGAATTACAGCTAGCGTAGGATTTAGTCACCACCAAAAGTAAGTGTAATCACATAATTAGAAATCACATATCCTTCATACATTGATAAATGATTGCAACCCTTCTTCTTCTAACTTAAATTTCTAGCGTATCAGAAATATAGACGGTTATTAAGAAACGGACTTACCAACATGGTTCATCTGCGTATATCAAGAGGAGTGGAAGACGCTGTCGGTATATTTTGTCAGAGAGCCGCTACTTTTTAAACAAGGCGATTAAAACTTTTGCCGGCTCCAAACTAATATCAGTTTGTAAATTAATACAATACTTTTAAGAAACTCGAGTTTACTTATGATATTAGGTACAAATTTAATCACTTTACACCTTACAAACTTTCATAGTAAGTATGCAATAATACCAGTTTGCGATATATGAAACTCTTCTTGTATCTTATTTTCAAGCAACTTCTCCAAAACTGGTACAACATGAGAAGCAAAACATTTTACATCGACTTCTCTGGCAAACTCTGTCAATGTAGACAGTGCCATTCTGCGTCCGTACACAGACGTTCAATACCTCACCCAAATGATCTGCAAGGAAAACAGATTGCAAAATTAACTTCACACCAATAAATAACAATTATGAATACTTAGAATTGAATTACATTTGACTATATACAATCAACATCACTCATAATAATTGAATTAAATATGATATGTACCATCAACATCACACATATTAATTATATACAGAGTGTCCCAGCTATCTTGCTCACCCAAAATATCTCTGGAACAACAACAGATATTGTAAAACGACTTTCAGCGGAATCAGTGTAAGGCTTGGGCTCATGAAGTACATATTTTGAAACATTCTAAAACGAAAGCATGCTTGTTTTTTAATACAAACTTATCTTTTTTTAAATGGATACCCTGTATTATTTCTTCAGTAATCTATAACAAATCTCATAAACAATGGCGTTGATTGCATCGCAATACGCCAATTACATCCTGAGATACTGCGACGCGAAGGAAACGGACCACGCTGGTTCCTACCGACTATATTGTTGGCGACTTTAGCGCCATTTAGCGATGAAGAATTGGTAATGTTATTTCGTATGGTATTTTGCTTGTCTGGTATTTGCTCATGGGCAAGTAATACAGGATACAACGATAAAACAGAAGTTATATTCATTTAGTACGTGAAGAGTACCGTTCTACGTAATAACTATCATGAAATTTACGAGAACGATTAATATTAGGGTGGACATTCTGCCATGATATAATAATGTTCGCTTTCAAATTTTCTGAAGAATAAGTTTAAAGATGCAGGTTCGGAATAATAAAGGACATACAGGCACTAATTTTGGTTTTCTAGATGTGTTTTTCCTATTAACATCGTCACTTTATAACACTTTGAATTCTCAAAACACTCGTCGTAAGCTTCTGTCACCAAGGGAATCTGGCGATGGCCTTGCGTTTAAATAATCGATCAAGCCCACAATTGTGATAATTATATCTCTGGTTAACGTAACGCAAATACTGCAATAATACTCTGTTAAACCTTTTACCACTTTTAAAACATATAAAGGGTTGGTTTAGTACCTCCAAATAACATTCTGTTCATAACAGTACTCAGTAAGACAGGTCACAGACGTAGCTAACTAAAAATTCAGTTTCATGTGCAAAATCGTTACTCGACTAAATTACTCTGCGACTCATTATTTCAGTAGCACGTACCTTTCATTTACGATTCTTTAAAATAGTAAATTATCTTCCAAAATTGAAATTTAAAATACTTTCAAGACAATAATTCTTTTAACACCAGTATTTTCAGTTTTCACAGATATTCTTCTTTACGTTTTATTAATAACACTTCAATAGAAAGTCAATACAAACAACACACCATATCAGTATCTCCTAACACTTCGAATGTTATCACTATAAATTACGACATGTAGAACTTTTTCTTTCTTTTTTACATGAACAATGCCAATACAAGATATTATATATTATCTCGCGTCCGCTGGCTCAACGACATCGTCTTCTGGCGAGGCAAGGCTGTCGGCTGCTAACGTATAATGGCGGGAATCCCTTCATTGCCGCACCTTCCTGCTACCAGTCGTCGTCGTCGTTGACTCAGCGTTCTCGAACACATGAAACAGAAGAAAGAAAAAAAAAGCGGAAAACGCAACACAGTATATCATGTATAACACCCTGCAAAGTGAGTTGCTGTTAAATATCATGGTCGCACAAATTACGGTACACTACCGTAATAGACCCTCGCAGTTCAGGAACTGGATGCTTCCGGTTACCATAGAAATATTCTCTTACACTGGTTTGTACGAAACTGATTAACAATGGTGCCATCAATTTCAGCGGATAGCAATTTATACTTACTTATTCTAAAAAAAATTGCCCCCTCTGGTTATCTAGTACGTGTACTTTTCTGTACGTATTAGTAAACCTCCAGCTGAATAGGATAGTGGAAGTGAATACCAAAACAGAGGATATTATTCAGAGGCAGTTGATGTCAACATGCACCAACTTCTCATGACGCCAATGTATTCATGCAATGTCTGTCTCTATAGTTTGGGGTGTGAACAACAAGCTTGTCATAGATGTAGACGGTTATTTAAACCCTCGACCTATAGTAGAACAAATATTTCTTTAGGTCTTATGGTCCAGTCTGCTATTCAAAGCAGCCACTGCCGTAACATAACTCCAGAATTGCTTTACTTTTCGATTCTGCATGATTTTTGTGTGGTGGATCAGAGTTAGCTCCTTGTAAGAGGTCGCCTTCAAATGAAAATCGCAAAACACCAATGAAAATGTTCGAGCTTGGTGCAGTTTATCGTGCGTTTTTCGATTATGAACACTCTATACCTAAGTGCATTAGACAAAATTTCGAACTAAGTGCTCTAGTCAGGGTTGGTGTGCAATGTCTGTGACCAGCAGATGGATTGCTGTAGAGCTAGGTTCAGAAGTAAAAGATGACTATGAAAAGTAACTTTGCTCTTTGCAGAATCGCTGTGGTAAATGCTTCGAATCAATATGTGATAAGCGGGCTGTTTGAGATCCGGCCCATAAAGAGTCGGGGTTCTATTCAGCCAATGTCGACTGGAATACACTCTTCCAAATTTTGAAGGTATCAGGGGTAAAATATAGGGAGCGAAGAATTATATTCAACCTATATAAAAACCTTATTAGAGTCGAAGGGCAGGAAAGGGACGCAGAGGTTGGGAAGGGAGTAAAACAGGGTTGTAGCCATTCCCCAGTGTTGTTCAATCTGTGCATTGAGCAGGCAGTGAAGGAATGCAAGGAGAAATTTGGAGAGGGCATTAAAGTGCAGGGAGAAGAAACAAAAACATTGCGGTTTGCCGATGACATAGTAATTCTGTCAGAGACCGCAAAGGATCTGGAAGAGTAATTGAATGGGATAGACAGTGTCTTGAAAGGAAGGTATAAGATGAACATTAACAAGAGCAAAACGAAGGTAATGGAATGCAATGTCAGAAAATCGGGCGATGCTGAAGGATTTAGATTAGGTAATGAGACAATAAAAGTAGTAGATGAATTTTCTTATTTGGGTTGCAAGATAACTTCTAATGGCCGAAGTAAAGAAGATATAAAATGCAGAATGGCTATGGGGAGAAAAGCGTTTCTACAGAAGCGAAACTTGTTCACATCCTATATTAATTTAAATGTTAGGCAGTCCTTTCTGAAAGCATTTGTGTGGAGTGTAGCATTGTATGGGAGTGAAACGTGGACGATAAGGAGTTCAGATAAAAAGATGATAGAAGCTTTTGAAATGAGGTGCTACAGACGAATGATAAAAATTGGATGGATAGATCACGTAACTAATGAGGAGGTGCTTAACCGATTCGGGGAGAAAAGGAGTTTCTGGCATATCCTGACTAAAAGAAGGGATAGATTGGTTGGACACATTCTAAGACAGCAAGGAATTGTCAACCTAGCATTAGAAGGAAGCGTGTGGAGTGAAAATCGTAGAGGGAGACCGAGGGACGAATATAGTAAGCAGATCCAAAAGGATGTAGGTTGTCGAACATATTCTCAGATGAAGAGACTTGCACAGGACAGGGTAGCGTGGAGAGCTGCATCAAACCAGTCTGCGGACTGAAGACCACAACAACAACAACCATAAAATGTCTGTTCAGACATTTAAATTTCAGCAACCAATTTAAGTAAGAATATTTACCGCCAGCGTTCTCTCTTGATATATGCTACTTAATGAGTAACGTTTACATCAAGTTAGGTAGTACCAGGTTGTGGAGTTCTTAAAAAGAAACAGCTGTCAACGTCCATAGTAGAAGATTTAAAAGTTTAATCAATTTGAAGCAAAGAGCTCTTAAACGCAGTCATTTATTTACTTTTGAAACATGAGCAGGTGAGTGTCAAAAACTATATGAAGTTACCTAAGCAAGACTTTCACTAATTTTTAATACTAGAGTGTATGTTACACAGTAGCTGTGAATGTATGTGTTTTATTATATTTGTTATATTATCATGTGGTGGTTGTTACTCATTTTATTATCAGCTTTAATAATGTATGATAATCACAGGGCATTGTAGCATTCTGAGTACGGAGTAATTATAAAATTGGTCCCACGTTTGCAAAGGTGCCCATCTCCCGTTGGCCAATGACTCACCCCACCCCGCACCCCCAACCCAAACTGCGAACAACCCCCCCTCCCCCCTACAGAACAGATATTAGGTTCCGGATATAAATGATTTTGAAATTAACTATCTTTTATTTCACGTTTTGTAAATTGTTTTTTATAGCCCTCCGCCCCAGGCTGGCCAAAAGTACTAATTTTTCGCCCCCCCCCCCCCAGAAATTTCAATGGCGCAAATTGCGTCATGACACTCCCCCACCCCCCACGCCTGTGGGCACCTCTGCACTTTTGCAAATATGATCACCATAACAAGCAATTATTATAAGGAAAAGAAAACAGATGTCAGAGGAATACATACCGGGTGATCAAAAAATCAGTATAAGTTTAAAAACTTAATAAATCACGGTATAATGTAGATAGAGAGGTAAAAATTGACACACATGCTTGGAATGACATGGGATTTTATAAAAACCGAAAAAATGGTTCAAAAAATGTCCGACAGATGATGCTTCATCTGATCAGAAAAGCAATAATTAGCATAACAGGCATTGGCATCGGATGTTGTCTTTCAGCATCCCCAGAGATGTCGGTCGATCACGTTACACTTACGACTTTAGGTAACCCCAAAACCAATCGCACCGGCTGAGGTCTGGGGGCTTGAAAGGCCGAGCCTGACGAAAGTGGCAGCTGAGCACACGATCATCACCAAACAACGCGCGCAAGAGATCTTTCAGGCGTTTGTTCTAATAAAACCCCATGTCACTCCAAGCATGTGTGTCAATTTTTACCTCTCTATCTACATTATTCCGTGATTTATTAAGTTTTCAAATTTATACTGACTTTTTGATCACCCGGTATATGCCAGTTTAACTACCGAAATTACCATTTCTGGAACACTCTTTCACATAATCAAAATTAATTGTAAATACTTATTGGTGTGATATCTTTCGAAAGAACGAACATCAGACCAATAAATAAGTAGAATTTACATGCGACGATGACGTACTGGGTTCCAGTTTTCAGTGGTAATGTGATAAAACGTTGGACCTGATGGTGAACATTGAGGAATATGGTGGAGGGACGCTACTTTCGTAACGTGGGATTATTGAGAATTTTAAGTGGACAGGAGACGCGCTCAGGAAGGACCGGAAGTTAACGCGACTGCTGGCCTAAAGTTTGTAATCGATTGATACATCATCATCATCATTTTCCATCTCCAGTTTCCCGGGTGTGGCTAACAAGCGCTCTCCATCTCATCCGATCTTGATATAACATTTGGTCTTGGACATCATCCCAGTTAAAACCGTTCTTCTCTACGTCTGATTTAACTGCCTCTATCCATCGTCTCATTGGACTTCCTCTTGGTCTTCTTCCTCCCACTTCCGTTCTGAAGTATTTTTTAGCTGTTCTTGTGCTATCCATTCTCATTACATGGCCATACCACTGCAGTCTTCGTTTCCCCAAGATGTTCGCAACAAGGTCCCTGATACCAGCTGCTTCTCTGTGTACCTCATTTCTGATCTTGTCTCTCGTGGTGCTGTGATTCATAGTCCTGACAAACCTCATTTCTGTTGCTTGGATTCTGCTGTAATCCTTTTTTAACAATGTACAAGTTTCCATGCCATATATAAAGATTTGAGTAAGGTAATTGTTATACAAAGTTAACTTTGCCTCCTGGGGTACTTTTTTGTCCCAGAGTAGATTCAGAACTTGCATGTAGAAATTTGATGCTTTTTGTGTCCTTTTGAGGATTTCTTGGCGGATGGTGTTGTCCTTGGAGAAAATACTTCCAAGGTACTGAAAGTGGGAAACTGATTTAATTTTTGTTCCCTCCAAGTAGATGTTTGAACTTCTTCCCTTCTTGTTTATGGTCATCTCAACCGCCTTGTTCTTGATGATTTTCAGGATAGATTCTTTAAATTTATTGTTCCAGACAGTCAGGCTCTTCTGCACTTCTTTTTCTATTTCTCCATACTCATTAACGTAATATTTTATTTTTATACCGAAGTCTTCAGTTCTTTCCAGCACTAAGATCACACGGTGCAGTAATGGATATTAATTTTTTCTTAAAACGTTTCAGTTTTTTTATATCAGGTAGGGTAATATTTTTTACTTAATTTGCTCTATTTCAATGGTAAGACAACACGCGAATATAAATACAGAGACTGAAGGCGAGATTTCGTGGCTGCACAATACAGTTCCGAGTTAACATTAACACTACCTTCCGTTAAATTGTCCTTAAAGTGACGCTTTAACGTTTAACTAAATTAACTTTTTCAGTAACGGGTTAACGATTAATGAAGTTAACTTTTTGGTTAACGCTGTTCATCTCTGGCAAAGTACCATTGTGACAGATCACAGTAATCACTCGCCCCGTCTACCTATAAAAATATCGCTAAATGTCATATTCCCCTGATTAATGAACGTTACGAACAAAGATGTTTAACAAAAACGTAACTGCTTGGAAATGGTTGTCAAAAGGTTGCAGTAGAATTTGAGATGGGCACTCAAACTTTTGAAGTTCTTACATATCTTTCTTTGAAATTTATTATGATTTGTCTAAAGAACAAGTGCACAAGAGAAGAAAAGAAGAGAAGAATAAAGAAGCGAAGAAAGAAGATGAGAAGCAACCAAGGTCGCAAGAGGACAGACGATGGGTAGAAGCACAAAGTCTGTGGTAGAAGATTGAGATACCTTTTCTCCTATCCTAAAACAATTAATTTCTACAATAATTGTAGAGTAGTCAGCACACTAGCCATATCTCAGTGATACATTTGCATCGCTAACTAAATGCTAATTGATCCAGCAAGTTATGTAAGTCCCGCACTTACAATACATCACGAAAATCGAGCAACATGAAATACTGCTGCAAAGCAGATTCTTCTACCACAAATCCAACGTCCACATATTGTCATACAGGTTCAGGTGTGACGGAAGAGTTACATCATCTCTTCAATACATTAGCTGACAGTCATCAGTTGCTGTCAACTAGAGGCACAACTCCACTACACTGCTCCTCAAAAACGACGAAAGTCAGCATCTCATGCTATAGTTCTGCTCTCATGGTGTACACCACTCTAAAGACGAAATTCCACAACTACAATGGATCATCAGATAACAAATCAATAAATGTAGCAGAACGATAAACGATGTGAAAACATAAAAAAGTGAGTGCTAGTGAAAATAAAAATAAAAGCAATTCATTATTAAAATACATGTGTGAAATGTTCATAATTAGTGATTTGTGCAACGAAAAATAATAATAATATGATAATAACAGTTTTCTTATGTAATTTATATATGTAAAGTAACATTCCAGTTATATACATATAAATTATTGCATTGATCTGCATGTTAATTTTCATACTATGTTCTTTGTAAAGTTACCTAACATTTTTTTATTTTAAAATTTTGTAAAATAAAAAATACTAGTATGAGGGATAGTAAAGTATAGCAGCTTCTTTATTCTTTGATTGAAGTACAGAGATACAATTAAGTAAAAACAATTCTAAAATTAAAGCAGAGAATCACAAAAAAGCTGTTGCAGACTTCATGCAAAGCTAACTAAAAAATTAAACCATAAAAATATCATGTACATTTATACTGTACGCAAACAAGTTTAGAGAAATAAATCAATTTTAAAGTTCAATTATGAAAAACAGAAACACATAATGTCAAGAAAGAAAGAAACAAAAAGCACTATTGTGAATGTTAATTTTTGCTATGACGCAAAACACAATTCTATAAATAGTAGTTAAATCTGTATAGAAAATAATAAAATGTAGAATTGTTAGGAATGGCTGAATGATAATTTTGAATCGATAATTTTTGCCTGTTTTTGTTAATGTATTCCTTGGCACTAACAAAATCTCATACAAAAACTTTGTATGGATATGTAAGGGATATGTAAGGAGTCAAGTCTTCGTCATTCTCATTTCCTGCATAGCCTAACCTCAAAATCACATTCTACTCGTCAAGACGAATCGTTTGAACACAAACTCGAAGGAATGCGGCCATTTTCAACGACAATAAAATACAGTTTGATATGGAAATTACAAGATCATGTCATTAGACAACAAGATAACCAAGGCTGATGCATACAGGTGGGCGAAAGGGTTCCTACTCCAGTCGCCCCGGGCGTTCTTTGGTCAGAAAGCCACTGCCTTCTTGGAGATATACAGACGCTTTAAAATCCTTTTAAAAGCCACAATACCACTCTCAAGAAAAGGTGTTTACTTAAAGCCTTGGGACGCAGGTGGAACGCGAATGCTGAGAAGTCTGAGAGGAAATACTTAAATGAGACGTCAGCTAACTCACTATTAGCCAGTAAGTTCAAATGTTCAAATATTTGTAAATCTATCGGGCCAAACTGCGTGGTCATCAGTCCGTTAATGTTTGTAAATCTATCGGACCAAACTGCGTGGTCATCAGTCCGTAGCTTACAAACTACTTAAACCTAGGTAAACTAACCTACGGACAAACACACACACCCATGCCCCAGGGAGGACTCGAACCTCCACGGCGAGCAACCGCGCGCTCCGCAGCGAGACGCTTTAGATCACTCGGCTACTCCACCGCGGCAGCCAGCAAGTCATACAGCGTTTTAAGTCGCACTATCCGACTGGTAGGAGAGCCATGGCAAGGAAGCGCCAGCGTGATCAAAAGATATATAAAAGCAGAACGAGGAAAATTAAGGCAGACTCGCTCTCTTGCCCGAACCAGCTGTGTGTGTCGTCGCTAGCGGTGCGACGCCCTCGCAGTGATTTCTTGCGCAGAGAGGTGATAAAGATTCCTGTACAGTATCGCAATATAGGAGGGTACTAGAATTTACGCAGGGCGGTGTAAATTTGACGTCACCTGGCAGCAAGCGCCGAGCAGCTGCCGCAGTACCCTTATGAAACGTGCAAGCAAGGTTATTCCATAAAAGGTTGGGCCCGAAGCGAAACGAGCTGCTATTGGCCGTTGAAATGACGTCAGCGGCGAAGCAGAACTGCCAGCGGGCGGCGCTGCGCCGTCACGTAGAACAACACTAAACACACTAAAGTTAAGTTGCTTATTGAAGTTACATACCTCGATAAACTCTTCCGACAAACCGAAGAATGCCGCTGAGGTGATTTTCGCCTCTCTTATGGCGCTGCTTTCTCTTTCTTCAGTTTCATGTTCAAGTAGCGCACTCGAATAAAAATTCGGGTCCGTAAGAATATTTTAATGACCTCCGGCGCCACGTGAGATATTTCTGCGAAATTACGTCAGCTAATCACTACGAAATATTTTTTTCTTTTGAAAGTATGTCACTTCCGTTAATCTCGTTGAACAGGAGCTCAAACAGTGAGATCTGTCGCATCCACTCGTCAGATAGCACTAGCATACAGAAATTCCATCCACCCGTATTCTGCGAGGTGTTTTGGAAGAGGACAAAGTAGTTCATTAGACGACACTCTCGGTGAGGTGTCATATTTCGCAACACAGCGTGCAATCGAATATCTTTTTACGCTGTTTGGTGCAATGTATCCTGTCAGGTATCTGTATCCTTTAGCTGGGCAATCAACGTCTGTCACAGATGGTGCAGCAGCCTTACAACTGAAACTGGCTGTCTGCTTCCCCATCTGCGATGGTCATTGCTTCAGACATATCCGGAAAAATCCACACAGTAGACTAGATGTCAAATTGTTGAGTCTTCTTTCTGTCTCACAGACTAAGTATTAGACATGTTTGGGCTTTCCTTTCCCAGAAGCAACAAACGCAGCCGATGTTTTATTTCCTTAGGGGGAGGATGACGATAGAAATGGCCAAGACCTCTAAGCTGTGAAAATAATTTTTCAAGACAGTCCTAGTTCAGCCGTGCTGTTAATATACACTTCATACCTAGTGACAAAAGGTCAGAATGAAGGCCAAATGAAGAATTAATTGACATTAAGAGTCCATTCTGAAATGGTAACAGCTGCCTCCGGTTTCCAATCTGCACTGTTTCAGAGCACAAATTCATTTTGCTGAGAACTATTTTTTGGAGCTGCGCGTTTGTTCAATAGGCACTTGCTAATGTCTTATTGACAGCGATTCTGCGAGAATTTAAAATGTCAGACGAATCATTAACATATTAAACTGAATTAGAGGCATCGAAATTTCTGTCGTGAAACACACGAATTAACGAAATGTTCCCTCTAATACACAGTAAACAACAAGCTACGGCAGGGCTTAAACTACAACTGCCGCCATGTGCTTCGGCGGTGACGTCATGCGCAGTACGACGAATTTCTACGTCGGACTGAGCAGTCCATTCCGGCCCCCTCTGCGTGCAAGTAGGAAGTTCTGTTTTGCGCTCGCTCGTTTCGTGACCTGTTAAGAGTTCGGATAGAAAGTAGCTTTCTTGTAATAGGGGACGATTTTTCCATACATTCTTTCTGTAATTATAAGTAAGAACGGTTGTGCTGTTGCGGAGTGCAATAACAGTGGACGCAAGACGGAAGGCATTTTGTACCATTGGTTTCCAAAAGATGAGGAACTTCAACGCATATGGATCTCTGGCTGTAAACGGCAAGACGAGATAATTGTCAAAAATGCCAGAATTTGTTCCGAACATTTTTGTGAAGCCGATTACAAAAGAGACTTGCATAATGAATTGTAAGGATTCTGATCATCGATATTTTATTGATAAAATTGTATGTATGAAAGTAGTATGCAGTTCAGTGTTCATAGTAATTAAATGAGTAATACAAAAACATTAATACGAAAATCGCCGGCCGAGGGGACTGAGGCGCTCCAGTCACGGTCTCCACGACCACTACGGTCGTGGGTTCGAATCCCCCCTCGGGCATGGATATTTGTGCTGTCCTTAGTGTTAGCTAGTTCATAAGTAGTTTGTACGTTTAGGGACTGATGACCCCGTACTAATGTCTACCTGGGGAAGGCTTTAGGCACGGTTTTATGGCGATCGGATAGCTATTTATCTATCTATATTAATATGAATGTTTGTTCGGTGTACGCTTATCATGTCCAAACGACAAGACGCAGAGACTTAAATATTTGCACAGTTACTAATTTATACCTGAGAAAGGTTTTAGGCACAGTTTTATAGCGAGCTGATAGATATTTTGTAATTTAAAGAATATAACGCGAAATGCGGAACAATAATAATTCTTTGAAAATTATATTTACTCTTTGAAAGTAGTTTTATTGGTTGCATTGTTGCTTGAGGGTTGATAATGATAAAAGGGTGGAGTATATTGGGATGGAAAGTTATCGGTGTATATAAAATTGTACGTGTGTGTGTGTGTTAATATTTCGCTCTGCAGCGAGAACTACAGAACGCAAACGAATGGTGTGTGTGTGTGTAATTGTTGTCCGAAGTCTCCCGTTGTACACCATAACAGTTCTATGCCGACAGTTATAAGGAGGTGGACGACATGGTGGTTAAAAGTGGTCAAATTATTAAAAAAATTCGAACTGAAGGCCAGCGATGACATTTGCGACTCTATAGCAAGGAGGTTACGTACAGCTTAATGTGATGCCACAGACCATATGTTTGGTCTATGCCTGCTACAATGTCTTCAGCTCTTTCTCTGTACGGATAAGCACACGAATAAGGAAATATAATAATAAATAAATACAGCAGAAAAAAGGAAATTTCTTTTAACACATTTCTTTTAAAAAAATCGATTTAACGTTTCGCGCATTACATCAAGTGATCCATCTGTGATATTATTACAATCATTATTGTTGAATTTCGTGATTGGATTATTCGAAACTAGTGCATTTCTTATATATTCTCTGATAAATGTAACATGTTTTTAGAAAAAAGGAGAATGATAGAGAGAGAGTGGATAGGAAAAGTACTAAGTCAAGGTTGGAATGAATAAATAAATAAATACCCGGGAAACGCCGGGTTTTCAACTAGTCTAATATACAAAAATGAAGGCCTCTGTTTGTCCGGTCTGCTATGCCTCTCAATGTCATTCAATCGATTGCGATAAAACTTCGTCAACTTATTGCATGAACTAGCGTCACGGTTATAGGCATAGTAAAATTTCGAAATTCGCACTCTGAGGGGGTGAAATCATGATATTATATAAAACAGAAGCACATTTTCTGTCGCCGGCCGCGGTGGCCGAGGTGACTGAGGCGCTCCAGTCACGATCAGCACGGCCACTACGGTCGGGGGTTCGAATCCCCCCTCGAGAATGGATATTTGTGCCGTCTTTAGTCTTACCTAGTTCATAAGTAGTTTGTAAGCTTAGGGACTGATAACCCCGTAGTTAAGTCCCATAAGTTGTACAAACATTTTGAACATTTTCTGTCTGTCTGTCCCTTTAACCTCCTATTACTCGAGAACTACTGAACTTATGGTGATGAGGTTTCCTTTAAATCGTAGATCTCACAAAGGTATTAAAAAAAGTCAGGGAGAGCATATGTATAACTTTTACGAGTGAAGCATATGTACCATTTTTGTCTCCTAAGGCGCTAGCACCGTATGGCTTCAGACTACATAAATAGTTATTGTGGGAAATCTATAGAAGTTAGACATGTGCTCTCACGGACTTTATTTTAAATCTTTATGAGCTCTACAATTTAAAAACAAACCTCAGTGGTTCTCGAGTTAAAGACGTTTAATTATCACCCGTGCCAAGTCGCGGGTCGTGACGGGTTAGCTAGTTGTTAATAATGTTTGAAGCTTTTCTTTTTCAGTCCTTTGTATGTTAGTACACATATATATTAATCACAAGCGTGTTCCACCGTTTAAAAGCAATGATTTTTCTCCGATGTTATTCAATTTGTACATCGAGTAGACGGTGAAGGAAAGCAAGGAAAAATTTGGAATAGCGATTTAAGTTCAGGGTGAAGAAATAAAAACTTTGCGTTTGGCTAATGACATTGTAATTCTCTCAGAGACAGCATAGGACCTGAAAGAGCAGTTGAATGGAATGGACAGTGTGTTGAAGAGAGCGCATAAAATGAACATTAACAAGACTAAAACAAAAATAATGGAATGCAGTCTTAGAAAATCAGGCGATGCTGAAGGAATTAGATTAGGTAACGAAACAATGAAGGTGGGAGATGAGTTTTGTTCAAAATGTTCGTATAGCTTATGGGACTTACCTACGGGGTCATCAGTCCCTACAAACTACTTATGAACTAGCTAACACGAAGGACGGCACAAATATCCATGCCCGAGGGGGGATTCGAACCCCCGACCGCAGTGGCCGCGCAGACGGTGACTGGCGTGCCACAGTCCCCTCGGCCACCGCGGCCGGCTGAGTTTTGTTAGTTGGGTAGTAAAATAACATATGACGGTCGCTGTAAAGAGGATATAACATGCATAATGGCAATGGGAAGTAAAGCATTTTTTTTTTTTAATAAAAATTTGCTAACATCGAATATTAAGTGTAAGGAAGTCTTTTCTGAAGGCATTTGTGTGTAGAGTTGCCTTGTACGGGAGTGAAACATGGACGATAAGCAGTGCGGACAGGAAGAGAATAGGGGCTTTTGAAATGTGGTGCTACAGAAGAATGCTGAAGATTAGGTGGGTAGATCGCATAACTAATGAAGAGGTACTGAACAGAATTGGTGAGAAAAGGATTTTTTGGCAAAACATGACTAAAAGAAGGGATCGCTTGGTAGGACACATTCTTAGACATCGAGGAATCGTAAGTTTGGCATTGGAGTGAAGTGTGTGGGGTAAAAATTGCAGAGGGAGACCAAGAGACGCATATAGTAAGCAGATGCAAATGGATGTGGGTTGTCGTTCTTATGAGGAGATGAAAAGGCTTGCTCAGGATAGAGTAGGGTGGAGAGCTGCATCAAACCAGTCTCCAGACTAAAGAACACAACAAGAACAACAACAACATGGTGTGAACATAGGCAGAGTGCAGTAGTTTACGCTTGTGAGCGCATTTTTGTGTGGCAGTGTGGTGGGATAGTCTGAGACTGACATACCACGCCAATTTATAGCCAGACAAGCATTTATACGTCGTTCTTGACTTCAACAAAAAGCAGGGAACGTGCGTTCGGCAGTAGTCGACCAAGATAAACAATATTTAGTTTCGATTTCAGTGATGATGCAGCTAGGAGCCATCGGCGCAGTTAACGGTATTGTGTGTGATGCTTTACGCGAACTCCAGCCATCCCCAAACAGCAATAAAAAATGAAGAGTTTTTAACACTGCGAAATATTTCTTACATTGCGACAGCCTTGAACACAAACAGACGCAACTGAATTAATTTTTTGAAGTTAAGTAGGCGCAGTTCTTCAGCCATTCTACCCACTTCATTTTATTTTGAAATTTTTTATACGTTTCATCTATCCTGTCAACCTATCCGAACTTGGAAATTAAAAATTTAATTTGTTTCTTTATTAATTTGAGTTTTCTTAATAATAAACATAATTTTCTATCAGTTCTTTTTTATTTCAGTAACTAGCAACATCACTTTAGTACCCGAACTGATATCACTATTTACACTTTATTAATTTTAAGATTTTTTCTTGCAGGAGATGTCATCAATGTCTATCTTCACCGATTGTAGATAGCCCAGGAGCATCTTTCTGACGTCTGCATGACATGCTGTTGATGTCTTCCTTGCGGGAGCCTCGGGTACAGTAAATAGTGAGATCAGTCCGTTGCAAACTATAAATAGTTGCAAGAGTAGAATAAAAATCTCAACAGCACAGATTTGATTTTAGATAGTGAACAGAGAGAGAGGGGAATGGAGGAGAGAGTGAGAGAAAAGAGCGAGTGACGAACAGAGACAGAAGAAAACAGAAGATGGTCAGAGAGAGAAAAAGAGAGATTTACTAATTGAAGATTGCAATGAATAACATTTGTGTAGACATAAAATAATTTGAAGTGTAGTAAATATTGTCCTCTTTCAGTTTTATCAAATATTAATTCGAAGCATTTACCACAGCGAGGTCCGCAAACATCAAAGTTATTTTCCATGGTCATTTTTTACTTCTGAACCAAGCTCTATAGCACTCCATCTGCTGGTCTCAAACACTTCACACCATAAGAGGACAGTTAAATTCAATGGGTTTCTCTTACTTTTTGGACCAACGTTGCACAGGTTCAGTCTGTGAGGAGCCACAGCAATTTGAAGCCATGTGGCTGTCTGTCCGTTCCACAACTACTAAATCACCATTTTGAGCAACATGTTCTATCATTTACAAACATTATGAAATATTTCATGGACGCTGCTTTTAATAAAAAATTTAATTTATTAATTAAAAAGTAGCGTCCTTGGAATTAATATTTTACAATATGTCTAAATGACATATACGACACAGAGCGCCCAGAAGATTACAAATGTTTTATCTTTGTCCAGCATCCATCCTGTCTGCCTATGAGAGGAGAAAGCCCTTAATTCTGTTGGCCCTAATTGTTCCACATCCATAGAGCTTGATTTCAGTCAATTTCTCCAGTAGAAGCATTGACGTCAAATATCTGTTGCGACAATCAGCATGCAAGGATACGAAGAAAAGGTATCAGATAAAAACTAACCTCAATAAATAAAAATGCAACAACTCCAACCCTCACGAATGTGATGATGGCGACACTTAGAAGTCATTAGCAGCACGCAAAACAGATTTCTTGGTATTAGGCAGATACATGAACTAGAGTAACCTCCCGATCGTACGTTTCCGGCTGCAAGCTACATTCAACCTGCAGGAAAATAAATGTATAAGGTCGAATCTTATACAGATTATGGGACTTAACTGCGGGGTCATCAGTCCCTAAACCTACAAACTACTTATGAACTAACTTATACTAAAAACAGCACAAACATCTATGCCCGAGGGGGGATTCGAACCCCCGACGGGGAACGGCTTCGCGCATCGTAGCATAGCGCCTCAATGCGCTCGGCCGCGGCGAGCGTAAGCTCTGCCTCCAATGACCACGTTGTCGACGGGGAGTTAAACGCTAATATTCCTAACTACCTTCCTTACAGACTATAAACAATATTTCTTGTGACTTGTCCACGATATAATATGAATATTTTCTGTGGAGAGCCCATGCCTGAGCAAACGATGTAAAGCTGTCCGCGTGAGAAACATGGAGATTTCAAATACACTACACAGTATTGAGTAGATTACCCTCTGATTTATTAATCATAATAGAAAATGCATGTCCCACTGCAAACTGCTGTCTCTTGAAGTTAAAAGCCAGATCTGTCGAAAATAATGGGTATTCGTCGGATGTACTGTTTCATTCTCTTCCTTTACTTGTAGCTCTATAGATATCTATTGCTTCTTCTTACAGCGGTATGCACTTCACAGTTCAAAGTTCCTTCAAAGTTTTCAACAGTACTGTCATCTTTCAGGAAATTCCTTAAGCTCACTGGAATACAGGAGTGTCTTAGCAGTAAATAAGAAATGTAATAAAACGCTATGCTTGATGTGAAAAGTTTTTACCCATCGCAGTATATATAATCTGATATTTACTAAGTTATATGTTGTACAATTGTATAATTTTTCAGGTATATTTTCATTTGTATAAGTGCTGTATGTCTGAAAAATCTGTTGCGAATGTAATGAGTAGTAAAGAAGTAATAGATCAAAACTTGGTGCGTGATGGGACGGTTTTCCATGAACGTTACTGTTTATGTACTCGTATCTCATGAACCACATGCCGTACTGTGATACAATTTAGAATGTACATTCAACTATATGTATGTATACTGTTTTTAAAATTTTCTGCAGGTACAATATGTAGTGTAGAAATTATAAATTTCAGCGTTATACCGAGTGCTGTAGTTTTACTCCGTGGACAGCGGAAAAGTAGTAAGCGGGAACTTTTTTCCTTTCATCACTTTGCTATGGTTGTCAGCGAGAAAAAGTTTCCTAAAGGTTTGAAATTTTGTTTAAAGTTAGTTGGAAGTTGCTAAGTGCTCTTCTTCTCAAATAATGGACAGACAAAGTCACAGTATTACGTGCCGCAAAACGGTGGAGTTTTCATTGTTCATGATGTCATGTCTCCTGAAATATCGGTCCTATGGCAAAATCGTTCCTTAGTTGACGTCTGCTACCTATAAACTACATTCCTGCCACATTTCAGCTTCACAGGTGAAGTAGTTTATGAGATTTCGCGCTTAGTCAGTGAGTGAGTGAGTGAGTGAGTGAAATAGCTGAACTCGTGAAACTTCCGAGCGTCTTTCTTCGTATACAAAACGGGGCCAGCCGCGGTGGCCGAGCGATCTGCGGCGCGCCAGTCACAATCTGCATGGCCGCTACGGTCGGGGATTCGAATCCCCCTCGGGCATGGATGTTTGTGTCGTCGCCGCGGTGGAGTAGCCGAGCGGTCCAAGGCCCCTCGCTGCGGAGCGCGCGGTTGCTCACCGTGGAGGTTCGAGTCCTCCCTGGGGCATGGGTTATGTTGTGTTTGTCCGTAGGTTAGTTTACCTAGGTTTAAGTAGTTTGTAAGCTACGGACTGATGACCACGAAGTTTGGTCCGATAGATTTACAAACATTTGAATATTTTTTTGTGTCGTCTTTAGTATAAGGTAGTTCATACGTAGTTTGTAAGTTTAGGGGCTGATGACCCCGCAGTAAAGTCCCTCAAGCTTAACAAATATTTGAACAAAACAGGAAGTCAATTATTTTTTTGTCTGTTTCATAGATTGCCTGTACTGACTCAATATGCCATTTTTTCTGCCACTGAAGTTGACAGCATTGACTCAATAGACGACAAAATCTTACTGTTGTTATTGTGCGTTAGCTACAGGAGGTGAACGGGATAATATGAACACATAAGATCATACAATATTTGTTATTTGTAAGTAGTTGGCCCACCATTCGCTATGAAAACAGATTTGTAAGGTGTCTTTATAATTTTCAAAAGAATGTTTTCCATTATTGTACCAAAATGATAAAAATCTGCCAATTACTTCAACGCTGTTGGAACTGTAAATTTGGCCATCACTCTCTGGTAACGGTCCAATTATGTTTAGTTTTGGTGGATTTGGGTTGCATGTATGGACGCACTATCAATTATGATTATTGCAGTTTTGTTGGCAATGTGTTAGTCATAGTAAGCAGTGTGTTGTCAACTATGGCGAGATATCCATTCACAGTCAATGGAGGGTAATGAATACTATTTGGCCACGATACGTTGACGACTTCTTGCTTGGCGCAAGGTCTCTATAGACCTTGGCTTTAAGATTGCGCTGGTACTGCCAGTAGCGCAGAGTATCGGCAATAGTTTATACATATTCATTTGTCACCTTGCGCTGCCAATTTTATTCTTCCCATTGAAGCGAAGTATTACCACAGTCTAATATAAACAGTCGCGACACTCACTGCTGTGAAAGTTGTTACCAACTGACGGCTGCAACGACACTAGAGCTCCTAGCGGTGGGAAAGCCATCATAGTTGTGATGTTTGTTTGTAATTACTTTTGTACGTAATTAACGATTAGTTAGTACAATTTTTGCGTTACAAGCGTTAGTAAAATATCAAGAGACGTACATCAATATGGAAATTAATGTAAAAGAAGTCAATTTTACTGATTTATTGGTATAAACAACAACTTCGTCTTGCACAAATACTTACGAATATGTGTGTATTTCAATTCTGTTCCACTGAAAGTAAGTAGACTATAAACATAAGAGAATAATAAATTTCTATTATGGTCTTTTCTTACTATGACAGGCAGTTTTCTCTCTCTCTCTCTCTCTCTCTCTTTATTTATTTATTTTTTTGACGTGTATAAATTGTGTGGAGTCTAATGATTCGCACAGTTTTACAACTCGTACGTCTTCCTTAAACATGCATATTATGTTCAGTGTAATTACTTTAGCTCAAAAAGGCAAAGTTTTGATGATTCTTGCCATTTGTGGTTCAGCTGTAGCAACAATTGTGGAATTGCCTTCGTCTCTGTTGGAAAACAGTTTCATTGATTTTGCCTTTTTTATTGCCACATTTGTGACGTGTTTCCTTCAGCTACAACTGTTTAAGCTGATTTGGTACGTTACATACTGTAGTCATTGCATTCTACATACATTTGCTACGTTCAAACTCACTGATTCGAATGGAATTATAGTGAAGAAACCTTAACGTTCTTTAGTAGAAAAGCGACGTCTTTCTGCCAAAGGAAGGGTCTTCTGGTGTTTCCTAGCCATTTTTTTTAAATCTTAAATAGAAAATGAAATTATTTTTCAGAAGCCTGTAGATGACAAGATAGCGGCAAATAAACTATCCTGTAATGTACCGTTTCGTACCTTGCCAGGGACCTTAGGAAACTTAAGACAAATGTAGAGCTGTTTTTAAGTTATCGCCTATTATAAGATATTACACACGTTCCCTGATGTAAAAAGATTTTAATAAATCAATATAAACGATACTATTCGCACTCACCCACTGTCGTATTCAGAAACGTAGCTTTCCGACCGCTTGGAGCGCTGCTGTCGCAGTGTATAACAAAAGTCTGTAGCAGTGTCGTGACTGTATGTGTTAGACTGTGGTATTACATCATGCATTTAATCCAGTAGCAAATAATGTAACTTCTGCAGACATTTGCAAATATGCTTACATTAGTACAAATTTTACTTCAAGTCACTCAGGTACATTAATTACTTTCAGAAATATACTGTAAGTGTGCTATAGTCGAGCTATGAAAAAGACATGGGTGTTCACAGTGTCGTGCTTAAAAACGGAAGCAGTCACTACCATTGTTGCTTCATTATTGGTGAATGAAAATCAGAACGAAACAGAAGAAATAAAGAAATATGAAAATTTACAAAATTAAGTCTTAGGTCGAAGAAAAGGATGGAGTGTAAATCATTTTGTTGTTATCAAGAAGTCAGTGACTTCCTCCAGTCTAAAAACTTGCAAAAGATATATGCAAATTACGAACTCTAGTTAATTGTCTCTATTCAGTTGTCAAATGTGCAACCAAGTATTCGATAACGGTAAACGAAAAATGTTTACGGTACTGCGGCTCCACTCTCCAGTCTGGTGAACTAGATCGGTTGGTAAATTCATTTCGCACTTCCTTGGTTAGGCTGTAGGAGGTAAAACTGGTTATTTATGTCAAGCCGTCTTTACGCGATTTTCTTTTCCGATACTTATATTTTCACTTTGGTTCCGAAAACACCTAGCTTCAAAATATTTGAAGAAAAACTTTTAGTAAATGGTAAATCGAGCAAGTACTTGTAGCAAGATGCAGAAATCCAGAACTAGTACGAATTTTTACCCTGCAGCAAAGTGCGCTGATTTGAAACTTCCTAGCAAGACGTTTCACCTACAAAACTGTTTCCACTATAGTGCGAAGGCTACTCAAAGTTAATAAAACGAAGGGCCTTAACTTGGTGGTGGTATTTCCGCGACAACGGACTATCAGAATTGTATCTTGTGCGTTGTGTTCCGGTGTCTCCACGCTCTTTAGGTTATAAAATAAATCAAGAGGCCATTCCTCAACCGTCAGGAAGTTTATTTTTTTCCTCTGTGTATTGTTGTAGAACTAACATGTCGTCACATACAGATTTATTTTGAAATTATTCATACAATAAGCACAACCCTAAGTTTACACTTAGTGCCCTTGCTGTGGGAGTTCCGCATATCACACGACCACTAACTCATGAATGTGTTACAGAAAAACTGAAATTTCGAAAACTTTGCTCACGTTGGTTACCCAAAATTTTTACTGAACAACACAGTTTTTGATACGGTTCAATGAAGAAGGCGATGGTTTTCTTTCTCGGATAGTCACGGGGGATGAAACTTGGATATCGTACGACACCCCCGAAAAGAAACGACAAAGAATGGAATTGAGGCACCTTTCATCCCCAACGAAGGTTAAGCCTAAGCAAACCTTAACACCTCGAATAGATACGTGCACCGATTTTTGGGACAGAAAAGGCATTTTGCTGATTGATTTCTTACCAAAAGGCGAAACAATCATAGCACATGGTTACTGCGAGACCATTAAGAAATTGCGCCGCGCAGTACAGAACAAGCGCCTAGTATTACCATCGAAGGTGTTTTGTTTTCCACGATACTGCCCGACCTCACCCGGCAAATGTGACCAAACAACTCTTACCGGTGTTTGATCATCCGTCGTACAGCCCGGACCTCGATCCTAGCCCCTTTCATCTCCTCTTACACCTAAAATCTGTCCTTAGTTATCAACACTTCAACGATGATGATGAGCTGAAAGAACATGTTACCACATGGATGAACACACAGCGGCAACCTATGAAAAAGGTATACTAAAAATTGCGCCACGCTATAACAAGTCCCTACAAAATTTCGGAAGCTATGTAGAAAAATAGTTTGACAGTTGTTGTAGTAACCACCACGGTTCACGTTTTTACAACACAATTTAGTAAGTCAAAGAAAGTACACTGAGTACGTTAACCAGTGAAACGAAACTAAATGCATCTATATAGACCCAAAACCAGACACATATTATAGTCTGGTAGATCAAAGGCACAATCACTAGCATAGTTCAGTTCATCACTCGCAATCCACAAAGTAAACGTTCGAGCCGCTTCCGTGCGGGAAGCCGTCGGCGAAGTCGATAGGAGTCAGCGATCTTGCGTAGTGGAGACGGTCCTAGACGGCGAGATCGAACACACCAACACTGGATCATCGGCTGGCGAGCCGGGTTTAAGTAGATACATGGAGCCAATCAGGAGGCAGGCGGAAGGATACTCAGTCGGTTCACAAAGCCACCTGTAAGAAATAGTCCCTATTACTTCTGTTTGTTTTGAAGTTACTGTTTGTATATGTTCGGATCTTGTTTTGGCATCTGGCAGGTGCTGGTTGGTCTCGCGCCGCCTGTCCAGTTCCGTTGCCTGCTTTACAGTCCTGTTGTGAGGTATGCCGACTGGCAGGCGTTTGGCCGGCGGCATCAGAGCACAGCTCCCTCCTGCATGGATGCCGATCAGTGAGAGACTGAGAAGAAGAGGAAAGTATCGCTCCAATGTAGCCGAGCTCCGTATGGCCTTCTTCGGAAGCGGCAGCCTCTGAAGCGAGCATCCGATGAGAGCCACCATCCGGTGAATAGGGTTGTGGACCCCGCGCTCGTCGTCTGGGAGCCGGCCGCGGTGGCCGAGGGGACTGAGGCGCTTCAGTTCCGGTCTGCAAGGCCACTACGGTCGGGGGTTCGAATCCCCCCTCGGGCATGGATATTTGTGCCGTCCTAGTTCGTAAGTAGTTCATAGGTAGTTTGTACAAACATTTGAACATTTTTTTTTATCTGCGGAGAGGCACAGGTGGGAGATGGGACAACTGTGGTGCTGTCTGGTGTGTCCGCCATATGTGAAACCCTCGAACTGTAACCAGAACATGTGAGGACGTTAGGAGTGCTGGTGCCGGACTATCGGGCCTCAATGGAGACCGGGCCGGTTGGTACTGGGAAGATGGCATCACAGGGAACTGGTTTTTGTGACTAAAAACGAGGTGGTCATCTAGACGGACATCAAAAAGCATGCGCCCCTGCCGGCGGTGGATGATTTCCATAAGCCATGAGGCCCGTGGGCCGAACCCCCGAGCCCAGACGAGTGACCCTGGTAGGAAAGAGGAAGGTCCAGGTGATGGTGACGGACGGTGCACTGGCATGCATAGGTGCAGTAGAGTCGACGACCATGCAGGAGCTAGGCAGGGGACTTGTCGCCAAAGGGTGTAGCACGATACGTGTTTAGGAATAAGGTTAAGGCTTCGTCTGTGGAATGTTCGTTAGAATACTTCTGCATATGCTGCTTGAACGTTCGAACTACTCAGCTTCCCCGTTGGACTGAGGATGCAATGGCGGTGTGAGGATGTCGTGGATGCCATTCTTCAGATAGAAGTCCTGAAACCGTTTGCTTCTAAACTGTCTACATCTACATACATACTCCACAATCCACCATAAGGTGCGTGGTGGAGGATACACTGTACCACTACTAGGCATTTCCTTTCCTATTCCACTCCCAAATAGAACGAGGAAGAAAACGAATGCCTATATGCCTCCGTACGAGCCCTAATTTATCTTGTCTTTGTGATCACTATGCGAAATGTAAGTAGGCGGCAGCAAGATCGTACTAAACTCAGCTTCAAATCCCAGCCCTCTATATTTCCTCAACAGAAATTCACGAAAAAAATGTCGTCTTTCCTCCAGCGATCCCCAATTGAGTTGCAGGAGCATTTCCGTGACACTCGCGCATTGACCGCACTTACCAGTAACAAACCTAGCTGCTTGCCTCTGAACTGCTTCTATGTCTTCCTTTAAACTTATCTGCTGCGGGTCCCAAACACTTGAGCAAAACTCAAGACGTGGTCGTACAAGCGTTTTATACGCGGTCTCCTTTACATAATTATGAAGTACGTCGTCCCAAAATTATCCCAACAAACCGAAGTCGGCTGTCCGTCTTATTCACAACTGCCCTTACATGGTCGTTCCATTTCATATCGCTCTGCAATGTTACACCTAGATATTTGAACGACGCGACAGCATCAATAAGCTCACTACCAATGCTTTATTCGAACATTATGGGATTGTTTTTCCTACTCATGCGCATCACCTTACATTTTTCTACATAGAGAGCTAGCAGCCATTCTTCACACCAAATAGAAATTTTGTCTAAGTCATCCTGTATGCTATTACAGTCAGTTAATGACGACACCCTCCCATACACCACAGCATCATCAGCAAACAGCCGCAAATTACAACTTACTCTGTCCATCAGATCATTTATATAGATAGAAAGTAATAGCGATCCTATCACACTCCCCTGGGGCACGCCTGACGATACACTCGTCTCTGATGAACACTCGGTCGAGAACAACGTACTGCGTTCTATTACTCAGGAAGTCTTCCAGCCAGTCACAAATTTGTGAACCTATTCCATAAGCTCGTATCTTCGTTAGCAGTCTGCAGTGTGGCACCGTGTCGAACGCCTTTTTGAAGTCGAGAAAAACACAATCCGCCTGTTGCCCTTCGTCCATGGCTCGCAAGATGTCATGTGAGAAAAGGGCAAGCTGAGTTTCACATGAACGATGTTTCCTGAACACGTGCTGATTCATAGAAAGAAGCTTTTCCGTTTCAAGGAAATTTGCTATATTCGAAATCAGAATATGCTCCAAAATTCTACGTGAAACTGATGTCAACGATATTGGCCTGTAATTGTAATTGTGTGGGTCAGTTCTCTTCCCTGTCTTATAAACGGGAGTCACCTGCGCTTTTTTTCAATCACTAGCAACTGTGCGCTGAATTAAAGATTCGCGATAAATGCAAGCTAACTATGGGGCCAATGCCGCGGAATAGTCTTTGTAAAACCGAACTGGTATTCCATCCGAACCAGCAGACATTTTCGTATTTAGCTCTCTCAGCTACTTCTCTACACTGGAAATACCTATTGCTATGTCCCCCATTTCGGAATTAGTACGTTGATCAAATGATGGTATATTTGTGCGGTCCTCCTGCGTGAAAGATTTCTTAAAGGTTAAATTTAGAACTTCAGCTTTCCGTTTGCTTTCTTCTATTACTGCCCCGGAATGATCAACGAGTGACTGGACGGTAGGTTTTGACGCGCTTATCGATTTTACATAGGACCAGAAGTTTTTCCGGTTCTCGGAAAGATCTTTTGGTAAGGTATGGCTGTGGTAATTATTGTACGCTTCGCGCATAGATCTTTTTATAGAAGCACGAATCTCTACAAACTTTTGTCTGTCATCATTTGTGTTCTTTTTTGAATCGAGAGTGCAACAGCCTTTGGTTTCTCAGCAGCTTTCTGACATTATTATTATCCTTAATCGTCTTTACTGGCACATATTTCTCTAACCCTTTATTTACAATGCACTTAAATTTAGTCCACAATTCCTCTACATCCATAGTCCCGGAATTAAACGATGCCCATTCGTTTTCTAAGCGCGATCATAACATTTGGTTATCGGCTCTTCCCAACAAAAAACACGCTCCTAGCCTTCTTGATTGGTTTATGAACTTTGGTCACCATCGACGCTATGACGATATCATGATCACTAATTCCTGTCTCTACACAGACATCGTTAATAAGGTCAGGCCTGTTTGTGGCTATAAGGGCTTGAATATTTCCATTGCGCGTGTGTTGCCGGTTTAACTGCTCAAGACAGTTTTCGGAGAATGTGTCCAAAAGTAGCTCGCAAGACTGCTTGTCTGTACAGCCTGAAATGCAACTAGAGAGGTCCCAATCTATACTTTTATGGCTGAAGTCTCCCCCAACTAATATTACATGGCCCGGATACCTATGCACTACCTGGCGTAGACTTTCTTTGAATGATTCTAAAACTGCTACAGCAGGACTGGGGGGGGGGCGGTAAAAAACACCCAACTATTAACTTTACTTCTTTTAGACCTGTTATACGTGCCCTGATAACTTCACAGTTACTTTCAACCTCGATCTCAGTAGAAACAATATATTTGTCCACAGCGATGAACACTCCTCTTCCAGTTGTATCCGATCTATCTTTCCGATATTCATTCCACACCTCGCTAAATATTTTTGAACTTGCCACATCATGATTTAGCCACCTTTCGGTGCCTAAAACTATCTGAGCACACTAATTTCCATGCAGTGCGGCAAATTCGGGACTGTGGTCCATTGTCCGACATAATGGTTAGAGGAAGTCCTTCTATAGAAAAGATCTTGACTAAGGCTGCCAGTGTGGTCACTGTGGTAATGGATGAGCAACGAACGATAAAAGAAAAATGGGAATATGCATCAGTAACTAGGAGCCAATATGAGCCCAAGAAGGGACCAGATTCACGGAGACGTGAGAATAAACGCCGGAGGTTCTGGATGTGTTCATCGGCATTAACCCCTGTGACCACAAAATCATCAAGATATTTCATGCAACCAGGGAAATCGTGGAGGAGTTGTTGCAAATAACGATGAAAAATTGCTGGGCCACGGGCTACTCCATACCTGAGACGGTTGAGTTTGTAAAGGCCAAAATTGGTGTTGATGACCAGAATCTGGGAAGAGGCATCATCAAGAGGTATTTGAAGATAAGTTTCAGCTAAATCTATTTTAGAAAAATGGTGTCCGCCGGAAAGTTTACGGAATAACTCCTCGGGGGAGTGTGATAGGATCGCTATTACTTTCTATCTATATAAATGATCTGATGGACAGAGTAAGTTGTAATTTGCGGCTGTTTGCTGATGATGCTGTGGTGTATGGGAGGGTGTCGTCATTAACTGACTGTAATAGCAAACAGGATGACTTAGACAAAATTTCTATTTGGTGCGAAGAATGGCTGCTAGCTCTCTATGTAGAAAAATGTAAGGTGATGCGCATGAGTAGGAAAAACAATCCCATAATGTTCGAATAAAGCATTGGTAGTGAGCTTATTGATGCTGTCGCGTCGTTCAAATATCTAGGTGTAACATTGCAGAGCGATATGAAATGGAACGAACATGTACGGACAGTTGTGAATAAGACAGACAGCCGACTTCGGTTTGTTGGGATAATTTTGGGACGATGTACTTCATAATTATGTAATTTGTTGGTTCAGGGTGGGCTTAAAATCACCACAGAGGCGTAGACGACCCGCTGGTTTCTTAACCACGACGTGAGACGTAACCCATTGGCTGTACCCTACGGGTTCGATGACTCCTTCTTGCTGCAGACGTTTCAGTTCATTCTTGAGAGATAGCTGAATGGTGAGTGGGACTGTGCGGGACCGGAAGTACCGTGGATGGGCGGAAGGATTGAGGTGGATGGACGTCTGAAAGCCACGGTCGCGTCCAATACCCAGGCAAAAAAAGTCCTGAAATTCGACACACAGGTCTTCCATCGCCGGAAAAGGAACCAGCAGAGAAATAATTTGTATCTGGTCGTTGATTGTGAACCCAAAGACCTGGAAAGCATCCAGGCCAAACAGACCTGCCGTATTTGTACTGTTGACCACTAGCAATGTCAGGGTACGTTCCACCGATTTGTACGTGCCTGTTGCCTGAAATTGGCCTAAGAGAGCTATGGACTGTTTGTCCAGACGGCTTGGCGTGGACGACAGGGGTGGGCACCAACTGTGGCAAACGAGGAGTAATTGATTAAAGAGATGGCTGCACCCGTGTCCACCTGCATCTTCAGTGGGTGGCCGTTGATCAGGACATCGATCATAAGCTTAGCTGATGGTGGCGTGGGATGTTGAAGTTGGTTAATGTCCATTTGCATTGGCCCAGGATGCTCTGGATATGTTCGTGCCCGGCTGGACTGTGTACGACAGACAGAACTAAGATGTCCAATTTTGCTACAAAAATCACAGTAGGCCCACCTGCCTGGACAATCGACAATCTTCCCGATCGTGACGTTCATAGCAGGTGAGTCATGATGGAAGCTGAAGCGGTGGGCGTGACCGACGGTGCTTCGGAGTGCTATCAAAGGGGTTTCTGGGAACTGTGTGGCCTGACGGTGGGCGGCCACGAGGTTACTGTTGTTTACCCTGGGGCGGCCGGCGGCGGTCGGCGTGGAGAGCTGTTACCTCTTCAGCTGCAGCACATGATCTCGAGGTCTAAGAGCTGCGATCTTGGCCCAGGATTCCAGGCGGCGGTCTGCGGCAGTGGAAATTTCATATTTAGAGTTCGATCACTTGGGTCAGTGTAGGGTCCTCCGTTTTTAATGCATTGTGTCGAAAAGTCGCGTCTGGCGCTGCCTGGATGAGGTGGTCACGTACCATCACATCTGCATAGAACTCCTTAGACACAAGGTTTGTAAGTGGCAGCAACGGATGAGGCCTTGCAGTTCGGGTGCCCACCGCCGGTAAGTCTGTCCAGGTTTATTCCTACATTGATAAAATTCCACTCGTGCTGTGAGAACATGGTAGCGGCGACGGTAGTAAGCAGTTAAGAGTTCAGTGATCTTGGAGAAAGTCAAGGTATCGGGATCGGCAGGATGTAACATGTCGAGCAGGTCATAAATGTGAGAGTGGTTCCACGACAAAAAGGAGGAGCGTTGCGCAGAATCGGTGGTTACCTTATGCTTTTCAAAGTGTTGGCGAAGAAGTCGTTCATAAGTCGTCCAATCTTCCGCATCTCCATTGAAAGCTGGGAAAGGTGGGCGAGCTGACATTGGCCGGGGAGCTGCCAGTTCCGGCACCAGTTGTCGCTTCAGCTCTGCAAACTGTTCATACTGCCACTGGCTCAAATGCTGTTAAAATGTCTGGAACTGTTGAAAGAGGCCCATCAACAGTTACAGGAATGTTGGGTTCACTTCGACGTCGGCATGGTGAGTACTCCGAAACACTGGTACTATATTCGCGCCACTTGTTTAGTGACCACCACGGTTCAAGTTTTTCGCTACACAATTTATTAAATTAAATATAAATTCAAATACCCTGAGACGGTTTTTCGTCTCAGACATGTCCAAGAAAATTAACGATAAATAAGAAGCAATGAATTAAAATTTGTAATGTAACCGGGAATCGAACTCGGACCTCCATGCTTACTACGCAGACCTGTTACCATTAGACCACCACACCACTGGCGATTAAGTCGCTTTGAAATATTTATATTTAATTTGATATTTATATCACCTTAACAGGAATGTTCCAATATGTCCATTGTCGAGGTGCTATTGTGCTGCATGGAGAGCCTTGGCAGTAGTGGCAATTATCTATGGAACACAGAAGCTGAATTAAAGTTTGTGACGTGGAGGGAAGTCCTACCTAGACTATTCCAAGGCGCCTTAACCGTTAGTGGTGCAGTGGTCTAACAATAAGACGTCTGCCTAGTAAGTGTGGAGGTCCGGGTTCTATTCCCGGCCGCATCACAAATTTTAATTCATTATTTAATGTCTTGGACAATTTATTAAGTCAAAGTCTGGGTTCGTTAAACAGTGAAACGAAACTAAATTCTTCTATAGAGACAGAAACCCCAAAACCTAACACATATTATAGTTTGGTAGATCAAAGGCACAGTCACTAGCATAACTCAGTTCGTCACGCACAATCTAAACGTTCCAGCCGCTTCCGTCCGGAAGGCCGTCGGCGAAGTCGATAGGAGTCGCCAATCTTGCGTAGTGGAGACGGTCGTAGGAGGGGACAGCGAACACACCAACGCTGGCTCATCGGCTGGCTGGAGCCAATCAGGAGGAAGGCGGAAGGATACTCAGTTCACAGAGCCACCTGTAAGAAGTAGTCCCTATTACTTCTGTTTGTATTGAAGCTACTGTTTGCATATGTCCTGGTCTTGTTTTAGGATGTAGAAATGTTCAAATGTTTGTATAGCTTATGGGACTTAACAATGGGGTCATCAGTCCTTAAACTTACAAACTTACAAACTACTTATGAACTAGCTAATACTAAGGCCGGCACAAATATCCATGCCCGAGGGGGCATTCGAACCCCCTACCGTAGTGGCCGTGCAGACCGTGACTGGCGCGCCGCAGTCCCCTCGGCCACTGCGGCCGGCTTTGGCATCTGGCAGGCGGTGGTTGGTCTCGCGCCGCCTGTCCAGTTGCGTTGCCCGCTGTACAGTCCTGTTGTGAGGGATGCCGGGTGGCAGGCGTTTGGCCGGCCGCATTAGAGGAGTAGTAGTTTTTTGTACAATAAATATTTTTTCTGTAGCTGTAGACGTTTGTTTTATATAATCAAACGAGACTTACTTTGTGGACATTCCTCGTTTATAACTTGTTACGAACTTTGATTTACGGTATATCGCCCCAAATTTGTAACTGGATAGGGGGTTTCCTCTCAGAGAGGACACGGTTCGTAGTAATCGATGGTAAGGCATCGACTAAAACAGAGGTGATAGCGGGCATTCCACAGGGTAGTGTCATTGGTCCTCTGATGTTCCTTATTTACATAAACGATTTAGGGGAAAATCTAAGTAGCTCTCTTAGGTTGTTTGCAGATGACGCCGTCATTTACCGTCTAGTAAAATCATCTGAAGATCAAAACCAACTGCAGAACGATTTGAATGAGATATCTGTATGGTGTAAGAATTGGAAATTGACTGTAAATAATGAGAAGTGTGAAGGCGTCCACATGAGTACGAAAAGAAATCCGTTAAACTTTGTTTCCATGATAAATCAATCAAATGTAAAGGCCGTAAACTCCACAAAATACCTAGGAATTACAATTACTTCTGACTTAAATCGGAAAGAACACGTAGATAGTGTCGTGGGAAAGGCAAACCAGAGGCTGCGTTTATTTGGATCCTTATCAGGTGGGTTTGACGAAGGACATCGACAGAGTTCAAAGAAGGGCAGCTCGTGTCGTATTGTCGCGATACACGGGAGACAGCGTTACGGAAATGATACAGGATCTGGGATGGGAATCATTACAACAACGACGCTTATCGCTGCGGCGTGGACTGCTTACGAAACTACAAAACAACATTCTCCTCCGAATGCGAAAATATATTGTTGACTCCCACTTATATAGGTAGAAATGATCAATCGAATAAAATGCGAGGAATCAGAGCCCGAACGGAGAGATTCAGGTGTTCATTCTTCCCGCGCGCTATTCGAGAATGGAATGGGAGATAAAATAGTATAATTGTGGTTCGATGAACCCTCTGCCAGGCATTTAAATGTGATTTGCAGAGTATCCCATGTAGATGTAGATTTGGAGTGTATCCAGAGACTTTACACAGTTCATGTCGTCATAATTTCAACTTCCTACTGGCAAATCCATTTATTCATGGTTTTTGCAGTTAAATTGTAAATTCGTCATTTTAAAACTAAGATAACATACGCATTTACCGTTTTGATATTTGTTTCAAAATCTGATACACCCGAACTATTAAATACAATAAATGTAAATTTTACAACCGTAAACGAAAATTACAATGATTTAATTTATAAAGTTTAATTCATTTTCATTCCTACGAGATTGTTAGATAAGAGGTTTGGAATTACTGGTCCATTCTGCTTCTAGGGGAAGCTCTTATCGGTAACTACAGGAGCAGCACGATACAGTTCCCGCTTTCCAGCGGCTGAACTACCCGAAATACGGCGCGGCAAACGAGATGCACAGTCATTATCTCATCAATGGCAGATAATTGCGGGGAACCGCGTCGATCAGATACCTTGCGCTAATGACGCTGAGTGATATGGCAGCAGCGGACACGGAAATCCAATACCGGGACATGCAAAGGGCGCTTTAGAGAGACAAAGTGATTCAATCGTAACAGACCTTCGAAACACATCGGCATAGCGGTTACTTGCAGATCATGATAATATTCACCTTCTACATTTGTTTTGCCACTACCAAGCTGCATGCTCAAAATTCGTGGTGAGTGTACAAAAGCTGATTAACTTTTCAGTTAAATTCTGCATTAGAGTTGATAGTGTGTGTTGTACAGAATTTTAAATAATTTCTGAGATAAATACAAAATTACAATAGCTAGAAAGTGATCTCTGCTAAAGCAAAAGTAAATAAATACCTGCTATGTGATTTGATGTAAGAAAATAAATACAACAAATTAAGAAATAACAAATACAATGTGTGCTGCAAAAGTATAAAATTCTTCACAAGCAATATGGAGTCTAAGCCAACTTTTTTTGCGTTTCGAGCATCTGAGAACCACACTAATTTGAATCAGCTTCGTTTCTTTCTTCGTTTCTCCACAACCAATATTCTTTTATTCTCACGCTTTGAAATCCTTCGAGACTCTGTGGCGATTTTGCCAAGGACCTATTTCTTAGCTATAAAACTGTAACAACCTTTTTATTTTAACTTTATACTATCTTAGATTTCCATTTCTTCAAAATCTCTTTCCACTTATTATCCACTGTACCTTGATTCTCCCCGCCTCCCCCCCCAACCAAAAATTAATAAATAAAAAAATAAAAGTTCAAAAAATGTCAAATAGATGCCGCTGGACAGCAAAACGTCAGTGACTGCTCATGAAAATTGTGTATAAAAAGAGCTGTAATGAGAGAGAGAATCACATGCGCCAGCAGTCGCAGCATGTTACCTGAAAAGGCGCTTTTAGTGAAGCTGTGTTATCAGAATGAGGAATCTGCTAGTTCAGCGTTACAATCCTATCGCCACAGGAAGGGGATTCGAACGGGTAAAGGTCCGTTGACAAATGCAGCTGTGGCGAGAATGATTTCGAAGTTCGGAGCCACGGCTTGTTTAGACGATAGACTCCGTAGTGGCCGACCGAGCACAAGGCGTAATGCTGCTGAGACAGTTCAGCAAGATGGAGACTGTAGCGGGTTCGTCTATGCACGGGGAAGTCAGCGCTCGTGCAGTCGCACGTCGCACCGGCATTCCATACACTACTGTTTGGTTGGCACTTAGGCGTACCCTCCGATGCTATCCTTAAAAAATACACCGGTATCATGAACTGTTACCTGGTGATTTAAGGAAGCGGAGGGCATTTGCGGTGTGGGCGTTTCAAAACATGGCGGAAGACGATGATTGGTTGAGTAATGGTTGTTGACCGACGAAGCTCATTTCACGCTCCGAGGGTCTTTCAACGCCCACAATTTCAGAATTTGGGCTACCTAAAATCCTAGAACTGTCGTGGAAACTCCATTACATGACGAGAAAGTCACGTTATGGGTTGTATTTACCACATCTACCGTTATCGGGCCTCTTTTCTTCGAGGAACTGCGTCATTATGGTTTTGTAACTGCTACCGTGACGGGTGAGAGGTACGCCGATATGTTATAGAATCACATCATCCCCAGCCTGGCTGATAAACAGCTGGTGGAACGTACGATTTTTATGCAGGATGCGCTGCACCCCATATTGCTGGACACGTGAAAAATCTCTTGGGCGCGTCGTTTGGTGATGATCGTGTGCACAGCCGCCACTTTCGTTATGCTTGGCCTCCCAGGTCCCCAGACCTCAGTCCGTGCCATTATTGGCTTTGGGGTTACCTGAAGTCGCTAGTGTATCGTGATCGACCGACATCTCTAGGGCTGCTGAAATACAACATCCGATGCCAATGCCTCGCCATAACTGCAGACATGCTTTACAGTGCTGTTCACAACATTATTCCTCGACTACAGCTATTGTTGAGGAATGATGGTGAACATATTGAGCATTTCCTGTAAAGAACATCATCTTTGCTTTGTCTTAATTTGTTATGCTAATTATTACTTTTCTGATCAGGTGAAGCGCCATCTGTAGGACATTGTTTGAACTTGTTTTCTAATAAAACCCGATGTTATTCGAAGGATGTGTGTCAATTTCTACCTCTCTATCTACATTATTCCGTGATTGATTAAGTTTTCAAATTTATACTGACTATTTGATCACCCGGTACATAATGCACACACCTCTGACGCCAGTGCAGCAATCTGATGGTGTTTGCTGATGATGCTGTGGTATGTGAGAAGGTTTCCTCATTGGATGACCGTAGTAGCATGCGAGATGAGAAAATTCTAGTTGATGTGAGGCATGGCAGTCAGATTAAAAATAGAAAGCTATGTGCTACATCTTGTTATGATCTTCAGTCCGGAGACTGGTTTGATGCAGCTCTCCATCCTACTCTATCCTGAACAAGCCTTTTCATCTCGTCATAAGAACGGCAACCCACATCCATTTGAATCTGCTTACTATACGCGTCTCTTGGTCTCCCTCTGCGAGTTGTACCCCACACACTTCCCTCCAATGCTAAATTTACGATTCCTCGATGTTTAAGAATGTGTCCTACCAAGCGATCCCTTCTTTTAGTCAAGGTATGCCAAAAATTCCTTTTCTCACCAATTCAGTCCAGTGTCTCTTCATTAGTTACGTGATCTACTCAGCTAATCCTTAGCATTCTTCTGTAGCACCACATTTCAAAAGCCTCTATCTTCTTCCTGTCCGCCCTGCTTATCGTCCATGTTTCACTTACGTACAAGTAAACACTCCACTCCACACAAATGCCTTCAGAAAGCCGGCCTCGGTGGCCGAGGGGACTGAGGCTCTACAGTCACGGTCTGCACGGCCACTACGGTCGGGGGTTCGAATCCCCCCTCGGGCATGAATATTTGTGTCGTCCTAGTTCGTAAGTAGTTCATAAGTAGTTTGTAAGATTAGGGACTGATGACCCCGTAGTTAAGTCCCATAAGACTTACAAACATTTGAACATTTTTTGTCTTCAGAAAAGATTTCCTTACACTTAACTTAATACTCTATGTTAGCAAATTTCTCTTTTTCAAAAATGCTTTTCTTCCCATTGCCATTCTGCATTTTATACCCTCCGTACTGCGACCATCGCATGTTATTTTACTACCCAAGTAACAAAATTCATCTACCACCTTCGTTGTTTCGTTACCTAATCTAATTCCTTCAGAATGGCCTGATTTTCTAAGACTGCATTCCATTATCTTTGTTTTGCTATTGTTAATGTTCATTTTATATGCTCTCTTTAACACACTGTCCATTCCATTCAACTGTTCTTCCAGGTCCTTTGCTGTCTCTGACAGAATTACAATGTCATCAGCAAAACACAATGTTTTTATTTCTTCACTCTGAACTTTAATCCCTATTCCAAATTTTTCCTTGCTTTCCTTCACCGCCTGCTCGATGTACAAATTGAATAACATCGGAAAAAGGCTACAACCCTGTCTTACTCCCTTCCCAACTAATCCTTCCCTTTCATGCCCATCGAGTCTAATAACTGCGGTCCGACTTTTGTACAAATTTTAAATAACTCTCCTTTCCCTGTATTTTACCCCTGCTGACTTCAGAATTTGCAAGTGTGTATTACAGTCAACATTGTCAAAAGTTTTCTCCAAATTTACAAAAGCTAAAAATATAGGTTTGCTTCCCTTTAATCTATCTTCGAAGATAAGTCATAAAGTGAGTATTGCCTTCCGAGTTCCTACGTTCCTCCTGAATCCAATCTGATCTTCCCCGAGGTCAGCTTCTACAAACTTTTCCATTCTCGTCTAGATAATTCGTGTTAAAATGCAACCATGGCTTATTAATGTAATTTTCAGACATGTCTGCGCCTGATTTCAGTGGAATGGGATTATTACATTTTTCTTAAAGTCTGAGGGTATTTCGCCTGTCTCATACATCCTACACACCAGTTCAAATAGTTTCGTCATGGCTGGCTCTCCCAGCTCTGAGGGAATGTCATCTACTCCTGGGGCCTTGTTCCGACCTAGGTCTTTCAGGGCTCTGTCAAATTCATGTCTATAGTATCTCCTATTTCATCTTGATCTACTTACTCTTCCCTTCCTACAACATTGTCTCTAAGTTAATTTCCTTTGTAGAGCTCCTCTATGTACTCTTTCCACCTTTTAGCTTTCTCTTCTTTGCTGTGAACTTGTTTTCCATCTGAGTTCTTGATATTTGTAAAGCTGTTTTTCTTGTCCCCAAATGTCTCTTTTATTTTCCTGTAGGCAGTAACTACTTTTCCCCTTGCTATACATTCTTCTACAGATTTTCACTTGGCTTCTAGCCACTCCTGCTTAGCCATTTTGCATTTCCTATCAATCTCATTTCTTAGTCGTCTGTACTCCATTTTGCCTGTTTCATTTACTGATTTTTATATTTTCTCCTTTCATCCATTATATTTAGTATTTCCTGTGATATCCAAGGATTTTTTGTATGTCTTGCCTTTCTACCTATTTTGTCCTCTGCTGTCTTCACTATTTCATCTCTCAATGCTGCCCATTCTTCTTCTACTGTTTTATTTCCCGCCGTTTCTGTCAATTGTTGCCTAAAGCTCCCTCTGAAATTCTTAAGAACTTCAGGTTCCCTGATTTTATCCAAGTCCCATCTCCTTATTTTCCTACCTTTTTGCATTTTTTCAGTTTTATTCTGCAGTTTTTATTTCACTTTTAGCCTACATTTCATGACCAATAGGTTATGGTCAAAGTCTATATCTGCCCCTGGGTATGTCTTAAAGTTTAAAACCTGGTTCTGGAATCAATTTTTTACCATTATAAAATGTATCTGGTACCTTCTGGTGTCTCCTGGTCTCTTCCACGTATGCAACCTTCTTTTGTGATTCTTAAACCAGGTGTTTGTTATGATTAAATCATGTTCCGTGCAAAATTCTACCAGGCGACTTCCTCTTTCATTCTTTCTGCCCAGTCCCTATTCACTTACTATTTTTCCTTCTCTTCCTTTTCCTACTACCTAATTCCAGTCACCCATCACAATTAAGTTTTCCTCTCCCTTAACTGTCTGAATAATTTCCTTTAACTCCTCATATATTTCTTCAATCTCCTCATCATCGGCAAAGCTAGTTAGCCTATAAACCTGTACTACTGTTGTCGGTGTTGGCTTCGTATCTACCTTGACAATGATAATGCGATCACTGTGCTGCTCATAGTAGTTTACCCGCATTCCTATTTTCTTATTCATTATCAGTCCTACTGCTGTAATACCCCCAATTGATTTTGTATTTATAATCCTATACTCACCTGACCAGAAATCCTGTTCATCCTACCACCGAACTTCACTAATCCCCACTATATCTAACTTCAACCTATCCATTTCCCTTTTTAAATTTTCTAATTTTCCTACCCGGTTAAGGGATCTAACATTCCACGCTCCGATCCGTAGAATGTAAGTATTGTATTTCCTGATGAAAACATCCTCCTGAGTAGTCCCCGCTCGGAGATTCGAATGGGGGACTATTTTACCTCCGGAATATTTTATCCGAGAGGATGCCATCATATTTTCATACAGTAGAGCTGCATGTCCTCGGGTAAAGTAACTGCTGTATTTTCCCCTTGCTTACAGCCGTTCGCAGTAACTGTGTGGCAAAGCCACATTAGCTGATGGTACAAGGCCATCTTAGTCAACCATCCAGACTGTTGCCCCTGTAATTATTGAAAAGGCTGCTGCCCCTCTTCAGGAACCACACGTTTGTCTGGCCTCTCCACAGATACCCCTCCGCTGTGGTTGCACCTACGGTACGGCTATCTGTATCGTTGAGGCACGCAAACCACCCCACCTCGGCAATGTGTGTAGTTCATAGAAAACTATAAGGTGATGTAAATGAGTAGGAAAATCAGTGCTGATTGAAACAGTCTAGTCTCATAATCACGGAATATATGACTTCAACTGCGATTGGCCAAGCCAAAAATGTGTACCCAGCCGGGATTCGAACCTGGGTCTCCTGCTTTCTGTCTGTCTGTCTGTCAAATATGTAGGCTTAATGTTGCAGAGCGTTATGACATGTAATGAGCATGCAAAGACAGTTTTGGGGCATGGGGGAGTTAGACGTATTGGGAGAAATTTGGGTATACATGGTTCATCTGGAAGAAAGACCCCGTCTTGAGTATTGCATAATTGTTTGGGTTTAAAGCAAGACATAGAAGCGATTTAGAAGAGGGCTGCTACGTTGGGTACTGGTAGGTTTGATCAATGCCTGAACGTTACAGGCTGCTTTGTGACTCAAATGGGAATCTGTGGAAGTAAACTTTTTGAGAAACGCTACTGTGAATATTTAGAGAATTGGAATTTGACGTTGACTGAACAACGATTGTCCTGCCGGCAACTTACTTTTCGCATCAAGACAACAAAACCAAGAAAGATTAAGGCTCTTTAAGAGTCATTCGTTTCTCCCTCGTTCCATCTGCGCGTGGAACAGAGAGGGAAATGAAAACCATTTGTACTAGGTACCCTTCACCACGCAATGTACGTTGGATTACGGAGTAGGAATGAGATTTAGATGTAGAGATACTCTCTATCTAGATATACAGACGTCTCCTATTCTTCGAGTGCACAATATCTGTAGGATAATCCTTTTCTCCACAAGTTTTAGCCTCGAAAGTAATGCCGTTATTACAAGGTTCAGGGTTTCTGAGACGTTCAAATCTTCAAGGAGATTCGCCATCTAATAAATAAAAATTTTCATTGATGGGAAGGTCTTATCGTAAATTTTTATTGTGAGTTTGTTTGTTATTTTCATGTTGTTCATCCATGTTCCCACACGTTATTCTACCGGAAAAAATTAAACACTCTCAAAGACAAACATTTCACTGTAAAATGGTGTGACAGGCACTTCATCATAGCAGGAATATATGCTCACAAACTGAGACGAAATGAAACACCTACGTCGCAGTACAAGTGGCCAGAACAGTCACGTGACTACGCATTACACAAATCCCTGACGGTAATGCAGGCACGTATACTCGCATACAAAGAATCATGAATGACATGCAGCGATACACTTTCCCTAGAATTTTGTAGCTTTTCTTGTTATTCTGCGAAGCTTCTCGCAGGCTCTAGCGAAAGATGACATAGTCAAAGTTTCTGGTTGGTGTGATGAATGGCGGCCATCTCTAATGTAGAACCGTGTAAGGTAATACAGATGAGTAGGAAAACCACTCCAGTAGTGTACGAATACAGCATCAGCAGTGTGTTGCTTGATACAATCGCGTGGATTACGTATCTAGTCGTAATGATGGAAAGAGATGGGACATGCAACCAGCAGGTAAGAACAGTTGTGGGGAGGCAGATGGTCGGCTTAGGTTTATTTGAGAAAAAATTCTAAGGATGTGGTTGATCTGTGGAGGAGACCATGTGCAGGACCGGTCTTAACCATCTAAGCGCCCTAGGCCCTTTACTACATAAACACAGAACCTTGCAGTGCATTGGCACAGAGTATGTAACTATTTTCTACAGATCTTCATAAATAGTTAATTCCGTCATCTTATTCTCATAGAATGGTGGTTTCCTCGTGAATTTAAGTATTTTACAAAAAGAAAAATCGGAAATATGATCCAAATGATTTATCTCGCTGAGATGCATCTATTTGAGTACAGTGTTGCCTGTGACATCACTGTCCAGCATACTGATTCCTCTGTCGTAATACGAGGCGCGTCCAGAAAGTAAGTTCCATTTGGTAATAAAATAAAATTGTACCCAGATACAGAAGAAATTTTTATTGCTCAAAATTCTACAACTCTTAAACTACTTTTCCACATAACTGCCGAAATTTTGCAGGCATTTGTCATAGCTTGGCACCAGGTTTTGTATACCTTCTTCATAGAAATCCGCCGCCTGTTCTTCATTCAGTTGGAAACAGTTTCTTTCAGCTCGTCGTCATTGGTGAAGTGATGACCGCCAAGGAAAGACTTGAGATGTCCTGGATCTTGTCATCAATCGCGTGAACCAGTTCTTCTGTAACCAAAGGTGGACGCCCACTTCGTTCTTCATCGTGCACATCACTACCCCTGCCATTGAACTGTCGGACCCATCTTACCACCATCGAATCACTCTTCGCATTTGGCCCGTAAACATCGCAAATTTGCCGGTAAATTTCAGTTGGTTTCACTTTCCTCGCATTCAGAAATCGAATCACCGACCTGATTTCATAGGCGGAGGGATTTTCAATAAACGCCGACATTTCAAACATGCACGACAAAGCGTACGTAACTGACAGCGATCTCCAAATGGCGCAAGTTCTTCTCCTTGATACACATCGTCTACAGCGCATGTGCGGAACTGCAGCGGAGATAAATTGAAACGGAACTTACTTTCTGGACGCGCCTAGTATCTTACAGCAGTAATAGATTGTTTGGGCATTAACATATTGGAAAATTATCTAAAAATATTGCGTTCTACCGCACTGGACAAATACATCTACAACACGTACAGAAAAAAATGTTTTTGGATGTTCCAAAGAATGAGATGCGTAAAATATGGTCGAAGCACGCTCGTAGATTCAAAATAAGATAGCGATCACTTCGTGCGTATATTTCTGTGAGGCTAATTTTTATGTTTTATTAGTTCACTGTTAATTATCATGCTCTAAAACTACGATCTTTTAAAGTTTTATTTTATGTATACAAGTAAGCTTGTGTTTAGATTTGCAAAACAGTGATTCCCCATATGAAAATCACATGTCAGTAGACGTAACTAGAAAAAAAATCGTGAATTAAAAAACAAAATGATTTTCAGACCTACTAGAAAATTAAAATGATGTTGACAGGCATGACACTCGTCTCAGTTACTATTATTCAGCCACGAAAACATGACCCTTGCATCCGACTCTTGCTGGCTATTACTAGTGGCTTAGTGTTAATCGTTGCACTGCCAACATATGCAAAGCAAGAAACACTGGATGCCTTAGGGGAGTATTCTCCATGAATGCAGTACTTGCACTGGATGATCTGTTAATCGCTATAGATGACTCACTGAGTCAAAATATTAGATATCAATACATTCGTATTAATGAAACCGTAATGTAATGCCCGTATTTTCTTTCATTTGGACCGACAATTAGTTTCTCTGGTGAATGACAGAATTTGTAGCTGCATGGGCGCTTCCTTGTTGCTGTTCTTGAAACGAACAAGACATGCGCTTTGGTTGGCAGTCTCGAGTGTGAAACATGGATGGATGCAGGCAGTAGGAAGATTGCATTCAGCACGTTTTCTCTTCAGCTACCCTGAATTCAGAGCGCAGTCGTTAAGATGAGCGATGGATGTTGAATGAGACGGCATAATATTTTAGTTCCGCAAAATGGGTGATTGTAAATTATAATACTGACGTTACAGTGGCAGTGTTTTTTATTATATATATATATATATATATATATATATATATATATATATATATATATATATATATATATATATATATATAATTACTTGCGTCGGCGCCCCTGGGTTCTGGCGCCCTGGATGACCGGCGCTGACATGTGTAGAACATATGTGTCAGAAGGCTGTACGCGAGATTTCCACACTCCTAAACATCCCTAGTGCCACTGTTTCTGATATTGTATTGAAGTGGAAAGGTGTGAAGACACGAACAGCACGGAAGCGTACAGGCCGACCTCGTCTATTGTCTCACAGAGACCGCTGTCAGTTATAGTGTCGTACAGTGTAATAGGCAGGCATCTATCCAGACCGTCACACCGTAATTCCAAACTGCGTCAGCATTCACTCCAAGTACTATGACAGGCGGGAGGTGAGAAAACTTGGATTTTATGGAGGAGAGGCTGCCCATAAGCCACACATCACGCAGGTCAATGCCAAACTACGCTTCGCTTGGTGTAAGGAGCGTAAACATTGGACGATTGAACAGTGTAGACAACGTTGTGTGCAGTGACGAATCACTGTACATAATGTAGCGACCAGGTGGCAGGGTGTGCGTATGGTGAACGCCATCTGTCAGCGTGAGTAGTTCCAACAGCAAAATTTAGAGGCGGTGGTACTATGGTGTCGTCGTGTTTGTTGTTTTGCGTGGCACTATCGCAGCACAAGCCTACAGTGATGTTTTAAGCCCCTCCTTGCTTCCCACTGTTGAAGAGCAATTCGGGGATGGCGATTGCATCTTTCAATACGATCGAGAACCTGTTCATAAAGCACGTCCTGTGGTTACACGACAATAAAATCCCTGTAATGGACTGGCCTGCTCAGAGTCCTGACTTGAATCCTATGGAACACCTTTGAGATGTTTTGGAACGCCAACTTCGTGCCAGGCCACAGTTGGATCTGGCCGAGACCTGCAACGGTACCTCTCTCCTCAGTGCAGCACTCTGTGAAAAATGGGCTGCCGTTCCTCAAGAAACCCTCCAGCAGCTGATTGAACTTATGGCATGGAAGCTGTCATCAAGGCTAAGGATGGCCCAATGCCACGTTGAATTCCAGCATTCGCGATGGACGGCGTCACGAACCTGTAAGTCATTTCCAGCCAGGTGTCTGGTCCTTTTGATCACGTAGTGTACGAATCCTACATTATTTACATGCTTTGTAACATGTATATTCTTCAGTCAGCAGTTTAGTCATGATGTAACAAACAGAGCTTCTTTTAGTATTTAATAATATCTTTATTTCCATCTCGAAAAAAGAAGAACAGTATTTCCCGTCATTATACTCACCGTTTATATTTAAACCTGAAAGTTGGAAACTTTTCTTTTATCCTGGTGATGCTGGTCATAACTCGAGAACAAAGTTGCAAAATTATTGTACTTTCGATGGTCTTTGGCACGTATGCAAGGGCATCAACGCGAGCGAAGACGCGGGTAAACACTAGTCTATATATATAAAGCAGTGTCCGTATGTTTGAGTGTACATATTGCTTATAAATCTATAGTTTTGTTCCAGTCTGTATGAAATTTTTCACACGTAAGCTTCAAACGCTGTAAGGATCACGTACAACTCACAGTAAACAAGATATGACGTCATAAACAAAGAAACGAGGCCAACTAAAAAGACAGGCCGCGGCGCGCACGTCATGTGACCTAAACAAGGTGTCCTGAGGCGGCGCGATCGCTAGCTGGTTGGCCGGCCGCTGTGGCACAGCCACCACCACCTAGGTCAGGGGAGGCTAACCCGCGGCCCGTGGGCCGCATCCGGCCCTCGAGCCGATAAGTTTTGGCCCGCGGAGCTGTTTCATACAGAAGAAAAATTTACACTTTTATTTCATGTATAACTGAAAAATAGCATTCCACCAAACGTTTTTAGTATCATATCGAATTACAGTAGGTATATATAATTTTATTGATTCAACTAGCATTAAATTTTCATGTAAATTCCTGTTTGTAAAACACTACAGTATGTTGCATGGCATGTGACTGAGGCGGTAGACGGTGTGAGAAGTAAGCGGACGGGAGAGGCAGCTTGTGGGGCGTCGGACGGCCGTTGTGGATTCCGTGGCGGCCAGTTCCACGCTTGCGGAAGTCAGTTGAGGGTGGAGGTGCTGGAGGTGCGGACGTGTGGTCGTGAGTGCAGCGAGAGGACCGCCGCGCCGGAAGGAAGGGCAGCTTTGCTACCTGCGAGCGGGCGGGCGAAGTGGAGGCGGTATCCTTAGCGTTCGGTTGTGGCGACTGCAGGCTGGAGCACACACAATTGAGTGACGTAGCGTGCACCTTCATTGCTGTCACATCAGCTTCTTCTATCGACAGAAGATAATAATTCACTGCACCGAGTGACAGAGGACCCTTCAGATTGATGTTACGTTCTTTGAACCAATTCAAATGTTTGTATAGTCTATGGGACTTAACTACGCGGTCATCACTCCCTAAACTTACAAACTACTTATGAACTACTTACGAACTAGGACGGCACAAATATCCATGCCCGAGGGGGGATGGGAAGCCCCGACTGTAGTGGCCGTGCAGACCGTGACTGGAGCGCCTTAGTCCCCTCGGCCACCGCGGCCGGCTTTGAACCATAATCGCTTCACCTACTGCGTAAGCGTTGAATGTTCGGAAATAAATTCTTGAATCGTCTCCAGTCAAAGTGAGTGGATGGTAATGAGGACACGATTAGTAGCGGTTGTGACTAAACAGAGTAATCTTTCAAGTAAAACCAGCTTTTATCTTTTTAAAATTGATCTAAGATGCTTGTCTTTATTTTTACTAGGCTTGTATGTATTTTATTATTCAGTTATGGCAGTCGACATTAGCAATGGTTTCTGCCTCAGTACCACTTTTTAATTTCAGTAGTACAAAACTAATTATAATAATGTAGTTTTACTGATGACTTTTAAGGACTGCGTATTACAAATGTACACACATGACCCTACCTTTCTGTGTTATTTACAGCAACTAATAATGTCATAGACCTGAAATGTAGAATACTTTCAGTAAGAATCATAACAAAAGATGTCGAAATTTTAAAGGAAGACTGCCAGCATCAGCAATTTTTATATTTACGACACATGATGTTCAGAACTAAAATACAAATTTCCTAAAGCAGTTGAAAACTAGTATCAAAAATTCTCGAGAGAAAGGACTATGAAGTTTCCCAAATACGTATAATACCGTACTTAAATGAAACACTGATAACTTGACGAGAAGTATACCACTGTGGTACTGCTATTTAGGCTGAAAACTTGTCATCTCATCCACTGGTATAAAAATTGAAATCCCTGTCATCGTGGACACTAAAGTGCCGCGCTGTAGTGGCCGATCGTTTTAAGGCGTCTTGCGTTTTCTCGCCGTCGGAAATTCGAGTTGTTCTTCAGGCATGGGTGTTTGTGTTATCTTTGGTATAAGGCACTGTAAGTTCAAATGTTCAAATGTTTGTAAATCTATCGGACCAAACTGCGTGGTCATCAGTCCGTAGCTTACAAACTACTTAAACCTAGATAAACTAACCTAAGGACAACACACACACACCCATGCGCAAGGGAGGACTCGAACCTCCGACGGCGAGCAACCGCGCACTCCGCATCGAGGTGCCTTACACCGCTTGGCTACCCACCGCGGCTCACTGAAAGTTAATTTAAATAGTCTGTAAGCCTAGGGGCTGATGACCTACGTAGTTAAGTCCCTCAGATTTAAAAACATTTGAATTTTGAAATCACAGTAAATAACTAAATGCGCTGTTAGGCGATTGTAACAAAATCATTGTTACCTCAGAAGTCATGAATACTAAACCACAGTAAATAAATGATTGTAAGAAAATCGCTCTTACGCACAGAGAAAGGCTGCTGAAATTTTACCAAATATGCCTTGTTTTTCATAAATCTTCAGTGTGACAAAAACAACTGTGAGGCGTGTACGTTGCCTTCAAGGAAGTTTTGCGCATGTGCATTGCAGATAAAATGATTTACCGTGCGATGTCTTTGTCAGTTTGACGTATGGGGAAAAATGCCTGTTTGAACTGAAGACGTAAATTTGGTATGGAGTCAACTAGCAAAGAAGCAGGACATAAGAGGAAAGTTACAGAGCAGTTGAGAACTTTTCAAGACAGGTGGACAGTAAACTTTGTGCATGTGTGTGTAATATAAAATAAAACCGATATATCTAATATGCAAGGTATCTCTGTTCCAAAAGAATATAACATCAAAAGGCATTACGAGACTAAACATGCAGTTATGTTCGAAAAGTACAAGGGAAAATATCGACAAGGTCAAGTAAACGTCTTAACTTTGTACTCAACAGCAATTATTTACAATGGCGAATTCAGAGACAACATGCTACGTGAAAGCTCTGATACTGGCAAAAAAAATCAAAGCCATATTCAGACGGTGAAATGTTAAAGGAATGCTTACAGAACGTCTTCGAAATGATGCGTCCGCAAAAGAAACTGGATTTCTCAAAAGTAAGCCTGTCTATTACTAGACGTGTGTCGACATTGTAAGACAAATTGAAGATAATTTTAAAAATCGTGCTTCTGAGTTGACGTTTTATTCGCTGTGTTTGGATGAGTGTACAGATATTCCGGATAGTGACCAAGTGGCGATTTATGTCAGTGATTTTGATGGCCATGTTAATAAAACAGAAGAATTAGCGGCATTGTATCCACTTAACTCGCGAGATTTACATCGTCATTAGTTGGTTTTCATTAAAGTTTGACAACTTATCGTTGCTAACAACAGATGAGACTCCAGAAATGGCTGGGATAAGCGAATGTTTAGTTCAGTTAACTGAAAATGAGGTCTGCAAAGTTGTTAGTACTTGATGTGTAGACTTTATGTGCATGGTGCATGCCATGAAGGTAGCTTTCAAACCAGTGAACTTTATTAAATCGAGAGTTTTATTCACTAGCTTTGGATGAGTGTACAGTTCCAAGATTTTTTAAGTCTTTGGATTCAGAGCAAGGTAACATTTCGTATTATACAGAGGTAAGATGGCTAGCTCGTGAAAAATGTTGAAAAGAGTGTTTGAAGTAAGAAATACAACCATTCTTTGAAAGCAAGTCAAAGTCTCTCGATGATAACGAATGGCTTTCCTACTTTGCGTTCTTGGTTGGTGTAACTAGCGACGTAAATGTTATTAATACTCGACTCTACGGAAAAGGTGATTACAGCCATGCTTGATCGTATTTTTGCATTCCAAATGAAACTTGGACTTAGGGAGCAATACTTACGAGCAAATCACTCCATACATTTTCCTACACTATCAAAGAAATCTGACGTCATACATAAGCAGAGATTAAATACGTTTCTTTAATGTCTGACTTGAAATACGAATACGGAACCCGATTTAAAGATTTAAGAAAGATAGTGTGTGTGTGTGTGTGTGTGTGTGTGTGTGTGTGTGTGTGTGTTTGCTATGACAGTGTCTGTAGACACGAGTTCACTGCCGGGACATCTACAAATACTATGGTGTGAAATGCAATGTACAATTAAAAAGAGAAATCTCATTAGATTTGTTTGGAAACGTTCTATAAAACATATTTAGACAAGAAATATCCAGCGTATACAAACATGCTATAAAAATTATTTCATTAGTTGGAAACACGTGCATGTGTGTGAACAGATTTTTAGTTGGATGAATTACATAAAATCAAATGTGACAACACGGATCGCATCTGGAAAACTCTTTGCACGTAGCAGCAGCTTAACTTGACGTCAACATTGATTCACTTATTTCAGTGAAACAAACCTAGGCATCCTATTAACATTGTAATTCATTAAAATGCAAAATAAATTGTATAGTAAAAATTTGTACAATAAATCATAACGTGTAGGCTTTCACGGCCGGCGTCTTCAGTAATTAAAACTTCCGGGCTGAGAGGCCGTGGTCGTACAGTAGAAATTTCTTCCCCTGACGTTTCGTTGCCGGCTGCGGGCAACATCTTCTGAGGTGAGTCGACGACTGGCTGCTGGGCCGTGGAGATCCTGCATATATAGAGGGCATAGAGGGCGCCACCACTCGTCACGTGAGGGCAACAGTAAAACTGTCTCTGGCTGGCGTCATTGCTCTCGATCGAAGGTAATCGATTGTCACGTCTTTGGTACAAAGCAGACCGCCATATCTTGTCTGACTTCAAGCCTTCTTCCTTTCTGTTAAAATTATTGTGGTGTTTAAAAATCTCTATAGCCTCTCTATTCATACGTGCATAATAATGCGATGTCTTAGCTAGCACGCTTGTCTCACTAAATTTTATTTTGTGGTCACCGTTTTCAAAAACAAGTTCCGCTACGGCCGATTTGTCCGTGTGTCCCAGTCGACAGTTCCTTTTGTGTTCAGTTAGGCGAGTATTGATACTTCTTTTTGTTGTGCCAATATAAACCTTCCCACAACTACACGGGATCTTATACACACCTGGAGTAGCCAAAGGGTGTCGCGCATCTTTCGTTGATCGTAAGCATTCACTGATCTTTTTGCTGGGTTTGAATATTGTTTCCACTCTAAACTTGGCCAGTACTTTCCCAATGCGGTCCGTGATATTGTGGATGAATGGGAGAAACACTTTCCCCGCCAAAGGTTGTTGTTGGACGTTAGCAGAGATTTGTCTTCTGGGCTGGAGTGCTCGATCTATCTCCTTATCACTGTTTCCGTTTTTCTGAAATGCGGTTCGTAAATGATCGAGTTCCTCTTGCAAATAAGCTGGCTCACAGATTTTGTTAGCAGATTTTGTTAGCCCTGTCCACTAATGTTTTCATAACACCTCTCTTCTGCCTGGTATGATGATTCGAATCTTTGTGGAGATACCGATCGGTGTGCGTATCTTTCCTGCATACTTTATGACCCAGAGTCCAATCTGCACGTTTAATCACTGTAACGTCCAAAAAATTTATCTGTCCATCAATCTCCGTCTCCATGGTAAATTGTATTTTCGCGTTGATACTATTCAAGTGCTTTAAGAAACAGTTCAGTTCCTTTTCCCCGTGGTTCCAGATCACAAATGTATCATCCACATACCGATACCACTTCAAAGGGCTCAGTGATAAGGAGATAGATCGAGCACTCCAGCCCAGAAGACAAATCTCTGCTAACGTCCAACAACAACCTTTGGCGGGGAAAGTGTTTCTCCCATTCATCCACAATATCACGGACCGCATTGGGAAAGTACTGGCCAAGTTTAGAGTGGAAACAATATTCAAACCCACCAAAAAGATCAGTGAATGCTTACGATCAACGAAAGACGCGCGACACCCTTTCGCTACTCCAGGTGTGTATAAGATCCCATGTAGCTGTGGGAAGGTTTATATTGGCACAACAAAAAGAAGTATCAATACTCGCCTAACTGAACACAAAAGGAACTGTCGACTGGAACACATGGACAAATCGGCCGTAGCGGAACATGTTTTTGAAAACGGTGACCACAAAATAAAATTTAGTGAGACAAGCGTTTTAGCTAAGACACCGCATTATTATGCACGTATGAATAGAGAGGCTATAGAGATTTTTAAACACCACAATAATTTTAACAGAAAGGAAGAAGGCTTGAAGTTAGACAAGATATGGCGGTCTGCTTTGTACCAAAGACGTGACAATCGATTACCTTCGATCTAGAGTAATGACGCCAGCCAGAGATAGTTTTACTGTTGACATCACGTGACGAGTGGTGGCGCTCTCTATGCCCTCTATATATGCAGGATCTCCACGGCCCAGCAGCCAGTCGTCGACTCACCTCAGAAGATGTTGCCCACAGTCGGCAACGAAACGTCAGGGGAAGAAATTTCTACTGTTCGACCACGGCCTCTCAGCCCAGAAGTTTTAATTACTTGAACAATAAATGTTCTTTAATCACATTTGTATTTTTTTAATAAATTAATATTTCTTGCTTTTTTACTTCACAATAGAAAAATCGATAATGCGGCCCGAGGGGTAATCCACCCTCAATGATTTGGCCCGCCGGCTGTAAAGGTTGGCCACCCCTGACCTAGGTGGTGTTGGCACAGCCCACTGCCTCATAGCGGGCAGCCACTCACCTAGCGATCGCGCCGGCTCAGAACTGCCTTGCTTGCCTCACATGACGTGCGCGCCGCGGCCTGTCTTTCTCGTTGGCCTCGCAATGAAATTCAAGATAAACTGCTGTATTACGTGATAATGTTTTAAATTTCTTCCTGAACCACTGGACTGATATCAACCAAATTTGGTACACACATTCCTTACCGTGAGATAACATGTGCTGTACGGTAAGAACCACTTAGACACATGGTTCAGGATATATAACGTCATGAACAATAAGAGTTGCAAAAAACTGCCACATAATGCGACGAGACTTTATGAATACAGTATATGATAACGAGATTACTTAGCGACTTGCAACAAACTTTAAACACAATTTCAAACTTTTATTGAACTTTTTCTCGCTGACAACCATAGCAAAATTATTAAACGAAAAAAGTTTCTCGCTAACTACTTTTCCGCTATTCATGGACCAAAACTACGGCATTCCATATTGTTGTGTCAGTGAGCAACAGACTTACACGTGTAAAAGAAAAAAAGAAAGAAAAAAAAGAAAAAAGAAAAAACAAGTTTATTAATACGTTAACATAACAGAGCCCTTCTTCGGGAAAATCACAAAAACAACTTAAAATTGGTTGTTTCTGTACTAAGTTCCACAAAGATGGTGTCACCAGTCTAAGTGACCGTCGGTCCCAATCATTCTGAGAGTCGAAGCTACAACACGTCAGCGGGTCCGTAAGCGACGGCTGGGCAACGCGGAGCGCGGCGGTCCTCGGCGGAGAGACGGTGACGGCTCGGTGTTGCAGGAAACTATCGGCGACTGGGGCTTCGGTCGGATCGAACGGAACGAGGGAGAAATGCAGCCCTCGAGTAATGTTGGAGGTCGCAGCAATTTATTGCTTTTCCTCCCAGAGCAGTGGGTGAGGGGAATAGACTTCACGGGAGATTGTCTTCACGTTGTTCGATTGGGAGAAGGAGGAAGGATCGTCCTACCGCAGTAGGAGGTGCGGCCAGCGTGTGGCGGCCTTGCGCTGGATTTTGTGCCCCAGCGCTCGAATAAGGTGGTTTCGAGAGCGACCCGCCTTGTCGTAAAAGGAGTGGGCGGTGCGGGCAATGTAGTACCGAAGTCGAGGGACACCTGCTAGTTCATCGAGCGGTGCGAATGGGAAATCTCGTGGGAGATGAAGGGCAAGCCTAAGGGCACGGTTCTGGATAGTTTGTAAGGACTTCAGGTGCATTTCTGCAGCGGAGCCCCAGACGACGGCGGCGTACACTAGGACAGGGCGAATGACAGATTTGTAGAGGGTGACACCGACATGGGGAGGGAGGCGGGAAGAGGGATTTAGGAGGGGATAGAGTTTGAGGAGACGGGAGAGAGCCTTGTGGCGCACGGAGAGGATGTGGTGTTTCTATGTCAGTCGACGACCCAGTGTTACGCCGAGATATCTAGCGGTAGGGCGCCAGGGAACCGGACTTCCACCGACGCGCAGGGGTGGTAAGGCAGCTGGAATGACGCGGCGAGTGACGATGAGGAACTGCGTCTTCGCGCCATTGAACTTGAGGCGCCATCGGACAGCCCATGGAGCAAGGGTGTCCACGGCGCGCTGAAGGCGATCCCGCAGGGTGGCGGCGTTCATACTCCGGCTGTAGAAAGCCGTATCATCGGCATACAGCGCCAGCTGGACACGGTCGATCGAGGGGACGTCGGCGGTGTACAGCGAGTACAGGATGGGCCCCAGGACAGAGCCCTGGGGTACCCCTGCACGGATTCGACGTACAGACGACGTCCCGGTAGCTGCACGCACGTGGAATGTCCGGTCCGTCAAGTATGAGGCGACGAGCTCGACGTGGGCCGCAGGGATACCAAGCTTAAAGAGCAGACCGCGGTGCCAGACACAGTCGAAGGCCCGCGAGACGTCCAAGAAGACGGCGCCGAAGTATTCCCTCCGCTCCAGGGCGTCAAAGGCATCTTCGACCAGTCGCAGGAGCTGATGTACGGTGGAGTGCCCCCGGCGAAAACCATGTTGTTCGTCGGGAAGTATGTGCCCTTCCTGAACGTGTCGGAGCAGCCGGCAGAGATAAATCCGTTCAAATACCTTGGAGACGGCCGACAGCAGGCTAATCGGCCGGTAGTTCTCGGGGAGACGTTGGTCTTTTCCCAGCTTTGGGACCGCCACGATCTCCACGTGCTTCCACTCGGTGGGGAAACGGCGAGTGCGGAATATATTGTTGAATATGTCAGCAAGGTGTGCAGCAGCCAGGGGCGGCATCTTCCGTAGACGGGTGTTAGGCAGTACGTCTGGCCCCGCTGCTTTCGTGGGGTTGAGGTCTCGGAGCGCCTCGGCCACTTCATCAGCAGTAGTCTCTTCGATGTGGTCGGCATCGTCATGTTGCGCCAGGTAGCGTGGAAGCCTTTCGTCGATGTGGGCGTCGTGTTCAGGATCCACGACGTCGTCAACCGGCTGAAAGGTAGCTTCGAAGGCATCAGCGAGGGCATTCGCTTTGGCAGATGGTTCACTGACAGTCCGCCCATGGACCAGAAGAGGCGGCGTACGTTGTGTTCGGCGGAGGAAGGACTTCATTTGGCGCCAGGCAGTGCCGTCGTCGAGGCGGAGAGTGGCGACCCTGTTACTCCATTCGGAGTTCCTGTGGTTCTCCACTGCCACCTTGATTTCACGCCTCATACGATTGAGGAGGCGCTTAAGATTAGGGTTCCGTCATCTCTGCCACTCGCGATAGACGCGGTTCTTGTCGGTTATGAGGCCGATGATGTCCGGAGGCAATTGACGTGAACGGTCGGGTGTGATGCGTGGAGGTTGCGGGGTCGCAGCGTGAGCCGCGTCGAGTGCTGCGCCGGTAAAGTGCAGGACTGCCGCGTCGACGCCTACATCCGCTGGGTCAGGTGCAGTGGCGATCTTCTGGGCGAGGTCGGTTTGAAATCTTGTCCAGTCAATCCCTCGGAGGGGGAGTCCTCTTCAGGGCTGTTGTAAAGCGTCCAGATTCATATCAAAAACCACAGGGACGTGGTCCGAAGACAAGACGTTTCTGGTAGAGGCATAGATGTGTTGCGGAATGCCCTTATCGACCGCTATGTCGATGACGTCCGGTAGCCCCCTAGCTGGGAAGATGGTCGGGTCATATGGCCCCACAGTGATGGCATCGTGGCGGTCGGCGGCGCGATGAAGGCAGCGTCCATGTTCGTTGGTATATCTGGAATTCCAGACAACATGTTTAGAGTTGAAGCCGCCAGCTAGGAAGACTTTCCCAGGAAGTGCAAACAACGCGTCGAAGTCCGCCGGATCTAGACGATTCTTCAGTTGTTTGTAAACGGAGACGAAGGTGATGGCCCCGATGGTTGTGTGGATGACGACGCCAGCAGCCTCGAGGGAGTTTAACTGCGGGAGGGCAACTGGGTAGTGACGCAGGCCTCTCCGAATGTAGATGGCTGTGCCACCCCCAGCTGTCAGCCGGTCGATACGGTAGCAGTCATAGTTTGCAGCGCCAACAGAAACCCCAGGCTTCAGCATCGTCTCCTGCAGGAGGCAGATGTCGACGGCTTCATCCCTCAGAAATTGGCGAAATTCGCCAACTTGCGTTCGAACGCCGTTTGCGTTCCAGGAGACTACCGTAAGTCCTCTAACGACAGCCATGATCGATCCCTGCGAGTGTGGGGCTGGTAGTAGCCTGAGAAGGCGGCGGCTCGGCGACAGAGAGCTGGCGCGATAAGACCTCGATGAGCTTCGTTGCACCTGTCACGAGAGCAGTCAGCTGAGCTATGAGGCCACGGAGATCGTCTGTGGACACTGCGGTCGCGGCTGGGGTGCGGCCGGCAGTGGTTGGAGCAGCATCTGCAGATCGGTCCGCCAGAGTCGGGAGGGCCGACGGTGGTGGGTCAACCGCTGCACGACGACGGCCGCGCCGACGAGTTGCAGAGGTGCCCTGGGCCTGTGCGGCATCTCGGGGAAGCGGCGTGCGGTCCTCACGGAAGACTGCAGTCGCAACAGGAGGGGTGGTTGCCAGCGGCGGCACTTCCAGCGGAGGTGGCGGGGCCACGGGAGCGGATGATGGCGCGGCCGACGTCCCTGCCGCGGCAACGGCGCTGTAGGTGATGCCCGAGCGAACATGCGCGGATCTTCTTGTGCGAGGAGCAGGCGGTTCACCTCGCTGGCGGGAGACTGCGCGCTTCCATACTTCGCAGCCTCTGTAGCTGGCCACGTGGGCGCCGCCACAGAGGGCGCAGACGGACTTTTCGGTGCGTGCGAGTGGACAGTCGCGGCCTCTGTGGTTACCCGCACACTTCACGCACTTGTCAGGCATGGAGCAGTGGCGGGCGACGTGCCCAATGGCCTGACATCGGTAGCACTGTGCCGGGCCCCTCTTCGATCGGAGATCTTCGGTGCGCACAGCGAGATGTGTCAGCTGGTATAACTTCCGGTTTTCCGGGGTATCGGTGGCGACGACAAGGTAGAGGGGCATGTCCTCCTTCTTGTGGCGGTCCCGCAGCTTCACCACAGTACGGACTTGAAAGCCGATATCTGATAGTTCAGCCTGTATGTGGGCCGGATCCATGTTGAATGGCAGGTCGCGGATCACTATCTTCAACACCTTGTCAGGAATGGTGGCATGAGTGTAGAAGGGAATACCCATGGCCGACGCTTCGTTTGTGACGCGCCGGTAGTCCTCGGAGCTGCGGAGCGTGACCTTGTAAAGATCGCGCCCCGCCATCTTCACGTTATACACGGCCGTCGTCCATGTATTGAGGAGGGTCTGTAGGCGGATGTATAGTGAAGTACGACCGGCGGGAGAGACGGTGTCTTCGGCGGATGTGGAGGTGGTGGGGGCTCAGCTGGAACCCCAGAAAGAATGCTGAACGGATTTGAAGTGTCCACTGGGTCACTGGTTCCAAGCTGCATCGGCCGCGAGGTTCGGTGGGCCACTACAAAGCCATCGGCGTCTGGTGTAGGACGTGACTTGGTCCGACGTCCTTTAAGGGGCGGGCGCGCGGCCGCGGACGGCGCAGCGTCGCGCGGCTTCGTCTTCTTGCCTCGCGGCGAGTGCCGACCGTTTGAAGTCGTTGTCGGCGCACGACGTTTGTTGCTGCCAGCAATATCACGCAGGGCAGATACAGAAGGCCGGTCTTCGTCTTCCGACTCGGGTAGCGGAGCGGCCAGTGCAATCTTCTCAAGGTCCGGAGTGTTGTCCATCGAGTCCGTGTCCATAGCACGATCCGTCATATGTGGGGGGCCGGATGGGGCCGACGACGACGCAAGCGCCGCCGCACGGCGATCCGCCACACCCTTCGCAGCGGTAACAACCTCTCTCGACAACATCGTAACTCCAACTGACTGAACGAACGACACTGATACTGCTTGGGGCTTCGGTGGTTTCGACGTGGCCCTACATAGCCCCAGCGCCTGGATACCTTTAGGACCTATTTTCCCTCACGTGACTCGCGGGAGGAATTAGGTCCCTGGCCGCTGCGTCCCCTAGCGGCTACAAGGCTGCCGTCTGGTGGACGCGTCGTTCGTCTGTGTTTATCAGCAGAGCACTTGCGCTGGCCCCTGCTCGGTCCGGGGCCCGTCTGATAGCTGTGTTCGGTTGGTGGGCGAAGCTGCAGGCGCTGAGGCCCAGATACAATAGATATGACGTTACAATTTATAATGTCTACACTACAAATTGTAGCCGCAGGGAATTTTACAGACTGTATGCACACATACAGGTGAATGTACCTTCTAAAATGTATCACAGTTCGACATGTAGTTCATGAGATATGGATACATAAACAGTAACGTTCATGGAAAACCGCCCCATCACGCACCAACTTTTAATCTATTACTCATTTACTACTAATCGGATTTGCAACAGATTTTACAGACATACAAATGAATATATACATGAATAATTATACAAATGTCCAACATATAACTCAATAAATATGATATAGTACGAATTTTATAAGTCATTTGTATTTTGATTACTGTCTTTCTTTGTTTGGATACTGTGCCGGCCGCGGTGGCCGAGGGGACTGAGGCGCTCCAGTCACGGTCTGCACGGCCACTACGGTCGGGGGTTCGAATCCCCCTCAGGCATGGATATTTGTGCCGTCCTTAGTATAAGGTAGTTGATAAGTAGTTTGTAAGCTTAGGGACTGATGATCCCGTAGTTAAGTCCCATAAGTTCTACAAACATTTGTACATTTTTTGTTTGGATACTATACTCATAATTTTGTACATTATGCAAGACGGTCATCTCAATATATATAAAAATTAATTCCTGTTCGTCAGTCTGGCTAAAACTCGAGAACTGCTGAACCGATTTGACTAAGTGTAGTCTTGAAATATTCGTGTAAGTCCAGGGAAGGTTTAAACGGTGATGAACTATGAAATGTTGTCCGTAAAAGAGGAAAATCGGGAAAAACTGAAACAGCTTTTTCCAGTGACCTATCAATACCGTACGTCAAATTGCGATAAAATTTTGTACATTTTGCGTTGAAAGCAAGCGGAAGGTTTGCATCAAATAAAAATTTGAAAAAGTCGCCCGGAAAGTAGGAAAATTTAGGAAAAACCTAAAAGCGGTTTTTTTCTATGAATGGAAATCAATTACCACATGGTTGTAAGAGCATCAGTTGAGTACATCTTGACGGGAAAAGGTTTGCATGAAATAAAGATTTTGGGAAATTTACCGGAAAATTGGAAAAATTTGAGAAAAACTAAAAGTGCGTTTTTCAATGTGTTTTTGATTGAATTCAGCACTATAACTGACTATTCACACGACGGAGAGGGGTAATCCTAATTTTGGTTTGTTTATTATGGTCTTGGAAAAGTTTTCAGTAAAAAGAAATAGGAACAATTAAAAATGAAAGTCCCAAATTCGAACCAAGTTCTTTTTTCAATTTGTTTCTGAATGAACTCAACACTATAAGTTGAGAACCGTTCATCCGATTGCGATAAAATTTTGATCATTTGACATTCAATGAAAGATGAACGTTCTTATGAACTAAAATTTGGAAAAGTTACCCGGAAAATGTGAAAATTCGTATGAAACTGAAAGAGCTGTCTTCAATGGGATATCAATATAATTCGTCTGACTGCGATAAAATTATGCACATTCGACGTTCAAAGCGAGAGGAAGGTTTGAGTGAAGTAAAAGTTTGGAATAGTTGGCCAGAAAATAGGAAAATTTGTGGAAAACTGAAAGATCTCTTCACTTTGGGATAACAATATAATTCCTACGATTGCGATAAACTTTTGCACATTTGACGTTCAAAGCGAGAGTACATACATATTAGCAATTTGCGAAGCATTGCCGGGTCGACTAGTTTATCATATATTCTCCAATAAATATAACCTTTTTTGTATTTTTATTTTTTTTATTATTAATTTTTTTTATTTTTTATTTAGAAAAAAAGGAGCTGGACAGAGAGAGAGGAAGGGGGTAGGAGAAGTCCTAACTAAAGGCAGGAATAAATAAATCAATATCCGGGCAACGCCGGGTATGCAGCTAGTCTTTGTGTTTTTTCACCGTATTTTTCATTGGAGACAAATGGTAAGTCCATTTCAACTCTTGGTTTATTTGTTTCTCCTTTCTACTCGCCCGGGCTACTTTTATCTGCACCACCCTGTATAAAACAGTTTCTTATGTATGCAAAATTTCGTCGTTAGACAGTAAGGTCTATAATAAATTCCACGGAGTGTTGCTAATGTCGAGCGCTTAAAAAGTTCGCGCAATGAACATCGTCCTAGGAAGGAGAAGAGCTTCCCAACAGTCGATTTACGTTGCGAGCCATTCTCAGGAGGCTGGCGACAATTTGTGGGGAGTCGGGAGCGACCGTTAATCTAGCGGCCGGCGCAGACACATATATTTGGCTGTCGGTGAGTTGCCACGTAAACACGCTGGACGCAGCTTAGCCGGGGGTCACTGCCGGGCCGAAGTGGCCACCAAGGTCATGCGTGGCGCCATTCTGGTGCTCCTAAAGTGATAGAGCCAAGACGTTGTTGTTGTTATTTAAAGGGGACTAAATAGCAAGGTCGTCAGTGCCCTAAATGTTCAAATGTTTGTACAGCTTATGGGACTTAACTACGGGGTCATCAGTCCCTAAACTTACAAACTACTTATGAACTAGTTAACACTAAGGACGCCACAAATAACCATGCCCGAGGGGGGATTCGAATCCCCGACCGTAGCGGCCGTGCAGACCGTGAATGGCGCGCCGCAGTTGACGCGCTGCAACTGCTTTCCGACAATCAGAGCGCTCAATCGTAACAGATTAATTTTGTTAGTCACTTAAACAGTGTAAACAATTTCGTACTGTGTTTTAGTGTTCATGTGCAAGTTCATATGTTCTTGGTGATTGTTATCAAATGAACCACGTTCAGAATCTTTTAGTCTGCACGGCCACTACGCTCGGGGTTGGAATCCCCCCCCTCGGGCATGGATATTTGTGCCGTCCTTAGTTGTAAGTAGTTCATAAGTAGTTTGTAAGTTTAGGGACTGATGACCCCGTAGTTAAGTCCCATAGACTCTACAAACATTTGAACATTTCAGAATCTTTTAGAAACAAATTACTCAGCTTTAGGCTCGGAACAAAAATGTGAAATAAAGAAGCTTGGTAGGGCGACGCCTCAGCTCCATTTGAAGCGAACAAAACCGAGGCGGCCGCGGTGGCCGAGCGGTCTGCGCATTTCCTTGTCTGGCTCCCCTCAGGGGGCTCACGGTTCTTTCGTATGTGCGTAGCGAGCACGGGGCCCCGAGCTAATGCAGTCTTCCTTCCTTCTTTACCTCCTGGACTGCATTTCCTTTCCTATCCTCACCCCTTCCCCTCCCCACCGGGGGACGGATAACATCAGTTGTTAGTCCCCCTATCCTAACCAAACAACCCAACCCCACGTCTGGCTCTCTTTCTTGTTTCGTTCCTGAGTCATAAGTCTGCCCTATTCACTTCGCATTTCATTAATTAATGATAACCATACAAAAACAAAACATGGAACATAGTACTAACGAAATACATACTCGTACACGGCACTAAGCACACGCTACTGGTTCGTTTCGTACAAGCCTTGATGTAACGTAGAGCTGTAACAAGCCGTATCTATTGGCTGATACAAAATACTAAATCCTAACTCATGAACAGTGGCGCAGCGAGAATTTGGTTCTAGAGGAGACTCATTTTTTTAAAAAATAAAGCCTACTAAAATTATTAATGATAAAGGGTTTTTATCATTCGCTAGCTTTAATATAGGAAGCTCCTCGATGTTATAACCGTTTGATTAATATGAGATTCTATGTGTAAAATTTGAACTAAAATAACGCTATTGTCGTTTTCGGCGGCCTTCATAAGATTCCACTCGGTGGCGCCGCTGACCAGCTAAGCGGGTTGCAGCATGTGAACAATCGGCTCGTAACTTCAGCATCAAAGCTGATCGCTGCGGCATTAAAACGGTTCACAGTAACAGCAGCACACATTTTCAGTGGCGGCATCATGTAAGCGATCCACTGTCATGTTCAGTTGTGCTTGGCAAATTATAGTTACGTTGTCATTTATTACACGTTTATTATTTCAAATTTCCGGTGCTGGCCTGTTTAAAAGAAAAATAATAAACTTAATTTTGTCTATTATTGTCAGTGATATTCCGTGACTGTTGTACTTCAGTAAAATAAAATGAATTCGCCTTCAGTCACAAACTGCGTTTTATTGTACACAATGCATTTCGAGCCCTGAGGGCTCATCATCATTCTATCATATAAGCACCTGATGATGACTCCTCAGGGCTCGAAATGCATTGTGTACAATAAAACGCAATTTGTGACTGAAGGTGAATTCATTTTATTTTACAAAAACAAAAAAAACAATAGAAAACAATAAATTTTTAAAAAATCTTTGGGAGGTACTGGAGACAGCTTCAACCCCATTAGCCTCAAACGTGTCTGCTCCACTGCTCATGAATACATTTCGTTACTCGCATCTACCGTATCGATACTGTAACGAAAATCAATACGGACAAAGTGTATATTCAAATGTTTGTTGAGCGTATGGGACTTAACTACGGGGTCATCAGTCGCTAAACTTACAAACTACTTATGAACTAGCTACAACTAAGGACGGCACAAATATCCATGCCCGAGGTGGCATTCGAACCCCCGACCGTAGTGGCCGTGCAGACCGTGACTGGAGCGCCTCAGTCACCTCGGCCACCACAGCCGGCTTCAGGTTAATACTCGATGATCTGACGTCCGCTTTCAACCAAACATAGATTTTATTGCATTTTTTCCCTGTAAATATTTCAGTTCAATGGATAATTAATTGTTTTTAATTTATTCTGCTATAAAAACAGTTTTGTTAAAAGTACTCAAAAGTTATCATCTACAAATTTTCATTCATGACGATATTATCTTAATTGTTAATGTCACATAATATAGTACAATAGTCCCTATACTCGCAAATGTAGTGTTACTACTATGATCCGTCACACTGGCATTCGTCACGAAATTTCCCGATTGATTCTGACTCCAAGCCTCTAAGTTTAAGTGCAGGAACAGAACTCAAAATGCAGGTCGCGGGTGTGTTTCCCTAATTTTGATCAATTTGTATGACAATTGTATTTTAATCACGAGGAAAATGGACTGTACTCTTTTTTTCTATATACTTTAAGAATTATTTGTGGTTGGGCATAAAGGGCATTACGAAAAACACGTTAGTGTAGGTAAGATTAAATTTCAGAAATAGAGCTACCTCCTGAATCTCAAAGCGCTCAAACAATATTCTCACATAACTGGATAACTTTTGAAAATTATTAATCTGTAATACGCCACAAATACAATATTTTTTACGAGAATTTTTAGCAAATACGAGAATTTTATGGTGTTGGTACGAAAATCGGGCGCTCTGGATATCACAACCCTGAGTAGTGGCAGCACCTGGCTGCACCTTCATTCGCCTATAGTCGGCGTCACCTACGAAGGCGGCCCAGTTGTCAGTCGTTCTGCGCATCCCCCTCCATTACCGCAATGACAGCCAATAATGTTCATTCTGTAGGCGCTTGGCTGGCCGCGAGTTACGCAGTGTTTCTCCCACAGGCGTGACTGTTGGCGCTCCGGCGTAGCTCCTCCTCTCCACGCTTCCCCTATCGCTCCGCCTTTTTTTTTTTTTTTTTTTTATCTTTTAATTCCCAGTCGTTATGGAGCTGGGTGGGCCGCTGGAGAGCATCCGCTCTATTGGGGCCTTAGCTTAGGTTATACTGTTTGGACACCGTTTATTTTATAAATTGGGGATGGGGGGAAGACTTCGATTTTCCCAATTGGGAACATTCAGTGGGCATGGGGACAGCTCCGGTATTCACCTTACAGCCAACAATCATAGTATCACCGAGACACTGTCCTACACTGATTCCTAGGCTGGCTATATCGTTTTTAACTTTTATCACTATTGAACCACACGATTCCAGATCCGACGCAGACGGTATCGTACGATAACATTGAGATGGGAGGCCCAGCAGTATTGTCACAATAAGTAGCTGAACTCAAACGTTTCAGGAGATCTTCAATATGTTTCTTCCAATTCAGTCCCTTGTCAATGCAAACACCTCAAAATTTTGAATATTCTACCTTAGCTACAGATTTGTGTGCGAAGTCTAAATTTATTAATGGTGTTATGCCATTTACTGTCTGAAACTGTATATACTGGGTTTTATCAAAGTTTAATGAGAGTCCATTTGTAGAGAACCACTTACTAAGTTTCTGAAAGATATCATTTACAATTTCATCAGTTAATTCCTGTTTGTCATGTGTGATAGCTATTCTTGTATCTTCAGCGAAAAATACTAACTTAGCATCTTCGTGAATGTAGAATGGCAAGTCATTAATATACATGTACTGTACAGTGCTTCTTATTGGCAAATAGAAGTGTACAGTTCGATTATCCGAATAAACCAGTTTTCCGAACAACACAATTAGCGTGTTGTCGGTTGAAGTCGGATTTGCCGTGGCTGCCAATCTTTGGGAAATAATAGTGAATGGCTCTGAATTACTAGCAGTGTGACTGATAATACACGGAAGATAAGCCGGCAAAGCTCCCCATACTTCTATAAATCTCTGGAAATACTAGAGCGCCATTCCTTCCGCCTCGCCTTCGGAAACCCCTCTTTACTTTTTTCAAACCAGAAAGAAACCAGGTCAAACATACAGACAATGGGCTGCTGAGCTCCAAGGCCTCCGCCGCCGATGCCAGTTCGTAACCAAGGGTTCCAAGGAATGCAAACGAGATGGTGCGAGTCCACCTAAAGGCCAATTCACACTGTCCGTCACGTCACGTCACGTCACGTCACCGTCCGTCAGAACATTCCGCAATGTATTTCTAATGGCGACATTCACAATGTCCGTCACCGGACCGTCACGTCACGTCAACGTCCGTCAAGCTTTCTCGAGAAGAATGTTTTGACGGAACGGCCGTCTGCTAACATCGGAAGTTAACCTATTTTCGTCACGACAATTACATGTTGCAGTCGACGATTGCACTGTTTATATGCAAATGTGTCTTATTCAGCTTTGTGTTGTTGTTGTACCTCGTTTTAGGGATAAATCTCAAATGTTTCATGACGACTTAAATATTTTTATCAATTGAGTGTCCCCCTAAAATCGAGGTCGGATATCTTAAACCAAAAAATGGTTTATGTTACCGTACGTAACAATGTAACAGAAACGACTGAAGGAAACTGTTTATTTGAACAAGATTGTAATTTGATTACGCATTTTTCATTAAATAACACTTTAAATGAAATTGTCTGTTCTAATGAAAGACAAAATTCAGTTGTTTACGACGTATTAACAATGTCAGCATGCAAATCGTAATGGATAAATTATACAGGCGCTATTTATGCTCTTACAAGTTTGGTTTGATGTCTTCATATGTTTATTTTTTCGCTTGAAAATAGATGTCGATGTTTTGAAATGTTGTTTCAGTTCCCAGTTAGTTGCCCAAAAACATACACTGTAAAGTTTTTTTTTGCCGTTAATAACATTTAGCGTTGTTGTTCACACTTTCCAGTATTAAACTATGACTTTCTACATAACAGATCGCCACTCATAACCTCACTTTCAACATCGCGTATTGTGATGGACGAATTGACGTGACGGACACGGACGGACAGTGTGAATACAACTTGACGTGACGGTTCCGTGACGTGACGTTGACGTGACGGACAGTGTGAATTGGCCTTAATATAGGCAGCGCCCTCAAACTTGAAGATCCTCCTTTGGAACAAGTCATACAGTGTGCTGCCAATTTCTAAATTTCCAGTGCAGCCGATCGCCGACTGGAGCCCTGGGCCGAGGTCGCCGCCGCCGGACTCCCTCCCGGTCGACCAGCGGCCGGTCGCCTCCGCGCCGTCCAGCAGCGTCGCCGCATCTCGCCGACGACCCGCTCCAGGCAGCCGCAGCCCGCAGCACAGTACCACAGACAAATATATATAGACGGGAAACCTCCGTAAGAGCCCGGTCCTACGCTCCGGGATGCGGGGAGGGAGGGTTTCCAGCAGTTCCGTAAGATATCCCATGATGGCGCTGCGGTCAGAAGCAGCTTTTTAAACCGGCCAGAGCAGGCGGCAGGTAGGGCTGTCCCCACCACCACCTCCCCTCAAACTCCGGCACACCGTACACAGCCGTGGCCTCGTGGCAGGCGGCAAGAGCTCTCCCCTCAGCCTCCCCTCCACGCTACCCTCTGACGTGCGATAGGCACCCTAAGCCAGCGAACCGCCTGACACCTGCTAGCATCTTACGAAACTACGAGGGGAGCGTAGGACAGTGGTTTAGGGTGGGCTGCTTCTCTGTATATGTTACTCTGTGCCACTGCCCAGTACGCGCCCGCGCCCAGGGGGGTGTAAATCTGACTCGTGCGCTTTGCTTCTGTGACGTCACCTGGCAGCAAGCGCCGAGCAGTTGCCGCAGTACCCTTATGAAACGTGCAAGTAAGAAAGTTGTGTTTTGCGCTCGCTCGTTTCGTGACCTGTTAAGTGTGCGGATAGACAGTGGCTTTCTTGTATTAGGGAACAATTTTTCCAGATACTCCTTCTGTAATTATGAGTAAGAATACTTCGTGTTGTGCTGTTGCAGAGTGCAATAACAGTGGACGCAAGACGGAAGGCATTTTGTACCATCGGTTTCCAAATGATGAGGAACTTCAGCGCATATGGATCTCTCGCTGTAAACGACAAGGCGAGATAAATGTCAAAAATGCCAGAATTTGTTCCGAACATTTTTGTGAAGCCACTTACAAAAGAGACTTGCAGAATGAATTGTTAGGATTCAGATCATCAATATTTTATTGATAAAATTCTGTGTATGAAAGTAGTATGCAGTTCAATGTTCGTAGTAATTAAATGAGTAAAACAAAAGCATTAATGCGAAAATCGGCTGCAAAGTTTGCGTTGTAACGAAAGTTTTCTTTATCTAATATATAAAAATGAAGGTCTCTGTTTGTCCGTATGCTATGCCTGTCAATGTCATTCAGTCGATTGCGATAAATCTTCATCAACTTATTGCATGACCTAGCGACACGGTTATAGGCACAGTAAAATTTCGAAATTTTCACTCTAAGGGGGTGAAATCATTATATTATATAACAGAAGCACATATATAACAGAAACACATTTTCTCTCTGTCTGTCTCTCTGGATAGACCAAACCAAGAAGATCTCCGGTCTACCTCTTCAGCAGGCACCGAGAGAAGCTGACAACCGTCCGGGATGGAGATGCTTGGTTCATGGGTCACGACGCTCAGCAATGAACATAACTTTTGATGATGATGTCCCTTTAACCTTCTATAACTCGAGAACTACTGAACAAATCGTGATGAGGTTTCTTTTAAATTGTAGATCTCACAAAGGTCTAAAAAAAAAGTTCACGAGAGCATGTGTCTAACTTTTACGATTGAAGCATATGTACCATTTTTCTCTCCTAAGGCGATAGTGCCAGATGGCTTCAGACTACATAAATAGTGATTGTGGGAAATCCATAAAAGTTAGACATGCGGTCTCATGGACTTTATTTTATATCTTTATGAGCTCTACAATTTAAAAACGAACCTCATCACGATACATTCAGTAGTTCTCGACTTAAAGACGTTTAAATGTCACCTGTGCCACGTTCGGTGCCGGGACGGGTTAGCTAGTTGTTAATACTGTTTGAAGCTTTTCTTTTTCAGTCCTTTCTATGTTAGTATACATATATATTGATCACAAGCGTGTTCCACCGCTTAAAAACAATGTTATTTGTCGAATGAGAAAAGAAAAGACGGAGAAATTGTGTTCATGGCGGCCTTATAATACAGCGGCTTGCTGCCGTGTGACGTAATACAGCGCTAACCAATGACAGTGAAGAAGCCCAAAATGGCATACCTTTATAGTCTATGAACCTTGGCCCGCGCCCGTCGCCCTGAACCAACGTGGTTTGCAGCAGATCTAAAACAAAACAACGCTCCTCATAGTTGGTGGACCAGGCCGCCGCTTCAGCTGCCGTCGTCATGGTAACTGTCCTGACCGATGGTCTTTCTGTGATGCTTGTGGAAGGATGGGACACATCACCACCGTCTGCCGTGCACAAAACAACCAGCCATCCTGGACATTTAACAGGTCATATCAAATCCCCATGGACGTCAACCAAATTGAAACACCGCAGACAGAGGTCAGTAATCTCCTGATTTCCGTCACTATCAGTAATGAACTAGTGCAGTTACAAATTGACACAGGAGCTGCGGTGTCTCTTCTAAACTTACAAGGAAAGTACTTGGGCTCGAACAAACACTTATACACCAAAACTGTATGATAGATAATGTAAAGATCCCTTACTGCACTAGTGATACTCCCACATCTGCAAAACTCTGCAGTCGTTCGTTTCAGGCCTCTGCGTGTGCCTTGCCACATTCCACTTTGACCTGTCAGTTCGCCAGTAGGGACGGTGCAGTGTGCCTCTGAAGTTGCGTTTTGTGACGTTATTTGTGTGGTGAAGCGTCAGATGGGGCGGCGATTGGTAATCAATCCTGCGTATGTATTGCGATTGGTTGAGAAGAAGTTACAAAGAACCCTTCTTCTTGAAGATCGTATCAGTGTAGAAGATGAATCATTCGCATACTTTCTCGTATCTGTTATGGTACAGAAATATGAGCGTAAGTTAGATACTGTTGTAACACTAACACATAATGATGATCATAGCGATGATAATGACGAACAACTCATTGCAACCAGTAGTGCTACAAAATGTTCAAATGTTTGTATAGTTTATGGGACTTAACTACGGGGTCATCAGTCCCTAAACTTACAAACTACTTATGAACTACTTACGAACTAGGACGGCACAAATATCCATGCCCGAGGGGGGATTCGAACCCCCGACTGTAGTGGCCATGCAGACCGTAACTGGAGCGCCTCAGTCTCCTCGGCCACCGCAGCCGGCTTAGTGCTACAGTAAGTGCAGGAAGAGGTGATGGAAGCAGTGGCAGTGAATACCAACAGTATTTCGAGAAGAAGGTTAAAGTTGCAACTATCATCACAGATTTTGATGACAATTTGCTAGAGAACATGTACGATGATTATTACATAAGTTATAGTCTGCATTACGTATGGCGTCTACAATTACATCTCTAGTGCTATCTAGAGCATGATTTTGGAGTTTTGCATAAAAACGACACCCACCAGCGCATTGGGGTGTACGCAGAGATCCTATAAGCAACCATTCATACAGCTATGTTTGTTCAAGCCCATTTACTTTCCTTGTTAGACACATACGTGCGGGTGGGCAAACCTACCCTCACCCCTACCTCCCGCAGATTGCTAACATACAACAAGCGGTCAATTCCTCTCCGGGGGACACCACCTTGACAAAGCACTGTCCGTGCAGGTGGAGAGGCTTGCGCATCCGTGTGAAGCAGAGGGCTATACCGAAGGTAGAGAACCTACTGGCCTCAGCTGATGGATCTGACTAAGAGTGTCCCACAACATCCCGTCTTCCTTATCCTCTCCCAGTCCTTTCCCAATTCCTTTCCCAACCCAGGTGTGATGCGATCCGTGCCGATGGGTGCATGGCAAATGGGTGGATGTGTCTCGAATGGAGCCTCAGGGATACCGGGCGACCTCCCTGAGTAAGGAGCCTTGCACCACGCGGGGTTATCGTGGTGTGGACCATATAAATCCCCAAATCTCGTGGGACTAAGATGAACACAGAGAAAGAAAGTATTTTAAAAGAATCTGAGAGGCAATTTGAGACCTCAGATACTCAGACATCGGGATCAGGACCGATGGAGTGCACTCCTACTTCTGAATCAGGGTCTAGACCTGAGCAAGTAGTGGGAACTGTAACAGAGAAGTTGGACCAGATTAGGATTAAGGCCTTGTCTGGGGCTCAGAGGAGGAAACGTCTCAAGGAACAGAAGCAAAAGAAAGGAAAAGAATGGCTTCCTAAGCATAAGTGGAGGGAATCAAAAGAACTTGAGCCCAAGACCCCCAAAAAGAAACTGCCACAGGTCAAAGGGGATACACAGACCCCCTCGACGTCAAAGACAGGTGGCAAGAGTGTTAGGGAGGAATCTAAGACTCCCTCCTCTCTGGACAAGCGTGATCCTAAAAGGCTGAGGCAGGAAATAGGAAAACAGACCTATAGTACTGCAGTCTCGGTCTTTAGAATGGCGGTTGTCCAAGAAGGATACCCACTGGTGAGCATCACCTCACAGCAGGAGGAGCTCGTGCAGATGGCCCTCTTTGAAGAGATTGGGGGGGACGCTGGTCCAGAACCAAAATTCAGGAGGGTCTATCTAGATCGCGGTGCCCTCATTTTTGTCTGTGAGGGGGAGCACTCAGCAGTATGGCTTAAGGACAAGGTGCCCATGATATCCCCGTGGGAGGATGCGAAGCTGCTGGTCAAGACAGCAACCGAACTCCTGAAGACCGCAAAGGTATCATTATGGGTACCAAAGATCCTTAAGGATGTCCCTCCAAAGACTCTGTTCGAGAAAATAAGGGTCCAGAACCCAAAAGTCTCGACAGAGGATTGGAGGGTAATTAACCAAAAGGTCGTTCCGGAAGGACGAACTCTGGTGGTGGAGGTTGGAGAGAAGTCCCTGAAGGCAATGCGAGAGCAAGGCCTGAAACTGTTTTTAGGATTCTCACAGGTCGCCGTCAGGGTAATCAAAGACCTTAAAGGCAATAATGGCAGCAAGATGGGGACTGGAAGTGCTGCAGATAAACCTGCAGCACAGTAAAGGGGCCACTGCTGCCCTGAGCCGTCGCCTGGGGAGACAGGAGGTGGACGTGGCCCTGATACAAGAATCCTATTTATACAAAGGCGGTGTTTCGGGCCTCGGTAGTACTGAAGGTAAACTGATTTATACTAGAAATCTAAAAAACTCCAGAACATGCATTTATGTTAGAAATGGAATACCTTTCATACCAATGATGGATTTTTGTTCCAGGGACCTGGTGACCATCAGGATGCAGCAACGTGAGGAAGGTATCACATGCGAAATTGTTTTGGCCTCAGCATACCTTCCTTATGAAGACAGCTCTCCTCCTTCTTTGGAAGTGAGGAGACTGACGGAAGCCTGCCACCGGCAAGGTGACGAACTGTTGGTGGGATGTGATGCCACTGCCCACAATCTATTGTGGGGCAGCAAGGACACCAACAGTAGAAGTGAGCACCTTCTTGAATTTCTCCTATCTAACAACTTGGAGATCCTGAATAGGGGTGATGAACCTACATTCAGGAATAGTAGAAGGGAAGAAGTAATTGACATAACTTTTAGTTCCATGATGATGGGAAGTTACGTCAAACAGTGGCATGTGGTCCTAGAGCCATCCTCATCAGATCACATGTATATTAAATTCAAGGTTGAAATGGGAACCAGACAGACCATGGCCTATAGGAATCCCAGGAAAACGGACTGGGAGAGATATAGGAGAGACCTTGACTTCAGCCTATTGGAAATTAAAACTAGGATAAGGAACCCAGCAGAGTTTGAGGAAGTAGCAGAGGCCGTAACCTCTGCTATAGTGACCTCATACCAGGACAACTGCTCAATCACCAAGAAGTGCACAAATAGGAGTGTGCCTTGGTGGAATAATAACCTGGAAATGAAAAGAAAACAGGTACGAAGACTGTTTAACCTTGCGAGGCGCAAAGGACAATGGGCAAAGTATCGTGAGGCCCTTGTCAATTACAACCTTGCCATCAGATGGGCAAAGGAGGCATCCTGGAAGGTATTCTGTGAGGAAGTGGAGGGCACGGCTGATCAAGTGAGACTTCATAAAATACTCACTAGGGTACCAACTAATCCAGGAGGAACATTGAGGAAGGAGGATGGGGAGTATACAAAGACAGCACATGAAACGCTGGAACTGCTCCTCAAGACTCACTTTCCTCAATATACTCTGGGGGATAACTCAGGCTATAATGTGATTCCTGAGAGACAACGGTTCTCAGGTATTCGCAAAGAGGACTGGAATCTGGCCAAGGAGTGTGTCGATTTCAGTAAGGTCTGATGGACGATGGGAACATTTCAACCGTTCAAGTCACCTGGCCCCGATGGAATCTTTCCAGCTCTCCTGCAACAAGCAGGAAAAAATCTTATTAGATTCCTATGCAGGTTATTCAGGGTTAGTCTAGCAGCAGGAATCATTCCCAATGCCTGGAGGGCAGTGAAGGTTGTCATCATTCCAAAACCAGGAAAAATTGATCATACCAAGGCCAAGGATATGAGACCAATCAGCCCGTCCTCCTTCATTCTTAAGACATTGGAAAAGCTGGTTAATGTGCATGTTGGAGAAAGGAGGTTAAGTAGGGCTCCTCTACATTCAAACCAACATGCATATCAGCCAGGTAAATCATGTGAGACAGCTCTCCACCAACTCGTTGGGAAGGTGGAGAAAGCACTACACTTTCAGGAAATAGCCCTCTGTATCTTCCTGGACTTTTAGGGGGCTTTTAGCAATACGACTTTCGATTCCATGGTTAGGGCAGCAGAGGTGCATGACCTAGGGACCACAATATGTAGGTGGACTAGGGTCATGCTCAGTGGAAGAAAGGTAGAGGCTACCATGATGGATGAAAAAATGGTAACCAACACAACCAGGGGTTGCCCACAAGGAGGAGTTCTTTCCCCTTTATTGTGGAATCTAGTGGTGAATTATCTCATTGGAGAATTAAACTCTAGGCAGTACTTTTGCCAAGGATACGCAGATGATCTTGTCATAGTAATACTTGGCAAATTTGCTGACACAGTGAAGAATATGGCACAAGGTGCATTGGACATTGTGCAAGACTGGTGCAGAAAACAAGATCTGGGGGTTAGTCCTAAGAAGACTGTTGTTGTACCATTCACAAAGAAGCACATTAACTGCTGGGATGGAAACCATGCTGGATATGCCCCCATTACACCTTTGGGTCAAGATGGAGGCAGCGGCTGGTGCATACAGACTCAAATCTGGCAACAACTGGAACTCTTCGAGATATCCAGAATCACACACTAAAATAGTGAGTGAGGTTAATATAGGAAAGGTTGAGGAAAGGCCAACCGACTATATTATAACCCCATAATGGTTCAACAAGCCTTTCAATATAACAACTGGAAGCAGGGAGCAGTGGGAGAAAATAGTTCGACACCGTACGGGGGATATTGTCTGGTTCCCTGATGGGTCAAAATCAGACCAAAGTGTTGGGGCTGTGGTATATGGGGTGCAGCCAAGACCGGAGGGCGTCATCTCTCTAGGGAAACTGGCCTGAGTATTCCAGGCGAAAATCACTGCCATCAGGGCATGTGTGGAGGAGAATTTGTGTAGGTGCTACAAAGATCGTAGCATCTATATTTATTCAGACAGCCAGGCAGCCCTGAGATCACTGGCAGCTCCTGCAAAGGTCTAAAATTGTTGCAGAATGTCACAGGATTCTGGTGGAGCTCGGGGAAAGCAATAGAGTAAACCTATTGTGGGTCCCTGGCCACTCAGGGGTCAGTGGCAACGAACATGCCGACAGATTAGCCAGGATTGGGGCAGAGACTCCATTTATTGGACCGGAACCTGTCCTGACAATCACCAAGGCAATGATCAAACTGGAGCTACGTAACTGGCTCAGAAGACAGCACGTAGAATATTGGACCAAAGTCCATCAACAAAAACATGGCAAGGTAATGATGCCAAAGCCTTGTTTTAAAAGAAGCTCTGCAATCCTGGGTCTGAACAGGAGATAGATTAGACTCATGGTTGGATTGCTGACATGCCACGGGAATTTCAAAAAACAGCTACATACAATGGGAATAACAGAAGAGGACCCTAAATGTAGGCTCTGTGATGATGGTGATGAAACTGCATCACATCTGATCTTCGAATGCATTGCATTGGAGAGTAAAAGGCACAGAACATTTGGGACAACCAGACCCGAAGAAATTGTGTCTAATAAAGAACTGGTAAAGGGACTCCTTGCACTGTTCAAGGGCATTGGTTGGCTTTACTAGACATACAGGGAGCGATACTGCACAATAAACTTAGTTTCGGTGCGGGCAGTGGCAGGTTAGACCAAGGCTGTTTTGGCTTCCCTGAAAAAATCAAATCAAATCAATCAAATCAGCGGTCAATTGGAGTGCTTGGTCAGATCACAGTGCCTGTCAAATATAAGTCGGTGCAACGCAACATTACTTTTTATGTTACCAATGAAACCAAAAGTCGAAAATGCATCCAAACCAAATAAATTTGCAGTGGAACGATCATAAGTAACATAAAAAGTAACGCTGTGTTGCAACGACTTTGTAATTGTTAAGATATATCTATAATGTTGTAATGTGATTGTTATAACAATTACAGATGTTGATTTACAATTACAAAAATTGGTGTTAAATAAAACATACAATGTAATTTAACAGCGAATACAAAGTACATTATATTTATATAATGTTATAGTTCTTCTTCATTAGTTTCTTTGATAAATTTAATACTATTCTATTTACTAACAATCAAATGCTTCAAGATGTGGATACCTAATTAAAGACTGAATGGAGAACTTCACTAACAGTTACACAGTTTCTACCCAAAAAAACAGGAAGTTTTTATGATAATAGTTTCTTAAATTTCTTGTTCCAAAACATACAAACGCAGAATCAAACAATTTGTATCTTACTTGAGATTTAATTTTTATTTACTACCAGCATTACTAAATAATGCTGTTTTACACAGTCTTTTTAATATAAATCACATCTGCGAGTGAATTTCAATTACTATCATATTTATTTACTATGATCATTTCTCAAATGTTCAGTCCAACGTTTTTCTTAAGAATGCCACAATTAAAATTTATCATCAAAATCACAAGTAATGTCTGTAAGTACCCTTTATATTCAACACACACCCAATTTTTTTCTTTTACCTTCACATTTGTTTGAAATTTAGGATGAATGGAAATGTCAGATACCACCATCAGTATTCTCAAGTCTCGGTATCCCATGCTTCAGTTTAGCCTGCTGAGTTGGTCCACATGGGCCAATCCATTGGACATGTAGAACAATTTTTTTATGATCAGGTCTCCTAACGATATCAGAAATTCAGACAGAATATCCTCCAGGGGCTTAGTTCCTTCTTACATCTTTAAGTACTCTGTCAAATTCTTCTTTCAGTCTCACATCTACATCTAAACACGTACTCCGCAGTCCACCATAAGGTGCATGGTGGAGAGTACACTGTACCACTACTAGGCATTTCCTTTCCTATTCCACTCCCAAATAGAACAAAGGAACAAATAATGCCTACATGCCTCTGTCTCTCATCTTTGTGATCTTTACGTGAAATGTAAGCTCGTTCTACACTCAGCGTCAAATTCGGGCCCTCTAAATTTTCTCAACAGAGTTACTTGAAATAGTGTCATATTTTCCTCCAGTGATCCCCATTTGAATTCCCGGAGCATTTATTCAGTTTTGTGACCTCATCGCCTTTTGTTTAGTACTCGTCCCGGTCTGGTTGTCAATAAAGGTATTGGTGCAGGATCCACATATACAACATTGACATAGTTACTATTACAATATATTTATTGACAGAAATTTACAATATTCAACTTTAGAACATATGTCTCTTTCTTCTCTCTTCTTGCTTCTCGTGTCAGCGTCCGTATGATACTAGCTGCGCTATGACCGAGTTACTGCTAAGTTTGTAGCCGCATTCTGACTTCTTAGCTGCCTAATAATTGCTCTACTCCTGAATAGTAACTGACTCAGTTCTTACTAGTAACTGATGGGTCTCCAGACGTATGTCGTCCTAGATATAGCCCCTTGGAGAGGGTGCGCATCTTCGGTTACTCCCTCCAGGATGTGTGGCGCCTGCTTGCTATTGGCTTTCGGTCGATCGCTACCTTCTCCACAATCGTTCTCTTACATCTGGCATGTGGCGCTGACTTTACACCACAACAAGTTTTAACCCACAGTTCATAACCAGTGAGTTATGGTCAGAGTCTATATCTGTGCCTGGATATGTTTTACAGCTTAAAACTTGGTTTCTAAATCTTTACCTTATTGTCATAATGTCATTTTCTTACCTCCCAGTATCTCCTGGTCTCTTCCACATATACAACCTTCTTTTATGATCATCAAACCAAATGTTCATGATTAATAAATTGTTCTCTGCATAAAATTTACTAGACTCTCTTTCATTCCTTTTCCCCAGTACATATTCACCTACTACATTCTTTCTCTGCCCTTTCATACTACCAAATCCCAGTCCCCATCATAATCAAGTTTGTATCTCCCTTAACTATCTGAATAATTTCATTTATCTCCTCATACATTTCTTCTCTTTATTCACTATCAGACTTATTCCTGCATTACCACAAACTGATTTTGTAATTATATTCCTGTACTCACCTGTCCAGAAATCCTGTTCATCCTGCCACCAAACTTCACTAATTCCCACTATATCTATCTTCAACCTGTCCATTTCTCTTTTCAGATTTTCTAACTAATCTACCTGACTGAGGGATAGTACATTCCATGCTCTGATCCGCAGAATGTCCTGTTTTGTTTTTCTTGATGACAACATCCTTCTGAGTACGCTCTTCCCAGAGATCCAAATGGGGGACTATTTTACCTCCAGAATATTCTACCCAAGAAAGATGCCATCATCATATATTCATGCAGTAGGGCGAACATGTCCTCAGAAAAAGTAACAACTGTAGTTTCCCCTTGCTTTCAGCTGTTCACAGTAACTGCATGGCACAGCCATGTTAGCTGATGTTACAAGGCCAGCTCAGTCAATCATCCACACTGGTGCCCCTGTAACAACTGAAAAGGCTGCTGCCGCTCTTCAGGAACCACATGTTTGTCTGGCCTCTCCACAGATTCCCCTCTGCTGTGGTTTCACCGACAGTATGGTTATCTAATTATTGAAGCATGCAAGCCACCTAACCTCCGCAATGTCTGTGCTTCATGGGACTGGGTAATAATGTGATCATTGTAGATATGTATTGATATATTTTTTTAATTTGATGATGTATTGCTACAATAGCTTAAGAATTATCTTATGTATTTAAATGTATTGAACATTTAATATTTGGTAACAAGTTTGTACATTTTTTAGATACAAATTTCATTGGGATCTGTAGAAGGTACTTTATCATATCTTTTCTTAGTTTTGTATTTTGGTATGTGTGTTCAAGCTTTTTACAAATGTCTGCCTGGGTGTGTTTGTGTGTGGATATGTGTGAGTGTGTGTGTATTTTTTTACCCCAAGGTAAGTCCTTCCACTCCTGGGATTGGAATGACTGCTTTTCCACTTCCTTAAAACCCGAATCCTTTCCTTTCTCCTCTCCTTCCTTCCTCTTTTCCTGAAGAAGCTGCCAGTGGTGGCGAAAGCTTGAATGTTTGTGTGTGTTTTCAAGTTTTTTTTTTTTTTTTTTTTTTTCTATTGGTGAAAGCTTGCGTTTATGTGTGTGTGTGTGTTTTATTTATTTATGTTACTATCACTACCTGTACTCCTTTGCCTGGTAAGTAAATTTCATCTAATTTTTATACATATTTTTCCTGCTAGGAATTTTTCCATATATATATAAATCGAAAATTATAGAAACAAACTTTCCTGGTGGGATAAATTTATATAAAAATAGAAATCGGATGACTTACCCAAAGCACAGGCCCATTGTCATTGTGATTGTGTGTAATTTTATTTGTGTCTGTTGACGGACCTGTGCTTTGTGTAAGTCATCCAATTTCTATATATATATATATATATATATATATATATATATATATATATATATATTCCCTTCTGCCTGACGAAGCAGCTAGGCTGCGAAAGCTTGTATGTGTGTTTGTGTGTGATTTTATTTATTTTATTTGTTTCTATCGACGAGCCGGTCCTTTTGGTAGGTCATCTGTCTTCTATTTTTATTTTATATATATATATATATATATATATATATATATATATATATATATATTCACCTGGTCCTATTCCAAATCCCATGCCACTTTCCTTGATGTCGATCTCCATCTGTCCAATGGCCAACTTCACACATCTGTCCACATCAAACCTACCAATAAATAACAGTGCCTCCATTATGATAGCGCCATCTATTCCACATCAAACGTTCCCCTCCCTACAGCTTAGGTCTTCGTGGCAGACTAGTCTGCTCAAGTCCCGAATCTCTGAACCAGAACTCCAGAGATGGGAACTTGCCCTTCAGCATATTCCCTCTTCCCATTACCTACCTGGTCTCAACCACCACTAAATTCAAATTCCTGCCCACCATTCTATAAATCTTTGCCTCTGTTCTCTGGACAGAGCCTCTGCCTCAAGTGATATCTCTGTCCAACTTCTTTGCTTTCTACAAATGTCTGCCTAGGTGTTTGCGTGTGTATACCTGTGAGTGTGTGTGTATTTGTTTACCTTCTTTTTCTTCCCCTAAAGTAAGTGCTTCCACTCCCAAGATTCGAATGACCCCTCATCCACTACCCGCATCCTTCACTTTTTCCCCTCCCTTCCTTCCTCTTTTCCTGATGAAGCAACCAATGGTTTCGAAAGCTTGATTGTTTGTTTTTGGGTGTTTTTATGTCTATCGGCGAACCTGTGCTTTGCGTAAGTCAAACGATCTTTATTTTTATACATATTTTTCCCACCAGGAAAGTCTCCTTCTATAATATTCATTTTAACAATAACAAATGTTTTCTATTTGTAAACTGTGCAGGTATGGCACGAACGGGAAAAGGCAGTGGGCGTTTTCCGGACGGGGTTTGACAGGACCAGCAAATCATACTCGGACACGAGTGTTGCGGTGTAACGAAATGATTGTATTTCAGAAAAAGGGGATACAAATTCTGATGTTACGGCCTGAGGAGAGCCACCAGTGGTATTACAGAAGTAATCATTATGATGATTTAAGTAGGAGAGCGAGCCCAGGGGGCTGCAGAGCGGGGAGCGTGCTATCGGGGCGAGAGCCGGCGGTAGACAGCCTTTACTGTCTGTAACGATCTCGCAGCTAGGCAGTAGTGCTGAATCTACGTAATTGCATTAATGCTGTGATTGGTTGCGATCCGCTGTGTGGACTTCAGCACAGGTGCTCTGATCAGCGGGTTCCGCGCCCGCAGTTGCATGGATCGGCGACACGTGCCGGTTGCTGAGCACAGGTCGAATCGGACCAGGGGATTCAGAATGCGAGCGGTAGCGGAAACGTAACGCGCAGGACGCAAACGTATGACAGGGGACATCGGACTCCCTCTGTCCTAAGGCACGTGCGGCAAGACACGGAAAATCATGTCGAAAATTACGGGAAAAAATAAAAAATACTGTTGTTCTCCACTGGTGTACACTCCTCCCCCTTCCATGGGAATGGTTTACCATTCGCAAAAATTAGTGAAATTACAATAAAAAGTTCCATGGTTGGTGACGGCGGGTAAAAAGGGTCTGTTACAAATTATATTCACACTTATAAATAGAAATAATTATAGGAAAGTACAAATTTCTTCTCTTGAGTGGTGGCGTAAGCCAAGGGCGCCTTGGTCGGCTCACAAAGGTTCGGGTGGGATGGCCGGTAGCAGTGCCCCAGTAGCGTGTTGGTTGGTGAAGTTAGAAGGTGCTGGCTGCTGGCAGTCAGCTGACGACCGGAATGGCAAGGCTGAAACACTTTCACACTTGCCTTAGCGAGGTGCCCATTTGTGCGGTAGCGTGCCTCCTCAAGAGGATTTAATGAGCACAGCGTAGGCGGGCAATACCCAATAAGGATTAACAGTATTAAGATAGGGTAATCTAAAGATATACATAATAGGAATAGTGTACCATTTACGGGCTTACTAAGTCGTTGAAACAAGAGTACCTACATTTACATCAAGCAACATAAACAATAAACACAACATAGGTGTGGCCTAACACTAAGTTACAATATTAATATCAATTACCAAAGAGGGATTTTACAGTACGGTTGGTTATAGATTAAATGCAAAATAGTAACTTTCTCGACAGGAGAAATGTACAACAAATGTAACAACATTATGAGGATCTGAATTAACCTCTCTTGAAATGCAAAATACGTTACAAAAACTATATTCTTAGTGCTAAGGTATCTTAAAAAATAAGGGTGGACCATGCCTTTATATAAGATTTCACTTATGGAATGTGCCATGCGGCTAGCATTCAGGAACCTCTGCAGTAGTGTTTTGTCTGAAACAACTGCATCATCGCTTTCGACATAAATCCCATACAATTAGTGCAATCACGATCAAGGTAAGAGGGATAGCGTAGTACTTGGTAGCGTCACAGTCCTATGGTAATTTGGGCTTTCTCATGTTTTAGTAACTTGTTTAGCAAATAGTGGGGATGGTAATTATTAAAGTGAGGCATTTTCAACCAGCTGGTGGACGCAGACATAGCAGTGGATAAATGCAGCATATTGTAGTGAAGTGCAACTGTGCAGGTACTTGGATGTAGGATTAACAATGTCGCAATGTGAACGGTTGACCAGCAATCCATTGCTGAGATCCTGACACGGTGAGTGAGTGATACAAGGTATGTAGTCTATCCTTTCAGAAAGCACTCCAGAATCGGAAGGCTTAACTTGGAAATGCTGTAGCCTTCATTGTTGTCAAAATACCCGCAACAACAATCACCAATACGAGCGCAAACAGGCACGGCAACAATGCCAAAAGTGGTTATAGTGGACGAACCCCACAGGGTCCATTAATATTCGTTCTGGTCACGCCATGGATGATTCTACGTAGTATCAAGTCCGGTCACTTAAAACTGGAATTAATCTGTAAGCGGCGGAAATTGTGAAGGACAGTAAACTTCCGAATTATCGGCTAATTGAGTGTAGTAGAGAAATAAAGCAGCGGCTCGTAAACAGCGACAAATTTGCAAGTCGCGCAACAGGAGTCAGAAATGTAAGTTGCAATTTGTCGGGAGTTGACTGGCAGCTACAAATCACGGGGTACAGTGACAGGGTGGCAGAGCATTGTCTATCTGGAGTTAGCTGACGAGTGCGGATGGCTGGCTGAGCTGACTGAGTAGGCTGATTGCGCAATATTCCAACCTGTGCGGACTGCTGCGGTGTTACCACAATTCCTGTGTAAAACGTATATGGCGTTAGCAACGATCAAATACGCAAAAGGCGACTAAGCCCCAATTCTGGTAGGTATTTATTTTACAATTCAGGAATTCTACTTTCAGCGCATTGAGCATGCTTAGGCGACGAGCGATGCTGACTTATGAAGTTACAGAAACATAAAATTGGAATGCCTTTTATCTTCAAAAGTATCTTCTGGTTTGGGAAAAGGATCGAATGACAAAATAGATTTGTGCAATACGGAACATAACGATAGTACTGGGCATATCAGTGGCTATAGTAGATGTTCCACTTTTCCACAAGGTTCAGGTAGGAAGCATTACATGAAATTTTGACATTTATAAGAACGATTACGTATGTGTTTCGAATATAGTGAAACAGAAGATTAGTACGGACTACGGACTTATGCCAAGCGGTCGCGGTGCGGCAGGTGTTGGCCACGTGCGCTACACAGCTGACGGCGTCAAATGCAGCACCGGCAGGCGTCGAGTGTCTGAGGCTGGGAGGGGGGAGAGACGGTGGACAGTGACCCAGTGACGCCACGCGGCCTTGTAATCATACGGCGCGGCTAGGGCAGTCTGCTGAGCGCGCGAGGCGCTCCATCTGCTACTTCTACGTTGCAGCTCATGTTCCTTACATGATTGTGTCCGCAATTGCAACAATGAAATTTCTAATGGCACATCGAGGCATAATGGTTCGCATTAAAAGGGTTTTCCAGCCTGAGACATCCTAGATTACATGTGAAACTTAATCTAAACATAAGCAAAACGTATGTAGTAGGCGGCGGTATTACTAAAAACAAAAAGGCATGCGAAATAAAACATGTGCACTGGCTTAAACATTTCTATTTGTGTGCAAAGAGCATACTGCACCATCAATCCCTGGATCGTAATCCATAGGAATGCTTGGATCTTAATGCATATTTAGTGCGTGTAGGGGGAAGTTGAGCTTTCTTTTTACTAATTTCTCTTGAACGACCGGCCGATCTAGGTGCGGTTGAAACTGCAGCAGACGGGTTTGGCGTCACTTGCCCATGATATGATTTTAATCTGTCGAAATGTACGACCACTGTGCGGCCAGATAATTGCAATTCTGCATTAACGGGTGACGTCAAACGTGTTATCTGATATGGTCCCTCGAACAAAGGAGTGAATTTTTTAGTTCGCCCCTTTTTAATGACTGTATTTCTCAACAATACCCAATCCCCGGGCTGGTAAGTGGGTAAAGTGGCTCCTTTGTTTCCACGTCGCAATTGACGAGCAGTGGCTCTTTTGTTGTTCTTTTGCACCTTTTTCCAAATGGCTTTTAAGCGACGGGCCAGGTTTTTCACCTCTTGAGCGTCTACACCAGGAGGTAACTTATCTAATTCGAAAGGCGAATTCATAGGGCGACCGTAAATGACCTCATACGGGGTGTGCTCTGTTGCTTCATGTATTCTGCTGTTATACGCTGACGCTATGAACGCTATATACTTATCCCAGTTGGTGTGCGCACTATTCACATAGTGAGATAACATTTTGACTATGGTTTTATGCACCCTCTCTACCCTACCATTGGCTTTAGGGTGGAAAGGCGTTGTTCGCCATTTCTTAATTCTCAGTAGCTTACAAACTTGAATAAATAACGTGGACATGAAATTTGATCCTCTGTCCGTAAGAATAGCTTCCGGGCTTCCAAAAGGCAGTATCATATGGTTAACAAATGCTTGGGCTACTGTTTCTGCAGTCATATCTGCGAGAGGCACCAATATTAGATATCTGGAGAAATGGTCAATGATAGAGAGAATGTATCTATTATTTTGCTGAGATTGCGGGAATGGCCCTACGACGTCCAAAGCAACGAGCTGCCATGGCCTAGAGGTTTCTGGTACAGTTTGTAGGGGTATTCTGGGTCTGGCAATTTGCGTTCTCTGAGCACATGAGATGCAACTACTTATATACTGATCTATATCTCGCCGGCGTGTCTTCCACCAATAACGAGTTGCAATTCGGGCATTAGTGGCTCTCTTACCACTGTGACAGGCTTGTACACTATCATGGCACTGTGCTAGGATCTGAGGTCGCAAAGATTTTGGTATGACAATACGGTTTCCTAAGGGGGTCTTTCTGTACAATACATCGCCTACAAGCACGAAATCTGGGTGGTTTACATACCCCTGACATTCCCCATCTGCTTTTTGTTCCTTTATTAAATCATCAACAAGCACATTCTCCACATTTACGATTCTTATTTTGCGGCTAAGGGCGTCAGCATTCTGGTGCAGTTTTCCAGGTTTGTGTCTGACAACGTAATCAAATTCGCTAAGTCTCAGAGCCCACCTGGTTAAACGACTACTTGGATCCTTAAGGCTTAGCATCCACTGCAAAGCAGCATGATCGGTTACAACTGTAAACTGTCTACCATACAGGTAACATCTGAAATAGTTGATACCGAAAACTACAGCTAATAATTCCTTTTCGGTGGTGCTATAATTTTGTTCAGCCTTGTTAAGCTGACGGGAAGCATAACCAATAGGTTTTTCTTCTCCATCCTGCTCTTGGCTTAGGATACATCCCACAGCAAAATTCGAAGCATCACATGACAGAATGAATGGCTTTTCGAAATCTGGATAAATTAGCAAAGGAGAGCTAGTTAAAACCTCCTTAACCAGCTTCATGGCAGTATCACATTCAGGACTCCAATGAAATGCTATTCCTTTCTTCAACAGGTTAGTAAGTGGTTTGGTCACTGTGGCATAATCCTTTATAAAACGGCGATAGAAATTACATAATCCTAAGAAACTTTGCAGTTCTTTGACATTGGTAGGGACTGGAAAGGTTCTGACAGCTTCAGTCAAACGGGGATCTGGTTTCACTCCATCAGAACTAATAATGTGACCTAGGTACTGGACCTGTGATTCTGCAAAGAAGCACTTTTCTAATTTTAAACTTAGGTGTGCATCCTGGAGCCTCGTTAAAACATTCTTCAAGCGCTCCGCATGCTCTTCAATGGTTTTCGAAAATACTATAATATCGTCAAGATATACAAGACAGGTGATAGGTTTCAGCCCACGTAATAGTAAATCGGCGAAACGTTGGAAGGTAGCGGGGGCATTTCTCAAACCAAAAGGCATTCTCAAAAATTCATACAACCCAGACGGAACAATGAATGCAGTCTTAGGTCGATCTTCAGGTGCTATTTCAATTTGGTGATAGCCCGATCTCATATCCAATGTAGTGAAGTATTTACAGTTTCCCAGTCTGTCCAAGGTTTCATCAATTCTTGGCAATGGGTAGGTATCAGGCGTGGTAACCTTATTTACGGCCCTCAAATCCACGCACATACGATACGATTTCTCTCCATTCACAGATTTTTTAGGCACAAGCACGATTGGTGACGACCAAGGACTAGCTGAAGGCTGAATGATTCCTGCCTCTAGCTGTTCCTGGATGATTTCATCAACCACAGGTTGTAGGTGATAAGGGAGCCGATACGCTTTTTGTGCAATCGGTCTGGCATTCCCAGTAGGAATTTCATGATATACCAAATCAGTGGCGGGGAGGTACTTTCGGTCTGCAAATAACCAGGCATATTCTCTTAACACTGAGTATAACAGTTTCTGATCTCCTTCGTTCAAATGGGTTAACTTCCTCTTTAAACACTCCTCTAATTGTGGCGTGACGGCAGGCACTTCAATAGGAAAAACTCTCGCTTCTCTCTTCGGATATTTGTTACTCTGAACTGGCGGCACTTCGCCTCTTTCCACACACTGCACACTGGCTAAAACAGTCCCACGCGGAATTACAGCTACTTTCGTCCCAAAATTATCTAAGCTCACTGGTACTCTAAATTTTCCACACTCTTTTTCGGCAATACACAAGCTTCTCTTAACATGAACTTGCATTTTATCCAGTACTTCATTTTGCGCGAACGGATCGATCAAAAGTGAGGTTGGATTCATCTCTAGAAGTTCAACTGTTACCCAAAGGATCTTTCCCATTCCACCGTTTATTGTTACAGGGGTTGTTGCCTTTACCACTGCAGTACGCGGCTTATCGGAGTTCGGAAAAACGGCGCCATTCTCCGGACCTCCTCGCGTTTGTTCAGTGTGAGCGCTGCCGAACCGATGAATTGCTTCACCGAGTTGTACGGTTTGCGATCGGTAATCAATAACACCCTGAAACTGGCTGAGAAAATCGTTCCCTAGGATTACGTCAAACTTTCGTCCCTTCTTAGGCAATACTTCCATCTCGAACGGGTATCTTTCTTTTCCTACTTCCAGGTTAACATAACAGGCCCCCAATGGCCAAACTAGATTATCGCCTAATCCACGGATACGGCAACGGGGCGGTTTTAATGGTCTCTTGTCGTCTTTGGACAAAAACAAAATGCTCACTTGAGCTCCGGTATCTACTAACAACTTAACGCGTTTCTCTCCTATCTTTCCTAGTAACATCACGTTTGCCACCTCAGTGTTCCCATCGAAATTTATTGGGTTTATGATTTTTAACGGGGGCGGGGAGGGGTGGCTACACCTGCCCCCCGACCATTTCCCCGTCGGTTTTGACTGTTACCTCGATTCGCAGGCGTGACGTATCGGTAATGTGCTTGCCCATTCTGATTCTGCCGACAGTGCATACCCAAATATCCCATAGAGCGGCAGTGTGGACAATAGGGCGCAAGACACTTGTCCACATTGTGGCCGTCGCGTTTGCACCGGCCGCACCTGGCTTCTTGTGCAAACACTCGCTTCGGCTCACGGCTACGCATCGGCGCGGCTACAAATCTACTCGCCTCTTCGCGTAACATGGCCAACCTAACAGCTTCGTGCAATGTAGTGGGGGAGGAAACCTTTACCTCGCCTCCAATCTGCGGATCTATACCTCTAATAAAGACATCCACTGCCCTGGCTTCAGCCTCTTCAAGCAACACCTCATTTCTTACCGCGTCTCTGGTTAAGGTGTACGTTTTACACGAAACAGATCTAATCCGGTCCGCGTATGCATCAAAACACTCACCGGCCTTCTGCCTCATCGTAGAAAGCTGGTCCCGGTAATAACTAGTACCTCTCTTATCGGTAAATCTCTGAATCAATCCTTGCGCCAGTACTTCAAAATGTGTGGCGTCTCTCAATACGGCTACCGAATCCACAAATGTGCGTGCGTCCCCAATTAATTTGAGCCTCAGAACATTCAAAAGGAATTCGTCTGGCCACTGGCACAAACGACCAACGTCACGGATATTCTGCAGAAAACTTTCGACATTCTCATTATTCTTTCCAGAAAAGGAAGCAATGAAATTTACCGCTGGAAAAGTATTGGTTAAACTACCAACTGAATTCACTACCGAAGTGGCGGCTACCTCTCCCACCTTGTTCAGTGACTCACGTACAACTCCTTTTTTTCCTTTACCCGCTAATCCTTCAATACGCCCCAGCAAGTCTGTAAGCCGATCTTCCACCTCTTCATACTCAGGTGTTTGTGTCTCGGCTTCCATGGTATCCACTACAAGGCGAGATTGATACCTCCTAACCATATTTGCTAAATCCTCACATTGCACGTCTAACTGATTAATCCTTTCCACCAAGGCACGGTTTTTCTCCAACAACAATGCAATTTGCTCCCTTTGCAAGTTTACCGTTTCCTTCAAGACGCTAAAGGCTTCACTTTCCCCAATATCCACTTGAACGTCAACATTTCTCGCTTGTTGCTCAGTTAACTGCTTCTGAAGGCGTGCATACTGCCTCTCAAACTCTGCTTGCCCCACCACAAGGTTAGAAACTTGCTGTGGTAAGGAGTCTACAATTTTATCCTCACCATTTCCAGTGACTATGTCCCGCGGGGATCCTTCACGTGACATTGTTATAAGTTAAGGGACAGAACTTACTTAAAAATTACGTTGCTGCGCCAATAAAACACTTTACAAGGAGGATTTAGAACGTGGCTGACAGCACTTACTTCAACTATTTATTGATGCGGTGACGGCGAGACGGACTGCAGGCAGCAGAAGGCGGCGACGGGCGACGGCAGCATCAGCAGCGGATGGACAGTGTCGGATTCCGGCATCGGATACTGGACCCTCGACTGTTACGGCGACGTAAGGCGGTAGCGGCTGAGTCGGCTACCCAGCGGGTGGCAGCGCGTCATCGCGCGTCTGGCAAACACAGCGCTCCGGCTATGCGCACCTCAAGGTCACGCGGCCAGGCAGGCAGCGCGCTAAGCAAAGCGGTGCCGCATGCGTCGCGTTTCTGACAATTAGCTCTCGCCCAACACACGCTCCCAAACCCCGGAAAACTGGTGTGGATCCGAAGATCACGATTCTGACACCAAAATATGTGCAGGTATGGCACGAACGGGAAAAGGCAGTGGGCGTTTTCCGGACGGGGTTTGACAGGACCAGCAAATCATACTCGGACACGAGTGTTGCGGTGTAACGAAATGATTGTATTTCAGAAAAAGGGGATACAAATTCTGATGTTACGGCCTGAGGAGAGCCACCAGTGGTATTACAGAAGTAATCATTATGATGATTTAAGTAGGAGAGCGAGCCCAGGGGGCAGAGCGGGGAGCGTGCTATCGGGGCGAGAGCCGGCGGTAGACAGCCTTTACTGTCTGTAACGATCTCGCAGCTAGGCAGTAGTGCTGAATCTACGTAATTGCATTAATGCTGTGATTGGTTGCGATCCGCGGTGTGGACTTCAGCACAGGTGCTCTGATCAGCGGGTTCCGCGCCCGCAGTTGCATGGATCGGCGACACGTGCCGGTTGCTGAGCACAGGTCGAATCGGACCAGGGGATTCAGAATGCGAGCGGTAGCGGAAACGTAACGCGCAGGACGCAAACGTATGACAGGGGACATCGGACTCCCTCTGTCCTAAGGCACGTGCGGCAAGACACGGAAAATCATGTCGAAAATTACGGGAAAAAATAAAAAATACTGTTGTTCTCCACTGGTGTACAAAACAATATGGGACCCTTAATTTTGGTACAACCCTCGTATTTTGAAAATATCTCATGATAAGGGAGACTAGAAAGGTTAAAGTGAGCCTCTGGAACAACAATAACTTTTATACTTTTACTTGCCACATATCTTTGGATGTTTTAGCAAATGTGTCAAAATTTTGAGGGTAAATGACATTTATACTATTTGTTGTAACAAATATTTAACTGTTTGAAAATGTGTGTGGGAGGGCAGCCTTTGCACATGCATAAGGTAAGGAAGAGGTGCTGCTTACAGTGTCATGTTACCTGAAAATAGCGTCTCTCTTCAACGTAACAGATTCCATTTTGTTAAGTCACTTAACAGAGTAATCAGTTACTTAACTGTGTTTTAGTGTTCATGTGCATATTCATATGCAAAAGAAAAGTGAACAATGTTCAGTAACTTTTAGAAACAAATTTCTCAGCTTTAAGCTTTCAAGAAAACTGTGAAATAAAGAAGCTCCATAGGTTAACGCCTCAGCTCAAGTTGAAGGAAGTGCAAAGAAGGTGAGGAAAAACATTCTACAAGTCTTTTAACAAATGTATATGTAAAACGTCAGGGGGCAAACCGGAGCACTTTCCCCGGCACCACTCGCAAAGGTGCACCAAATTGTTGTCTCTTTTTCTTTGGATGCTGAGCAGTGGCTGGGGGGGGGGGGGGAGCAGCAAAACATCAATAAGCTCCAAGCATGGGGTAGGGGGTTGGGGTGGGCGCCACTATCAAGATCTGGCAGTCAAATAAGTGAACCCCCCATCATCTGAAGCACCAGCAGCCACTACAGAACATCCCAAATCCTTTTACCTAGTCTCTCATCATAGAAACAAATTCATACTCATCATCTCCCTTTCATCGCCACAGTCCAGATACGTATCTCTCCCTCTGTCTCTTTTCCCTTCATTAGCACTTTCTTTAGTCTGTGTCTTGCACTGCTACTGCACTGGCTGCGTTCCTCTGCCATTGTGTATCTTCCATTCTTTTTCTCTACTGCCTTTTTTTTTTTTTTTTTTTTTTTTTTCCTCACAGTCTGATCTCTGTTCCTTCAGTCATAATTATCTCCTCTTTATACCTGTCCTTGTGAATTCTTTGCTCAGACTTCTAACTTTACTCAGAAACTAACATTTAGGTTTGGCAGATGGGCAAAACTGGACAAAATTGTTGTTAAAATTTTAAACATAGCTGCAAATTGTCAGTGACCATTCTAATTTATCTTTGTGACCGAGAGCTGCACTTTTATCCTTTGAACATTTTTGTTGTTGATGTTCGCTACTTTGGAGGCTCTAGATCCCCAAAGCTTATGTATATTCTACAATTAATTCTTTTTTTCAATCACTCTGTCACCTCTCCTTTTGCTCTCACTGTTACTTTCTCAATTCATTTATCTTTTTTACTTTCACTGACTCTCTCCCGCAACTACTATCAGTTCTATCTTTCTCTCTTAATCAGACTGTCTCTACTTTCTTCCACTGCCACTTTGCTAATCTCTTTCAGCACAAAAAAGGTGCAAATACGTTTTCATGCCAAAAGAACTAAAATAGCTGCTTCCCCAGTTTACTGTCAGCATTGTTTAAACAGGAACATATTTGTTCCTGTTGCATCATTTTTCAGCTGGTTTCCTTCTTTGCCTTGTAACAGTAGTGTGTGCTGCTTATATAAAACAAATTGTGTGTATCAGTAAAGGTGGGACAAATTCTTTTTATGCCTCAATTCATTTATATGTAGGTTATGGCAAATAATGAAAAGAAATTCAGCAGCTTATCAAGATGTCATATGAGACCATACAATCTGTAAATAAAATTTCTCACTGAATAGTGTTGAAATGGAATGATAAGTATTTCACATTTAACAAAGGTGAGCCCACCATGAGGGTTTGTCTGCCAGATATTGATCGCATACCAAACTTATTATGTTTTGTGACTTCTATAAATGTTATTGGTGAGTAAATGATTATAAATATAGCTTCATGACCTTTGAATCAAGAAGCCTTGCTGATCATCCCCTACAATTACACATCAGACTGAATATTATGTGCATATATATGTGTGTGTGATAATGTGGGACATATGAAGCTCAGTAACAGATAGTATTGTGGAAAAATTTTCATAACTTTCCAGGAGCATCATCTAAAAAAAGATTGCAAAAACTATGACAATGTGCCATGAATAAAAATGTATGTTCTAATCCACACAAACGGTACTTTTGATAGCAGAAATTATGGTTTTTCAAGCATATCTTGATAACAAATACAGATTTTAAAAACAGGAAATGAATTTTCTAGATAAAAATCTAAATGAAATAGAGTTAACATTTGAGTCATTTGCTACTTTTGAAGTTATGAATCTTTAAGAATCATATTTTTGAACATATTGCTATGCAGCTATGACCTAAAATCAACCATATGAAAACTCTATGCAATGTGTATTTATCTCTTCAAACTCTTTCAAGTATGTTGCATTATTTGACTAAACTAGATGATTCACATTAACTGTGATGAATGATAAAAATAAAATCACCCCTTCATCAAACAAAGTATCAGTCTGTAAGATGTACAACAATAAATGTTTCCACTGAGTAGCTCTTTTTTTCCCCTAATTGGATGATAAGTTTCAGGGCAGCCTGGATGCCATCTTTCTGCACAGTTTGCACTTTTGCTAGCAAAACATCACGGTTTTTGGTTGTATCTTAATAACAGAGAAACATTTTCAAAAACGGAAAAATTATGTTTATAGATAAATATCTATAATATGTATTGTAAATGTAAATATTTGAACAATTTTGTTTTGTTAGTTATTTAGAAATATGCAACTCATGGTGCAAAAATGCCTAAAAATCAGATTTTGTGGCTTTGTGCAAAAGTACAGTCAGCTTGAACCTCTAGATCTTGGTGACAGATAAAGATATTGAAAAAATTTTAAAAGAATTTTGAGAATAGCATCTTAATAACATATTGCAGAAATTTTGATGATTTTTTATGAATAGGAAATATCAAAGTGTCCATCCCCACAATTCATGATTTTTTAGCAATTTTTTCAGGAATTACCCTAAAATAAATGGTTCTTTTGTAAGCCATATATAAGCCTACGATAGGCCACACATGATGTACGAAACCAAAACAATTTGCTCTATTACAATTTGATCCAGGAAGTGTGTAATATTTAATATTTTTATGCTATACTGTACAACAGCTACAGTATTTCCATTATTTTAATATGATCACTAGGTCAGGGGCTATCAAGAACACTTTACCCATTAATTTTGTGACAGAACCAGAGATATGGACTCCTGAAGAGTTGTGAATTTACACACACCGCTTATGAACTATTAATACTGTGCACTGCCATGTGTGGTATGACTAAGCCTGATTCATTTGTAACAGTGACTCACTTTTGTATATGAACATCTGATATTTGTGACACAGGATTGTCATACATCATCTTTAATTTATAATATTGGTGCACAAAACTGTATGTTTGGAACACTGCATCAACCTGTTGTGTTTCAAAAGTAGTTTCAAGAAATAAAATTGATTTTGGTCTATTTGTAACTGTACTATGACTATCCAGTCGCTCGTTGGTCATTCTGGAGCAGTAATTGAAGAAAGCAAATGGAAATGTAAAGTTTTAAATTTAACCTTTTCACACAGGAGGGACGCACAAATGTACCTTCATTCTATCAATGCACTAACTCCTCACTGTTAACCACAGTGCCACTGTGTTGTCAAAAGCCAAACAGTCAAAACCCCCACAGTTACTCAAGTACAAAACAATGTCTAGTAGTGGTGTTATAGTAGTGGTTGACAGTGAATGACAAATTATATATATATATTAACTCACGAGAACCCCACGCCTTTAAAAGTTACGCGATCAATCACTTGTATAGCATTTTTTTGACTGTCAAAGAACAGTTTGTAATGTACTTAATATGTCTAAATAAGATAGTTTTGAGACAAGAAGGATCAATGGAATATCATTTATTGATCTAACATAGCATACAATACCATTAACCACAAAATTCTCTTACGCAAAATTTATGGAATAACCAGAGACTACCACCTTACACGAACAATTCAAGATCTCCTTCAAAATAGAAGGATCTTCATGGAATTATAAGGCCCATGCAGTCGATGGAAGACACAAAAGAATGGGTTACCAGAGGGCAATGTCCTGCCCCACTGTTGTTTAATATTTACACAAACAACCAACCCCTCCCGAGTAACACACAAAGCTTCATCCATGCCAATGATCTCGCCCTCTGCTCCCAGAGTGAGACCTTTGAACAGGTGGATCTAAATCTTAATGCTGCTTTGGAAGAAATGGACAGATACTACTATCAGAAGCCATTAAAACCAAATCCCAGCAGAACACAAGTGTGCGCATTCCACCTGAGAAACCGACAGGCAACCAGAAAACATCGAGTAACTTGCAGAGGACTGCAGCTGGAACACAGTTTTAACCACAAATACCTTGGTGTCACTCCTGACCACACACTGACCTTCAAGCAGCATTGTCTCAATGTGAAACAAAAAGTATCCACAAGAAACAACATATTGCATCAAAATAATAGGAACATCCTGGGGTGCATCAGCAAAAACAGTAAAGACCACAGCTCTATCTCTGTGCTACGCTGCAGGCAAATATGCCTGCCCTGTCTGGCATAACTCTCCCCATGCCAAACAAGTACACATCACACTAAATGAGTCATGTAGACTAATCACTGGGTGCCTGAAACCTATACCATGGGAGAAACTCTCCCACCTAGTGGGTATTGCCCCTTGAGACATTAGACGTGAGATAGCCGCACATAAAGAAAGGCTCAGGATATGCACCACTGACAAGCATCCACTATATGGCCACAATCCTCCTCCACATTTGAAGTCCATAAAGAGGTTTATGTGGGCAATAACTATAACCACTGAACAAATGTGTTCCCAGCTAACAACATGGAACAAGAGGTCCGAACATCACTGGATGCCACCATCAGAAAATCTAGCTGCTTGTTTCATCAATAATAGCCTGTGTGGAGAACCCTGATTCAGCTCAGAATGGGTGTTGCAAGATCCAGAGACAGCCTGCAGAAATGGGCTTACCCTACACCATCAACCCTTTGTGACTGGAGAGTTGAGCAGGCTACAGTCCACTTATATCAGGGTGCACTACGTCCATCAAGATGCACCACTGATCATCTGATGTCTGCAAGACCCAAAGCTGTTGTTACTGCCAAATTCTGGGCTAAAGTTGCCTAAATTGTCATCTTTGTCGAAGATTATTTTTTCCTTGCTAGCCTTGTTTATCATTTCCTTCACTTCTAAATATAAACCAATGTAAATTATGACTTATAATATGTAACCTATTTCTGACTTCAGCTAATGGTGAGTATTATGCATACATCTATATCCATGTACCACTGTGCACTGAAGTTGGATGTTATGACATGAATTAATAAATTTCAGCTTTTCTTCTTCATTGTCATTCCCTTTGTTATGCTTTTCTTTGCCTTCTGTTTCTTTCTTTCCAGACTTTACAATATATTTTGACGTTTTGTAGAACTGGTGTTGAATTGGGTGGATGAAATCCAGACTGAGGCACTTCAGTCACGGTCTGCACGGCCACTATGGTTGGAGGTTCGAATCCCCCCTCGGGCATGGATATTTGTGCCGTCCTTAATTGTAGTTAGTTCATAAGTAGTTTGTAAGTTTAGGGACTGATGACCCCGTAGTTAAGTCCCTTAAGCTTAACAAACTTTTTTTTTTTTTTTTTTTTTTTTTAAGAAATCCAGAAGCTTTTGAAGATCGTTGTTTTTTGCTAGTCTGATAGGATTCAATTTTTTTTTCCAGTCAAGGTCTGGAAATGTTTTATGCTTTTCTGGAAAAATCCATGGTATAACTGAGTGTCTTTTAAAAAGACCTCACACAGTTTCAAGAACTCGTTGTGGCTCATCAAATTACAGGTCAGACCGTTAAGCATTTGTTCCTCTCTGTGGTGGGAACCAAAATCTTTGTGTTACTGCAGAAACTTTTCCCCCACGCATCTCCTCATGATCTAGAATTTGCTCAAATTGTAGAAGCACTGAATGCTCATTATGAGAGAAAAGTTCTCGTAGCAGCGGCACAGTACCGATTTTTCAGACTTAAAAAATTACCGCAGCAGTCGCATCAAGAATGGATCACTGAATTGAAGGGCTTAACCCACAAATGTAAATTTACTTGCTCTTGTGGACTTTCTTAAAGTAACGTGATGTTAAGAGCTGTGATTACGCAGATCATTCAGGACCCCAGAATTAGGGCAGCAATTCTAAAAAAATTTGACCCCTCATTAGACAGTGTACTGCAGCTTATTGAAGCGCATGATATCTTTGACTTAGCAGATGTGTTAATTCAGTGTGCCGTAACTGACGCTTTCCTAGCCGTAGTTCTCAGTCTAGCCCTAGTGATTCTTATTTTTCTACCGGCCGTGCTGAACAGACAGTGAACAGTAGCCAGTGTAAAAGTGCAACACAAAGGTCACCCCGTCGTGTTAGACAAAGTAATTTGAATAACGGGCGCCAACATTCATTTCAGAAAAATGTTTGTAAGTCTTGCCCTCAGTGTGTATCTCGCCACAAGCGTGCGCATTGCCCTAGCTGCAGCGCAACCTGTTATCAATGTGGCAAATTGGGACATGTTCAGTCAGTGTGTATGCAGAGTGTAAATTCAAAGAACAGTAACGTTAGATACAGTGTTTCGCAAAGTGCGAGAGCAGTGCATGCAGTGAATGTCATACAAGCTGTGGACTTGAACAGTGCTTTGCTTGAATGTCACATGCAAGACATTACTGCGCCTACTGCACAACTATGTAGTGAGCCACGTAGCAAGCGTCGTCAAGCGCATAATTCTGTGCAACGGAAACGGGTTCTGGACAAGCAAAATGACTATGTACAGTGCAATCCTGTAGTGATCCTAGTGCTTTATGCAACTTCTCATTGTAATAGTGCCCAGTACTGTGTAGCTAGTGACAGTAGACTTGATGTAGCTACTAAAGTAATTTTAGTACAGTAGCCTCGCATTGCACGGACGCCGATCCGGCAGTAGTGCCATCTAGTAACAGTGTAGTTAATGCGCTGTGTGCCGATTCTGCGCCGCTTCCTCCCGTACGCAGCCCGCGCATGCACAAACGCAGCAAACACGGTGTATCAGACATTGCCCACATTCGCCCAACTGTCGAGAGCCACAAGCAAAAACTTTTTGTGACTCTTTCGATAGAAAATAAATCTGTGCAATTTCAGCACGACACTGGTTCCGCTGTTACATTAATTAATAATGAACTGCTGGGTTCGCCAAAATTGTCGCCGTGTCAACAAGTGCTAACAGCGTACACAGGTCAAAATATTCCCGTGCTAGGAACGTGTAGCCTGCCTGCCTCTTTTCAAGGTGTAACAAAAACAGTTGCTTTTGTAGTTCTTCAGGCCAAATCTACACAGAACATTTTTGGACTATATGCATTTGACTTGTTTGGTTTATCAATTCAAAGAGATGTGCTTCAAATTTCGTCAGCAGTGCCTCAGGACACACTCAATGCATTGTGTGAAAAATATAGTGACTTGTTTTTGCCGGAATTAGGTTGTGGAAAAGACTTTGTGGCACATGTAACTTTAAAAGAATCTGCAGTATGAAAATTTCGTAAAGCTAGATCAGTGCCTATCGCAATTCATGATAAAGTTGCTGCAGAACTTAAATGTTGGCAAGATAGTGGGGTGATTTCTCCTGTTTCTGCGAGTCAGTGGGCCTCACCTTTAGTAATTCTAACCAAGCCGTTGGGTTAAACTAAATCTTTGTGCAGACTTCAAATCAACAGTGAACAGTCAAACAATTGTAGACACTTATCTCCTGCCCAGACCTGACGAACTAATGGACAAATTAGGACAGGCTCGCTTCTTTTCCAAGATTGATTTAGCAGAGGCATACTTACAGATTCCACTTGCTGACAAGTCAAAAAAGTTTTTCATCATTAATACTCAGATGGGCCTTTTTCAATTTCAATGCCTACCCTTTGGTAGTTCTTCCGCCCCCGCTATTTTTCAGCAGTTTTTGGAACAGCTGACAGTTTCTGTACCGTGTTGCTCGAACTATTTAGATGATATTGTGGTCTCAGGGCGCACAGTTGAAGAACATTTATCAAACCTGGAGTGTCTTTTCAAAGTGCTGACTGCGGCAGGTCTACATTGCAATAAAGTAAATTGTTCATTTTTTCAAACTGAAATAGAGTACCTAGGCCATGTGATTAATGCCCAAGGAATCCACCCCTTACAGTCACATCTTCGAGCAATCAAAGACTTGCCCCCTCCTAAGAATGTGCATGAATTGCAAGCAGTGATGGAAAAACTTAACTATTATTTCAGATTTATTCCCAATGCCTCTCAGATTGCAGCTCCACTGCATCACTTACGTAGGAAGAATGTTCCTTTTGTATGAACTACTGATTGCCAAGTTGCCTTTGACAAATTAAAGTCTGCACTACTCAGTGATGCTTGTTTGATTCCCTTTGACCCCCAGAAGCCTGTAGTGCTAGCAGTGGATGCCTCGTCGTATGGTCTGGGTGCAATATTGTCACATCGTATTGGTTCTCACAATCGTCCTATTGCCTTTGCATCCAAGCTTCTGACACCAACGCAACAGAATTACAGTCAGATAGAAAAGGAGGCCTTAGCAATCATTTATGGCATCACAAAGTTTCATCATTATCTCTATGGCAAAACATTCTATTTCATGACTGACTACAAGCCTCTCAAGTTGTTGTTCTCACCCACAAAGCCAATTCCACCACAAACTGCACAAAAGCTTCAGAGATGGTCCTTAATACTGTCTAATTATCAGTATGAGATTTTGTACCGACCTACCACTAAACACGCCAACGCAGACACACTTTCCTGACTTCCGGTTGGCCAGGATGTGCCATTTGATTCTTCGGAAATGGCATGTTGTCAGATAGACTCCAGAGATGCTTCCGCAATCGCAGGCCATGCATTATCCTTAAGTCAGGGTATTCTGTTGTTACTTATGGACAACGACCAAACAAGAGTGATTGTTCCTCATTCTCTGCAATGAGAAGTGTTACGCCTCCTGCATCAAGGACATTGGGGTATTGTTAGGACAAAGCAACTGGCCAGACGTCATTGTACCTGGGTTGGTATGGATGCTCAGATAAAGAGGATGATGTCACAGTGTACTGTTTGTGCGGAGCATCATGCGGCTCCTCCGCAACATTTCTCAGACTGGCCACGCCCCAAGGGACCATGACAACGTTTACACATTGACTTTGCTGGATCTTTCTGGAATAGGCGCTGGTTGATTTTTGTAAACACTTTCAGCAAGTTTCCTTTCGTGATTGCCATGAACTCAACGATGGCATCTAGTACAATTAGTGCCCTTACATCAGTGTTTTGCATCGAAGGTTTGCCTGAAACTATCATCAGTGACAATGGACCTCGGTTTGTCAGTGCAGAATTTCAACAGTTCTGTCGTGTGAATGGCATTCAGCATATCACCACCGCACCTTTTCACCCTCAGTCCAATGGTGAAGCAGAACGTTTCGTTTGAACATGCAAGTCTCACATGGAAAAGATGAAAGGTCAGCACTCCAGGCAGCAATCTCTTCAAATTTTCCTGTCTACGTATCGGTGCATGCCCGGTGCATGCCCGTCTCCTGCCAAGCTGCTACACAGCCGCCGTCACCGCATTCTCCTTTGCCTGCTGCAGCCTCCCACGCACCTAGTCGGTTCGTATGGCGCTACGCGTTTTCAGGTTTCTACACTGGTGCTGTACAAGGTGTTTGCTGTGAAGAACTGTTGGTTGCCGGGCACCATTCAGTGCATGCTCGGTCGCAATATGTATGTTGTACGTTCTTCCACAGGGTTGGAGCTGCGGCGCCTTGCAAACCAATTGCGCTTGCACAGGCCACGTGATCCTGTCTCCGGTTTCTTGATTCCAGACCCAGTTCACCGCCACGGAGCACAGCCACATCGTTCACCGACGGGTCCAGCATCCCCGGACTATTAGATCATCCCGATGGACATTGACATCACTCCGCCGCTGTCGCCGCCCCAGATGACAGCGTCAACGAGAGGGACTCCGGGACCGTTCATGCCCCTGCCGCCTGGGTCATGCACCTCAGAAGAAGATGACCTGCTTCCTCTGGGCGGAGGCGTGTGCCCTTCCCCTGGTTTTGGTGGGTTTCCCAGGGGATCGCAAGGTGTATACCAGGGTGCAGACGGCGTCTCGATCCCAGCCTCAGCTACGACGCCTGTCCCACCAGTAACGCCCCCGCCCAGACCCTCCTCCCAGTGCCGTCGCCGTGGCCCTCAGCCCTAAGCCACGACGACGCGGCAGTTTGGGTGGGAGGGGTGTGGTGTCGCACAAGTCTAAAGTTCGCGCCACCTACTTTCGCCACGCGCCGCCATGCATGCACAGCATGGCGTTCTTTTTTTTTTTTAATACAATGTTGTCAATCGTCTTGTTAGACAAAGCTAAAAGTTAGACGAAAAAATTCTTTGCAAACTCTTTCACCACATAGACTGTACTCTGCACTTATATTTCTACCTGTTACCTCATCTCCTTTCTTACTTCTCTGTGGATCTTTCAATGTGAAGTTTGTAAATTGTGATTGCCCAATTTCAAGTAATCATCAAAAATTTCTTGCACATCATTTGAGGTACTTTTACAGTACACTTGAATCTACATTCATGAAGATAATTATTCAGTGTTTTACCTGCATGAAACTTTCCTTTCCTGTCAGTATATACTTTTCCAATGTTTCATGTGTCACATGATGCAGTCTCATTGACCATCTCTTCATCTACATCTGATGAAGAATCTGCAATTAAAAATACAGGTTAGGTTCATTCTTGTTACATTAACAGTCATTATTATATTACGCCATAACATAATTTTTTTTATATGTCCATGTAGTATGTTTACAACACCTGCAAGCAGCTGTGACGGCCCAATAGTTAAATTCTAACTACTGGAGTACTTTTAGACTTTAGAACAGGAGGAGAAACCAAGCCAGAATTCAGTTATCTTTGCTTAAGTCTAGATTCATTCAGTATGTATGTATGTACGTTTGATCATTGTCACTTTCTGGAAATATAAAATAATCTTAGATTCAATTGCTAATTATTTTGCGCACTTGACCATCAAACAAGAGGTAGGTTGCTGTGGGAATAAGGATGATATACAACACACAGTTAATAATATAAACAGTGAAATGTGAAAAAAAACTGCTGCAGCATGCAACAATGTTGCACATTTGCTCTTATACCACTGGATTGATTTTAAAAAAATGGTGCACATATTACCTACCAGGTAATCATAGTTGTAGGGGTAAGAACCACCTATGACATATTGTTCAGGAAATATGACAACACAAACAATGAGAGACATGATGTATTGCAAGTGAAATCTTTTGCAAAAAGGGTTGGTAGTGAAGAATTACAAATTAAAACATTTTGCGTGAGTAGGCAGTACATCATGTCTCTCATTGTTTGTGTTGTCATATTTCCTGAACAATATGTCATAGGTGGTTCTTACCCCTACAACTATGATTACCTGGTAGGTAATATGTGCACCATTTTTTTTAATCAATCCAGTGGTATAAGAGCAAATGTGCAACATTGTTGCATGCTGCAGCAGGTTTTTTTTCACATTTCATTGTTTATATTATTAACTGTGTGTTGTATATCATCCTTATTCCCACAGCAACCTACCTCTTGTTTGATGGTCAAGTGTGCAAAATGTAATCAAGATGTAGATTTGTATTCAATACAAACACACAAATCCACAAACACATAGTAACTCTACTTTGGACAAAGGCTGAGAAGAAGTCACTACCAGTTGATCACTTAAATATGTCTAACACACACACACACACACACACACAAATGCCTTCATCACACAACAGTTAAACAAACAACAGTTGAAGTTCAAACTCCAAGAAAGTTTGCAGCATTTATGGAAACGAATGACACTCCACACACTAAATTGCTTATGGTAGTGATCACAGAAATATGTGTAACATTTCAACAGGTTTGCCACATGAGGAAAAACTGATTGCAAAACAAGAAATTAAGCAGAAACTGTTATCTGAGTACATAAGAAACTGTTATCTGAGTACATAAGAATGTAAAAAAAAAACTGTTTTAAATCTTGACCTACATCTGTTAAACCAGAACCTACATGTACAAATGAAGATATATGTAATATTTCAGTACAGTCACTGCCATATAAATAAAGTGAAACATATATAAGTGAAAAATAAAATCATGTTCTAACACATCACACATTTTTAATGTATTTGTTTGCTGTCTGTACATTACTGTTGTACAACGACTAAGCTTCCTAACAACTACATGGCTTCGAATGTTTTTGATGTTACACCTCAAGGCCCACTCTAAGGCCAAATTTTTCAGCCTTTTGCTAGGGTGAAAAATTTGAGGTGTCTCGTATACAGAACACCTCCAAAGGTGTGGCGAAATCTTTTGTTTCCAGGCAAGGAAGTCCATTTACTAGCTGAGCTGGGAACCAATGTTTGTAGTGAAGCTTTTGTATTTCCACAATCTGCATACAATCTACTTGCTTACCCCCACCATCCCCTCCACTAAGTATACCCTTTCTCGCTCACTCAGCTGAAAGACATTCACAGGTTGTACCAGTTCTGGTTGGAACAAACATATGAAGAAGACAAGTGGTTTCTGCCAGTGTCCAGCATGTTGGTCGGGACACCAAGTCTACATACATGTAATATAAATCTTAAATGAATGATAATGGATCTGTAAAATTATTTTGAAAATGCATTTCTTTTGTGAAAAGGCATTCATTAAAAAAGCAAATGTTTTTTATGGCAATCCTTAGAAAATAAGCAAAAAACTAAATTTCTTCTTTTAACAATGGAAAATCTGATAGGAATATCAATAATGGAGGATAGGTAACAACTCATCGTAAAGAGGCTTGCTGAGCTGCTGACAGACACGAAAAAAGATAATCACATTCCCATAGCTTAAATTTTACGCCATGGCCTTCATCAGAAAAAGAAACACATTCATTTATTAAATCACTCAGACATCCTATACACACACAACTATCATGTCTGGACACTCCAGCAACACAAACTAGACTGTGAGTGAGGTGGGGAGTGGAGGGGGAAGGATGCTGGGTAAAGGTGGGGATGGAAAGTTTTGCATTGCATGATGGATTTTGAAGGCTCTGACAGGTGGGAATCTGAATTGTGGCAATAAATACAGTGAAGGGAATGAGCAGGGGGGGGGGGGGAGAAGAAAAAAGTTTGCAAAAATTGAATAAATAAAGTTAGGAAAAAAGGAATAAATAAAGTTACAAAAAAAAGAATGAAAAAATAAAGTTAGGAAAAAATAAGTAAAAATAAAAGTAATAAATTAAGGAAGACATGGATACAGAATAATGGGTGGGAAAGGAAGAGGGGCAGGAGATGTTAGGATAGGGTGCGGGGATGGGAAGTTATCTCAGGTTGAGGCCAGGATGGTTGCGGGACCGTAGAATGTGTTGAAGGGATAACTACCATCTGCGTAGAATGTGTTGAAGGGATAACTACCATCTGCACAGTTCAGAAGAGCTGGTGGTGGACGGGAGGATCCAGATGGCTCAGATAGTGAAACAGCCATTGAAATCCACAGAACTGTGCTCAGCTGCATGCTATGCCACAGGGTGGTCTATCTTGTTTCTTGCCACAGTTCAGTGGTGGTCATTCATTCTGACGGACAGCTGGTTTGTTGTCATACCAATATAAAACGCTATGCAATGATTGGTATATCATATGGCTGCTTTCACAGGTGGCCCAACCTCTGATGGGGTAGGATAAGCCTGTGACGGGACTGGAATAGGAACTGCTGGGTGGATGGATTGGGCAGGTTTTGCATTGGGGTCTTCCACAGGGATATGATCCCTGCGGTAAGAGGTTGAGGTTGGTAGTGGCACAGAAATGGACTAGGATGTTGTGCAGGTTGGGTGGGAGATGAAACACCACTTTGGGAGGGGTTGTAAGGATCTTGGGTAGGATTTCTCTCATTTCCAGGCATGATGACAGATAATCGAAGCCCTAACAAAGAATGTGATTAAGTTGTTCTATTTCGGGGTGGTATTGGGTAACAAAGAGTACACTCCATTATGACTAGTTACTGAGTTTGGGGGGAGGATTTGTGGTGTGTGGGGATATGTCATGAGAAATCTGTTTGCAGATTAGGTCAGGAGGGTAATGTATGTCTGTAAAGGCCTTTGTGAGGCCTTTGGCATAATGGATAATGGACTTTCCATCACTGCAAATTCGCCGTCCGTGGGTGGCAGGGCTGAATGGGAGGGATTTTTTGATGTGGAATGGATGGCAGCTATCAAAGTGCAGGTATTGTTGGTAATTAGTAGGTTTAATGTGGGCGAAGGTGTTAATGCAGGCGTCAGTGAGGTGGAAGTTAACATCCAGGAAGGTGACATGCTGGGTTGAGCAGGACCAAGTGAAACTGATAAGGGAGAAGGAATTGAGGTTGTGAAGGAACGAGGATAGGGTGTCCTGACACTGAGTCCAAATCATGAAAATATTATCAATGAACCTGAACCAGACCAGGGGTTTGGGGTTTTGGGAAGCTAAGAAGGTTTCCTTTAGACAGCCCATAAATAGGTTGGCATAAGAAGGTGCCATTTGGGTGCCAATGGCTGTGCCACAGATTTGATTGTATGCTTTTCCTTCAAAGGAAAAGTAATTGTTTGTTAGGGTGTAATTGGTAAGGTCTATAAGGAATGAGGTATTGGGCTTGGAGTCTAAGGACATTGAGAAAGATAATGTTTGAGAGCAGTAAGACCATGGGCATGTGGGATATTGGGGTACAGCAAAGTGGCATCAACAGTGATGAGTAAGGATCCAGGAGGTAAAGGGGTGGGAATGGTGGAGAGTCTGTGAAGGAAGTGGTTGGTATCTTGGATGTGGCAGGCTAGATTTCGAACAATTGCTTGGAAGTGCTTGTCAACAAGGGCTGAAATTCATTCTGTGGGAACACAGTAACCCGCCACAATTGGGCATCCAGGATTGTTAGGTTTATGGATTTTGGGAGCATGTAAAATGTAGGTGTGCAGGGTGTTGTCAGGGTGCGAAGGAAGATGGATTTGGGGGAGAGGTTCTGGGAAGGACCATAAGATTTTAGCAGGGACTGTAGGTCATTTTGGACTTTTGGGATGGGGTCATCCTGGCACAACTTGTAGGTGGAGCAATCAGACAACTTGCATAGGCCTTCTGTCACATAATCAATGTGATTCATTACCTCCTGTCATAATTAATCACAGTGATTACATGAAAGAAGTCCTATGTAATCAAGGAGACTTTGACAATTCTTTCGCCTGCTATGACACTTCATCACACCTCAGACAAGTCACAAAGGGAATTTTGCCCTTTTCCAAGCACCCGCTGGTGTGCCAACCAGAGCTGTGTTATCAAACATGTAAAGGTCAAAGGCCAAGAAGCAGGGCAAGGCCACTATAAGGCAAAGCTTGGCAGGATGCTTGTTCATCACCCACGATGGTTGATGATCACAAAATACAAGCTGATCATGCACTCCGCCCCTTAAACTACTCAATTCGGATTTTTAACGATGAACTAGGTAATCAGGATTACATGTTTGTTCTTGACATTGGTCCTCAGTTACATTCACCACCAGTTCAAATTTGATTTGGTCCATGGTGTGGCACTACTACATAGCTTGGGGGTTTAACTTTGAATAATCATTAAATGTATACAAGCTATTGTGTGAAACTAAAAGTGTAAATAACTTTATTTTACTAACAAGGGCTCATAAATACATTTCCATTGATAAATTTTTGTTAACTAATACATTGTCTGATTTGTCGAAGCAATGGAAGTTTGTGATTCCTTATTCTCAGATGAAACAAGATCTGTTTCACAGGTAAATTCCAATAGGGCTCATGGGCACAGACTACTACTAGTCATCTATCATAAGCACAATCATGTACATTATAGCCATCTGAAACCATTATTACAGGATCACAAAATGAAATCAACCTCTGATTTTCAAATTTAACATTACAGATGAAAGCTTTTCCCTCCAACAATCTTTTCAAATCCAGATAATAAAGCATCCACCTATCAATGAGAATTCCTCTACAATATTACTTTATGATAGTCTGCAATATTTTGAAAGCAAAGTTGGATAGAAAATATACTCAAAAATTTCATCAAATCTCATAATACAGTATTCTCTACCAACACCTAGATCACCATATGAATATAATGCTTTATGGAATCCATTACAAACACCATGGTTCCACCAATGTTGCATACCCAGTGGCGTGCCACCAAAGCTCGGTCATCAAACAGGTGAAGGTCAAAGGTCAAGAGGAAGGACAAGGTCGCAATAAGACAAAGCCTGGCAGGATGCCAAGATTAGATTAGATTGGATTGGTACTTGTCCCATCGAACATGAATATGCTTGTGCTGAACTGTTCTTTATCTTGTATTTTGCCATGTGGTGGACATGATTTCTCCATTCCTGGGTATTGACTTACTCAAACACTACAGCCTCTCACCTGACATTCCATCAGCCACCCAACTCTACACACTTCTGTCACTTTAATCTTTGGAACCTACAAACCCCAATCATACCTCCATGTCTTGACGATGAACTGATTGCTGCCTCATCTGAGCACACGTGCCTCACTGCTGACCTTGCACACCCCTACTCTGACCTCACCTTCTTAAGATGAGAAACTGAAGCTCTCCACAACAACAATGATGCCCAGTGCAGCTTTATTGTAAATGCATCACATAACATGGTGTGTGCATATCAGATTATCCACGTGTTCACTTCAGACACAACTCCTCCGACTGCACAAGTGCTTAACATTCTGGCACTGGCTCCCCATATGTCTGGTATGATGGTCAGTGACACTGTGTTCTTTTCCCCACTAGACAACATTCACCACCCAAGAGATGTTGCATTTTTTAATGGAATTTATCACCAGTTGAACACCACAGAAGGCTCATCTATTCATCATAAAGCTTCACATTCAATATCTCATAAATTATGATAACTGACATCTGCCATTCAAGAACTACTATACACAGGTATTGTACACTCCTTCACTTGTAACTAGGCTTCTCCTAACCATTTATCTGGCAAAAAACTATTCCCACATACTGTGTGAAGATAATCACAAACTTAAAGCATACGTGAGCATGGACAACTATGCTATTCCAAGCATGCATGGCACCCTCCTATGGCAATCTGTTTCTGGACCGTCTAGAGGAAATATTCCTAGCATCCCAAAGGACTCAAGGGCAGGACACCTTATAATCCTTCCTTCACAACCTCAACTTCTTTCCCATACACTTCACCTGGTCTTCCTCAGCACCCATGCCACATTCCAAACTGTTAACCTCCACCTCACTGATGGTTCCATCCACACTTCCATCCATATTAAATTTGCCAACTACCAGTAGCACCTACACTTAAGACAGTTGCCATCCCTTCCTCATTAAAATATCCATCCCTTGTAGTATAGCATATCTGCAGTGAGAAGAATTCTGTTACTCAATGTTCTGAAGGCCTCCGAAAGACCTTCACAGACAGAAATTACAGCCACACCTAGTCTGCAAACAAATTTCCTATAACATATCCCACACACCCCAAATTCTCCCTTCACCACCAATAAGCAGCAACAAAAGAACAATTCCCTTGTCATCCAGTATTACCCTGGACTGGTACAACTAAACTGCATCTTTCACAAAGATTTTGATTTTCTGTTATTATGCCCAAACATGGGTCACATCCTGCCCAAAATCCTTCCCACCAGTGGTGTCCTGTTGACCACCCAACCTCCCCAATATCCTGGTCCATCCCTATTCCGCCTCTAAACCGAGTCCCCTGCCACAGGGATAATTTCCCTGATGGAAGATCCAACTGCAATGCCTGCCCAATCCAACCATTCGAGTCCTGTCACAAGCTTACCATACCCAATCAAAGGCCAGGCCATCTGTGAAAGCTTCCATGTAATTTACCAACTATGCTGCAATCACTGCACACCTTTTATATGGGCATGACCACTAACCAGCTGTCCATTGGGATGAATGGCCACCACCAAACTGTGGTGAAAAACAATGTAGACCACCCTGTGGCACAACATGCTGCTAACCATATGCTTGATTGCAATGGCTGCTTCACAAAATGGGCCATCCAGATCCATCCCTCTCCCCTCATTATTATTACCACCTTTTACTAACTACACAGATAGGTGTTATCCTTACAGTACATTCTCAGATATCTAGATTACCTAAGCCTCAATCTATGATAGCCTCTTTTTTCCCCTACATCCAACAGTTCCTGTCCCTCTATCCTACTCTTCTCCTACTCTGTGCATGTGTGACTTTGCTTCACTCCACTCCTTGCCCACTCCCCTCCCCTCAAATTCATTCCTAAGCTCTGTCTGTTTCCACACACCAGTACCTGCAGGGTGACAATTATTTAACTATATGAGGTAAATTTTTCATAACTTCTGAACAATTTTCATTAGAATGTTCAAACTGCAAAAAATCTCCATGGGTCAGGTGGAAATTAGTATGTGCGTGATCATGTGAATATGATTTGGTTTATCAACAAAGGCTTTGATGGGTTTGTCAATAAGCAAAATTAGCATCAGGGGGACGGAGACTTTGCATTTCACAATCAGGAAGTCTCTTCACCCTCATTGGGTAACTGTGTGGCATGATGTGCTGCATACAGTCACAGAATAATTGGTGTGATATTCCTTGATGGCACAGTGACTACCAAACAGCATGTGAAGGCGTTGGAAGATGACTTCACGTCCATTATCTAAAGTAAACCTGATTTCAACAAAATATGATTTATGCAGGACAGAGCTCAACTCCAGTGCAGCAGGAGAGCGTTTGATGTCCTGCAGGAGCCATTTGGTGGCTGCATTCTGTTTCTGGGATATCCAGTGGCCACCAGATCTGGATGCATGTGACTCTTTTGTGGGGCTACACTAAAGAAAAGATGTACATCAACAAAACCACTGTCAAGCTGAAAACAAACATTCACTGTCAATGTTCCAACATTTCGGTGGGTCATGCAGAATTTTGCTATTTGTCTGTCCACATCATTGCCATGGACAGCAGACATATTGAACATGTCATAACCTAAATCCAAAATCTGTAGTGATGTTTACATATTGAATAAAATATGTTAAAATGGTTTACTATATTTTTGACTAATTACAGTTCCATTCTACCGATACTCAGCTTTTTAAGATCACGATGTATGGGGGTTCTACTCGCTGCAACATTATTCTCCTGGGGCGTCGTGGTAGAAATAAATAGTCAATATGTACAATTTTCACTTCTTCAATCTGACTCAAACTTCTCCACCAAAACAATACAAATTCAGTACATACAGAACTTAGCTGGTAGTACTTCCATTTTAAAACACAGAGTGACATAGCTTCCAGAGCTCTTGACAAACGACTGAAACTCGAACTCCGCCAAAACTCGAACTCCCCCAAGCAAGGCGGTGAGGCAAATATATAACATCGGCAATAATGATTTTACATTAAGCATTGTTCATAACAATAGAATATAGTAATTTACAATTAATGAACACAACAGTAAAACATTTCATGTATACAAAAATAATCACAATATAAAATGAAAATTATGCATACAATAATTTTAGACGGCACATGTATTTTTAAGACGAAATTTCCAATCTTTCTGTTAACAACAAAGTGCAATGTTAAATATCAATTAATTTGTTAATGAATACATCATGCAAGTTCCTAACATATATTGAGCTACCAATTATCTTGGAAACTCTCAAAATAGGTTCAAAATCTCAAGTGAGTCAATATATACAAAGAATTCAATATTGATAATTAATGTAATAGTCAAAATAACAACTAGCTGGTCAACACAACTTGTTTATGAGCCTAACATACATACAATGCTATTAATTTTCATTTCTTTTTGTTTTTTACAAAAGATTTTACAATTCATCTGTCTATTTATTGAAATAATGTACAAGACAAAAGTATTGTTTATAGAATTATCTGGAAACGTCTTATACAAATCTCTTAATTAATGAAATCTATCACTTGTTTTAATCACAGTATCACCGAGACACTGCTCCACACTGATTCCTAAGCTGGCTATTACGTTTTTAACTTCACACGCAACATATATCACAACTGAACCACACGATTCCGGATCCGAAGCAGACGGTATTGTAGGATGACATTGAGGTGAGAGGACCAGGCAGACGGTATTGTACGATAATATTGAGATGAGGGGGTCAGCAGTATCGTTACAATGTGCACATCATACTTCATTACTAATTTACATTTTCTTTCATATGGTTCAATAATTGTCACCCTGTACATGCTGAGTGTGTAGGGGGAGGTGGTTTCACTTTATTAGCTTTCTTTCCTTCCCTCCCCTCCCCTGCCTCCCCCCTCCATTCCTAAGCTGCATCTATTTCCACCCACCCAGTACCTACATGCTCTGTAAGACCCATCCCCACCAATGCCTTGCAACTTTCCTGCCCCCTCCCCTTCCCGTCCTACCCTATCACCCCAGAGCATGACTCGGAATACTCCATTCAGGGATGATGGTCATTTATCTGTGAATTGTGCATATGTGTTGTGTGAAACCTCATTATATTGTTTAATCCCAAACTAAACTTTCCATTGTCTGGATGTACACGCCAATGTGTACAGATATCCAAAAGCGATTGGATTTGTGATCTCCTGTCAGAAAAGACACAATAAGTTGTACAGAAAGTCACAGAATTAACTGAATTTTCCATCAGTGCTTGACAGAACATGATAACAATATCAGAAAGGAATAAATTCCTGATGTTCTGCAAAACTTATTTATTCATCACAAACTGGCTTTTGGCTTCTCTTGCCCTCATCAGGTGTCAACTGACTGTAGTATACATGTTTTCAAAGATGTTATGATTTACAAAGATGTTATCACATAACATTGACTAGTTCACATGAAAGTACATCACAAAATTTTTTATGAGAATTACTAACATTTATATAAAAATATAAGTATATGTAAAGGATCAAAACTGATATGTTAATTTTTGTTGAAAAGGAAAGTTGGAAATTAAAACTTATTTCAGTAGAGGTGCAATGTGGAACTGGATTTGATCAATTAATACTAAACTGGCACCTGAGCCAAATGCTTATTGATTTCCAGTATTTCCAGTTGCGTCACCTTTCTGCTTTTCTTCAGGAAATGTAAAACACAAGTAATATCTAGCGCTTCCCAGGGAAATGTGTTAGGGCCCATACTGCTCCTTATCTTTATAATCAATTTAGGAGACAATGTGATGAACCCACTTAGACTGTTTGCAGATGATGCTGTCATTTATTGGTTAGTAAAGTCACCAAATGATCAAAAGCAACTGCAAAATGATTTAGATAGGATATCTGCACAGTGCAAAAATTGGCAATTAACACTGAACAATGAAAAGTGTGAAGTCATACATATGAGCACTAAAAGAAATAAGCTCAGCTTCATTTACACGTAAATCAGTCAAATCTATAGGCCATAATACCTAGAAATAACAATTACAAACAACTTAAATTGGAAAGAACAGATAGAAAATGTTACATAGAAAATGTTGTCATGTTGAAAACTGCAGGTGGTCTGGAATTCAAAGGCTGGTTGTGGATAGAGCACAACACTTTACAGTTAGGAGACTTTTTTACTAACAGAAGTGTATTTATACATAGAAACAATGTACTGGAACAAATACAAACACACACCTACATATATACAAACGCAAACACACCTAGAGTGACATTTGTAAAAAGCATGTCTGTCTAGGTGTGTTTGGATGTGGATATGTGTGAGTGAGTGTGTATTTGTTTACCTTCCTTTTTCTCCCCTAAGGTAAGTCCTTCCACTTATAGGATTGGAATGACTCCTTTTCCACTTTCTTCAAACCCATATCCTTCCCTTTCTCCTCTCCTTCCTTCCTCTTTTCCCGAAGAAGCAACCAAGGGTTGAGAAAGCTTGTATGTGTGTTTGTGTGTGATTTTATTTGTGTATGTTGATGAGCCAGTCATTTGAGTAAGTCATCCATTTTCTATTATAAAATAAAGATTTTTGACTTACCTAAAGTACCGGCTCGTCGATAGAAACACCGAACACACACAAAAACACACAAACATTCGAGCTTTCGCCACCAGTGGTGGCTTCTTCCGGAAAAAGAGGGAGGAAGGAGAGGAGAAAGGGAAGGATACGGGTTTTAAGGAAGTGGAAAAGGAGCCATTTCAATCCCAGGAGTGGAAGGACTTACCTTAGGGGACAAAAAGGAAGGTAAACAAATACACACACACTCACACATATCCACTTCCAAACACACCTAGGCAGACGTGTGTTGGTGTTTCTATCGACGAGCCGGTACTTTAGGTAAGTCAAAAATCTTTATTTTATACCATTTTCCCACCTGGAAAGTCTCCTTCGTAAAAAATAGATGATGTACACTTACCAGGCGAAAGGGCACAGGCAGTAATAGCAACAAATAAACACACAGACACGCACACACACAAAAATGCTAGCTTTCGCAGCCTAGCTGCTTCATCAGGCAGAAGGGAGGAGAGGGAAAAGGAAATGATGAGGGTTTTAAGGAAGGGGGTAAGGAGCCATTCCAATCCCGGGACAGGAAAGACTTACCTTGGGGGAAAAAATGGAAGGTAAATAAATGCACATACACCCACACATTTACACAGACACAAGTACACTTAGGCAGACATACTGTAGAACTGTAGAAAGCAAAGAATGTATATAAAGAAGGATAGTATTGATAGAAGAAGATAACTTTTTGAAAGAACACAGTATAGGATAAGATGTAGCATCAGAAATCGAAATGTGAAGAATGATTCCACGTGCCACAGGGTGATCCTCATTACCAACAAACACTGTCTGCCTGTGACCGTTCATGCGAATGGACAGTTTGTTGCTGGTCATTCCCACATAGAACGCTTCACAGTGCAGGCATGTTAGTTGGTAAATCACGTGGGTGCTATCGCAAGTGGCTCTGCCCTTGATCGTGTACACCTTCCGGGTTACTGGACTGGAGTAAGTGGTGGTGGAAGGGTGCATAGGGCAGGTTTTACAACGGGGGCGGTTGCATGGGTAGGAGCCAGAGGGTAGGGAAGGTGGTTTGGGGGTTTCATACGGATGGACTAGGAGGTTACGAAGGTTAGGTGGGCGGCGGAAAGACACTCTCGGAGGAGTGGGGAGGATGTTCTGGATTTGGAGGAACCTTCCACCGAAGAATCCCAGAAGTGCCCCTTTTGTCACCGGATACTTTCCGGGACTGGAGCGGACTCTGAATGTGGCTCTCCAGCAGGGATACGACTTCCTTAAATCCTGCCCTGAAATGAGATCCATCCTTAATGACATCCTCCCCACTCCTCTGAGAGTGTCTTTCCGCCGCCCACCTAACCTTCATAACCTCCTAGTCCATCCGTATGAAACCCCCAAACCACCTTCCCTACCCTCTGGCTCCTACCCATGCAACCGCCCCCGTTGTAAAACCTGCCCTATGCACCCTTCCACCACCACTTACTCCAGTCCAGTAACCCGGAAGGTGTACACGATCAAGGGCAGAGCCACTTGCGATAGCACCCACGTGATTTACCAACTAACATGCCTGCACTGTGAAGCGTTCTATGTGGGAATGACCAGCAACAAACTGTCCATTCGCATGAACGGTCACAGGCAGACAGTGTTTGTTGGTAATGAGGATCACCCTGTGGCTAAACATGCCTTGGTGCACGGCCAGCACATCTTGGCGCAGTGTTACACCGTCCGGGTTATCTGGATACTTCCCACCGACACCAACCTTTCAGAACTCCGGAGATGGGAACTTGCCCTTCAGCTTATTCTTTCCTCCCGTTGCCCACCTGGTCTCAATCTCCGCTAACTCAAATTCCCGCCCACTATCTTTAGCATCTTTGCCTGTGGTCTGTGGACAGAGCCTCTGCGTCAATTGGTATCTCTGTCCAACTTCTTTGCTTTTCACAAATGTCTGTCTAGGTGTGTTTGCATTTCGATATGTCTGAGTGTGTGTGTATTTGTTTACCTTCCTTTTTTCCCCCTAAGGTAAGTCCTTCCACTCCTGGGATTGGAATGACTCCTTTTCCACTTCCTTAAAACCCATATCCTTCCCTTTTCCGCCCCTTTTTTCCTCTTTTTCCTGAAGAAGCTGCCAGTGGTGGCGAAAGCTTGTATGTGTGTTTGTGTGGGATTTTATTTGTTTCTCTCGATGAACCGGTCCTTTTGGTAAGTCATCTCTTTTCTATTTTTATTTTTATTTATCCCACCGGGAAAGTTTCCCTCTATAATTTTCGTTTTATATATATATATATATATATATATATATATACAGAAAAGAGATGACTTACCAAAAGGACCGGCTCGTCGAGAGAAACAAATAAAATCACACACAAACACACACACACACATATATATATATATATATATATATATATATATATATATATATATATATATATATATATATTATAGAGGAAAAATTCCTAACAGGAAAAATATACGTAAAAAATAGATGAAGTACACTTACCAGGCGAAGGGGCACAGGCAGTAATAGCAACAAATAAACACACAGACACACACACACACACACACACACACACACACACACACACAAATGCTAGCTTTTGCAGCCTAGCTGCTTCATCAGGCAGGAGGGAAGGAGAGGGAAAAGGAAATGATGAGGGTTTTAAGGAAGGGGGTAAGGAGCCATTCCAATCCCGGGACAGGAAAGACTTACCTTGGGAGAAAAAATGGAGGGTAAATAAATGCACATACACCCACACATTTACACAGACACAAGTACACTTAGGCAGACATACTGTAGAACTGTAGAAAGCTTTCTAGAAGAAAGGAGGGTAAACAAATACACACACACCCACATATTTAATCAGATGGAAGTATACTTAGGCAGACATACTCATATATATATATATATATATATATATATATATATATATATATATATATATATACGTAAAAAATAGATGAAGTCCACTTACCAGGCGAAGGGGCACAGGCAGTGATAGCAACAAATAAACACACAGACACACACACACACACACAAACGCAAGCTTTTGCAGCCTAGCTGCTTCGTCAGGCAGAAGGGAAGGAGAGGGAAAAGGAAATGATGAAGGTTTTAAGGGAGTGGGTAAGGATTCATTCCAATCCCGGGACAGGAAAGACTTACCTGGGGGGGGGGGGAGGGGGGCGGAAAGTCAACTTTCTTTGGTTTCTACAGTATGTCTGCCTAGGTGTACTTGCGTCTGTGTAAATGTGTGGGTATGTGTGTATTTTTTTACCCTCCTTTTTTTCCCCCAAGGTAAGTCTTTCCTGTCCCAGGATTGGAATGACTCCTTACCCAATCCCTTAAAACCCTCATCATTTCCTTTTCCCTCTCCTTCCCTTCTGCCTGACGAAGCAGCTAGGCTGCGAAAGCTAGCATTTGTGTGTGTGTGTGTGTGTGTGTGTGTGTGTGTGTGTGTGTGTGTGTTCTATTTATTTGTGCTGCTGTCACACCTGTGCTCCTTCGCCTGGTGAGATATCATTTAGGCTTGTTTAACATTTGGCATCACCCCCAAGAGCCTCACACTAAAAGTTCCCATCTCTGGCTGTAACCCATCCTTTCATCCTGCCTTATACCAATTCCAAACAGAACAATCCACAGCCCTCGCCCACCTGATCCTTAACCTACACCTCAATTCCGCCAATGAACATACCTGTCAACTCCTATCCCTGATCAAAATTATCAACCTTTCCACTCCCACATCCACACCTACAGTTCAGAACATCCTTTTACAGGCCAACCACAAATTGGAACAGCATGCCACCCTCCACCTTGAAAAACTATCCAAACTCCTGGTCAACCACCTCCAGAAAGGCAATACACTCTCCCTAAACAACCTCTCGAATAAACCTCAAACTCCTCTTATTGCACAGAAACCCAGTCCCAGCCATCTGCTCAATCTCCCACTTCCAGCTCCACCCCCCCCCCCCCCCAAACCTCACAATCCTAATCCACACAATCCTGAACAACAACATCCCAATTCAGTAGCCAACCTCTCCTCTAAACCTTTCTCTCAAAGGTTGAAGTGATAGCAACAAAGGCCTCACCTTTAGTCCCACTCCCAGTTTCAACCAAACAGCCCTTGTCAAAGATCTACTATCATATACTCATAGCCTTGGCTGGAGATATCACTTTGCCACGAAGAAAAATAAGCCTACTCCTGATGATTCAGTTCCCCAAGACATCATTCAAATTGAACCCTGCCTGGAACAGTTCCGTCCTCCATCAGAGTGAGACCCACCTGCTCTTCCTCAAAATCACCCCCTTCAAACCTTCCAGAAATTCCTTACTTCCAACCTTGCCTCTTAGTCTTTCCTGAAAAACCTTAATCCTACTCCCAACACTACCGCAGCTGAATCCTGAGCTATCCATGATCTGAAGGCTGACCATTCCATCATCATTTTTCCCGCTGACAAGGGATCCATGACCATGGTATTTGATCAGCAGGGGTATGTGGCTGAGGGACTGCATCAGCTTTCAGACAACACTACCTACAAAGTCTGTCAAGATGACCCCATTCCTGATGTCCAGGGAGAGCTTCAGGGAATTCTCAGATCCTTAGGCCCCCTACAAAACCTTTCACCTGAGTCCATCAAACTCATGACCCCACCGACACCCTGCACCCCTACCTTCTACCTACTACCTAAGATTCACAAACCTAATCATCCAGGCCTGTTGACTGTGGCCAGTTACCAAGCCCCCACGGAATGAATCTCTGCCTACATAGACCAACACCTTCAACCCATCATGTGCAGTCTCCCATCCTTCATCAAGACACCAACCACTTCCTCAATCACCTGAAATCCTTACCCAGCCTGTTACCTCCTGAAACCATCCTTGTAACCATTAATGCCACTTCCTTATACACTAATATCCCACATGCCCAGGGCTTCGCTGCGATGGAGTATTTCCTTTCACGCAGACCACCCACTTCCCTATCTAAAACCTCTTTCCTTAATATCCTAGCCAGCTTCATCCTAACCCACAACTTCTTCACCTTTGAGGGTCAGACATACCAACAACTAAAGGGAACAGCCATGGGGAATCAGGATGGCCCTCTTGTACCCAAAATTATTTATGGGACGCTTAGAGGAAGCCTTCCTGGATACCCAAGCCTGTCAACCTAAAGTTTGGTACAGATTCATTGATCACATCTTCATGATCTGGACTAACAGTGAAGAAGAACTCCAGAATTTCCTCTCCAACCTCAACTCCTTTGGTCCCATCAAATTCATGTGGTCCTATTTCAAATCCCATGCCACTTTCCTCGATGTTGACCTCCATCTGTCCAATGGCCAACTTCACACATCCGTCCACATCAAACCAACCAACAAACAACAGTACCTCTATTATGATAGCTGCCATCCATTCCACATCAAACGTCCCCTTTCCTAAAGCTTAGGTCTTCATGGGAAAAGAGTCTGCTCCAGTCCCAAATCCCTGAACCAGTACACGAATAACCTAATAACAGCTTTCACATCCCTCAGCTATCCTCCTGATCTGGTTCAGAAGCAAATTACCACAGCCACCTCCTCGTCCCCCCAGATCCAGAACCTTCCACCGAAGAACCCCAGAAGTGCCCCTTTTGTCACCGGATACTTTCTGGGACTGGAGCGGACTCTGAATGTGGCTCTCCAGCAAGGATACGATTTCCTTAAATCCTGCCCCAAAATGAGATCAATCCTTAATGACATCCTTCCCACTCCACCAAGAGGGTCTTTCCACCACCCACCTAACCTTTGTATGCTTCTAGTCCATCCCTGTTAACTCCCCAAACCACCTTCCCTACCCTCTGGCTCCTGCCCATGTAACCGCCCCCGTTGTAAAACCTGCCCTATGCCCTATGCACCCTTCCACCACCACTTACTCCAGTCCATTAACACGGAAGGTGTACACGATCAAGGGCAGAGCCACTTGTGATAGCACCCACGTGATTTACCAATTGACATGCCTGCACTGTGAAGCGTTCTATGTGGGAATGACCAGAAACAAACTGTCCATTAGCATGAACGGTCACAGGCAGACAGTGTTTGTTGGTAATGAAGATCACCCTGTGGCTAAACATGCCATGGTGCACGGCCAGCACATCTTGGCGCAGTGTTACACCATCCGGGATATCTGGATACTTCCCACAGTCACCAACCTTTCAGAACTCCAGAGATGGGAACTTGCCCTTCAGCTGATAAAGCGCGGGATCTTAAATTAGCAATAGGCCTAAAAACAAGCTTAGGAGTAAACTTCACAGTCAGTTTAATAGAAAATGTAAATGCTTTAATGGGTAAAAATAGATTCATAATGCACTTAAATATAGGCGGCGTGTCAGGGGGGATGATAAAAAAGCTATATGACTTAGGAATATTCTTAGAGAAGATAAAATCTGTAAAAGTCATATGTTTGAATGAACATTGGCTTAAAGGGGACAATGTCACTCTGCTAAATTCAGTTTCAGGATACAAGTTAGCAGCGAGTTTTTGTAGAAAAAATGGGTATGGAGGATCAGGTATATTAGTTGAACAGACACAAAACTTCGAAGTCAGAATGACTTCAATTGTTTGAATGAGGAACATGTATTTGAAAGCTGTTGCATTGAGCTGTTGGATCACGGCTTGCTGATCATAAGCATTTATCATGTCCTGAAATATTGGGCTACCAGTGCATTTCTAGAGACATTTGAAACTTTACTAAGTAGGTTACAGGTAGGGAAACCATATAAAAAGATTGCAATTTGCTCTGATTTTAATATAGATATAAGGGATGGTAACAGATTTGTCACTTCCCTGAAGAATTGGTTGGCTACAAATGGCTTAATACTAAATTTTAACGAGTACACGAGGGTAACGGCTACTTCTGCAACAAGCATTGATAATATAGTGTGCAGCAAAAGTTATGGTGACACAGAAAAACTTGTGTTAGATTTAGGAATATCTGATCATTCAGCACTGTTTATCTCATTTCCATACTTAGACAAACCATATAGGTCTACAGTAAAACGGGTCAGAAATTTCAGCCAGCCAAATGTAAACACTTTTGTCTCGAAATTAAATGAAACTCACTGGACCTTCAACAGCCAGCGTTCAGTAAACAATAACTACAACACATCCATATCTGACATCAAAAACATTTTCAATGAATGCTTTCCCCTTGTAACAACACGTGACAAATACAATAACAAAAACACATGGATTACAGAAGGTATCCGGATCTCTAGTATTAGAAAGAGGGAATTACATAAGGAAGCTAAAACCAATCATGATGCTGAATTTATCAGCTACAAAAACAAATATAAAAAATATTTGATCATGTAGTGAAACAGGCAAAACTAATGGCAAACAGTAAATATATTGCTAATGCCTCAAATAAATCAAAAGCAGTATGGCAGGTTGTTAAGAAGGAAACTGGTACAGAAGGAACAAAAAATTTTAAATACAAACTAGAAATCAACGGGAAAATTGTTACTGATACTAGACACATCTGTGAAGAATTTAATAAGTACTTCTGTGGTGTCGCACAAGTCCAAAGTGCGCGCCACCTACTTTCGCCATGCACGCACGGCGCGGCGTTCTTACGACGACAGCCACGAGCGCCCTCTGCGGCAACTCCGCTCGTGGCCACCAGTGAACGACATCGTTCACTTGGGACTGAGTTAGGAACCAGTAAAGACTTCGGAATCCGATAGGCACCAGTGAAGACTTGGCTATCAGTTAGGCACGAGGCAGGACTCTAGCTCAACTATGTATCAACATTCTGCAGTACTATGTAAAAGTTAAGTATTGTATAAATTCTGTGCAATATATATCTCGTTCTAATTTACTCTAGTGTTTCTAGTTTCTGGCTGCTCCTCTCCATACCTGCACCAGGGTGCTATCTTTATTCCTGTGTCGGTCTCATTCCACTCGGCCACCGACACCTACGACAGAAACGAGACACAAAAGCGGCGACGAGGCTGGGACACAAAAACTTCATAACTGTGAACAAAATGAATAACTTAGCCCCACCACAAACAAGGCCTAATGCAGTACTGCAAGAACAAAGATGGTTTAAATTAAATCAAGTATCATGCCAGGAAGTAGCCAATACCATAAAATCTCTAAAAAAATCTTAATTCTGTGGGCTGAGATGAAATTCCAACAAGAATCATAAAGGCAGGATGTGACAGCATTACACCTCAACTCTGTAGAATAATAAACCAATTCTTTGATGAGGGCTGCTTTCCAGAGAGACTAAAATATGCAGAAGTTAGTCCAATTTACAAAAAGGGAAAACAAGATGAAATAGGTAACTTTTGCCCAGTGTCTATACTGCCAGTTTTTTTCCAAAATAGTTGAACGAATAGTATGTAATCAATTAGAAAAGTATAATAAAGAAGGTAATATTATTCTTAATAACCAGTATGGGTTTAGGAAGGGACGAAACACATTACAAGTGTTTAATGACCTAATCTCTAAAATAAGTAAATGTATCGACACCAAACAATGTGTATCGGGTATTATTGTGACCTCACAAAGGCGTTCAATACATTAGACAATAAGCTACTGCTCCAGAAATTGGGTACATATGGCTTACATGAAAACTCTATAAGATGGTTTTCTTCTTACTTCAAAAACAGACAACATAGAGTGGTGATAAATCAAATGGGTGAGAAAACTTGCTCTAGCTGGAAAGAAATACAAGCAGGCATACCCCAGGGCTCGATACTAGGACCACTCTTGTTCTTATATTACATAAATGACATGCCCTGCAAAGTAAATACAGACACAATACTTTATGCAGATGACTCAACAGCAGTGGTCTGCTGCAAAATCATTGAAGAATTAGTATTGACCACGAAACAAACTCTACAAGAACTTGAAGAATGGATAAAAAACAATGCCATGAAATTAAATCTGGAAAAAACCCAAATCATAAACTTCAGGACCAAACAAACTTCTGAATGTCTATCACAAATAGAGTACTCAGGTAAAGAACTGACCACAGTCGAGTCTGTATTCCTTGGGATAATTTTAAATAAAAACTTATAGTGGACTGATCATGTGGACAGTTTACTGAAGAGACTAAACAGCTTAGTTTATGCAATGAGGGTACTACACAAATTTACGGACTTAAAGGTGATGGAAGTTGTTTACCATGCTTATTTCGTAACTGTTATAAAATATGGAATAATTTTCTGGGGTGTTGAAAAGACAAACCTGCTTAGAATTTTCAAACTGCAAAAGAAAATAATCAGAGCAATGACAGGAACAAATCATCATGCAAACCATTATTGGAAAGCCTGGACTTAATGACAGTCCCTTCAATCTTTATATATGAAATACTCCTCTTTGAACAGAAAAACTCACATATGTTCAAAGATAATGCATTCATACATGGCTATGACACAAGACATAAATTACAATACATGTTACCTTGCCATAGACTCAAATTATACGAAAATACTCCATATTACATGGCTCTGAAGATAAAAAATAAAATGAGGAAAAAATTTGGGGAATCCACACTGGGGACCATTGCTACATACCTCAAAAGCAAGTGTTATTACTGTCTAGAAGAATTTTTAAATGATTAAAATCAAATGATATTATAGTCTAGAAAAAATGTATATTCATGTTTATATGTTTATATGTTTTTGCTTTCTACAGTTCTACAGTATGTCTGTTTATATATACCGGTAGCCCTAAACTTGCTGCCCAAATGGCATATGTATATCTGTACTGCATATAGGTGTGTGAAGTTTTATTGTTAAATTTTGATGAGATGTGAAACATTTATGATGAAATTTGGTATGCTTCCTATAATTCATAATGTATATACTATATATTTATTATAATCCATAAATCAATGTAACATTTTAGGTTAAAGACATGACGAGTCACCAATGTTCTCAATCAAACGATTGTATAAAAACATGTTATGTGACAATAAAATATCTTATCTTATCTTACCAACACCAACCTTTCAGAACTCCGGAGATGGGAACTTGCCCTACAGCTTATTCTCTCCTCCAGTTGCCCACCTGGTCTCAGCCTCTGCTAAATTCAAATTCCTGCCCACCATCTTTAGCATCTTTGCCTCGGTTCTGTGGACAGAGCCTTTGCCCAAGTGATATCTCTGTCCAACTTCTTTGCTTTTTACAAATGTCTGTCTAGGTGTGTTTGCGAGTGTGTGTGAGGTGTGTGAGTGTGTATGTGTATTTGTTTACCTTTCTTTTTTCCCTAAGGTAAGTCCTTCCACTCCTGGGATTGGAATGACTCCTTTTCCACTTCCTTAAAACCCATAACCTTCCCTTTCTCCTCTCCTTTCTTCCTCTTTTCCTGAAGAAGCGACCAACGGTTGTGAAAGCTTGTATGTGTGTTTGATTTTATTTGTGTCTGTCGACGTGCCTGTCCTTTGGGTAAGTCATCTGTTTTCTATAGCACACTCCAGCATGAAGACGGTTCAGTTTTCTGTTTTGTATTAACACGAAGTCTCTGTTGTATGAGATTCTGTATGTTGCAGTGCTGTGAACATTCAAGCAAGTTCAATTATGTAAATCAATTGCTGGAAACATTTGTCAAAACAGGTAGTTATTGTAAAATGTTAATGTTAAACCCATGAGAATAAATTCAGAAAAGAGTTTTTCTACCTTTCGTTTAAATATATGAATCAATTCTCCCTCTTCAACACTAGACCCAGACAGACTTATAAAAGCTAAGTATTTTATATGTTGTTCACTAGACCTGACATTGTAGTCACAATATAATCATTAGGGATGAGTGGTAACTTTAAGTGTTGGAGGATAGCTGTGATTAGTGTGTGGAAGAACATATGTTAATGTCTGTTATGTTTCAGGTAAAAGAAAAATATAAGAAATCGTAATAATGATATACTGATGTACATGGAATGAAAGCCACCAATTCAACAAAACATAACTAACAGAACAACCGATCACAGCCAGCCAAAGTGGAACAAAACCATATTGGGGGGGGGGGGGGGGGGGGGGGAGAGGAATCAAGAGGAAAGTGGAGAGGTCTTCTTTAATAGCACAAACGAAAACATGGACATGACTGAGGCAAATTTAGTTGCTACTACCTTGGTGGTAAATAACAATGAAATTTCAGGAAAGGAAGTTGTCACTGGCTCTTGAAAGTTTACTGAATGTTCTGACTCAGCAAATAAGCTAGCAGAGAGGTCAGCAGGTGAGTGAGAAATTAGGGGAACAAATAACTGCTTCAAATGAAAAGTTATGAAGTCATTCCTACTGGGATAAACAAATATAAAAAATAGAAAATGGATGACTTACCTAAAGGACCGGCTCATCGGTAGACACAAATAAAATCACACACAAACACACATACAAGCTTTTGCAACCGTTCGTCACTTCTTCAGCATAATAGGAAAAAAGCGGAGGAGAAATCCTGAAGAAGTGACTAACGGTTGCGAAAGCTTGTATGTGTGTTTGTGTGTGATTTTATTTGTGTTTATTGACGAGCCGGTTAGGAAGTCAACTAGATAACATACACAAATTAGTATCAGATTTGAAGAAAGATTTAGATGATTTGAGAGAGATAGTTTTCACAGGGCAGAGCCAACTCAATGCTCATGTTGACAACTGTAGACATTAAAATTGGGGAAGTAGAGTCAAATTTGAGTTATAAAACTGTGAAAAATTATGAGAATATCAGTATTTTAGATAAGTATGTACAACAGGAAGGAACTGTGTTAAAGACAGAAATCAGGGAGACTAGGGAAGTTCTAGAAAATAAAGTAGAAGGGTATAAATCTGAGGCCGACCAGAAATTCTCTGTGGTAGAAAATAATGTAGATACTTGTCATCAGGATGTGCAAGCTTTGTGCAAAAAGATGAAGTTAATGCAAGAAGATATTGTAACTAAGAGAATAGGTGGCAGTTGTGGGAGTATGTTTGGGAATATTGTAGTTAGAATGTATCCTGGTGATGGCAAATTACACCCAAAAGACTTCAACTATTTCAATGATTATTTCACCCATGAATGTCTGATTCAATTAAAATTACGTTTGTTAAAAGATATCTAGAGGGAGAGGCTTTGTCATGCAGTAATCAAATCAGTGTTAATGATATGTCCTATGATGAGTTTGAGAGAAGTTTCTTAGACAAATTTTGATCAGTCTATCCTAGTTAGGGTTAAAAATGAGATTTTGAATGGACCAAGGTATAAAACAGGCAAGGGAAGTATGAAAGATTTCTGTGAGCTTCAGTTGAAGAAATTAGTCCACTTAGATCAACCCTTTGATGACATTACCCAGATTGAGGCATTGAAGAGAAGACTACCAGATAAGTTGCAGAAAGAAGAAGATAGGGTTGGGGGTTTTTTTTTTTTTTTTTTTTTCCTATATAGTCTCTTAGATTCCAGCCTTAAAAAAAGAACATAAAGCAAACATTGGTTTTTACCTGTAAACATTTCCAACATCCCCCCTTAAAATACAATGTTTGTTTTCACACAAAATCTAAAGCACAAATTCCATACTTTTAGTTTACTATACAGTAAGGTGTCACTGAATATGTTTTAGAATAACAAATTTCATATTATCTGTTTCATAATAGCATTTCTAAACTTCTCAAACTTTACTCTTTGCAGAGCTTTAGTCAATACGTCTGCTAATTGTTCTTCTGTATTGCTGAACTGTATCTCAAACAACCCTTCTCTGTATTGTTCACTAACATAATGAAATTTCACATCTATATGCTTGCTTCGTCTCACTAACTGTCCTGATTTGATCATTTGAATAGCACTCTGATTATCTACATGAAGAGTGATCTTCACTTCTCTTCTGGTTAACTCTTGCAATAGGGTCTTAACATGCTTAATTTCTTTAGTGCATTCTGCTGCTGAAATGTACTCCACTTCAGTAGATGAAGTAGCTACCACACTCTGCTTCTTGGAACACCAAATGATTGGAGCATCATTATAGAGAACAATGTAACCACTTGTACTCTTCCTGTTTCTTAAATCTTGTGCATAATCAGCACCACAGTAGACATGTATATGAATAATGTCATCTTCTTCATTATCTTTCTTCTTATAAAAAAGGCCATAGTTTATAGAATCTTGTATGTATCTCAGAGTTCTTTTTACAATTTTGAAATCTCTTTTCTTAGGGTCTTCTGTGAAGCGGCTCTCATAATTCACTGCAAATCCAAGATCTGGTCTTGTTTTACATGACAAATACAAAAGACTACCTACAGCTTCACGATATGGGAATTTAATGTGTTCATCTTCTTGATTTTCTTCACTTATCTTCCCTTCTGGAACTAATGGAGTCTCATAGCCTTACAGTTAATCATATTGAATCTTTCTAGTGCTTTCTTCACATACTGTTCTTGATGAAGAAATATTCCATTCTCTGTCTTCATTATTTGTATGCCTATGTATGTATCTGGATTTTCTACCACAGACATTTCAAAATTCTTCTTTAGTTTCATAAGAATATTTTCAATTTTATCCAAGTCTTTTCCTATTAGGGTTCCATCATCAACGTGTATAGCCATGTACATTTCATCAGTTACATCTTTAAATACGCACTGATCTGATTTCAACTGAATTAGTCCTTCTGATTTTAGGAACTCTGTAAGAGTTTTATTCCATTTGGATGGAGCTTGCCTAAGTCCATACAGAGCTTTCTTCAAAACACAGATTTGTCCAGCTTCTTGGTATCCTTCAGGTACCTTCATAAAAATCTCTTCATCTAGCTTACCATAGAGAAATGCTGTTTTTACATCAAACAGTTTTATATGGAAATTTTTCTCTTCTTGATTGTTACTTCTCAGTCGTTCCTCTTCTCTTATCAGCCTTGCAATTAAATTTTCCATAGTCTTCTCACCACTGGGTGATGAATCTCATGCTGGAGAAAAGTGTTTGAATTCATCTGGCAAAATAGACAGTATTTTAGGTATTATCATAGTATCCAACATCTTTTCTGACTGGAGACGATTCAGTTCAAAAGCTATATTCTGCAGTGCACCTCTATTACTTGCTATGTCTCTAGTTTTATCATATTTGAAACTGTAAAATTCCTGAAGTAATTGTTGAATTCTTTGAGAAGCATCTCTTTTGTAAATTGCTTTAATTTTATCATACATATAGCCTTAGAAGTTTCACAACACAATACATGTGGCTTTACCTTTTTATCGATTGTTCTCATTATATAATGTTTTGCCTTGCTGTCTCATTGCTGCCATTTCTTCTTTTTCTCTTCAGTTTCACAATTTTGTAGTGTTTCTGTACCATCTACAATATTACAGAGATCTTGTGTGCTGAACAATATTCTAATTTCAACATCCCACATGTTGAATGTAGTACTGTCTTTAAGCACTTGTATGTCTTGAAATACTTCCCTCTCTTCAAACATCTTGAAGTGGTTTCTTCTGTTTCTTAATTGTCAGTGTATTCTGTTTTTAGTTTTATTTATTCTATTAGAGCTCTGGGCCCATAACCTGCTGAGTTATTAATTATTTTTAAGTTAACTTTATTTAAAGAACACTCACTTAAACACAGAATACATAAGTTGCTTATTTGTTGCTATGACAACCACAGATAGTTTTTTTTTTTTTTTCCTATATAGTCTCTTAGATTCCAGCCTTTAAAAAAAGAACATAAAGCAAACATTGGTTTTTACCTGTAAACATTTCCAACACTGATGACTCGATTGACAAATTCTTGAAATATGTAGGGACGTTATACAGAGCTGAAGAGTATGAGGGCAGAAGAACCAACTGGTCTGGAGATCATCCAGCTGGTCGGGGGCAAGGGGGGGGGGGGCTGGAATCATAAGAACAGGGACAGAAGAGGTGACAGGAGGAAGAATAGGAACCATTACGAGAATGAGAGGAAACAGGACAACCATAGTAGATTTGGAGGGACAATGATAGTAGGAAAGATTACAGCAACAGATCATGGAGGCAGAAAAACAAAAGTCGGGAAAATAGAAGACCCACAGTAATTGGAAATGGACAGGAAAACTAACAGTCACACCATTGGGAGACTGTCAGTTTGGAGTGAAGAATTGGAGCCAAAATCAGGCTAGTAACAAATGGACACAACATGGATACAACAACAGATGTATTGAATATAGACCTAAGTATGAGAGACCACACCGAGTTTGATAGAATATTCTGGGAAACTATGCTCAAGAGTAAAGATAAAGAAGTATTTGGGAAGCAGGGACAACCTGAAGAAATAATTTTAGATGAAGAATGTATTGACACATGTTTCACACTAGTAGCATTTGTAAAGAAGATAGTAACACTAGTTGTGATGTATTTTGGTTTAAGTAGATTGATGAATAGTGAGATTGAAGATGATGCAAACTGTGTGGATAGTACTGTTTAGCCACATGATAGGATTGAGGATCAGGGAAATGTTGATATTGATGTTGATCAAGATGCTGTTGTAGAAGAAGAAGTTAGAATTGCGGATGCTTATGAAGTAGTTGAAGATGATGAGGCTGTTGTTGAAGATATTATTGTAGTTGCTGATACTTGTAATGTGATTGAAGATGATGTTAATGTTGAAGATATTGAAGAATTAGATAGTATGGTGTATGTGGGATTAAAAGAAGATGTTATTTTGAATGGTGAATCTTGTGGAAGGAGCAATGAATATATTGTAGGAAACAGTGAGAACCTGATCCTACCAATAGACCTTAATAGTGCAACATGCAGTGCAAGAAATTGCAACAAGGAAGAAATTGAGAAGACAATTCCTCAAGCAGTATGGAACCAGTACAAGAATTACAGTAAAGAAGATAAGATTAGGAGGAAACTTGACCCCTTGTGTGCAGAAAGCACTCAATGTGTTAATGAGTCAAACAATAATAAGAACCATGAACTTGGTAATCAATATGTGCATAGTGCTAAAGACCATGTGAAACAACTTGGTGTGGATCTCCATAACATACAATCTGACCCCAAAGATGAAAGGAATAGGGCTTTTGACAGAATTGTAGAAGATTTAATACATGAAGATGAAGAAGAGGAGGAACCAAACCAACTAAGAAGCCCATTTGTAGCAATAAAGCTGAATAAATTTTGGAGAGGAATTGCTCTTGTAGACACAGGAAGCCCAATCAGTGGCATTTCAGTCAATTTTAGAGACCTAATTAACGAGATCCCCAAATTTGTTGAAATGCGAGTAGTTGGTGTAAAAATTAATGGAACTACTGGAAGGTATAGCAAATTAGTTAATAGACAAGCGTTGTTGACATTTTCTATAGAAGAAGTAGTTTACTCAGGGATGTCTTGTCATACCTGATTTGAATGAGTCAGTACTACTAGGAGTTGATTGGATAGCCAAAGCTCAGGTGGCAATTGATTGGCAGAATAGATGGGTTAATTTTATTGACCCTAAATCTAAAGGAGGATACAGTACCCACATGATAATTTGGCCCCACGATAATGTGAGTAACCGAATCCAAGAAGTGAAGTTTCGAGACTAGGGCCATTGTTTGGGAAATCTATGAGGAACAAGAGGATTTAGAAGATGAGGACTACAACAGTGTAGTAGAAACAAAAGTAAAGGAAGCTGAGAAACTTGACCCTGAACAGAAGGCACAACTGAAAGAAATTTAGTGGGATTACTATGTCATATTCAACAATAGGCCAAGAAGAGTGAAGAATTATGAATGTAAATTGAAAGTGAGACCTCATGAACCTTTCTGCATCAAACCATATGGTGTACCAATAGCCTAGCTTAAAACTGTGGAGAAGGAGCTGGGAAAAATGGGTAATTGGGAGATCATTGAGAGGGAAACAGTGAATAATACAACCCGGTCAGTGTGGTTTCCAAGAAGAATGGCAACATATGGTTGGTTTTGGACTC